>CADCSW010000013.1:0-600000 GCA_902805455.1 Daldinia concentrica
AAACGTCAGAGAGGTTCCAAGTCAGAGGTTCCTCCTAACCCTAACCCTAACCCTAACCCTAACCCTAACCCCTAACCTAACCCTAACCCTAACCTAACCCTAACCTAACTAACCCTAACCTTAACCCTAACCTTAACCTAACCCTAACCCTAACCCTAACCCTAACCCTAACCCTACTCATCTCATCTCATCTCATCTCATCTCTAACAACCCTTTTACACAACTTACAACAGTCTCCGTCTCCCTTTTAAACTCCTCTTTATTATTCAACAGTAACTTGCCATACTCCCTTTTTCGCTTGAGAGTTCTTAAGGTATTCTGGTCGCAATTACGGAAAATTGCTCGCTCAAAATCCAAGATCATAAGATGCCCGTTGCGCACGTCGTAAAGTATGTTTCGTAGCTCAGTGTCCCCGTGCAAGACCTGGAGCGCATGTATGGCCTCAAACGCAGCAGCGACCTCTTCGGAAAGGTATGGCCTCTTGGCTATCTCAGGTCTGGGTATTTGAAACAACGGCCGTCCAGCCCAACTCAGAAGCATGAAGCGCTCAAACACACCGCCATCGTAATAATAGGGAAGCATCAAATCGATGGTGCCGAGACACACGGGGATGTGGTACCCTTGAATAGACTGAAGCCGGTCATAGATGTCGTTCTCGTGGCGTAAACGCGAAAAGTAGCTACGCTCAACACCTTTAGCAACGAGAGTGTAGCCATAGGCTGATAAGCGCACTTTGAAAAGGGAACCGATCGCTCCGGAAACGTAGAGTGGTGCGGCATCAGCATCGGGACCACGATCTTGAGCAAGCTGGACGCGGATTAGCCGACAGAATTCGGCCCGATCGAGATGCTGTTGTCCATGATCAGGAGCATTTGGGCACTTCCAATCTATGAGACCTCCACGCGCCAGGCCCAACAGGCATTTCTGAGTACAGTATGGCCGGTCTTCGATAGGCATTTCCCTGTGCTCGCTCTTGTCATTGTTGTCATTGCTACGTGCTGCGCCGGCTGCGCTGGCTGTGCTTGTCTTAGCCGACTCGTCTCTTTGAGTGGCAAGGGAAAAGGGTAGCGATCGACCGAGGGAGGGGGATGGAGGCGAAGAGCTTTCGTCCTCACTACTATCCTCCTCTTTGTGCTGCACCTCGTTTGGTGGTCGACATCCTGACTGCACCCTCGATTGTGCCCCTGACCGTGTACGTATTGGTGATCGCACGAAACCTTTCCAGCTCTGAGGCTTATACGGAGATGCCGCTGGTTGCTTCCGGATAGACTGAGGGATCCTCTTCAGAACGTCCTCGTACTCTACATCCCACGTGTCCAAGCTTGCGACAGCGCGGTCGTACCAGGATTCAGGTGGCGGTGGCATGCCGACCGCGCGGAGGACGAAAGCGAACACTTGGGCGACAGCAGTGCGATGTAGCCTATTTTCGTCGTGGACTGAGACATCGACATTGGGGACGGATACGTAGTAATAGACAATGGTAGGGTCGTCAGGAATATGCAGGAAGATAAAGACCTCTCCTGTACAAACGTAGCCGAAACGAATACCCTTGGCAATCATGTAGGAAAAGAGCTGAGTGATAACGGCGGCGGCAAGTGATCTAGAGGCGAATGAGAAGCCCTTGCCGTCCTTGTTAATCACGTCGCGCTCTGGTTGGATCTCGGAATGTAACCCCGTAACGACCTCGTCCCTCGTCAGCTTGTGCGGCGCCTTATACTCGATCGCAAGCGCGGGAACGTTTCGACCGTCCGAGGTCCGATATATGCAGAATTGGTCTGCAGAGCCACCCTTGCCTTTCTTTGCCCTGCGAAATGCCCTGGTTACGTTGACGCTGGATACCGCGGCTCCAACTCCAGTCCCAACTCCATCGATAGACATATGTTGGATGGATTCGGAGATAGTATCGACAGGGTCGTTAGGCAGGTTCGTGTGACTCTCGAAGGTTACCGATCCTCGGATGCCGAGACGAGCTCGTAGTACCGGATCATCATATGCCTTGTCCACGAGTTTCTGGACAGCATTCTCGACAGTCAAAAGCTCGAAGTATCGAAGGCCGGTTTCGCTACTGATCGGGTGGATTACGGATGCCACGTACTCGAGTTGATGTGAGGATGGAAAAACAGGTTCGGAGGAGAAGGGTCCGACCGAGAGACTCTCCCATATCTTCTCCTGGCCTTCCGCAAAGTCGTTCCACGGGACGATTCGGCGAGGAAAAATTCGGCCGATGGGGTCCGTCGTATCGCCTTGGGTGGTGGAAGAAGGGTCAGTAACGACGCGAATTTGAGCGCTAAGCGAGTGACAAGCTTCAAGATACTGCAGCAGCGCTTGCGGCAGTGACGCTTTTACGAGTTCTTCGGCTTCTTCACGTCGGCGTTGCTCTTCTTCACGTCTGCGCTGCTCTTCTTCACGTCTGCGCTGCTCTTCTCTAAGTAATCTTCGCAAGCTTTCGATATCATCCATGACAGTGGTGGCGCTGTTACGTTCCACGATGCTGTCGAGTGGATGACGGGTAGAAGTTGTTAGGTCCTGAGAAGTCATTGTTGTTTACACTGTGACACGATTGTTAACTCCGAGTTACGTAAGCCTCTGTAACCCACCAGCTTGCGGGGATCTTCACATCCTTGTTGAGGGCGCGTGCGTCATTGTACTGGCATTGTCAGAACGACACATGAGGCGGAAGAGGTGTATCTCCAACCGCGATTACGAATTAGACACTGTTCGATCAAGGTTCGCTTAGTTCCGCTAAGCTCGGGAGCGTTAGCGACGTGGTCTCGCTGTCGTAAAATACTTAGACGGTAAAATATCTACGAGTATAGAGGCGGAGGATGGCGTACCTAAACCACGGCCTATGAGCACACGCTTGGCATTCCATGATGGGCCTTGGCATATCTAGATAGCCCTACGAGTCTAACGCTTGTCCTCTTTGTACTTGTTACGAATACTTGGCAATATGGTACTGTAACGCCGATGTGGCTGATCCCATAGCTATGGGGCTTGCCTCCTGGATATCCAGACCACGACAGCAATATTTCTGAGCTGTCCGGGTATGCTACGGTGGTGTCGAGTATACTGCATACCCCTTCGGCCCAGTCACTTCACACTCAATGCCTATTACCCACGAGTATTCCGGATCCTTGAACCGCGGCCTTGGATATCTAGAACTTTTGCAAATCGGGGTTCACTTAGGGAGGATAGCTATAATTCGTACATAGGCGTAGATGTCTATTTAGCCGCGTTGTCTTTGGTTTTCATACATATGCGGCTTGTATCTAGCTACCGAAATAGTTTAATTCGCAGATTTCATTCACATACCCATTCACGTTATAGATTACAGACCCAATCCCGTACTCTACTGAATTCCAAGCCGTATCAGACATGGGGACTGCGTGCTGCGTTCTGCGTGCCGGAGTAAAGGCTGTCGCCGCCATATCTGAAGATGACTTTTAACCCGAGTGCCATACCTAGAATTACGGTGGCATTTAGACTCCATACTTTGCTGGCTTCCTTGCCAAATCGTACCGCATCTCTAGAGATTTCTCTTGGCGTCTCAGGATGTCGTCGGTTTCGAAGTCTATATGGGGCTGGCTTCTACTCCAACCACAAATTTAGGGCAGAATGGTAAGAACCCAAATTAATTTGGAACAATTCCGCAGCCAAGCTCGTTGGCTTACCCTAAATCTACGAACCTGATCGATGTCAATATTGCGGTAACCGGGCCCAGAGTAACTAAGGTGCCGCCGATATACCGACTTTAGGGTTTGTCCGGATTATATTCCAGTGAGCCACGCCTACATCTAGGAATGGCTTGGGACTGAATACTTGAGCTTGGTGTGCGAATCTGTTAGATCACGATCCGAAGACTAGCTGTTACTAGTAGCCCATAGTACTCGCGGATCGAGTTTAAGACTCTGCAGTCTTAACTGCATTCCGTTAATTGTTATTTAAGCTACGCATGCTCTCAAGACTTGAGGCCAACCCCTCCCAGCTGTTGCCACCCATGAATATTCCAGTTTCGATATATTTACCGAGTTTTAATATGCATACAGTAGTGGGGAAAGAAACTCTTACATCCAAGAGGCAGATCTCTCACGATACGACGTAAATACCGATCGGTGTTATGATGTCTTACACCGGTATGGTGATACGTTTCATTAAAGTGTCAATAAAATATTCCGGTAACTCTGACTTAACCGGACAATGATGATAACGTCTATAATAGCTACAAGCTAGGTATCTACAGCGGCGTATTTATGGCGCTTTAGACGTCTGGAGTACCTCCTTTGAAGGAGATAGAGCTGGAGTTTTGTTTGACGGTTTAACCAGATGGTGATAACATTAGAGTCTACTAGTTATGGTATTGTCACGTGGTAGACCAAACGATATGAAAACAACTTCGTTGTTCCGCGAGGTTCTCTACATCTACGTGGCGATCCTACGGCTCGTATATATACACATGTCCTTTGTCCTAGGTGTCTCACCTAGGATCCTGACAGTACCTGCTACCGCAGCATGTACATGTACTTAGTACTTGTACCGATGTCTTTATAATAGGCCGTATAAAAGCCTCTGAGCTGGAAGAGAAATATTCAACGTACCTACATGAGCGTTATCAGACTCTAGTAGGGGTGCGGATAGATTAGACTACGAATTAATGAGACTCAGACTTGGGTTGGCAGATTGTTCATTCCATTATTCCTCCCTAAAGTACTTATTCAGTTCGTCGTCGAGCTCCTCGACCATATTCTGCTTATTCCTGCGACGACTATCCTTCCGAACACACTTTGCCATCTCTCTATTTTACACTTTATAATTATTACAACGACATAACCTTTTAAATCTCGTCTACAACGTGAATACAACCTCAACCAAAGTCTCCAATATACTATTCCGAAATTGCACTTAATCAAAAATAATTTTATGTAATTCTTATCTTGTTAAAACCCCGAAAGAAGCAAACTTGGTGCATGAACACCACTGCAAAATTATTGCTAGCCACGCCGGCGCTGTTCCCACTTTCTAACTTTCCTTAGGCAACGAGATTTTAGCACCTTCCCTCTCTCAGATTTCCAATATTAGTCATTAGCCTTACCGCAAACATCCTTTTACTTTAATGATTTACATATTCACCTTATGTCGCGTCTTCGCCTGACTAGACGTCATTTACATACCAATATTCTTATATCAACTTCGCCATCGCCCCCTCGCGCCAGCGTTAAAATGTCTATCAACGCTCAAACTCACAAAATCAACACCCATAACTATCACTTCACATACAACAAAGAAGTCGAAACGATACATATATTTTAAATACGTTTCTCGTATGCACAAAACCATCAGTGCTAATTCGGATCCCTTTCGGTCGTGTAACTTTAAAGCCGTTCATCCCAGTCATCGCACCGACGGTGACTTGGAGATGGTGCGTCACATCAAAGATTCGGAAATGTCGCCCCGGAGGAAAATCAAATCTCTGCAAATCTGTTCGTAACTAACTCGATGATATTATGAACAAAATCAAAAATCATCCCTGCCTGGGCTAATGAATGGCATTCACAGTTAACTCACCCTCTCCATAAGCCTAACACACCCAAAAAGGCTCCTGACAATTCTAACTCAGAGTTATACACCCTTAAAGCAACTATGGGGAGAAAATACTAAAAGATGACGACAATAACGGAACAGTTGACTCAACTCCTAGACCAAAACGTTCACAAATTTATAGACATTCGAGTAAACAATGGACAAGTCACTGATGAGGTTAAGGCCGTCGACTAAAAGTATTGCGAAATGATTATGAACATGCATAGCGAATTTTGGTCCAAGCTAAATGACGTAATGACTGAAGTGTCAGCCATTAGAGATCAATTAACCGTGTCGAAGGACGAAGTAGATTCCCTAAAGGGCCAGATTCAGGACATCGTCGAGAAGCAAGGATCGGGAGATGCTAACGGTTCCGGACTGACCGAGGAAGAAGTCCAGACTCTAATACTGGAATCGTTCAAAGCTTTTGTAGGGTCTAAAGAGCTTCACGATGTCGTAAAAAAGCACGTTGTCAACTATCTCGCATCGGACAAAGGAAAGAAGATCTTCCACGACGCCGCCACGAGTGAGGACGTCATCAAGGCGCTCAAAGTCCCGGTCTCAAACACGGTGAAGCCGGAAGCCTTGGCGTACATTAAGAGCTACATCCAAGGCTCATTGTTGCCGCACAAAGCTCACGGATCACTAACCTAGAAAAAGCCGCAAACGCCCGCGCCGAATCCTAGCTTGCTGAGCAACGTGTTTACTCCCGACCAGCAGCAGGACATCGAAGATTCGCCATCGATCTTCGGGCTACAAGGACGAAAGCGAAACGAGAAAGACTAGCAGGGTCAAGCAGAGAAGAATAAGCGTTGCAAGAAGTGAATAGAGAGACGTTTTAGGGCAGGTAAAGGATGGTATAAAGATAGCCGCGTTATATCTACGGGTTTGGTGCTATCATCATCGAGTGGGGTGTGTTAAGATCCTAGGTGTCTCACCTAGGACAAAGGACGTGTATGTATATACGAGCCGTATGCTCATCACGCAGATGTAGAGATCCTCGCGGAACAGCAAAGTTGTTTCCACATCGTTTGGTCCGCCTCGTGACAGGGTGTTAGCAGAAGACCTCTATCAGAGGCAGCCTTGGCTCATGTATCTGACGATGTTGTAGTTAAGTAAGCTTACTTCGAAATAGCAGACACTCGGAGACGATACTAGCAGTCTATATCAGAGTCATCGTAATATAATCTTCTCGTTAAAGTATTAAGATAATCTGTTTTCATTGGTATGTCATCCAGAACACTATCATATTCTAAAGTCTAAACGAGTTAAACAACAAATACGGTTGGTTACTTTGCTTCGTACTTATCGTCAAGAATCCTAGCTATTACGGATTCCTAGTTGAAATCTAGTTAGCCTTCGGGAATAAGAATTTAGGAATTAGACTGTTCTACCGAAACAGAAACCGAGACTACGTCGACGGGGTTCACGACGAGAATTAGCCGACTATGTAGGGGACACCGTCACAGCATATAGTTAGTTTGATCAGGAATTCTCTAGGGCCTCTCAGGTCGAACCAGGTCACCGTAACGTACGCATAAATCTAGGCGAAACGCCGGTATTTCCTGTTGTCGAAGGTATGATGTATTGGAAGCCTCAAGTCTTGAGCAACTCCCTTAAGGGTTCACACGATGGCCACATAAATCCCCAACCGCTTAAGGTGGGCAAAGAGGTATTCCGCAATTTTCCTCGTAGCTAACATTATTTATCTTCAGTTCTCAAACAAGCAGTTGTACGGTGGCTTGACTATGAGATATACGTAGGAACAAGTCTGGGAGGAGTAAAGGGCGGCATTGCGGGATAATATAAGTATCATACCAATGTTTGTCCTATAAATAGCCGTTCAAACTAAATGTCGAATGGCTCGTAGGTGGGTAGCAGCGAAATCGGCCTAGCTGGTTCCCTCGTACTAATCCACCACCCCCTGAATAGATTACGCATTTCTTGAAAGTGTCACAATTTCGCTATACATTCACTTCCAGAGGAACTAATACTTCATTAGTCGAGTTGAGTATATTTAACTGTAAGTCAAGTGCTTATTTAATTTGTTGAAAACGCCGTCTTCGTTTCCTAAGGAATGACCGCAAACTTGGCAGACAGACAGCCACCAGACTGGCCACTATTTCTACCAATGCCCACACATCAATGGTGTGAGTGATGTCGGCTTTGGGCGCATTCCGCACTAGCATCAGTGTTATCCATCGCGCCAGAGCCGCTACGATGCTCAACGCTGCCATGCATAGCACAAATACTATCCCGCTTATTTCTGCTTTTCCTATCCGCGTCTTGGTTATCTCCCGGCGCTCCCGGCCCATGGTACACAATGCGAAGAGAGGGATGGTAAGGATGATAAGGTCCGTGAAGATATTCGAGGCCGTAGATATGGACACGGATCTAATATCGTGGACTGCGGAACATAGATGCTCGTCGATGTTCCAGTTCCCGCTCACAGGCGAACACCATGCTGATAGCAGCACCATGTGCAGGACGAAGGTGCAACTGGCAAATACGCTTGCGCAGATAAGCATGATGCGGGCAGCTCGATTCTCGGTTAGACGCAGCAGATCGGCGAAGAATGCGAGGAGAGAGAATTTGGCGGCCCACAGGGAGATGTAGATGAAGAATAGAGAGATCCAGGAGACGTAGAGGAGGTTGGCGGATAACTCTCTCGGAACCCCGTAATAGAGCTCGTCGGGTGAAAGATGGATGTACTGCTGGCGGAGATTATTCTTCCAAGTGTTGATGCTAATTAACACCATGCCGGAGAGCCACGAGAGAAGCACCAGGCCGTCAGAGAGGTTGAGCGTTACTGTTCGCGGCTTTGACTGTCTATGTCGTAACCAAAAACGAAGAATTATCGGAACAAGGGCAATCGTCATGCCCGCCCAGTCGATCGCTATAAATGCAGCTAGACGCAGTCAGCTCACATGCTCACAAGCGAAGAGTTACAGGAGACGCACGTAACGGAATATCTATGTCGTTATAAGTCATGATGCTAGTAGCCTGTCCATGCGGATACGAAGCGAGTGAATGGGATGAAGAAGCCGGAGTCTCGGTGGGTTGGTAGAGATCTATGTAGCCATAATGCTACGGCGCTGTAGTCCATCGAGCATCTTCGAAGACGAGAGTCAGCACCAAGGTGAGAGACCTCTGCGTGATATATGTAAGCAATAGTCGCACTGCATACAGCAAAACCCAGGTTCCGGGAGATAATCGTGTCCAGCGTGCGTTCGTGGTTCTCGCCGGGGAATGAAGCGGCGAAGCGTACATATGCACGTATATGAAAGTCACATACTGCAATCAATTATAACGCCTGTTCGATTGGTTTATTAATAGCTTCTATTCAAGTCAACCTTCTTTAGGATCCGCGAATGCCGCTCTGTTTGCGATGATGATTGGAGACCGCTCACGCAACCATTCAGTCTACCCCATGCGTTCGGAGTCCACCTTAGAAGCTGGGGAGTTTTATTGACTGGAACGAATTTGCTTCGACACTGTGATGTTTATGAGAAGTGATTGGTTGATTACTTGCGGCGACGCCGTCCATTGGACAGTGTAACGATATCCTTTGGGTCGGATACGTTGTTGCAGCATGCGGCTAACCGCAAATAGGTGAGCATTTGAATGTCTTACCCAGGTCGGGACCAAGGTAGGGGTGGTAGATCTTTGGCTGACCGCTTTTGGGCCTCCAATTGGCCATGAGAATCGTACGTAATCATTTCTTAAAAAGCTACTTACTGGGTTGTTTGAATCCTCCTTCAGGTAGGGCTGGAAATCTCACATATATGTAAGTGGTAGACGACGATGTGTGGAATTTTTTATTAATTTTAACCTTTATTTAGAAAGGCTTGTTCGTGTCGGATAATTCCTCGTCTTGCACTACTACGACTAGGCAGTTTCTAGTTGAGGCTTATGTCGCGTGAAGCCTCAAAGTTGAAGGCCAAGTTAAGACAAGATACTTCACGTTGCTAACCCCCTGGTATAAGGCGCGGGTTGGTTGCCTCTTGTCTGACCGCCACAATTCACGGCTTCCCGATAGCAGCTACCGATACCCAAAAATAAGTCGCAGGCATCTTGTTATTATGCATTGCATATAAGAGAAATCATGTTCCAAAGTCTTCTTAAAATAATCTAGGATTGATTACATAGGTATTCTTAAGGACTTGGCGATTATAGCATACGGGATAACTAGTCGTATATCTTTAAGTCTTTGAAATGGATTAAAAATAGCTTATCATCTTGAATGTGCTACCTCGTGCGATCTGTATAACTTGAACTTACGTAGTGTGACCACACTAGGTAACGGACCGATGCCGATAGGTCCTAGACGGGAATGTTCTATACTATACGATATAGTGACACATTCTACACGACTCGAATCTTGGGGCGCGAAGATGGGTTCGGGTTCGCACCTAATTAGCCTTTAACATTGAAATAGTTTTTAATAAGTAGGTAGGTATATATACAAGAATTTTGAGTAGAGTATAGCATGTCTAAGGTGCAAGGGGTTGCAGCGAAATGCAACTCTAGGCAAGTCCTTAACTGCCCAATGTTTAACTATCGTGCATTAAACGCTCTCTATGAATACTTTTTATGGGGTTATTACTATTCTAACCAATATTTGCCAACTCATGATCATGCTCGGGTGGCCTGTAAGGGAGAGGTATGGCATTACAACCTTTCAATATGAGACTTTAGCGAAGAGCTATAAAGTTCAAAATCACAGCCCGAGTCCACAGGGTCTCATAATGAAGCAGTGCATATAATAGTTATTCGGTATTCTGATTGGCTGCTTACACCATCGGTCTATTTGTCGTAGCACGGCACCAAACCAAGCAACACCGTGTTTTTTCGAGCGATACTAGAAGATATCTTACGAGATCTAAACATTGTAAGTAGGGAAGGGATTTTAAATTCCTCTATACTCAGTTAGTATTTACCTACGGTCAATATCAGCACTGTCAATGCTCATGCTCTTGGATCTTGATGAATCGAGATTATCTAACAAAACTATAACAGAACAACTCGGAGTAGTTCGATATATAACCAAGAGAGGGGTTGACTAAAAATCCAGGCTTTAATTAAAGTCTGTCTTTATGCTGAAACTATTTGCCTTTAAGACTCAGAACCGATCAATCGTCACCGTCTTTACGCCCTAATCATCTACCGAATTGATCTGACGAAAATATAACTTCGGCTTTGGATTCTGATATTTAAGGGTCATCAATGAGAACTTTACTGAGACTGACAGTTGTAACCGTCTCTAGTTTTTAGTGGGTATCTACCTACCTAGGTACCTATACGACGTTCTTAGCTTCGAGAACGTTATACTGATTTGCTTGACCCTTGAATACTAAGCAATCTTGCGGTGATTGGAAGGGGAAGGGATCATGTTGTATATCTCTTTACATGCCGATTCAAAACAGTATTAGGCTATCTTTGTCAATTGATTAATATGAACGCCTCAAATGTGGTGTTTGGCGTTGATGGCAAGTGATATAGATCCGGTAACCGATTCCAAACAGATCACAGACCTGAGATCCTCGAGCATAAAGTGCTGGTCTACTTAATGCAATTGTTGGTCCCATCTTATCCGTGGTATGTGTTCCCCTGAGACTCTTGTTGTCCGCAAAAACGCCACCTGATCCCAGGAAATGGGTCTCTAAACTAGCTAAATGGACTCCCGCCTTGCTTTCGTATGGGTATTAACTCGGATCGTGCTCGAATTTGTTGCGCATGCCATGTCCTAATGTGCTTATTTGTCGCGATCCCCACCGATTCTTTCTAGTGCTTCTAGCATGACCACGGAGTTGCCTCGGATGACCTAAAGTGTTGCGGTTAGTTGGTGTTGGTATTCGCGACGTCGGGGCCATAATTACGTACGACCATCCCTAATCTGACCTTCTCGCCTCCATCCTTCTCTTCTACAGCATCGTCTAGAACAATGTTCAGGAATACCTAGGTAATAATTTAGCCCATGCGCATATAATAACGCGTAAATCTGTCGCGTATATGAGGAGGGAGGTGTTTGATAGCTTACATCGTAGCCGCGAAGAATGCCTAGGACTTTACGGCTTCCATTCAGCTGGACGAACAATCTCTTATCGAGGTACTACATGATATTTAGTAAGTATGATGCTGCAAATCGAAGCCTAATGGAATAGCATACCTTCTTCAGCTCTGGTTGTGCGGGCGCCATCTTGACGGTATCTATTTGAGTCTGTAATGGAAGCTGAAGACGGCTGGAGGAAAGATGTTACTGTTGACGAAAAGAGTCCGAGCTCATTGTACGTTGATAAGATAATGTCATAGCTCAACTCCTTATCGATAAAGGCAATTCCTAGCTTCAGAGTACAAAGGTACAAAGCGAATAGTAACCCTTCCTTCCAACATTGAGCTTCAGTATTTCAGATTTCAAACCTCGCAACTAACTCACTGGGAGACTTAAGCGAACTGACAACTCACTACAGCTATTCAGAATGAGCGCGTTTGGAGCTAAGCGAAAAGCGCGGAAGATTACGGTTCAAGATGACGACGAAGATATAATCTCAGCTGAATCTTTAAATCCACCGGAAGAACCCCAGGGACAACCATTACAACCATCATTCAAAACAAGTCGCAACAAACCATTTAAGCACTCGTCTCTACGGAAGAGCATAAATGTTGATAAGTTTGAAGATGATATAGCTTCCGATCAACAGTCCGCATCTACAAATACCAAAGCGGAAGCAGAAGATGACGAAGATGGCGGTGCGCCCCTACGAATTCGACCGCCGCTAGGAGGAAGGTCGGGGTCTAGCAAGATGAAAAAAAGGCATCCAGCTCGCGTTTATCGTTTGGTATCCCTAGCGAGGAAACGCCCGGGAACGAGGATTCCATGATACTTGGAGAGGAAGAAGTCTCTACACCCAAACGCTCTACAACACTTGCCCATGCCGCAGCCGAAAACAGCGCTTACAAGAAGGGCATTGCCAAAAACCTACCTTTGGGCCGGCTTCCCGTGCGTTCCAATGATACGGACGATGGCCGTCCGCGATATAGCAAAGAATACCTGTCCGAGCTGCAACAATCCACTCCGAATACGCCCCAGGACCTTTCCAAACTACAGCCTACTTCCGACAACGAGATGATACTCGACCCATCCGAGCTCGAAGGCGCCCTAGTAGTAGACGCCACAACGACGCATCCAGCATCTCCCAAGAAGACCTCGATCTTAACCGAAGTCGAGATCCAAGAGAAAAAAGCCCGGCGCGCTCGCCTAGCCAAGGAGGGAAGCAAAGACACCGAGGACTTTATCTCGCTCTCCGATGACGACCGCGGGGCCGGGGACTCATACCTGACCGTTCTATCGCGACGACACGAGCCCAAATCCGCCAAAGACACGCGTCTAGTCGCCGAAGACGAGGATCTAGGCGAGGGCTTCGACGAATTCGTCGACGACGGCGGGCTCTCCCTCGGCAGGAAAGCCGAGCGGGAAGCACGGCGGCGGCGCCGCGCAGAAATGGCTTCGCTAATTACAGCTGCCGAAGGGGGCTCAGACGACGAGTCCGACGACTCAGAAGCCGAGCGGCGGGCCGCGTACGAGGCGGCGCAGACGCGTGCAGGGATGGACGGGCTGGCAGAGGAGCGCGAGCAGCAGCGACGTCGGCTTGGTGCTGCGGCAAATAATCCGCTCGCAGTTACACCGCGGATTACGCCGTTGCCGGATCTCAGCGTGTTGGTTGAGGAATTTAAGGCGCGCATGCGCCGGAAGCAGGAGGAGATGGCGCGACTGCGGGGACGCATTGAAGAGTTGCGTGCTGAAAGGGAGGGTATACTTAAGCGCGAGCCGGAGGTCCAGAGATTGCTTAATGAGGCGGGTGAGAGGTATCGCATGCTGATGTCTGGGACTGTTAATACGGGCGCAGCGAACGGGGAGGGTGATGATAGTGGCAGTGGTAATGAGAATGAGAATGGGGATGCTACGGCAAGCGGTACTACTACAGACAACTTCGTAGCCGCGCAGTCGCTCTTAGATCAAGCGAGGGCTAGTGGTGGTACGCCTGGCCAGAGAGGATTGGATAGCTTAGGGACTACGCCGGTTAGGCAGAGGTCGCAGATGGAGATGTAATATGCTAGATGCAATATGTTATGATACCCAATACCCAATATCTAGAATGCTACGGCAGTCACTTCGAAATATGAAGGGGAATGCGAGTCCAATTTAATGAATCATTGTTATGAACCTAGCCTTCTACATAAATGAAATAACTTTCCGAGAACCGCCCATAGACTCTATAGGCGGAGGCAGATATGCTAACCAGCGCCCGTTTATTCGATTGATTAATCGTTCGTTTGTCCCCGGTATCGATACACGTATGATACATGTGCATTATGGCCGTACGTGATATACGCTACGGCTTAAGTCCTTCGCTTTGCTATTCGTCCCTTCTAATCACTCCTACTACGAATCCCGCCTCCCTATCCCGTTTCGAAGAAAGACCAGTAACTGGTAAAATAGATATATGGACATATCCACCTTACTTCGTAGTCCGCGAGACACCAGCTCCGATGACACCAGGCAACTTCTCCTCACCTACGCTAAACAGCAGACCGATAGCAAAGGCGATAGTAGCAACGAGGGCAATCGACACGCCAGCGAAGAGCCAGAATGGTGTGCTAATATCGCGCTTGTGACAAGCGGAGCCACCCCAGTGGTACACGCCAGTTTTATTGTCGGCACCGGTCTCGTTGGTAGCCATGCAATGGCAGAAGAAACACGCCTTCTTAACCCCGTCAACCTTACCCCATCGATCAACGCACTCTCCGTGGCCCGAACACGAGTCCGTCGCGGTGATGCACGCGTTGTGCGAGGTGAAGCAAGATGGCAGGACGGGGGCAGGCGCTGGGCGGGACACGGCGGCTGAGGAGCCCAGGCCGGATCCGAATGCATGGAAGGGCTTGTCGGCGTTGGCACCGGGGTGGCTGACGGTGGAATCGGCCGTGGGAATATCGATGATGTCGTCGTCGTCTTCGGCTAGCACTTTCTCTTCCTTGACTGCTCGACGGCGGAGTTCGTCGGATTCGCTGCTTGGGGGTGCGAGGAGGAGGATGGTGGTTTCAAGCTTGCCGGCAAGGGCTTGATTGTTGAGGGACTCGATGTTTTGTCCTAGTTTTATGATTGCGTTCTTGCTCTGTTTATAGTTAGTTCGCCGCGAATATAGCGGATCCGAAAAAGATGGTGCGTACCTTGGTAATATCGTATTCGAGATACTGAGTCTTACCTTTCCAGCACTTCTCGTTACCGGAATCGATGGATTGCTCAAATGTGCAACTTGACTTATTGCCTCCAACAGGTAATCGGTTCAGCCCAGGAGCTGTGAATGCGAGAGGTACACGCGGAATAGCGGCCTTGAAATCCTTATGCTTATCAGCGGTGATGCCGGAGAAAGCAATGACAAGCTGGCGAGGTTCGTTTGCGTCTTTAGCATCTCCAAACAATGGCCGGGGGACTCTTCCGAACTGGTTGATGTAGAATATAGATTCATCTTGGGAAATAGACTCGGGCAGTTGCCCCAGAGATGCTGGCTGCTCTAGGGTGCTGAGGCGCTGGAGGAGGATAGCTTGGGCGAGTTCGCTTGGTATCGAGGGAGGATTCGAGGTGGTTGTAGTCTTTGATTGCCTGATGATGTAGGCCTCAGCATTCCGTTGCTGGTGTTCGGCGCGGGTAGTGGCAATGCCAGCTAATGCCGATAGTAGGAAGCTGTGTAGCTTCATTTCGTCGAGGTCGGTTGCTCTCTAAGCTGTTTTAAATGTGATGGAGACGAAGATAGGCTTATGTGACGCTGTTGCATCTCAGGGACATGAGAGTCTAGATTAACCCCGGTAAATGCATATAATAAGATGGTAATGCAAAGTCCGTAATTGATGCATAATCTGGAGACTACTGATACAATAGACACGTGATATATAAATCTGATAAGATGTACACAGTGTGAATATCAATCATAACTGTTTCGGCTTGACGGTGGGGATCGACGTACGTATTGAAAGTTGAAAGTCAGAAAGTTAGAAAGTCAGGGTCTCGATCTTCTAGCGTAGAAGCACATGTTCCATGGCTTTTTCAAGTCACTTTTTATAAAGACTAACATTTCACCTCGTTCGCTAATTTATAACTTATATTTGAACATCGCCAATACTCTCAAGTATCTTTTCGATGTACCGTTGCTATGAAATGATCGATGCGACGCAGAAGACGGGCAACCTCTAAGGAATAACTCAACCCATTTCGTCAATACCTCGACATCCCGAAAGAGAAGACTGTCACGTTTCTCCCCCTTCCTGGGCCGCCTGTTCCGGGCGCGCCTTGATTGCGATGCCTTCCATGTTGCGACTCCTGCGATTACGACCGAATATCCTTTCCCTTGCCTCGAGGGCTAACCGGTCAAATCGGCCCAGTTCCCAAATTATCCATGTGCATAGAGTCAATATCCGGCGAAAATGGTTCAAGCCAATGTATGCGACGTCTATTATTCGTCTCTCCAGTCGTCGCCACTGATGCTAAGTTATATCGTGCAGGAACTTTGTAGTCGCTGGGTGCATCTATTATATGTGCTACCAAGTATATACGTCGTCTGTTCTTAGCACCCTAGGCAGGTGGCTCGACGATCAAGAGAAGCACCTAACCGAGGCGGAACGGCGAGAGATGGAAGAAGCAGAGCTCGATCCTATATTTATTCCGCTCCCCTTCACCATGAGGATGGTCCCGTCCGAACCCTACAAAAGCACCGACCCGGAGTGGCAAGCCTTTGTCAGAGTTAGTAAGGATAGGGAGAAACTGAGGGGCATTCAGAGTAAGCCGGTTTACATGCTCAAAGGGAAGGAAAGGAACGCTGGCTGACAAACTCGTAGGCGGACTCGCCGATCTTGTTTGCAAAACCGCATCAAAACATCCTATGCTTCTCCGAAGGTGCGGCGGGGACATGAAAGTAGGACGGTATTGGCTCGACATACAATATCCATCCCGGCCACCACCGACGTTCGTTCGGAAAGGGTACGTCCCATTCCCATCCCAACGATTCGCAGTTAACTTTGAAGTCTAAACCTTCTTTACAGAATAGCAATAGGTGACGATGGTACTTATATCGCAGAAGAAACTATCGATACCGTGACTGCTATCCAAGTGCGACGTGCTCTCTGGCCAGATACGCTCACCGCGTCATTATGGAGCTTCTCGGGAGCTTTATTAAAGCAGAACGCCTCAAATTTTGTTAAGCTATTTGGATACCAACCCACTCATCCGGATACCTCCTTTCAACAGGCCGTCGAAAAGCTAAAGAAGTCCACAGAAGAGACCAACTCTAAAACCACAAAGTCTCTTTCATCCGCAAATACGCGGACAGCTGATAGTTCGTCAACGAACCCGACTTCTCCCGTCGATAAAAGATCTGCTGAAACAACACCAGAGCCTAGGCCCTCGACAGCCTCTTCCGGTTCGGGAGTGGACAGTCCGGTCCCGATCATCCCCAACGCCGAGCCAGGCAAGCCCAAGAGCGCCAAAGACATGTACGGTATCAAAACTACGCAAGAACATACCAGTGGACCATGGCTTGCATTTAAGCAAACCTTTATAGAGACATGGCGACCCGTCCGCGGGTTTCCTCCGCGGGGTGCGATATTCGTGGCCGGGCTTGTAGAAATTACAACCCCGCGTGCTTTTATCACAATCAACGTCAGCGCGTGGTGGGACCCGAAGACGGAGACGTTTGACATGAAGAGTACTAATTTTAATCTTAAAATGATACGCGACAGGACGCAAAGTCCCCTGAGGTAAATTGGGTAGCGGGTCAAAGGTCAAACTAGGGCCGTAAGTATCATCGCAAATGGCATTGACAGGTTAGGCTGGCGTTTAGGTGGGAAAGGGAGGGGACAGGATTGAAAACGTCTATTCGAACGGGTTGGCAGAAACCAGGCAAGATGCATCTCTGCATGCATATAAGGGGCGTTTTTCGGCTACAGGGATATTACCTACTTTCTTCTTCGAAATGTTTCATAATGGAACTAGAGCGAGTGAGTTTTGAGAAGACTTTCTAAGACTAGTAGATACCATAGAGACGGGTTCGGGGGACGTTCCGCCTGCCGGATACCCAAGAGTCCAGCGGATTTATACATATGCGTTGCCATTCTAGCGCTACGAATTCTAGGAAGCCTTGCTTAGACGTTTGGTAGGTGCTCGTTGTTATATCATGATACCAAGGAGGTACTTCTTAGACAATTTAAGCCAGGTACCTACGTACGCTGACACATTCACCTTGGACCTTGGTCTTCACCATGTAATTGCTAAATTGCCGTATACTCTGCCACCATGTGTCGATCCTCTCCGTGACAATGAGTGTTACACATATTCTACCAGCCAACTTGGGCTATGCCTTCATAGGTAGGTATGTCTCCGGATGTGTCGCTGTTTGTTATTAACAAAGCAGCAAGACTCAGGTGTGTGGCACATATCGTGGTAGATCAAATATTGGCTTCATCTTACGTGTCATTTCCTGTCCTTTCCCGTGTGTTCCATAGAAATCTCTACGAGTGTGTGCCCCGCCCGAGTTTAGTGGCGTTATCCATCTGATATATGACAGCCTTCCAGCCTAGCTAGACCGGGAGGGTATTCACTAACGTATACGGAGCTAGAGAGTTTAGTATTTATGTTTATTTCATCCTCGAACTAAGATCTCTACTTGTCGTAGACTGATGGTTGTGCCGCCGTACATAATGGGATGTTAGTTGAAATGGTTACTGTGCTAAAGGCGGTTTGAATGGACCACCATACGTGTACTGGCAAATTCTGGGGTTCGAATCCCCCATGGATTCAATTTCAAACGGTTCCCTGGGGTTTAAGATACATCAGTAGAGGGTATGAGTCTTTAAAGCGATTATATCCCTGACTCCTCAATCTCGGGTATTAGACAAACATGTACTCAGAGGCGGTAGAATGACCAATTCTCTCTTTTTTTTCGTCTTTTTCATATTACCTACCTCTCTTTTCATTGTGACTGCCATTCCTCTTCGTTCTTTTGAATTAGATCCGAATTCAATCTTCTATTTCGATATGCAGCAAAAGCATATGAATACTAAGTTAGACGCCTAAGTAATTTTACCCCGTGTCTACTGATACCTTACTTGCTATAAAAATCGCGAATGTAGTTAGTTAAGCCCCGTTTGCAACTCTATTCAACGCGTCGGGATCCCGCAGCTATCATATGATGAAGAATAAAATGGAATTCCGGGCCGAGCCCTTCCCAGTGCTCTATTCATTCTTATCATTTTTGGCCCGAGTTGGGGGTAGAACAAGCTATCGAGACGCTGCTGGCCGATTCTAGGGGCGCCCGTTTGTTTTTTTCAACACCAATATGGGAAACGGTGTGCTACCAATGCTATATTTGGGAGTTTAGGTAACAAGTCAAGTATGTCTCAGCAAGTGTAGCCGAGCATATAAACCAACCCGTGAACAACAATTATATCCTATGGTTTATTGGATAAGTTACATTGACGACAATGAGCCTGATTTATTGGATCATCATCAGTATGGGACTCGGCATTGCCGCTTGGTTCCTCTCATTACTATTTAAACTATTCAAATTATTCGGTGTTCTTATTATCTGTTATTATATCATTAGGCTAGCAAGACCCTCGTCAACAAGAACGCTAGAATATGTCCAGGATCATAGAGAAGTTGCAAGTTTCAGTTTCCTCCAAGACAAGAGTTTGGAAACCCGGCTCTTAGCTCGAGCTATACCTAACGAAAGACTAAAAGAAGCCTTCCGCATCGACAACCCATTCACAACTACGAGTGTGGCCACATACCGAAGATTCGTGCAGAAGATCGGTCCCAGATTGCACAACACAAAGCCCGAGAAGTGGTCTAAGTTTTTCAATGCCGCCTCTACAACGCTGAATATTACTCTAACTCAATCATGGGACGTAAGGTATCCGTTGCCCTTAGCCGCTCTTGTGAGACAGTTTGTGTTCATTTCGACCGTTAACTCATTCTTCGACGTGGATCCCAATAATGTCGACCTTGACGACGTAGATGTCGTGACCGAATTAATTAATGATCTTTGGGTACGGTCGAAAATTAAACCATGGTCGGACCCATGGATAATACGAATTCTACTCGAAAAGGCACTACAACAGATACTTCCAGACAAGTTCCCTTGTACTACTAAGGATAACCCTCTAAATATCATCATCCCGGCCTACGAGACGATGTGGCGCGTCGTCTTGTTGACATTCATCTCTGCCGCTTTCCGGAACGTAGACCAAGAGACAGAAGATCAGTTCCGAAAAATTATCCAGGGTGTCCCGGAATGTTTTAAGGGTAGTGAATCAAACGATGTGAGAGCGATGGCGGTAAATTTCGCCAAGGTAAGTCAACACCTGGAACTACTCATCGAGCATCTCGGCTTCTCTCCTTGAGCTTTACGAATAGACGTCTGCTAACTTTAACAGGAGGGTCTTCGTTTATATCCCCCAACAAGAAGGATCTATCGCGCCGTACCTACGGAGCTTTATCAGAGTCCTCCAATTATCACATACGACGCGAAGATTGCCGATATCGAAAAATGTCATAGGGATCCTAATATATGGATCAACCCGGAGCAATTCCGGCCGCCACGGTTCCTCCCAGGAGAATTTACGGCTGACATGAAAGACGCATACTTACCGTTCAGCATCGGACCGCACCGCTGCCCGGCAGCTGACACATTTGCTCCTCATGCCATTATCATCCTAGTGGTCGTACTGGCAAAGGGCTTGGGCACTCTAGAGTCAGGCTCAAGCGTATGGTTTGGGGATGCAAGACTAGATGGGGATATGAGTGCACTGTTGCCATCTGGGAGGTTGGATATGGAGGATTGGAAGCTAGAGATGAAGGATGCCATCGAAGTTATTGAGTAGCTATGTGATATAACTGCATGATATGTAGCAGATAGGACTATCGAGGTAGTATGTCTAGGCTACCTAAGAAGAAGGTATTTCACCGGCGCCGAGCTTAATGCTGAAAGTTGGAGGACGTCTTAGGGATAGGGGGTCACATGTAAAATCTATTAGGAAGATATTAAAATCTTTCAGAATGTATTAGTCCTACCAGTTTTAGATATCTATCCTCTTAGGGATTTTCCCGGGATTCTTCGACGTTTACTTCGCTTCTCTTAGCATACTACCTATTCAAGGCCGGAATGATACAGACACATAATGGAGACAGGATTTCACAGGTTGATTAGACGCAAGAAGCCAAACGGGCGAAGCTACGGACCGAGTGACTTCGACAAGTTTGATCGTTATAGCGCCTGCTGCGGTTACGGACAACTCGGCGAGGTCAAGGTTACGATTCAGATCAACTTTGAGGAGTCTGAATGGGGTGTTATCGGCGCGGACACCCCGGGCGCTATCATACACATGAATATTGGATTTACCTAACCCGAGAAGTGCAAATTAGAAACGGCAAAAATCTTAGTGACCTTAGGGTCACTTGACGAGATTGACGATAAAGCAGAGCTCGATGCGCTGGAGCGGCAACGTGGGCTTTTCTCACGAGTTCCTTCTCGTGTTCGGTTTACGCACTTGGGGCCGAGATATGTGCCGGGTAGAGAGACGGAGATGGATGTTTCACGCAACATCAGTGGGAATCCATCGCTCTCGTTCAAGGATGCTTCTGTGAGCGGTTTAGGAGTCGATCAACAAAAGACTTACAAGTATTATAATCAATGGGTCTTCTACGGCCAGCTACTAGGAGATGATGAACACTCTGGCTTCAGAAAGCTGCAGTGGTTTTTACAGGAGAACAAACTCGACTCGCCGTCGAATCATAGGCCCGACTTCGAAGCTGCTTTTGCGCTGATTCATGATCACAATCCTTTCTTCATCAGGGTAGAAATTCAGGGGAAACTTGGAAAAAGGCTGGATCGTGTAAAACAAAATTGCAAAAGCTGAAATACGGATTCTATGGGGACAGACCTGTTCGATCCACACTAACAGTTGTGCATGCCGGAATCGAGTAACCAAAGAGGCAGCTAATAACCAAGGCCAAAAATTTACCCGAAGAGATGGCTAAGAGAAATGGTATCATCGAGGACATTCCTGAAAGAGAGACAGAGGACATAGATGAGGATAGCGAGGGCGATGATGGCGGTGACGGGGATGACACTGATTCTCTCAAAGTAAAACATATCACGAAAATAAAATCGCTGCGCGGAATTCCTCGGAAGTCACCAAAAGACCCATTCCTCAGCGAAGTAAAGAGAGTACACGCATCTCTATCTACAAGCGCAATGAATCGGACATCATGGTTAGCATCTACCACACTTGTAGATGACGACGGAGATGAGAATACGGTCAGTTCCGAACAAGAGCCTGAAAAGAAGAAGGAAACTAACGACGCCGAAACCATAAACTTCCTTCTCCTTATTAGGCTCATTTTCCAATATCTGTTCCTACAAGCAGGTTATGTGACCTCCAAACTCTCTAAAGTTAATAAAAAATCATCTATATGAGATGGCTAAAAAGCCAAGGGGATCACCATGAGAACCTAACGTCTAGGATCGCGAGGAAAGGGTGCTTCGAAAAGCTTCTTAGGCAATCAGTCCAATAATGGTTTAACCATTATTTGGAGTCTTACCCGACCTCTGGCTATGAGCTATGTACTGTCTGGAGTCAATTTCGGGCGTGTCAAAAAAAAAAAAAAAAAAAAAAAAAAACAGCGTTGCTTATTGACTATACTATGTCAATATCTCTAACGTTAAACACCACTATCTCCGTGAACTATTGTTTCTAGTTATTCTGCGATTTTAGTCTTTTGTTTCAAGAACACCTGATCGCCGCGAGATTAAATCAACTTCGTCCGTTACCAGCCTTGATATGATCAGATATCCAATAGGGGGTTCAATGAAAGGTACGTGGAAGAGTGTTAGATGCCTTATCAATTTCATCTTATATAATTCTTTGTCCATAATGCGTGCCTTCTCTGTACCTTGATAAGTACCTTCACCCCAGTAGAAAAGGACAGTTTCCGACCATCTATGAGCAAGGATTCTCCAAGCACGTCATATGCAGCCTGTGTTGCTTGATCGCGGCTGAAACTTTTGGGGCTTTCTCGGGAGCTCCATTTAAGCGACAAGCTTTTCCTAGCTACGGACCGCCGAAACGTTTAATATACCTTTAGTATAGCCACCTCAGCTCTCTGTTATGGGTCGGCGTTGCTAGTCTTACAATCGTTTCCTACTATTTTTGTTTTGGTATAGAGTCGGTCTATTAAGCGAGCCAATCATGGCGGACAGTCCGGTCAAAAAGGGTAATACGAATACCGAGCAGCAACTGGGTGAACATGTTGCTGTTGGGATTGAGGACGTCAGTACGATCCCTAAGGGTACAATTGATCCCGTGTACGAGGCCAAAGCGAGAGTTTTGAATAGAGCGGTACGAGTCCTTCCTTATACCTTATATAATACTCCCTCTCGGGGTTTCCTCCTAATATTTTGGATTACAGATTCAGGATATTGGCATGGGATGGTACCAATGGCAGCTTTTCATCGTTGTGGGTTTCGGCTGGGCGTCCGACAACCTTTGGCCGATCGTCACGTCGCTCATATTCACGTCCGTCGCTAATGAGTTCCATCCGTCCCGCCCTCCGTTGCTAAGTCTTGCTCAGAACATTGGCCTACTCTTCGGGGCGGTGTTCTGGGGGTTCGGCTGCGACATCTTTGGTCGGAGATGGGCGTTCAACCTCACACTTGGCATAACTGCGGTATGGGGCATGATAGCCGCCTCTGCGCCTCATTTCGCTGCCATCGGAGTCTTTGCCGCGTTCTGGTCATTCGGCGTTGGTGGCAACTTGCCGGTTGACTCTGCAATATTCCTCGAGTTCCTTCCTGGATCTCACCAATACTTACTTACCATCCTCTCTATTGACTGGGCCCTTGCACAAGTCGTAGCTAACTTGGTTGCGTGGCCACTGCTGGGGAACTTCACCTGCCAGCAGACGGATCCGGACTGCACCAGGGCTAAGAATATGGGCTGGCGCTATTTCATGATCGCGATGGGCGGGCTAACGCTTATCATGTTCATTGTTCGTTTCTTCTGTTTCACTATCTACGAGTCGCCCAAGTATCTCATGGGAAAGGGGTTGGATGAGGAAGCAGTGCGCATAGTCCATGAAGTGGCACGGCGAAACAAGAAGTCCTCGCCGTTGACCGTCGAAGATTTGAAAGCCTGCGAACCAGACGGATACGAAAATAGGACGACTGCGAATGATGCCTTGAAACGTAAATTGGAAAGCATCGATCTTACTCATATCCGGTCTCTATTTGCTACAGGGAAGCTGGCGTATAGTACAGGGGCGCTAATGGTGGTATGGGCTTTTATTGGTCTTGGGTAAGTCTAAAGAACCGGTCGCTTTCCTTTCCTACTTTTACTAACACCCTGTAGGTACCCATTGTATAATGCTTTTCTTCCATATATCCAGAGCACTCGAGGTGTGGATTTTGGCGACGGGTCAACTTACATCACATACCGCAACTCGCTCATCATTGCCGTGCTCGGTGTGCCTGGCGCTCTTGCTGGCGGCGCTCTCGTCGAACTACCGCATTTCGGACGAAAAGGCGCTTTAAGTTTAAGCACAATCTTGACTGGCGTCTTCCTCTATTGTTCGACTACTGCGACTAACTCATCAAGTCTACTGGGGTGGAACTGCGCCTACAACTTTACGAGTAATATCATGTATGCCGTCTTATATGCCTTCACACCCGAGCTATTCCCGACAAAGGACCGAGGCACAGGTAATGCACTAACAGCGACCTCGAACCGTATCTTCGGCATTATGGCCCCTATTATTGCCATGTTCGCCAATCTGCAGACATCGGCTCCGGTATACACGAGCGGTGCATTGTTCGTCGCGGCTGGACTCCTCGTGGGGACATTACCATTCGAATCTAGGGGAAAAGCCAGTTTGTAAGAAGCCCCTTTTCCGAATGTATCAGTCGAAATTTGAACGAGGAACCGCTTTCATCGGCTAGAGACTAGCATTGAAGTCCTGATTCTTGTTATTCACAATTGTATATTTCTTACGGCACTAAAACGATACCCTCTGTTATATTGTCCCGGGCTACGGAAAACCTTTGGTTATCTAACATTTCTGTCATCTAAAATTGTGTCGCAGCTTGGGGAATGTTTAGGGATGAGGTATATTTGGGTGCGCAGTAAGCGTTAATGGTGTAATATTAGGGTGAAAAAGGGTTAAAATCACTACTGTTGAACCACAATAAGTCCAAACACTGATAATTATAACATGGGATTTGATGTAACTAGCTATTCTAAACAGTCTAACATAAATAAGCAGATATATTCAACAGAAATTCATAGCACAACAGATATATACTCTACCCGACGTCTCTGCATCCTGTCAAGCCGTCTTGTAATGCTGCGTAAAGTCGTACCGCATGTCGAAGAAATTCAAGTACATTCCTTTCTGCTTCTCGAGGTCGTTCTCGGCGTCTTTACACGCCTTCATGACGGGATCGCGCTCTAGAAGGGTATCCGGATCGCTATCCGACACGCGGCGGAAGTTGCTCTGAGAGATGGGGTCGATCACTGTCTTCCACTTCTCAATGCGCTTCTCGCTGTACAAGTCTAGGATTGACTCATCTGCCTTGCCATCCCAGATTCCCGCTAGACAGTCGTATAGCCCGCCTACGTCTACAAATCCGCCCGTGATCCCCATGCCACCCCACGGGTTACAGAGGTGTGCTGCGTCGGCCGCCAATAGGATCCGGCCTACGCGGAAAGAGGGCGCGCATCGCTGGTGCATCTTGTACGGCGATACGGTGACAAGATTGTACTGGTCTGGCTTGGGGTGCCCCGGCAGCATTATCTCGTACTTCCACGGCTGGCGCTCGCGCATCTCCTCCCATGTCAGGCCGGGTGATTCACCGTAGGTTACTCTGTAGAGCCCGTCTTCGGTGAGTCTGGCTGCCATCTATATACGCGCCTCGGTTAGCTTTCTGAATGTGCAAGTTTTCCCCTTTCGCTTTTTATGGGTTTGGTGCGGCATCGGAAAGACTCACGTAGAAATGATCAGGATGTAGGATAAAATTGGAGTCCTTGAATCCGAACTTTGCGAAGTCGTAGTAGACCTATATCCTTACGGTTAGTTGCCGTTGCTTTAGGAGAAAGTTCGACATCTCACATTTGTCGCTACGATCTGCCTCTCCCAGGTAAAACCAGGGTATTCGTCTCCAAAGAGGGACTTCCTCACTTGGCTTCCCGCACCATCGCATCCGATAATGTAGTCGCCGTAGATCTTCTTCGTGCCCTCCGGGGTCTCGACGTCGACCCAGGCTTGCTTTTCGTCCTGGCCAGTTCCCGTGACTTTGTGGTTCCAGCTGATCTTGCCGTTATACTTGGACAGGAACTCATCGAGCATCAACTGGTCCAGCTGGTCCAGGACTAGACACGCGAGGCGCAGGTCCTCACCATTGTAGTCAGCGAGCGCAGCAGCGTCCATACCCGTGATCCAGCTGTGGTCCTCGAAGCGCCGCCAACACATCGAGGTCGGGCTTATGCCCTTCTTGCGGATCTGGTCGATCACACCGGCACGCTTCAGATCCGGGATCGCGGGTGGGCCATAGATGGCGGCCCGCGGCTGCTTATCCAGCTCGTGCGAGGCTTCCAGGATTTCCACGGGGATCCCATGTTTAGACAGGAGCAGCGCAAGCAGTAGACCCGAGGGGCCGGCTCCCACGATGATTACCTAATAACGGTGGTATTTGTATTAGTCGAGATAGCGAAAATAAAAAAAGGGGGAGAAATAATGATTTGTGAATTCTGGACTCTACCTTTTGGAATGGTCGTGACATGATTCTTGGGTAAAGTAACTTTGAGTCTGCTGGAAGATTTGTGTACGCGGGCAGGATGGCTATCCTATGGAACGCGGGGTGAAGGTGAGGGAAACGTGTTGACAGTGGTGTATTTTCTCACAGATCGTATTAGATCCTTTCGTCGACCATTTAGTTACCTACCCTTGCTAGCCTGAAAGTACCCGAACCCCGACTTGGGAGGGTATTCGTACACTTGCCGAAACCATGTGCCTGGTTAATAGAGCGAGCCGATAGGTTTCCCCGCAGTCTAGATGCAAGTCCCTGCATGGAGCGTGAGATGCCTAGGTATGTTTATCGTTTGGGGTAGGGTACACTACGCGGAAAGCCAGCGTAACTTGCGACAGCCGGTTGGACGGACTCGCGTGCTGCGAGATCATCCACGGTGATGTCATTCACCCGATATGAGGGAAATGAAGAGAACGTGAAGAGGTATACAAGGCGGTATTGTGTGTGGGATTAGGTGCGGTTTTCCAGGCAGTTTATACTACGGTGGGGAACCAATCAACCGGGATCAGATATCACACCACCCTATATAATAGTCGAAGCTCAGAGGCCAAGTCGCGAAGCGCGAGCCTCAAGAGCTATACAATTGGCGCGCTATGTTCCACAAGGTCAACTTATTTCCCCGAAATTGAGCCTATAGAGTAGAGCACGGTGTTAAAATCATACAGAGTAAAGCCTATTCGGTTGAAAAAGGAGTACCAGTAAAGAAGTAATTTAAGATGAAAATAAAATCATTATTTCTTGGCAGGTAAACTTTTCACAATATTAATCAGGCTATAACCTCATACTATAGGTTACCAGGGAGTCTCCTTTCTCTAGTGACTTGATTCTAAACTTCGTGAGTTTTATTTCTTATGATAGCTCGAGCCTAGACGTCTTAAGCTTGAACACTATAGCATCTGGCGTCTTGGCTCTTAGAATATAGCCTAACATTTTGCGCAACAGCTAACCGAGGCATGGCATTTGTATCTAGAGTTAACCGAGAGGTAGGCGAATGTTGTTAGTGTAAATACCAATTGATACAACTATCGCCTGAAATCGTTCCTATAGTTCAAATGATTTCTAAGGATAAGTTTGAAAGAAAGTATCCTACATGACAACCGAAGCTGCTTGTCATAAAGTTGAAGTATGAGATAATCCTTAAGATATTAGTTGTTCTTCATACTTTGATCTGAAGTATAGTAGTTATAGACATCTATTCTCATATATCACCAACATAATATAACCCAGCGATCTAACCCATAGACATATAACACTGGGAATGGGAATACCCAAGCTCACGTTTACATAGCCAAACCATCTTAAATTTGAGGTAGTTGATATGTGAATAGCCTCGTTTAAGCTATAGCAGTAAATATATCTAATACGTCATAAATGGTAGTTAATACATAGAAAGCTATGTATGCATAAAGTACCTAGGTATGTTAGATAGCCACGCATATCCATCTTATTCAAAACAGCGTAGCACGTAGCCCAGGCTTGAGCATACAGAGAGCATACAGAAAACATACAAAAATCACACAACAACGAATCGAACACTCTAACTCCATGTAATGTAATAGGAGTATATCACAAGCCGTCGAGATCCAAAACAGACCAGTGGCCATACAAGTTACGCAAACATCGCAAAGGTGCCGTATCGTAGATCGCCAAAACCGTAAGTAATGCAAGCCAACCCCCTTTTTAACATTTCATTCTTCATCGCGCCTCCTTCAACGCAGCGCGCCCGCCCCCTTCTCAACCACAAACGCAACTCCAGATTTCTCATAGTCCGGATTCTGCATCCCGCTTGCTCTCCTACCACCGCCCTCTCCGCTCTCAGCCCTCTCGTCGTACCCCCATCTCGCCACCCCTCCGCCCCTAATCCACCCCTCCAAATTGCGGCACTGACTTATATCCGCCCACTCCAGATTTGCGCACCCGTCTAACACGCTCTCGATGCCCGAGGCCGTAACGCGCACGCAGCCGCGCACGCTAAGACGCTCGAGGTCGTTGAGGTGCAGCGCGACACACGCTAGACTATTGTCGCTCACGGCGCTGCCACAGAACGCCATCTTCAACTCGCGCAGCCCGGGAAGACCCAGGGCGACGACTTCGGTCGCGGTGTCTGAGAGCGCGCAGCAGAAGGATAGGTCGAGGTGGGTTAAAGCTTTGGCGGCGTGGACTAGGGCGACGATTGCGTTGTCGGAGAGGTATGTGCAGTCGGCGAGGCATAGACGGGATAGGTTAGAGAACCGGAATGGGGCCCAGCTTTGGAAGCCACCGTCTGTGATTGATGTGCACCGTGTCAAGGTTAGGGATTCTAGCCGGTTCGAGGCGTGTGCTGCCATGTGCGCCATCGATCGGTCTGTTATATGTTTGCAATATGATAGGTCGAGGCGTTTGAGCTTCGGACAACCGATTACGGTACCGGGAGGCGGAAGGACTATTGCCTGCGCCTGTGTCCGCTGCTGGGCTCGAAGGCGGGCTGCTGCGGCGGCGGCGGAGTTCGAGTTCGAGTTCGAATTCGCAATTTGCTTTACATTCTGTGGAGGGTGGTCTGGGACAACCCATCCGACTACTCGAGCTAACAGGTTATCCCCAACCTTCCTGCAGTTGCTCCAGTCGACCTCTTCCAAATCCTTAGCATTGTCGCTCATCTCCAAGATCTGGTTGGCCGAGACGTCCCATACGGACTTCATCCTCCAGACCTTGATATGCTTGCCGCAGACCTTCCACAACGTAGAGAATCCCTCGTCTGTGATGTGGAAGCAGTTGCTAAGATCAATCGAAATCGGTCGCGGCCCGAGGAACGGTGCGATTATGTTGATGAGGACCTCATCTGTTATAAAACGGTTGTAGGATGCGAGGTCCACGTGAGTACATAGTTTCGGCGATGTAGCTAGGAGCCTGCGCACGTGGGATGAAAGTTGTCTTAGCCGAATGAGCTCGGCTAAGTCGAGGAACTGGAATATCATCACCAGGATATCGTCGGGAAGTAAAGCGTCTTGGATAGGTTGCGGCCGACTGGGGAATATCTTGGCTTTCTTTGCTGGTGCTTCTATATCAGGGGAGAAGTACGATAAGGGAGATTGGATAGTGGTGGAGGTGTTGAACTTGGTGTTGAGCTTATGTAGACGTAAGCCATTGCTCGTTGGGGCGTTGGCAGGTTCGTTTGGCGGTGGTATAGGTGGCGCGAGAGATCCTCGCCGTCGATTTCTTAGATTTTCCATATCAACACTTAGAAAAGGATCGGGATCTTTTGGTTCCATCTGATCTAACTCATCCTTGACCGGGGAAGCGGGTATGGAGGGTGTTGTGAACGTAACCTGTGGAGGTAGTAGAGGGGTTAGAGGTACCGAGCCTTTCTTATGAATCGGCTCCGCGTCTACCATCTCGACATCTTCTTTCGGTCTAATCCGCGTCCTCGCCGTGTCTTCAACTTGCTTCTTTATTTCTGGCGGGCATCGTTTCCATAACTCGCCCAGAGCCTCACCGCTAATCATGAGACATTCGACAGCTGTGATCGACCTGACTGTCGCAGTTCTTCGGACAGAAAGACCCAGGCTAGCAACCTCACCGAAATATTGACCTTGTCTAAGGCGCGGCCTTATTACGGACGAGCGTGTTATCCTTTTTTGCTGCCCTTTGGCCGCATCGTGGATCACCTCCGCCTCGCCCCGCACGATGAAGAATATCTCGTTACCGGAAGTCCCTTGGCGGATTATATCGGTGAAAGGTGGATAAGTCTTTGGTTGCGCACTCATCCCTAGGAAATGAAGAATATCAGGAGGGAGCGTGGAAAATAGGGGTAGCTCCTTAAGCGTCTGCCGCACATTTACGAGACCACTTCCCAACGCGCTTCCTGCCGTTGGGTCTTCCATGCCTCCTGGACTGGGAGATTTTCTCTTCTTATGGTTTACTACGATCCCTTCTTTAATAATCCCAACATCCCCAGTCGATACCTCGCCGGGAGCAGTTTCTCGAGCCGCCGATCCATTTGCAACTTTGAGGCTATGTCCCCTTTCCTGGCGTTTCTTGTTAAGAATGGTCAGACGTTCATGCGCCTCTTGTCTAATAGCTTTTTCCATATCAGGGAATCTAGGCAGCTCCAGGGCGAGATCTTCCTTCTTGAGTACAAGAAGTAGACATTTCGTGCGCGCGACAATGGTCGCTGTCCGGGGCATGTTCATGAGCACGCCTATCTCACCAAAGAAAGAGCCCGGTTTGAGCTCAGCATATACAGCCTCGCCGTCTCGCGAGGTTACCCCGACAACTCCCCGAACTAACCAGTACATCGCCTTTGCCTCCTCGCCCTCGGTCAAGATGTGGTCGTGCGCGGAATGGATCTGGGGCCTTAGATGCTTGCCGATGGCTACTAGAAACTCCTCGGGAGCTGACATGAAGAGCGGAAAGGATCTCATGCGGTCGAGAAGATCAAGCGGCATGTCAGGGATGGTCGAAGCCGTAAGTGGGGAAGGGCGTATAGGCCGGGTCGGGTTGGTCTCACTATTGAACGACCTAATCAAGGAGGCAGAGTCGGCAGGTTGACCATTAGCCGGATGGTGGGCCAGGGCCCTATAGGGCGAAGGCGGAGAGCCTGGCACCCTATTCCGCCTCATGGCTACTTCACGAGTCCTCGTGTAAAGGCCTAGTATGCAAGCACCCTATTCCGCCAGTTTCGGATCCCGAGTAACGATTATTTCCTCTTTGCCCCTTAACGACCTCAGATCGCCCTTGGTCTCTCTAAATTGAGGGGAAACTTTGATCTGACACTTTAGGCAAGGAACGGTTCCTGCTATACCCTACCGAGAAATCGCGGGTTCCCCATGCGGCAGCAGCGCCAAATACGGGGTACGTTATTTTTTTTCTGGGGGGGGGGGGGGTTCTCCTTACGCCTCCTTAATCTGTCATGTGGAGAGCGACGATCTTGAAAGAAACTAGAGCGGAAGCACGGGAGCTAAAGTATATGTCGGAACTGATTCTATGAGATGGAGCTTCTAGCGCTAAAGAAGCTCGCGGCGTCATTAGTAACAAAGCTGACTCGAGTGGTGCTGCTAGGAGATCTTGAGGGAGTTATCAAGCCAGGAAGCTAAGATACATGGCGGGGAACGTAGTCGCGTGCATAGGAAATAAGTGCGGTTCGAGAAGTTATACTAGCGGGGATCGTTCGGGGTTGTTTCTAATCGCAAAATTATATTAGGTTATTCTACTCTTTCAAATAACATCTGAATATATGGAGTTGACATAGAACTTACAAACTATTGCATACGTACCTAGCTTTAACGACTTGGCCGATAGGTACCTAGGCAGACTGTTGAAGTTCAATTGCCCTGAGATAGAACGGAGGAGAGAGGGGGGAGGAAAGCAGAAAGGTGTGCCAAGGTGGTTTTGTTAATCCAATACACTGGACGTTGATGAGGCGCAAGCCCTCGCCGAGAGAAGCTCTACTTTGAGGTACTTTGGAGACACAGCAACTTTCCAAAAGACAGTGCGCATACGCATACGTATTCGCATGTAAGAATAAAAATGAGAGAAGAGGAACGTTCGGGGGTTCTCTGTCCTTTCAGGGGGAGCACGCTGACTAGAGCTACAAACAATAATAACAATATCAAGAACAAACTTAAAGGTGAAAGTGGCAGAAAGGCTAGCTCAGAAGCATGATAACTCTCTTTGGTGTGAGAATATGATGTGCATGTAATGTAATATGTCGTCCTCTTTGTTGTATGCGACTTATCGCGCGTGCAGCTGCAGAAAACCGCAACCCGGGGCGGTTAGAACTAGGCTTATTGTGCTTAGGTGCTTAACTGCTAGGTAGGTACCTCATAATAGGTGCGTTTTAAGCAAGGAAAAGCGCGGAGACAGTATAGAAGTGTTGTGTCGAGGCTGTAGGGTGCTGTAGGGCCAGGAAAATAACAGGAGATGAAACACGTCGAGCTGATGCAGATCTACCTCGATACGTGAAGGGAGTGTGGGACCTCTTCATCAACTTTGCCTGCTATAGCTGCTTTTTTCTTCTCTCGTCCTGTCCTAGCCCTGTCTCGTACGTATTTTATGACAATGATGCGTTGTAGATTTTTGGAGATCGAATGGAAGGATTCCGTGGACAAAGAAGCTCTCAGCACGGAGCGCATAGTGGCACCTAAGTACCCCTGAAAATGCACGGGCTACCTGAGGAACCCCTCCGGGGTCGTAGATGAGGATTCAGTTACTAAACTTAGTAACTGTAGGGTCCACGGCTGCTAGGATTATACCAGTCCGAGCTTCCAAGGTACTACTTCACTACATATAAGAAAGCCATGACAGCTCGGGTAAGAGAATACGCAAAAGAACAAGGATGCTATAGGAAAATATGATTACGACAGAACCCCAAAAAGCCATTGGACTTGTTCCCTCTTCCCGTTAGCCTTACGAAAAAATGACTATGATTAGAAATCCTTGGCGAGTGAACTAGCCTAGCCTACTCCAGATTACTTCTCAGACAGCGTATCCGTAGTGCTCAGCTATATTAGGGGCGTAAGACTTGCGATACCTTAGGTACCTACTTAAGGATTCAGGCTTCTATTTCAAAGCCCAGAGTTACGGCCAGAGGCGCCTTACATACAGTAGTCTCACTCTTGTTAGCCAAGCCCATAATATATGCTGAAACAGCTACTGGATACTGGGAACATCCAACAGCCCTCTCGGAGTAAGCGTGCTAATTACCACTCCCCTCGTACAGCCTGCGTAAAGGTCTATTTATATATCCACGCAATGCTATGAGAACCCAAAAAAAAAAAAAAAAAAAAAAAAAAAAGGCAATCCGAATGGGGCGAGAATAATTTGGAAGGAGATTTCTCTACGCCTTCGCCTTCCATGCATTGTAGGATCAACATGTTAGCAATCGTTAATCCGCAAAGGCTCGTGATAATACATGCAACATCCGACGGGATACGCCTAGCCGTGTTGGTGAGATATGCCAATATAGTATAAGAATTTGGACCAATTAATTAGCTATAAAATAGAACTACCTAATGGCCATGTAGCTCAAAGTTGATATTGGGGTATAGTTCTCTACCTTAAGCAAGTTACATGTAACTAGGATAGGTTCGCAGATGACTTCCAATAGAGTAGAAGATCTTGATTACTTGATTATCTTGATTGCTGGCAATCGGGAGATGCGACGGATCGAATCCTGGTCGGCGATTCGGCAGGTCGTACTCGCTCCTTCATATGTACCTACTTACATACCTTAGGTAGTGTTACCATTCTCGAAGCCGTCCCGAAACATTTCAAATCGTGAAGATACGACCACACGGGCCACGGCCAAGAAGATTGCCTGACTCTGATGAGCTTCGAGAAGAGTTCTAGCGCCCTTCTATAACCCCCACTACCCCTCCTAAGTCTTGGTATCGTCTATAGTGCTTAGTGGACGCATACGGTAAGTAATCCATGGTGATGTAGGATTTGCTCGACCTTCTCAAATGCCGAAAATATAGCTATAGATATAAGGGCTCTGGGATTATAATATTGGCTACAATACTACTGAACTCGTGGAAGATACACGTATACAACCCATCTTATTTAGACTATTGATCTACAACGGGAAGGTCTAGGTTGAAATGTAACCCTCTATTCCCCACCTAGTTTCTAGATCAAATCATCACCAAAGTGTGTCAAAGAGAAAGGTACCTGGTTTCTAAGAAATTCAGGCGTACAATTACATCTAGTATGATAACGTCAGCCGCGTTTCTAGCGCTGGTTTTGGAATTTTTGTTGTAATTTCAAGATTGCAATATGTCAGATTTTGACTGGCTCAGGTACGAACCCCAATGCTTATACTCTTAGAAAAATTCGGCGAGGTCATGCCCGTACAACTAGTCGGACTGTGAGTTTGATTTTAATAAACATGGCAGTGTAAAGATATACCCACAACGAAAGAGCAAACATATGTAAGCTCCAAGTCATAGCCTACCTCTTCTCTAACAGTCTAACGGAGAGCCTCCAAAAGTGAAAATAAGAGCCCTCAAATCTACCTCTGTCGCATCTATCCTATACTAGGGACGTACAGGTTATACCACATCTCTCTATTATAGGTTCATCGCGCCTGGGATGCTCCCCATACTATCTAAGTTAATAGCTGATATAGCTGATATCATTGATGGTTAAAGAGAAATCATACGTAGAATTTAGGGTTAGTGATCCCCGGCAGCCAAAACAATCCCTAAAGCCATCGTAAAGGTAAGCAATCGTCATTGTAGATATAACCTACCACTGCGTTATCAACAATTCAACCTAAGCACCGGTGCTCAGGATTCTGGAGAGCTTCGGGATTCCTACACGGCGTACAGGAATTAAACAGAGTTCAACTTTGCTGTCGCATCCTTTCCGCATCCTTCATCCTTACTAGCATATATGCGTGAAGTCATCTTTCCTAGCCGTGGGAGCTAACGGGTCACGCAGTTAACATAGTATTAGACGAGAAGGAGAGGATGGCTCCGATTGCCATTTCTCTCCTCTAACGCCTATTTATCTCGTAAACACTACCCATTCTATATCGTATTTATACCTGCGACATCTTTAGGAATTACCTAGGTACCTATCACGTATTCCAACACGTCAAATCGAGTATATCCTGTCAAATTTCCTACCCAGAGATAGTGGCTAATCCAGTTCATCCGGTACAGGGTCGGGGAACCTTCCATACCAAAAGAGTGCGTAAGCAATTGCGACAACCCTTACACACGTCCTTATAGCCCATCTCGAAAGCATAAACCAAGGATAGCTGGTGGGGTCTTTGAGGTATAGCTTTCGCCGTCGAGCATACATTCTACTACCATATGGCAGTGTTAATATTCCACAGCTTTGCATGCCGTAAAGGACCAGGCGCATATCTGGTGCTCGCTTGCCGGAAGTATATTGCCATATCTCAGCCATGTAGCGCGGCTCGTCGTGATCAACGTCTGGCTTCATCGATCTGATCTGACAGGGCTGTAGTGCTCTCCCCCGAACTATATGACTATCCTCTCCATATCGCTTCTGCCGGTATTCATGTTGGCCGCGCCGGCATTCTCTGTAGTCCCGTTGGCACCATTCTTCATACTTGCTATAACCCCATTCTTGGGTTCCAGTTCGGTTCCACTCTTGGTATCTGCTATAGCTCGATTCCACGTAGTCTACCTGACCCCATTCCTGGTATTTATTATAGCCCCATTTCCTGTTAGTTCGTCTCCTATAGCCTTCGCGGCTACTCCCCCCCCACATCATATAGTCTGGTATTTCTTGACTGCCAACTTCCGCAGGCTCGTCATAGTTTATGGGTGGGTTATCTGATAAAAGTCGATGCGGTATCTTTAATTTCGATAACCCTAAGTTCTCTAAATGCTGACCCGTGATATGATCATCAGACACATCTTGTTTCTGAGTTGAGACGAGTTCTAATGATGATTTGGCATTCCCCTTGGCGTCACTACGAGCGTGTAACCTAAATTTGCATTTCCGACAAAGCTTTCCGCGTGTTCTTAGACATCTAGGACAAGGCGTGTCTTCCGCCTCAGAACAAGACGAGTAACCGCTATGGACATCGGTCGGGATAGAGCTATCGATCGAGCATTCGCCAAATGTATCAAAATATAGACCATCCATATCTAAGTCTCAAATGCGTAATAGCACAGGTTATCAGGTATGCGCCGCGTCCTTATACGTTGTTTGGTGTTATTTGTGTATTTGAATTAAAATACTGGTTAGAGGGGCTGAAGTGTTTTACATATAAACCTTCGTAATATTAGATAATCGACGGTTGCACAGATCCCGTGACAATACAATTACATTAAAGATTTGTCGTAATGATGAGCTTAAGGGTAAAGTATCATTGTACCTCTTAGGATAGGTATGTTCACTTCCACTAAGCTAACCAGCGTAATTTACTCTTCGAGAAATATTTATATTGTGAACTACCTATCTCAAACCCCCATATCCACATGCGTATTATCTTCTAAACCAATCTCGTAGATCTCGTATAGTTAAAAGGAACCCTCTGCCTGTGAGGCCGTGCACTATTTCTATCCATATAATTCAAGGATTCAAGGTAAGTAGTAGATAAGTTTCCCCTTTTTAGTCTACGCGATCAGCGCCCGAATCATCTCATAAAGCATAAAAAATCGACAGGCAACGTAAATACTTCCCAGAAGAACAAGCGCCAGTATATGCACGGGATGCGTCATTCGTGCCCTATTACCTGTGAACCTACCGAACGCCATTGTACAGATAGCATTGACAATAGAGTATGGTATGAGGGACGCTGTTATAGTTAAAGATGATATGCGCCAGGCAAGTTGTTCCCAGTGGGAGGGGAAAGTATTGTACCACCCAAGGCAGTATATAGCCCCAAATACCACACCCATGGCGATGCTAGCCAGATCGGCATCATATAGTAAGACAGCTTGGTCTTTAAACCCAACGATAGCAAACACGGTGAGAGACACATCCGTGGGGGCTGGTTCTGACGGTTCTACTATCCTGTTGTCTATGTAGAACCGCGGGGTACAGTTTCGCCATAGGAAGGAACTGCCGCTAAAACATTTGAGAATGCTAATATCGTGATGGGTGATCGAGCGAACGGCATTAGAGGCCATAGCTGAATGCTCTATCGGTATTTCGACGGCCTGGGGCTTGGTCCAATACAGACAATACGCAATAGCCGCGCAGATCGCATACGTAAAAGTTGAGAGCTCCAGTTGAGTGAATGCCTCGTTCTGGAAGAGCTGGAAGAGCATTCCCAAGATAAACCAGAATAGTGATATAACCGCGATCCCCTTCGCTAGGGGGTTGGTCTTGCTCTTGTCCTCGATAGCTTCTTCGCTTAGAAAGGGTCCTTCGTCGAGAATCTCTAGATACTGGGCTACAACAATCTGCGCCGCGTTTAGATAGAAAGTTACTTCACCATGGACCAGGTCCCTAGCTATACGCGAATGTTGAGATGCGTTGTTAGCACTGGTGGCTAACGCTGCCAAAGAACCCATAACCCCGCCTAGCATATGAGATGCCGAACTCTCTACATTCGCCGAAGACGTTTCGCCTCGTCTTAGCTCGTCCGTTGCACGTCTATCCCGACGACTATTTCTTAGGGTTCCAAGCTGGGTGTTTAAGTCGGTGAGCTCGATGTTCTCGGTGGGGGAACTTATAGCCAGTGATCTATCGTTAGGGAGAGCTGTTGGTGCTCTTCTTCTTGCGAGGCTTTTAATATGATCCCAGATACCCTTCAAATACTTAGTAAACCGCTCGAGGGTGTTTTTCAACCACAACATTAGTGGCATGGTATAATTTCCGATGAGACATCTTAGGGGCTCGAAGGTCGTATTATAGACACCAGCATTCTTAAACATTTCGAATAAGACCTTCTCATCAATCAAACGGAATTGGGCACCGTTGAGTGAGTCCGTCTTCATCTTGAATTTGAGGCCGCCCATGTTCGCAAAGCTGGCATGAATCTTGGACCAGCCGTGAACATATCCTTTCCCGAAGGTCTTAAACATATGAGAGCCTACAGACGCCGCACGCCAATCGCCAAATGAAAACCCGACCATCAGTTCGGGCGCGATAACCATTACGACAGTCCAGAGCATTTGCCGTCGAAATTCATGGTTAAAACGTGATAGCCACCACCTTTTCAGCAAGGACCCTGGAGTGGTCGGAGGATTATAGGGCTTCACGCTGAGATGAAGTGCTAAGAAGGTGCTAGCCGAGATAGTAACTAGACACCCAATCCATATGTCAGAGACATCGCGATTTGAGAGGCGAAGCCATTGAAGCACGGAGGGCGATGTCTCGGACATCTTTTTCCAGCGTTTCGGAAGACTCGAATACGAACATACAACGCATAGTTAGAGAGGAGAAATGATACTAAGCCATTTTAAAGAAAGGAAAAAGAAAAAAAGGAGAAGACACTAAAGAGGGCTCTCTCAGTCTCTTCTTCTACCACTTCATAACCTAAACATTGTGGCCTTCACCAATAGTGAGGGCGCTTTGCGAGGGAGGGGCATTGCTTCGAAACAACACCAGAGCCTGCTTATATGCAACGCACCGAGTTTACGGAAGTGGCCAGTTCTCATAATCGTGTATACCAGTTATGTGCTCTCGTTCTTCTAGGCCTGCCTACTGCTTGTGTGTTAACCTCGAATTGGGTGGATTTGGTTTCATGAAGAGAGGTACCTAATATGAAGCATATCTCTAGAAGCTCCATAGTGTTGTAAAGCAAGTTGTAGCAATATTCAGTGGATATAATCGAATTAAAGCCGGTTATGAAAAAGTATGTCTTCAAGTGCCAGGGAGACACGGTACACTGTTCGTTTAAATTTGATCGGCCAAAACATTTGCATTATTCCTGAGATGGTATATCTTAAGTCTTTCCATAGTGTTGATTTGTGAATACTTGAGGACACACATACATAGGTACATAGGTACATAACTCACATTTTTGTATGTTCGGAGTAGTACCGGAGTTAAGAAGCTTAGCTTCCACAGAAACCCGTCGGCTCTTTCCAGCTCCTTCTCCGTCTCCACTTGTCATTTTTCACCAGTCATAAGTGGGTTATTACATCAGCCATTTCCTCCACTGAACATCAACCCGCCGGCGTCATTGTTCGCAATCTTCTTCTACAACTTGAACAAATCATCCAGCCTCAATCATTCTTTTTATCGGCTTTCATAATTCCCTACCTGCGAAGCACGCAACAATGTCCTTTACGATTACTCTCCGTCAGGGACCTGCGCGCCTGGCATCCAGGTTGCCAGAGATCTCTAAATCCTCTTTCCGAACCGTAGTTCCCGCCCGAGCTTTCCATCAGTCCGCTACTAGACCATCCAACTTCTTCACATCACGAACAACGCTCGTATCCACGCTATCGCGGACGACACCTAAAAATGCGTTTACGAAATCGTCAAGAACCTACATACAACAGCCTGCCGCTCCCGCGACCGACTCTGGCTCGACGATGCGCCGACTGCTAACCGGTGGTGCAATTTTTGGCGGTACTCTCATCGCAATCAATGCCGTTTTCAACCGTGAGACCCGAGAGGACGGCGGTATGCCGCCATTCGAGCGATCCTATCTTAATCAGACCTTCCTTCACACTGGCCTTGGTATCGGCATCATTGGCATTACGGCGCGGCAGATGATTCAGAGCGGTTTCGTTTACAGAATAATGGTGACGAACCCGTGGGTCGTGGCTATTGGAGGTCTGGCTCTCAGCTTTGGCACCATGCTCGGAACTCGGGCTGTCGACCCTGATAAGTGAGTAATTCTTTTCGATTCCCTATAAAGAAATTTTAGTACATAACTAACAGAAGACAGCTACGTCCCCAAGTACGCCCTCTGGACCGCATTCAATGCTACTCAGGCTGCCTTCATCGCCCCTCTTGTCGCTTTCGCTCCCGGTGCTCTAATTGCCCGTGCCGGCCTCTATACTATCGCGATGATGGGATCTATCTCGTTCGTGGGTGCTACCGCTAAGCAAGAGAAGTACATGTACATTGGTGGCCCTCTCCTTGCCGGAGCTGCAATCGTTGCCGTTTCGGGTCTTGCCCCGCTTGTCCTACCGGTTACGGCCGTCCGAACACTAGCAATTACGGAGAACCTTTGGCTGTACGGTGGTCTGGCGGTCTTTGGTGGCTTCACGCTATACGATGTTCAGAAGATCCTCTACCATTCCCGCTTGGCTGAGCGGGGTATCATCAAGAAGGACCCAGTCAACGAGAGCATTTCACTCGAGTTGGACTTCTTGAACATTTTCATCAGGATGGTCCAAATCTTGATGATGCAGCAGAATCGCAGGAAGTAATCGGATGGTGATTACGATAGGGACATATTAGTAGGGCATATTAGTAGGGCATGCTATCATCATGAGATGAAGAGGAGGGGTTAGGCTTAAGTATAAGGTTGATAATGCCCAGCTTAATCTGGGTATCAGAGGTAGAATGGAAACTCTCCTCTCCTGACAACGTAAGGATTGTCTAGGACTATACGAATGTATTTAACTAGGTAGTGTAGCCGAATAAAAATAGTAAAATAATTGGGGTTACATAGGTAGCATTAAATACGGTTTGTACCTAATGTAAGGTACCCAAGGTAATCGAGAAGATCTCGATAGCACATGTCAAGGACTCTAGCTAAAGAATTGCATAGGCGAACAGCCCCTGGCTAGATTGATTGGTAGCATGATATTCTCGGGTGACTCGACAATCCGAACACGCGCAACAGCAACAGAGTCGCCAACCACTCACCGCTAGGTTAGGTTCCTAACCCATGTAAGTACGGGTAAGGGGGTTCAGCTGATTCGACAACCCCCCGAATTCTACCTACATGTGGTAGTAGGTATTAAAATTTGAGGCTGAGACCTGATTGAAGAGGCCAGTAAATCCGACCTTCTTCTCAACCCTTTCTTCATTGTTGTATAGTTGATTTAACGTTAGTCCCGAGTCCCGATACTGTGGCAAAGGGAGAGAAGGAGAGAATGCACCGTCAGCACAATTGATGACACTTATTGATGACATTTGACTCCCATCCAGGCAGCCGCATACAACCTGGAAGCAAGATAAAATAGGTACGTTAGGTACATTTAAGTGCCTACATGTATTAGATACATATCTATATACCTACCTCTGCGCCGCTCAACAGCCTCTTCGAACTACATCTCGCAACATCTCTCAATTACATACATTACAACACAGTAATATAATATCGCAATATTTTGGATTGACTTTTGGTATAACTAGGTCAAATATACGTTCGTTATTTGTCACTTCCTTCTGAGAAAAGAGGGTTCCAATCAATCATTGGAACCCTCTTCCATACCAGCTATACAATATGGCCCCGTTTAATAGCAAATCGTTATTCGAGTAAGCTACTTATGTCCAAGCTGTCTTAGACCCATCTTACGCATCTATACTGGGATAATCCAACTTCGTCGTCACTGATTAAGAGCTGACCATTTGATAAAGTAATGCTCGTTTCAGGCTGAGGCAATCTCATCGAATGAAGGATATTCTGAAAATATTATCTATCAAGCGGCGCAAGAATCATATCGATGATGGGGGGGATTCCAATGATGTTATTGATAATGATGATCAGTCGTCTATGGGCAACCCAGTCAGCCCTGCTGATTCCAGTACCGCCATGACCAATATCAGCGACGCCAACAGCGATGCTCCAAAGCTCAAGACTAGCGTAACCCATTCGCTTGGAGAAAACCCATCCGAGCGGAACGTTTTTGGCTTATTACTTCTTCCCCAGGAGCTGTTCGACAACATAACTAGCTATCTCACTCACGCTAACATCATATGCCTAGCCCTCGTCAATAAAGAACTAATGTCACGTTTCTTGCATTCGTGTACGAGGCTTGAGCTACTAGGCTCCGGCGAAACCTCTTCATATAAGGCTCTAAATGCATTTATTAAAAAAGCAGATGGCTCCAAGACTAAGATTCGAGGGTCGCTGCTTAGCCTTTTAGACTATGACTTGTTAGACCTCGTCTATTGCTATAAGTGCAGAAAACTCCACGATCCATTCCTAACCTTCAAAGACCGCGCTTTTGCGCCGCGCAAAGCTTCCAGATGTACTGATTGGTCTATGGAGCACCATATGCCTTCGCGCGCAACTAGGAAGTTGCTGCGTACTATTACAAAACGCCGAATTCATGGTGTTGAATATAGACATCTGTTACAGCAGGTCAATAATACGCAGACATCTTACCAGAAGGGATTCATGATTCAGTGTTCCCTACGCATAAGATATCGCGATGATGATCTAATTCTCAGAAAGCAGCAAGTGGTCTCTTCCATCGATAAGTCAGCACTAGCATTATGGCTGTTCGGGCAGGTACTACGAGACCCGTCTCACACGTTTGTATCATTGCCCAAGGTTCATCCAATATGCAATCATCAAAGTTGGAATACGATCTACGCACCGATGGTAAAACAGTGGGCCGAGCCCTTCTGCACCGCCGATCATAGTGGTGAGACTGAAGTGCAGCATCTACCATCTTGTTTTAGTAGCGAGTCGTTCGACGCATCAAAACAGGATGGGCACATGATCTACGAAAGACTGAAATGGTTATCCTCTGGGGCTAGATGGAATCCGATGGACGTGCCCATGCTGTTAGGAGATGTTTTAGGCTGTAACAAATGTACGACTGATTATAGCATCGATGCCGTCCCCTTACCGGAACCTTTCAATTGGGGCTTTATCCTAACAACGTGGTTGGACGTCGGTAAGATTGACTTCTGTAAGAAATGGGATAGCCATAGGGACGTGCGGCCGTGCCGAGAGATCAAACGGGACTTCGTTCACGGCGATGTATGTCAAAAATTCGAGGACATAACATCGAAGCACGATCATCGGCCTCAGATCAGCGAGCTTAATATAGAGAGGATGCACAACTACGGGTGGAGCGCACGGGTGATGAGCGGGAAAGAAAAATACATCAACTGGTCTTCGGGACACACCTGTAATCCGGAGACGGGTCAAATAGAGGATCCGGATCCGCTAGATGAGGCAGATTACTGACGAAAGAATACCGCATCCAGGTATCGCCATCACGAAAACTTGGGGACGAGATGCCCCTACTAATTCAACCTCGATAGAGCGGTATTTTTACGCATTGGTGGGCGTTTCAAGGTCATGAGAGGTCTTTTTATTTTGACAGGGGACTGATGCAATAGGGGAAGGAGTCTATAGGTCCGCATTATAACCAACATATGATTAATATTAGCTTCTTCCTATATATATATGAGGAGAGCGTCAACCTCCAGTTTTGAAGCCTACACGAATCATCTTGCCTCCGTCTCTCCTAGGTCGATCCATGCTAATACACCTCAAGTACCGAGTTTTGCGATATTCTAAATAACTTTCCGAAATCGCACAACAAGCTATGGCAAGCGCTTAGCATCACGATGAACAGATTCGCCACAAGACGTGGCGCGGTAAACTACACCAGCAGCTTATCTCTTCCATATCACTTCAGCGGTGGGAACGTCCTCAGAAAGTGAGTCGGACACTCATACCCCGAAGGATTATGATGCAGATATTGCTGATGGTAATCCTCGGCATCCCACCATTGGCCAACGGGCACGATTTCGGTAACAATGGCGCCCTTGTACCATTGCTCGCTGGCCTGCTGCGTGACCTCGCGCGCGATGCGCTCCTGCTCAGGGCTGTGGTAATAGATGGCGCTACGATACTGAGGTCCGACATCGGGGCCTTGCCGGTTAGCCGTCGTCGGATCATGTAGCCGGTAGAAGAATTCGAGGATCTGCCGGTAAGTTATGCGCGAAGGGTCGTAGTGCAGCTGTACACTCTCGGCATCTGTTGCGATTACGATCGCATGTTAGCTAATATGTAGAAGTGAGAAGAAAGTGAGAAGAAAGTGAGGAGAAAGTGAGGAGAGAGAAGGGTACGACAAAGACAAAGGAAGGGGATAAGAGAGAAACATACGGCCTGTTTGCCCCGAGCACACGACGCGGTAGGTCGGGCCTCTCAGGTCCCCGCCTGTATATCCGACACGGGCGTCGTAGAGACCCTTGCCGTCAAAGTGCTTACGATATAGGTGCTCTACGCCCCAGAAGCATCCGGCGGCGAGGGTAGCCTTCTCGGCCCCTTCGGGGGCTGCGGACGCCCCATTGGTGCCCGCGTTAGTATCGGCGGTTATCCCCAAGCGCGTGCTAGACATGAAGGGTCGGAAGAACCGCGATACGAAGTTAGGCATCGTGAAAGCCATTATTGCGACAGCTACAATTGCGACTAGAATTGCGATTGCGGGCGAGACGGCGATAAGATAAGGGTTTCGGTTACGAGGGCGACTGTTATATACTACGGTTGACGATATGGTCATAAACTGATGAAGCCAACTTGGAGATAGGTTCGAAATAATTATATATATTTATTTTAGATAAAAGGTATTGATACGGGTCAATTCCTTCCCGCTTACGCTTGCGCTGTTATGGAGTGTATGTAGCGTAATGCGGTTCTTGATTCCACATCAGGGTCCGAATGGAGGGGCACAACAGTGACGTTTGGAACGCAGCTCCGGCGAACAATGACAAATCTCTCTCTCGACGCCACCATCTATGAAATGATGCGATCTAATTTGAGGGACAAGGGTAAGGAACTCAAATATATGGTCCGTGCCATCCTAAGGTTCCACTACCGCGTTCCTAAAATATGAGATGGAGATTCCAAATTGGCTTCAACTTATGTAAGCCCACTCAGCTCAGCCCTACGAAGATTCCATTTGTCCATGTTAATAAAAAGGATTTGGACTTGAATGACCTCATTTCGTATTTGGCTAGGCCGATGAGAGGGAGAAATATTGGATAATTTCAAAATTAAAATAATCGCAATGCTTTATAATCCTCCCAATCCATTTGGAAACAATCAAGATCTCTCAGCTCGCCATAACAGCATCTCACTTATTCTATCATTACATCCATTTAGCTATACCATGACAACCCTATACTTCCAAACTTATGCTGAGGCTAGCGGTGAGAATTTCTAAAGTTGTATCATGTCTCTCGCAGACCATTGGAAAAGGCATAATAGAGGCATTTAAACATGCCCCTTTCCACGCAACTCTACCCGTGGGTGAGTTAGCTTTTATGAACATGGTGTTACCATTCCAAACATCTCAACCATCAACCACGTCACCACTTCCTTAGTCTATCATGCAGTCTAAAGTCTGTGGTCTGCAGTCTGCAGTCTGCAATGTGGCCACAGTCCCGTCACGCTGGACCGGTATTCATATGCGCCTCAAGTCTCGCCCATGGCCAGGGGATCCTTGGCACGTTGCAGAACCCTGTGGGGGGATCCCTGCGCACAAGGCAATTCAGAAGAAGATCGAAGCATGTCCAGACGATAGCTCGTGCTACGTTCCAAACCGCGTTTCAGACGACGGGAAATTTCAAGCAGACGCTGTTCTTCTTGCTACACTCGCTTCGTGAGGCCTCACCCAAATAATGACGTCGGTACTTGCCTCCTGATCGGATAAAGCTCACTCGATCTCTGGGGCAGATCGATCTACTTAGGGGTATATCGATATTATTTGGTTCGCGTTTTACACAGTACATTTCTTGATTCGGCATCATCCCTACCTGCTTCTTGCTTGCTTGCTTGCTTGCTCTTTGCCAAAGAGCATAATTGCTTGCGCAATCGGCCTGTGGGGCCACGTCCGCATTTATCGCCATTAACGAACAAACCCCTAAATATACTTATCTATATCTTCTTCGCTATAAGCTCACCGCCAAAATGTTGACTAATCGTCGTTCAACGTTGATGATACCGCCGAACGGCAACGGTCGCCCAAATCACGGCGCGCCGCCTACCCTCGGCAGCGCGAAGCCGGAAAACGAACCTCACTGCACCGCCCCATCCATCCTGACATCTACAATGCCGACGCTGCCCGGTTACCGTGTCGCGCGCGTCCTGGGCGCCGTATACGGCTCTACTACTTACGCGCTTAAAGACACTAAGGCTCTACTAAAAGCGGCTGCGGCGGGTGGCGAGGTTAGGAGTTTAACCCATATCATGTACAACGCGCGGGACCAAGCTATCGAAAGAATGGCCCGGGACTGCGTGTTGCGCGGCGCGAATGCCGTTCTCGGCCTGGACTTCGAGGAGAAGGAGGTCCTAGGCTTCGTCCAGGTCTCAGTTTCGGGCACGGCCGTCTACGTTGAGAAGCAGCTAGAGAACCCGTTCTTGCCCGAATGACATTAGGGTCCTCCCGTCTAGGATATTTTGCGCGCGTTCGGTTGGCTTTCATAGGGGTTCGCTTCTTGGTGCGATGGTATGAGCTCGATATCTTTATCTTGGGCCTTGGCTGGAGTGTATTTTGGATATATGTAGAACTATGCAACTTCAGTAATCACTAGGTTACTGTATACATATTACTGGGGCTATATTTAGTGATTCTAATTGCGGTTGCATATGCGGTGATGTGTGCCGGGACCGCGTCACACGGATACGAAGAGCCTGGGCTCGGGGTCCGGGTCGGGATCCTTAAACCAGGATCGTGGAGATGAGGGAGATATGGGTGTAACGGTTTGATTGCGCTGGTTGTACATACCTACATACCTACATACCTACATACCTAGGTACCTAGGTACGTACGTATATCCATATACCATTGTTAACAGCAGTTGAGGTTATTAGCCGGGACAGAATCGGATCAGCTCAGGAGCTCGCCGTGCCATTATATATTTAGGTGCATATAAGCTTAGGTACCTACCTACCTAGGTAGTTAATATTTCCAAATGAGGCTCTTTGCAGCCATGTTCTTTTTGAATCTAGACTCGCAGTCATTGGTTCGTTTATCTTACGGTTGCTTACATATGAATCTTAATACTCTCCGAATCACCAAATTGGCACGATTTCGAAGAGCGAGAGGGGATAGACATATTTGAAGAGAAAAGGAAAAGATGAAACCCTCTCCTGGGATCTGTTGGGGCGACCAACTATGCAGCTTTCGTGCTCGAGAAGCTGCATTAGAACTTTGTCATAGGTAACGTGATCCCGGCAACCTTATCTCACGATAATATTAGGGGCGACGTAAGGCTACCATGGCACGACATAGTAATTTTCAGGGGGTGACACAACATTGTGGCCAATATAATACATGCCAGCCAAGACCCTTTACGAACTGGCAATGACGATATTCAGACCCAAAATGAGACTTACTCTAGATAAATTCGTGATGTGGCTTCGGAAAGTTAACATTCTAACTCGTGACTTATATCCAATTTCGACCAGTGACACGCAAGGCGTACTATTGCTATATGTAAGTCTCCGACCCGCGCCAACAAAAGTCCAGACCCGTATACTGTAGTCTGTACGACGTTCCCCTTGCTGCAGAGTACGTACTCACCCGAGTTTTCCTTCCGAATTCGCTGTCGCCTTAAACATCCATCAACCTTGTCCTGTCGTGATACGTGGGAGTTCCGTCCCCACGGGGAAGGGGAAGGGGAGGACATCAGACCAAAAAGGCTAAATGAAATAAGCTTTCGAAGCTTCCCGGATAGGGGTCCGCCCTACGTATGTAGAAGTCCTGTATGTACATGGGCATATATGTAGTGTATGTAGGTATGGATGTATATGTGTATGTACGTACGTGTCACATTCCCGTTCTGGGAGGACGTCATAGCAGGGTCTGGTCTAGAAGCGCTATTTATAGAAAAATTCGTACTTTTTGGGACTGCATATTATATTACTCTTTCGGTTGCTTTTTCTTTATGCGGGTTTGCGGTTTGGTAGATCATGTTTAGGACTTGCCGGTGCTGAGATCCCGATGTTCCTGGAGCTAGTATCGTGCGGGTTGACTACAGTATGCTGGAATTGGTACGGCTTTATATTACTTTGTCGACGTAATTAATAGATGCCGCGCCTAGATCAGTCTAACTCGCGTTCGGCTATAAAGGTCGACTAATCTACGGGAGACACTCCGTCAACTTTATGAACAGTACACTATTAATAGCAATGACAGGCGTTGATTAGATTGACTATACTGTTAAATCGAGAGAGTAATGTCACGCTAGACCGAAGGTGTTAATGATTTGAAGCTTCATGTAATGATTATTGAGATAATAGATAATAATACCATTCTATTAGAATTAAGCAATAGCAACACTACAGTACTTCAAAGAGTGTAGACACAAGCTATAAAGATTTTATTTTAGTAAGATGCGCCTGACATTCTTAATCGTGAAGGTATCGCATGTTAGGCCCGGGGGTGAATTCTAATGAATTAATGCTTCCGTCTGAACAATCGTGAAATTTTTTCCTCAATTAATATGCCCGTCCCTTTAGTGATATCATATAACGCCGGTAAAATGCCAACTGTCTCCGAGGTGCTGGATAATCCCTCAATAACCCCCTGATCATCTCTTCGTAAAGCTTTAGCCAGAAGGCTATCAAATGCAAATCAAGACCTCGAAGCAGAGGCCGATGAGGCGCTCCCAAGGGCCTCTAAGTTTTAAAACGAAAATAAAGGATATTGGCACTGATGATGTCCATTAGGGAATCCGGTGCCTGTTGCAGATTCGTTACGCCAAAAGCTCGAAATGACGTCTAGGTATGTGTGTGTGCTGTTCCGAACCGAACAGCGGACGAGTGAAGACGCAAAGTGCAACGGAGGAGAAATAACATGTCTCGTGAAGCAGTCTCTGAGGAGACTAAACGAGTGGTTTTGGTTCCAGGGCCGTGGAACCCCGTATTGAAAGTCGACCTTTTTTCTTTCCTTTTTAACCCAACGCACGCTCTCTTCCCCTTATGTCAACGCGGAGACGGCTTCATCCGCTTAATGGGTATGTGTCGCGTGTGCTGTTACTAAATGTCGAGGCGTAGGCACTTGGGGCTTGTTTTGAGGATGGCAGTACCAACAGCTGCCTGTCGTGTACTCGGTTCCACAGTTGCCACACGTATGCATCTGCATATTGTCGATATATATGTTGTTTTCCTCTGGGTAGGATGTATGTATGCTATGGTAGCCGGCGGATTAGGTGCACCTATTGTTGCCAAGTCAGATAAGACTTTTTTTTTCTCTTTGCTCTAGGCGATAGGACGGAGGCGTGGGCCGATTCAACTTACGAGCACTATTGTGATGCGTTCGGTATTTCTCTAGATTTCCTGTTGAGATGGGAACAAGAACACGTGAAGGAGTATTTAGATATTAAAAGTTGAAGCTGTAGATGTGGCTGAGGCGACGAAGAGAAGATTGTGCGTCTGATGCGTTTGATGGAAGAATAAATTCAAAGTGACGGCTCTCCCCTCCGTTTCTGGGGAAGCTAGACTAGAAATTGTATGCTGGGGGGTTGCTCAGCAAGGTCCAAGGTCCCTTGAGGGATGGATCGTCTGTGTGGATTAACAACTTTAATACCCATCCCAATTTGGCTCTAATGCACGATCCATCAATAACTTCACGATGGCTAGCGGACTAGACCCACCAACACCACCTGCCTACTACAGAACTACTACAATACTATGTAAGGGTCTTTGCCAATAGCGCGACGGGTAACGCCAGGCAGGCCAGGCAGGCCAAGTAGAGAAGCCAGGCATAGTGTATATTCATACATAGGTACATACACTACATATGTACAGGCAGCTTAGGCAGGACAAGGAATGGATGGAATGGGTTGCCACCCAAGCGAATGGCGAGAAAGGTGACTCTACAGGCTTGGGTCGAATTTATTTAGGAAGCATGTCCCGTCCAATATTCTACAGACATGCCAAAGACAGAAGCTGACCACGTTTACCACGTGGTGCTCGCCTAGAATGCCCGTCTTATTCGGCATCATCGGCTCCTACCGAGTCTGACCACTGCCCTGCGAGGGTGCGATGTTAAAGACGCAGCCAAGACCGCGGGATACCTTTTCGGCCGATATCGTATCACATCCCCATTCGCAGGAATGGAATTCGATGGAAAAGAAGAGAACCGTGGTAGCGAAAGACACATCAGAAAAGATAAAGTCGATCACCGAAAGACGGTTGGCAGGGTGCGGGAATATTGGGCTGTATGCTGTATGTTGTACGCTTGTTGTTGCGAGGTAGGTATTTTTGGCGAACTGGCAAATCGCGGGCCTGTTCGCTTGCTCGCTTGCTCGCTTGCGATAGGCTTGCAATAAGCTTGTAATAAAAGCTTTTTTTCTGGGGATAAACGGACCGGATGCGGTGTTTGCATCTCCTGATCGTGTCCACCTCGCCCGTGAGAGAAACCCTCCAAGACGATCTCTCGGAGAAGCCAAGTGTGATGGGCCACCTTGGGAACAAGTGATGGGCAGAGGACAATGCACACATTAATCAAAGAAATTGGGACGTGTTCCTAATCGAGCCACATTCCCCATTTATACTTATTATACTTATAAGTACTCATAAGCATTTATAGGCTTGGCACATCGTGGGCTCCGATTTTTCACTCCCAAGGTTCTGTCGGTGTGTACGGAATACTGCAAAATATGGAAAAATAATCATAAAATATGCTGCAAATATCTACTAACATCTACAACAGTCTCCATCGTCTTCTCGTACTTACCCAGTACCTAATCTGCCCAGCATCTGCCAGCGCGCATACCTACATAGTCTTGCATGGTGAGGCTCTCGTATTTGAACGACAATCTTGTCAATCTTGTCAATCATGTCAATCGTGGAAAAACGCAATCGCTAGGCTTTGAAGCCTTATTAATACCCTCCTATTCCCCTGCTGATCTTGCTCGTCTCGGCCCCAACAGCGTATTCCCCCCTCGCAATCACTTAAACATGTCTAGGCGATCGTCTCACCCAATTACAGCGCTGCCGCCGCCCAACGTGCATCTAGCTCATATCCGTTTAAAATCCGAGTTGCTCTACATTCCCCGAAGCTGACGGTCCTACAGTGCATCGAGCGGGTGCGGTTTTTTTCCCCCCGTATCGTCGCTTTGGATCGATTCTAGACAAGAAATGAAAATGAACCATTGACGATACTTCGTGGCGTATTATGGAAGTAATAAAACTTCAGCGGCGTGAAAATCCTCATTGGGAGAACGCGTCCGTTATGGGACTTCTTCACCTCCCGAGCGAGTGGCGCCGAATCAAGCTATTTAGTCCAAGCCCGCCTAGCAGCGGATATGAGATCCGTAGCGCGGACCTAAATTAGACAGAATCCCTAGGCGGGCTTCTTTTTAGTCTAATTCAACGGTTTAATATAGCTTCCAAGGCGTTTGCCAAGATGGCCAAGTTGTTGATCGAGGTCCCTGACCCGGCAGTTTGGTTGAAGCCAGAGGTAATCCTTCGAAGCCGCGACGAGGATAAAACCCACCGGCATGACTCCCGAGAGAACAGTGCTCTGCGTCCTAGTTCGAGTGGTAGCGATGCGAGTGATAGACCAAGCTAATCTTGTATGATGCTAATCTTGTATGATGCAGCTCCACTGTGCCGAAGATCTCGAGACGCGTACGACTTTAAAATTATGGTAAAAGTCCGCTTGTAATCGGACGGGGTATAGTCTTGTAGCTGACATCCCGAAAGTATGATCTACGGAGCATACATTAGACTATCCGACATCCCGAGCCATGATCATGAAAGTACACAGTAGTCGAGCAAACATATACTGATTGCTTTCTAATTGAATTGTTGCCGCCGTAAGAATCGACTATTACATCTCGTCGAGAACAATTTCCACGCACCAGTTACAACTACTCAATGTACCAATACCCTCGATACACAACGAGCATAGAAACAGCATTGGAACAGTACAACTATGATGTAATGTAGCAGTCTTCCAATTAGGATATTTACGATACAGAATTGTCGTTGCCATCGGTAATTCCCTATGTCCAAAATATCGAATTTCACAGAGGAGGGTATAGTCGAGGACATTGAAAAAATAATATTAGAGACGGGGGTTGCACCCCGAGTTCAACCTTGCATCCGAGCATATCAGTGATGGAAGGGTTGAATGTTACCGCAACACATCTTCGCGCTTGGAATCGAAGATCTAGCCGAGTTCGGAAAGTTTGCCTGATTCGTAAGGTTGCTAATTTATCTATAGCGCCTACGTATGCATCCTATCGGCTTTCACTGAGTGCAGATTCAGGACTGTATTGATCACGACATAAACCTGCAGTGCTATCGCCTTTTTTTTTTCCTTTTTTTTTTTTTTTTCTCTCTAAACAACTCTCTCAATTATAATATGACACGTCAAAATGACCAAGTTACCTAGTTACGTGAAAAAGGCGCTTATTCAATTAACTATCATAAATGCAAAGCCAAAGTAACGGATTCTCCATTCAAAGTCGTAGCAAGATATCCTAATCTAAAGGAAAAGTACGGAGTACGGGGTACGGGCGTATACTATAGAGAAGATAAGGACTAACTACATAATTGTAACAAGAGAAGAAATGAGAAAAAAATTAGGGTGTACGATAAAGACATTCACCAAGTCAACCATTGCAACTTACCTTTTCCTAGAGGATTCAAACCCTGAACTTTGTTTATCTTAAAAGAGACGCAACATTCGCATCAACTAATGCAAACACGATTATAGCACGAAAACACGACGATCGTACCCACATAGGCAGGTAGCTTACAGCCCTTAGCGTATGCAAAAAGTTGCCGGGTTGTATTTATACCTCCGTCCCTCAAAAAAATAAAAAAAATAAAAACTAAATAGCGGAGTTAAGTCTTGGTATAAGAGAGAAATTTTTTGAAAAACGCTGCCATGCCGGCCTTATTATCTAGACTAAACCCATACAGAAATTCTATACGCCTAAACCCGAGTCCTAATTCTTCGGCATTTAAAAGGCGTCATTATTTTTAAAAAGATATTCTTTCATGTTGGTAAAAGTATGCTAGCTCAGACTGAACAAATTAATATGAAATTGGATAAGCGTCTTAGGCGTGACTTTATTATCTGATTAGTATACCCAACTAAAGAGTCGACCACAACACCAACTATTTATAACGAAGGCTATGCCTACCTTCTTACCACATGTTTAGATAGAATCGTTAATGAGGCTCTAAGGACCACTCATACTAAAACACATATCATTCCAACTAGTGTCAAAGCCTAAAAGTTTAGCAACCTCTGTACCTATCTCTAATGAACCAAGTAAGCAGCTAAGATACATAGTCGAAATGGTGGAGTCTGCGTAGTTTGCTTGCTAGTTTAAGTTGATATTCAGCTGTTCCACATCAAACAGATCAAAAAGCGCATATCAAGAACGCCAATAAAAACAATACCAATAGTCAGCTTTAAGCTACTGCTCGATAAAGGATGAGAAGGTTAACTTAAGTGTCTAAGTCAACTCTGGACTAGCTGACTAGTCGCGCGCGTACGTGTGCGTACCTATTTAGCGCCGGAGTCCGGCTCCTTTACCCCACTTAGATAGGTAGGTACCCAGGTAAGTGTTTGCACTCTAAATTGAGGGTATACACTTTTCGGATCGTCTAGACCCTAGACCCTAATTCACTATAAATCCATCCACGGTTCCCACGATAATACGCCCCAACGATAAAAATAACTGACCCCGACCCGATTTGAACGGATAACCTTTCGATCTGGAGTCGAACGCGCTACCGTTGCGCCACGAGGCCTTGTTTGAATTTGTTGTGCTCGATCGACTGGATTATTGTGATAGTTGCTATGTATCACTTTTATACTAAACACCAAAATGAATATTAACCAAGACTCTACTAGTAAGACTGCACCTACATCTACTTAATAAGTACCGATAGGGGTAAATTTTACTCGTCATACAAGGATGACTCTGTTCTGATATAGCTTGTTTTCATACAATTGCAGTCGTCTGTTGCTGAGGCCGTTCGTAGGGTTATAGGTCGTCACTTCAAGTATAAGACGATTACCTATGGAAACTTGATACGCTTAAGGATTCTGAATGAGACATCTAGAACACAAGGTGCTTCTAGGATGCATAACTACGAGTTTCCATAGTTAAGCTTAGAATTTCTTTCAGGACAACTTCGTAGTTTCCATGCTTCTTACTCCATGTCGTGATCGTACAACTTAGCGATACTATTATGGAATTTCTCTATTTAATAGCTAGATTAGGAAAATCTTGTGAAGGAGCCTGTACGGAGGGGTCATTATAGAGTACTAAATCCCACTTTCTATACTCGAGTGGTAGATTGTGTTTCTAACACAATAGACACCATTCAAGCAGTGTTGATAACTAACAGGACTACGAAACTACAATAATTTTTATTGAACTACATTGACAATCAAACTTAATCGGCCGATATTGAGCTCGTGTTCAGTTACTGGTGAGATATAAGTAACTTACCACTGGAGAAATATTCCTGGTAGACAACTAAACATTATAGATCGTGGTGTCCCTAGTACTATAATAAAGATCGTATCACGAGCCGAAACCGAACAGTATAGAAACAACTTCGTTGTTCTGCGAGGAACTCTGACCTAGCTACGGGAACTGAAGCTATACGTGTTAAACGTATTATTTGTCCTAAATGTCTTATCTAAAATCCTGACAGATCGTTCGAATACTATCACTGGATCGAAGGCCCTTGGCACTCTTTGGACAATGCTCTCTGATGAGCAACGGGATGTCTGGTAGAAGTATGATATATTAGCTTTAGAAAATAATACAAATAGTCTACGACGTATTAGGAAAGGTTAAAAATCATAGGGTATAAAATTACTCATAAACTAGTTGTCTCCTTGAATTGATGCGCATTATTACCCAAAGGGCATGAGATGAGTATCAACTTGGACCAGCGCTGACATGTGAAGTTGTGGCGATATGGTCGTCTTAGTGACTCTTGACTGACTAGGGAACGTATTATCCGCTGTTTTTCCTGTGAGGGTTCCGACCGTTCCAACTATGATCCGATGCGATATAGAGGCGCCCTGTTTCTTATCCAAATTCGAAAATTACAAAGGGCAACGTTGCTACCCCCCGGGGCTATCCAAATCCGGGAAGCAATTTGTTGCATTGTGCGGGCCTTGAAAGCCCGCCTGTTAGCCATTTTGCGAAACCAAGAGTGACGATCAGCCTGCTTTATAGACTATCACGAGAAGGATTACGCTGATCTTGCTCAGCTTGATCTGCGTCGGCATATGTCAAGCCTTGAAGAATGCCAGATCTGCGTCTCTAAGTCTGCTTTCACCCGGCTTGGCACTCATGTATAGCTGAAGTAAAAGATGGAAGCGTTGGGGATTTTTGGGGAAGTTTCGGAGAACGTTGCTATGGTACAGACAGACGAGGCAATCAGCCTGCTGGGAACCACATTGTAGACCGGGTAAGGTGCACGAGGAAGCCGCTTCAGCCGTTCGGCAGTGAGTAATCGGCCATAGCCATGTAGATACTCGAGTATGCGTAGTATATGCAGTTTAGCCATCAAGATCACCCGTGTAACCAAGGTCATATATTCGAGAAGCGCGCATCAGCTATACCGTTCCCGGTTCTTGGCGCCCTGTAATCTTGCTGCAGCTTGTCGAGAGCTACGTACGGGGGTACGATTGTCAAAAGTATAAAAATGCCATTGATACCATTGATGACACCATTTTCAGCTCATACGACGCCATTGATAATTTGACTATTCGAGCGTCTAGAACATTGAGATACCTATCGACAGTGAGATCGCAGTCCTGTGGAGTCGTATGAACCCCTAATTGGTGACTGAAGTCGTTATAATGGGTCAAGGTCCTTCGCTACCGGGTCCGCCTGGGACAAAGTTTCGCGTCATTGGTGCTGGAATGTAAGTCCAAGCGAGTCGCATAATCCTTCACTCTAGGTCCATATGTCCCTGGACATGAAATGGACCGAAATGTTATAGCACATTGTACATATACCGTCGTAATATTTAAAGAAACAGCGTTGACTCCATATAGGTCACGTACCGGTACGAAGACTTTTAACGAAGCTCTCACCATTCTTCTCGACGGCCCCGTCCACGACTCCGGGATCCAGTCTCTTGGGGGGCCAATGAACCAAATAAAAGCCTGGCTCGATATCATGGAGCTCGCCCCGAAGGCGCAGACGTTCTCCGAGCAGAAGAAGCTTGATTGGCTCATATCGGAGGTGCTCGACGGCTACGTTGCAACGATGGACTGCCCCGCTGCGACGCTCACCCCTGAAATCATGCGCGTCTATCCCGACGCTATAGTAATAGCAACGACTAGAGAGGAAAGGTCCTGGTGGAAGAGTATGAACTATTTGAACAGTCTAATGGGGACGTGGTATCTCCCTATCGTGGTCTTATGGTTGCATAAGACTCAAGTTTACGGAGTTTGGCGTGAACGCTTCCATCAGATTATGAAATGGCGTTACCACCAGAATAAGATCGAGGAGGACACGCTTCGCAGGCACGAGCAGCATCTAAGGCATGTCGTACCTCCAGAGAAGCTGTTCTTCTACGAAGTCAGCCAAGGGTGGGAGCCGCTATGCAAAATCCTGAACGTTCCCGTACCTGATCGTCCGTTCCCGCATAATAATAGCAAAGGCGATGCGGCACAGACGTTCCGGGATCATGTAACAGCAGGTTGTATGTCGTGGTTTTTTATGCTTATGCTCATCAGCATGACCGTTTGGCTCGTGAGAGGATGGCTTCTTCAACCATTTTATTGATCTACACGGGTTGGAGACAGGTTGAAGGCGACTCTACGTGCTGATTCGCTAACATCTAATGCCTGCATACTATTCAATTAGCTGTATATATCTAAAATCGGGCTGGCTTCGTATGATAAGCCAAGCAGCTGTTGTTAATAAATATGATATCTAGGAGTTCAATAAACTAATTCCTATCTCTGCGAGAATTGAATTCTCTTAACATCACTGTAAAATAAGTAGGATGGCATAGCTTGATATTGACGGCCCGTGCTGAAAGGTACGGCATGCGAGCTTTATGTTGCACATCGACCTAGTCTATCGACTGTATGAGTGAGGAGAGAGGAGGGAGGTCCTTCTTATATATACATTCCACAATACCACATCATCTCGATCGAAGTACTTGTAGTGCTGCAATATAACTTAGGTACCTAGGTAGCTAACTATTCAAGGCCGTCCCGAGCTAAAAGATACTTACCTAGGTAGGCACCCATCTACTCGAATATCTAGGACATTCTAGAGGAACCCATACCCGATCCCCTCATGCCTTCGGTGAGGCCAAAATAGTGTCCAGATTAACTAGCTCTACCGCGTCGGCTGCTAGATCTGTGACGCATAGATCTATTATAGTTAATTGGTGAGTTACAAGCGCAAGAACCGAGAAAGCAGTTACGTGGTCACGAATCCTGATGACATGGCTTGCAAGCCGGCAGAGAATCTCTTGAGTAGGTGTTACTTATCATACGAAGCCTATATGCTAGTCCCAACCAATAAGACGACGAGAGTGTCGTAAATAAATCCTTATCGGCGAACGTATTTTATACCCCTCTAGCCTTTCAAGCCACTCGAAGCTTGTCAAAAAAGCTAGGAACATGATCCTCCCTAAACATCGTATATTGTCCCCCTTGAATCTCATGGAATTGAGGTTCTATTCGGCAAAAATCCTTCCATCGGTCAAGGTGCTTGTGTACCCATCCCTCTCGCGAAACGCATATACTGGGCGGTCATTAGCTACCAGGTATTGGGGTAACCCAAAAAGACGAGGACTTCTCCAAGGCCAGGATGGACGAGCCAAAGGGACGTTTTAGTAGCTGTGGGATTCAAGACGACGACTGGCTCGTAGTCATATTTTTCCATTACCGATGGTTCTATGAGATTAACTTGTCCAGTATTTGAGTCCGGCGTAGCAATTGCAGTAGCAGGTGAATGATGTACTGGGTCCGGCTCGGCCAAGGCAGCCGCCAGCATTCGCACGGTAGGATTATTTGAAACCATGATGTTGGCTACCGTGATACTCAACCGGACTTCGATATGACTTCGATCCCCTTGGTCTTGGCAATGTCTCTTTGTAGGAGGACTTCTGCTTCAGCTAGAGATGGGAAATAGACGATTCAGGTCACGCAGGTATCCTTAAGTGCTGCTTCAAGCAACGCTTGAACATCAGCCGTAGCTATTCTCACGCCATTGATAGAATCCTTAAGGCGGCCCATCAACATTGAATTTCTATCGATATCAATGCTTCCTAAGGCACCTGTACGAAATTAGTCGTCTTTGGTAAGTTTTTGGGATGTTGCAGCCGGACCTTGGTAGTAGCCTTCTAAAATAACAGCTCCACGTAACTCGAGATCGCCTGTTTCGCCTGGAGAAGCCACTTCGCGCGTCCTATTTCTCACAACACGCATTTCAATACCACGCATATAACGACCTAAAAGCGCTACGGCTAAGTTTTTAGAAATGTCATAATCCGGGAAATTGAGGTTGTAGATAGCCCCCGCACACATTTCAGTCATGCCGAAGCCGGGTGTAAAAACGTAATGCGAGGCGCCATATCGTGAGAGTAGTGATGAGATTACAACACACCTTTAAACGTCATTAGCTTCGCCTACAGATGCGAGAAAGGTTAGGCTAGACAAATCCCAGGTTAAAGGCGAAGATAAATTGTCACTACATGCTATAACTAGCTTCGCGAGGAAGAAATTTGGTGCGAACGAACGGGAAACGTGATGTTAGCTTAGCAAATCCATGAATCGCCGCGGTAACTGGATAATATTAGCTGGATGGACATGGACCTGGCTAGCACCCAACCACAGTGCTTGTATATGAATCTTTACCATGCTCGCAACGTGACTTAGTCCTATCTACCTAGTTAAGGAATGCCCTATTTGGGGGAAGTTGGAGTACTGATGCTTTCCCAGACACGGCGGCCAATATCTGTCTATGCCTCGGGGACACGGCCTTTGGCGTTTCTGTGCTTCCCGATGTTAATAGGGCTAAGGGATCTTTATTCTCCTCCCGTTTTTGGGTGCCTGGAAATCTATCCGTAGTAGAGTAGCTAGAGACATGGGTCGTAACGTGAGAAAACAGCTTGTCCGTCCCAGTTTCGAGTAGAGATTCGATTGTATGAATATCTAGAGAGTGGATTCTTTCTTCGAACATATGTGAGGCATTGGACCTCGTAATGTAGATAGGCGATTCGAGAAGTTGGGAGGGGCCCCGAACATGCTTTTCTCGGTGGTCTTTGATGCTGCTCAGTGGGCAAGAAGCACCGGTACTCCTTTTGCGATGAGGATAGTCCGGAACCACGGAATAGCATCCCAATGATCCTCTAGGTATAGGACCACTGGAATTCCCTCGATAAAGCTTGCGAGGGCTGCTCTCTCGAGGCTATTTTTCGTGGCTTCGCGGTATAGTGTTGTATACGAGACTTGCCTATGAGTTTCCATGCGGTCTCCGAAGCCGTATAAGATCGAATGCTTCCAAGAAGACAGGTCCTCCCTGGCTCTGAGGATGTCTTGAAGGTAGTCCCATCCATGTTCATCCGCATCCTTCACCTCGCGAGACTTGCAACTCTTAGTCAGGGAGTGAAATCCTAACACCACATTCGAGAGGAAGCCTAAAATTATTATACCTAGCGTTACGAACCTAGGAGTGATAGCCAAGTTGTTCTCTGTGTGCGTTGGGGGATTGTTTGAATAGTATTGGAGTGATATGATTCAAGAGTGCTGGTGATTCTAGGCCTTCTATAGTGAGCCGTATAATAGCTAAGTTATATCATATCTAGGTAGAGGCTCAGTGCCTCTATAGCCCTGTTTTATATTATATAGTCCTATGCTTGTTGCATTCAGGATAGTAGGAGCATCAATTGCCCAAATACGAGGGGATACACATGTACCAATTACAACAGAAAGTGTTAGCAAAAAGATGAGATCAGGTAAAATAATTTCTTTTTTAATATTATAGATCGCTAGTTACACAGAGTCATAATAACTTGACTAGCATTAGAGGGTATCTCCATTCTATGATATCCACAACCGTCTTCTTTCAAACGCTTTTGTTATCCGACCGGTTGGAATGCTCCTCAACTTCAACCTTGGACATATCTCGCTTCGTACCCTCGGTAAATCCCATTCTTTCTTCTTCGGGAACTCCAAAAAGCTCGTCCATGTGCTCGAGCGAAACACCCTTAGTTTCAGGGATGAAAAACCAGACGAAGAAAAACATGCACACGCAAAAACTACCGAAGATTAGGTAGGTACCGTATCCGTGCTCTCCAACAGTAGCCAGCATGTTAGGCACAGCGCGAGCCACCACGAAGTTAAACAGCCATTGTGTGGCAGCTCCTAGTGCGACATTCATGGGTCGCAGACGAGCAGCCGGAATCTCCGAGACCAGAATCCAGCAGGCGGGGCCCCATCCGAACTGGAAAAAGGCAGCGAAAACGAAAATGCAGACTAACGCGAAGTAGCCGGCGCCTGGAACAGGCGCTCCGTCGACGGGCGGCGAGATGCGTACGTATAGACCAATATAAAACATACAGAAAGCCTGTCCGACGGAGGAGACCAGCAGCGAGCGGCGACGGCCGAGGGAGTCGGCCATGAACAACAAGAACAGGGCGCAAGATACGACCTTAACGATGCCGTAAACACCGGTACTGAGCAGGGAGTTGGAGGTACCCGTGATACCAAGATTCTTAAAAATCTGCGGCGCATAGGTGTTGATGGCATTAGTACCCGTCATCTGCTGGCAAATCATGAGCACGATGCTGAGGATAGCTCGCTTGCGGTTTGTGGGGATCGTCCACATCTCCCTCTGTAACGTCCAGAAACCAGCGTCACCAATCAGACGTCGCTCGTACTCAAGTTGATCGGCGATCTCCTGGAATTCGTCTTGTAGGTAGGGATGGTCAGGCGCGAGATGTCGAATTCGTGTGAGCACCGCCTTCGCCTCCTCCCAACGATCCTTGCGAGCAAGATAACGCGGCGACTCGTTGCAGATAGCCATAAGAGAGAATAGTAGTAGAGGCGGTAATCCTTGAATCGACAGTGGGACAATGTACTGTGCAGGACCACTTAAGTGTATACTGACAGCATAGTTACCCCAGAACGCTATCATACCACCAGTGACGATGAACATTTGATATAACCCCGTAAGTAGACCGCGGATGGCTCTAGGCGCATTTTCCGTAACATATATAGGGTTAACGACACTAGAGCAACCAACACCAAGACCTATTTCATAGGTTAGATATTAACGCACGAAGGGGGTAATAGTAATAAATTCAGAATATGCTTACCAGAGATGAATCGACCAATATACATAGGCTCGAGATGACCAGAAGCAGAAGCCTGCATAGCTACACCGACAAGAGTGAAGAGAGCACCGCCCATCAAGCAAGGCCTGCGACCATAGATATCCGTTAGGGGGTAAGCAACGAGAGCGCCGACGAAACATCCGGCTTGTAATACCGAAACAATATTTCCTTGAAGATTGGCCGTTGCCACATCATCTTTACTCCCTAGATCATATGCACTATTGCAGAGGGAACGTTAGAAGTTATTCAGAGTCTAGGTTGAAGACTACCTAAATGTAGTTTCTTATGGGGAGACACACTCGATGAACGAGTCAAGATTAATAACACCTCCGATCACACCGCTATCCCAACCGAAAGACATAGCACCGAAGCAAGCCTGATGAAAATATTTGTTAGTTATATAAGAGGTGATTCCATTATAAAAGAGTAATTTCTTACAGAGCAGGCTAGGAGATAGACCCTCCACCCATAGATTTCCTTCGGGTCAGTTTTCATAGCGTCATTTTTGACGATATACCTTAATAAGGACGACATGATTGTCGATGGGTGGGATGAATCCCAGACCACTATTCTCTAAGTCGGTGTCTCTTATTTTCCCGCGATGCTCTCTTTTATTGTGAACAAGCACGCCGCTGTCGTCCGGGATTCTTCAGCGATACGCGAGAAGAAGGATAGACAAGCGGTGCCAGGCGAGATGAGCGGTGAGATCCTACTTTTAAGAGATGCATGCTGCGAGTGAGCTGCCGATAGAGGGTTTCTCTCGCCTCGCTGCAGTACCACGTTATTAGGGGACCAGGGTCAGGATAACGCACAGCTTGGCGGAATGGGAAATCTGGGGCTTGGAGCCCCTTTGGGGAACCCATGTGATGGGTGGAAAATGGGAAGAGGGCAGGTTCTGTATTCTTCCACCAAACAGATTAGCCATACAGCCTGGGTGAAAGGCGCTGGGGCTCGCTGGACCGAGGAAATCCTAGCAAGTACACCGATAGCCCACTCCTGTGTAGGCTTGTGGCTCTCTACCCCATGGGCCGTTAGGGACACCAAGACTAAAGGATCTGGGGACTGGAGTAGCCAAGGTTGGGGAATTATTCCGTAGATTTGGGGTTAGATCCTTACTAAAGAGATTCAATAGCGCGTGGATTCAAGATATTTGATGCTATATTCTCTTCTATAGACCTGAGAAACTTCATACGAGTGCGAATTCTATATCCTCGGCACAGGTATCAGCCACTATCGTCCCATCACATAAATCTTAAGTGTTCAAACGCGCAAAACGCCTTCTAGAGATAGGAATATGCTGACAGGGTTAAAAGTCAAGGTTGTAGAAGAAGTGGAGATGTGCTTCTGGGGTTGGAACTCAGGGCCGAATATTGAGGTGGTGTGGCAAGCTTTCCTGGCTCTTTAGCGTAGATCCGACCAACCAGCCTGGCCGGTTCAGGGTGACGGTCAACCTCCACTACGGAGACAGACTTCATTTTAGGCTCAATGCGGGGGAGACAAGCCGGGACCAACCAAATGTAGGTAGGCTTAGGAACGATTACTTCGTATGACGAAGATGAAGAGCTTTGGTATTTGATGGTGTAGATACTATTACGCGAATAATGATATAAGACGAACTTGGTACCCGTGTAATTGTTGATGAGAATACGAATATATTCCTTCTAACTACATAAAAAGCAGTCTGAGTTAGAGGCTACTTAGTATATACAAATATATCCCCTAGACTCGTTACGACGTTGATATAAATGAATTATATGCAAGGACGGGATATGTGAATATACTCGGGACCGAATAATATAAAAATATGTACATAAGACAGGATATTAGTGTAGAGTCCCCCCAAAAAATTAAAATCTTGAAGTAGTAGTGTATATAGCAACCTCTAAAGAAAGTAGTAGTACGTTGTAACTGTCAAGTAAAATCCTTCATCTAATAGTTATCACCTACACGCGCGGGGTACTTCGTATCGTTTTAACTAGTTATTGCGGATCATACCTCGACTCGAGGCTCTTTTGTCTACCCTATCGGCCTTCAACTCGGGCGATTGCTACACCGGCACTTAGTCGCCTGAATGATATATAGTTGAATGCTAGCTACATCATACGAGCGTTGTTGTAAAATCGATTAACCACGGAGATAGGCTATAGTCACAATTGAATATAGTATCTACGTACCGGCGTTCTGAGCTGAGCGCAATCTATTGTGACACTATCGCGAATCGCTCGATTTCGTTCTAGAAGTCGATATTGTTACATCGAACGGCAGATCTTCGTAATTGCATTTAGCCTCTTAGGGTCTTCTACCGGTGCGCCACGTTTTACTATATTCCTTCCAGGCTCATCTCTCATTGCCATTCATATAATTTTATTTAACGGAATAGAAGAAAGGAGAATGCTGGCTGAACCGTCCGTGTCGGTGCTTGGCTTGGACCCGACGCACCGGAACTGCGTCCTCAACGGCAACGCGTTTCAGCAGGATGCTATCCAATCATACAATGGGTGGCAGTACGCAAGCTTTTACAGCTCTCTATCGGCAGACTCCGCTCAAGGGCCGCTATATATCCATCTATCACGTAGGCAACTTCCAGAGGGGAAGTGGGAGACTCTCATCTTTGAGGACTATCCTCAGACCACAGATGATGGCCACAATACTATACAGGTAATATAAACAAATCCCTCAAAGAGCGGAGAAAAGAATCATACTGAGTAAGACGTAAGCTCGGTATCTGTGCCGGAGACGGCACCATCCATCTTTCGTATGACCACCACTGTGACAGGTACGATACTATGGCATATCTAAATACGTAGGTAGTTACTAGACCCTATGCTCACCGCACGATAGAATAAGATATCGCTACTCCCAGCCCGGCGTTGCCCACACTCCAGGATCTTTTCCGTGGTCCGCCTCTCTTTTCACACCACACCTATCGCAGCTCCCCGGTCTCGGGGAAGAACACAACGAGCTGCTTAGCTATGTCACATACCCGCGCTTCGTGCAACTAAACCGCAACCTGCTCTTCTCGTTCCGCACTGGCAAAGCCGGTCTGGGTGACGACCACCTGGCTGTATACGGGCCGCAGAAAGATAAATCCTACGGGTATACGGTTCTAGGCACGAATCTTAAAGGTGTTGATAATAACCCGTATATCCATGGCCTGGACGTACGCGCCGGCCGGCTGCACGCGACGTGGGTGTACCGGGGTTTCGTGTGGTACGAGGGTTGGGACGACCTGCTGGACAATAAGCACAAGCAACAACGCGGGCCGAATTCCGCAGAAAATAATCATAATATCTGCTATGCGTACTCTGACGACGGGGGCCGGTCATGGCGGAACGGGGCGGAAGGGTTGATAGCGGACTTGGCGAAGGGAGAGAGTGTACGACCTGACTCACCGGGAATCGTGGCGTTTGAGATCCCCAAGGGTTCGGGGCTCTCGAATCAGGAGGCGCAAGCCGTCGATCATGAGGGAGGGGTACATGTATTGAATCGGGATGCGGTGGATGGCGAGCAGAAGTGGAAACATTATTACCGATCACCTAAAGGTTTGTCTATCTTTATTTCCCTCGTTCGCATTTCCTTTTCCCCCAATTACTGCCATGGGAATATGTGCTAAGAACCGCCAACCAAAAAACAGGCGTTTGGACGCAACGTGCCGTTCCTCACGTCCAGGGCGTAAAAGGGGGCAAGAGAGGACGGCTAGCCGTGAGCAAAGATGACGACCTATATCTTATCCTACCGGACCACACGACGTCAATCTTGACGGTATTAAAGGCGTCTAAGGCGTCTAACTACTCCGAGTACGAGCTCGTGTGGCGGGAGAACGGATTCCCGCCGACGGAGCCCTTAGTTGATACCACGCGGCTAGATTATGATAACGTACTATCGGTATTCACACGAGCTACCAATGGAGCAGATATAGAGTCCAGCCCGCGGGTTAATGTTGTGGTTATTGATTTCAAGTTATGATGAGATCTAGATACACTCGTTAGATTCATATTAGTTCGAGTTCTATACTTGAAACTTAAGTCATATATATATAGGGAAGAGAAATTCACACAGGACAATGTTTATACTAATATTGATATTCTATTAGTTGTCTAATCTATGTTTTATACTGGTACAAGGTACTCATGACTCGTTACACTTCCGTACCGTAGACCCATTACTTGTTATACAAGAAAATCTATTCCTTCTTAGCTTCGCCGTTACCAACCTGAATGGGCTTTTTTACGTCGTTTCCGGTTCCGTTTGCGGTAACGGCGACGGTAGCAGGAGGGGCATCGGTTTTCGCTGCTGGCCATTTATCGATGTCCAAACCAGCTGCTACTGCTACCTGCAAGGCGCCGTATACCATAATGGCCACAACCACGATGAGATCAAATACGTAGACAAACCACCAAAAATACTGGCGACCTAGGGCGCAAGTGGCGAACTCGTATTTCCATTCCCACGTATCCTCTTCGAACCAGACACTGAGCAAACCGGCATTGCCACCATACATAGCCATCATACTTCGAACAGTGATTTCCCTTAGACCTGGAACTCCAGGTTTTCCAGGAAGCTCGTCTGCTTTGGCGGCGGGCCACCGAGTAACCCGCCACTGACGTTCCTCACCATCTTCCGTTTGGTTGATGTAATGGTACGTATCGCAGCCTTCGTGATCATGTCCGTTCAACACGACACCTTTGCGACCCGCGCCGTGCCCTGGTGCGCCTGGATCGCCATTCAACCCAAAGATACCTTCCAAGAATCCACGAGACGCATCCGCAGATAGATGGTTCTGCTCCTTAACACCGCCACCAGCATGGAAATCGAAGAAAGGAGCATCAACGCAAACACCTTCCGGCTTGTACAATGGTATGTGGGTTAGGACAAGCGTGAACTGGCCCTGATATTCGACCGCAGTGGCCGTGTTGATGATATCGTTTACGAAGGCATACGTCTTGTCTTGGAGGCTCTGGTCGGCAGCCGGAGTATCAAGATTCATATTGTTGACGTTAAGAATCCGAAGCTCGGGAGCTAAACGATCAGATTCGGGGTTAGTCTCTTCGTCGTAGATAGTCGCATTGGCTGCCGGGTTGGTGATGGGTAGCTCGAATCGCAGCTCGTAAGCGGCTTTGCCAAAGGCACGTTCGAATCGCTCCAGTCGCTCGACTGTCAGGTCACCAGCGTAGCCGACATCGTGGTTGCCGGCTACATTAATAATTCTGCGACGCCAGGCCGCAGCATTGTCATCCTCAACACCCAACAATCCGGCTAAATCATATTCCTCGGCGGGATAGGTAGCAACTTCGTCAGGAACACGCTCGCCTCCTTTAAACGAACGATTCCAGAACCTCCAACTTCTCCGATTGAACTCTTTCTCCTTGATCCATTGGCTTCCCAGCAAGTCCCCCAGAACAGTAACATGGGTGGGTTTCGTCCACCATCGTAGCGTCCGGTAGATGTGGGCAAGGTAGAAATCGTTTCCAAACAAATCTATTCGCTTCCGAATCGACTCGAGCGTGTCGGGAATATCGTCGAAGAAGACATCAACAATATCGTGAACCACCTGTCGCAAGCGTTTACGCAGGGATGGATGATCAGTCTTGTAGGTAAGGTGACGAATGGCCCATGTCAAGTGAGGGAAAGATTCACGGTTATAATTTGGTATGGAGGTATCGCCCTCTAACTGCGGGTCGCCAAGCGCGAGAAGCCGGAATGGTGCGGCATTACTCGAATGCGGAAGGACATGCTGTCGCACCGTATCTTGGAACGCGGCGACGTTGTCCTCTGTTTGTGGGAGCGGGAACGCACAGCCAAGAAAGACGGGATAAAGATACAAATAAAAAGTACAAGCTACCGCGAGAGGGATAAAGGCTCGCAAAGCATTGCGAAGAAGAGTCGCAGGGGACATGTAGAAGACGGCATATGGCCGGAGCCTGTTGATAGCAAATCGTACCTAAGAATGGTACTCAAGAAGGAAGAGAATAGGCATTTTAGGCATCGTTGTTGTGCTGTCAAAGAAGTTTTTGGAAAAAGATAAAAATAGGGGTCGATCCTCTTACATGCCTAAGCCCCTAGTAACCCTGGTATGTACACTATGTATGTACACTATGTATGTACCCCTGACGTTCCACTCGACCCACTAACAGGAGGACCGGCCGTCGGACATTATAGCGATTTGGGATCCTTTCACCGCGCGCCGGCTTTGTCGCTAAATGTGCCGATACGAACCGAAGGCACAAACACGTACAGCTTCATATTTCAGGTACTGATTATTATAGGAAGGGTTTAGTTCTAGAATTAGAATGAGCTAGTCATTTTCGATTTAAATTTCCCGACTCAATCAACAGTAATAGCAATGAATTCATGTGTGTTTGGGCTAGTTACTTAATTTGAGAATCTTCCTGTGTGCTATTTAGGTACTGTCGATTTCTTATTCAACCCTCATATGTTAGTATGAGTCTCTGAGATGGCCATAGAGCGGTTGTTGCTCTACACTCTTCCTAGCTATGAGTTTCAAAACTGCATATTTCGCGTTCCTACAGATCAGAAAGCTGCTCTTCTTCCGAACTTGCATTCCATCGCGGTTAGCCATCTTAACCTAAGTCATGTTTCATAAGCGTCATCCCTCTGCTGCCATCCTCATTGTTCCTCCATTTCTTCGTCAAAATTAGGGAAGTCGACCGTGAACTCAGGCTCGTAATCCTCATCTGCATCTTCGGGGCAAAATGCGAATGCCAAAATGCTGTTGTCTTTGATACTTTTACTAACCGGGGTGTCTTTCTCTCCAACTTCAAGAGGATTCCAGCCTTGACTGAGGTCAGTAGGTATCTTTGGTAAGGCGAATCTGATATGTAGATGATCGTTCGGTAGTTCGGTCTTGTCCGGCGAAGAGAGGAAAGTAGTCAATCCCGAAGGGTAACGTGCTCTTAGAGCTTCCAGAAGGTCTTCTGCTATGCTGTCGAAGGATCTTGATGGATCGACAAACAAGAAGATGGTATGGATGCCATGTTTGAAGCGTAGAGATAGGTCGATATCATTTACGTCCTATAGTGAAGTGAGCAAAGTGAGTAACAAATGAATGTTGCTGTATAGCGTAAAATTTGAAGGACAACCAAGAGACTTATATAACGTTAAGATGTAGGTACTTCACGGTTATAAGGCCTTTATATAAATAAACACCTGATGAAGGATGTGGTAGTTACTTTAATGAAAACGGAGGACATAAGACAACTTACCATCTTATTTCACGGGAAATATCCAAGAAATTTTATTTCTTTCTTTTTTCTTGCTAAGATGGTAATTTGTGAACCACTCTTTGTTAAGATGTACTTCTAGGTAGCTTTGCAATGCGGCAACTCTTATTCATGGTGGGGATGAAGATAGAGCTGATGTACCCACCTTGTAACTCAAATAAATCGCGACTGCACGTGGCCGCGTAAAGTGCCTGCAGGTGTACCTAGGCGAAGTGGGTCCAAATTTTTCAGCTTTGAATTTTCTAAGGCAGGTACGGGATGGACTTTACGATAGCAATCTTAGGTAATTCGTAAGGCTTTCCCACTTACCTAAACCCGCAAAGATTAACTCTTTCTGCCGAATAATTAAAGCCATACAATAATCTTATCCAAATACTGATATCAAGATTGTAGCGCAATCCAATATGACAGAATCCGACAGCGAGGTTAGACGTCAGTGGTCACCCACTCGAGAAGAATATGCTCAGCTATGGAAAGATTCTCGCCTGTCCATTCCGCCTTTAATTCGCATTCCAGCTGCGGCATTGACTGCATTTGGTGTAGGCATGACTTTGGGTCTCGCCCAAGGTAGTAAGATGGCCGGCTTACGGTTTAGAGCCGAACATGCTCATAGACTACCTACAACTACAACCGGCTGGTACCTATATCATAAGAGCAAGAACTACCATCTGGCATATGGTGGGTTGAAGGAAGGGTTTAAGGTCGGTGTGAGGCTCAGTATTCTAAGTACCTCCATGTTCTGCGCCGAGAATCTGTTTGATGTATACCGAGGCACCAAGGATCTTTTCAGCACCGTGATGGCTAGTCTAGCTGTGGCCGGCGGCTTCAGTTTCTGGAGTATGTTTCTTCTTCTTCATTTTTTGATCCGGTCGCTTTGATTTATCCTGATCTAATTGTTCATCTCAATATAGATCGCTTTTCAGCAGCAGAAACTGCGAGGACTGCTAGAAAAGGCCTCATATTCGGGTTCGCATACGGTGCTGCCCAGGACATGGTATCTCTTGCCAAAGGTCGACCTGTTGGGTATATCGAATTCATCCGGAGACATATTGGAAAGGTCACCCAACTTGAGGAGAAGACGACATAAAATTAGGGTTATTAACATCGCGGATTTGTACCTAAGACATCCACTTACATCCGCGTTGTGCCGAGAGCGTCGCAAAGGGCTATAGGCTTTAGCTCGGTCTCGGCCTTAACAGTACGTCTATACTACGGCTCCTTGCATGGGAGTAGTGCTATGATAACCGCACTAGAAAGTTTACCCACTTGTTCGGATGGAACAGGACTGTCTAGGTACACTACGGAGGAAGATAAAGGTCATCATGGCTACTAAGACGCTGGTGAGGATTGTGTCTAAGGGATACGATCACGGGCTAGTTAACTAATAAGGCACGTGGCTTACTCGAGATCAAGTTACGTTATAGTTTACCCGACAAACCATCATTATGAATCAGCGGGTTCGGCCAACGTCGCATATAATCTCTTGTCTGCGAAACTATGTCGGGGCCTACCAGTCGGCTTGGCTTAGTGTACCCCACGTTAAGCGCGGAGGCCTCGAACCATGCAGAATGCAGAATCTCTGCGCAGGTTATTATTGCTATATTCGGCCACCTTCAACAGCCGGACCGGACCATGCTATGCCAGGGGACTGTCAAGTCGACTACGCGCACTAGCCTGCGTCTATGGCTCACTCTTTCGGGTCCTTTCATGCCGCTACCCCACGACCCGGCTTCTGATTGGACAATGGCTGCATTTACTACGTCTTTACATCACGGCTATAGACGGCATTCTTGGACTCGATGGGTCCACGTGATCATCAATGATAAGAACTCCCGGTGGATTGTCATCGAGTCGTGATTGGAATATCGGAGCTTCGAGGTAGACTATTCGCCATTATCGAGGTGTTCCCTTGATGCCGTACGATGCGCTCCAGTCGGGTTTCGTTCAGCAATGCGACTGAGATCGTTGCGATGCCGGAGATAAAAGGTTCACCTGGAATACACAGCAGTAGAAACCTAAGATACATATGTAGTTAAAGTACAGCATCCCGCTCCATACTCATACTTTCCATTATTGCTATTTATTCATTATCCCTCACTCATACCCTACCATCCTTTATCTTTTATAGCCTGCCCAGTTTACTCTCACCTTTCAAGGCCGTCTAAGCACCGCGAAACGCTAACAATGGTACGAGTTTCGGTGTTAAGCAGGTCGTCCCTTCTACCAATATATGTAAATGCGATAAGGAATTCGCAATGCGGCCTTTATGTCATAGGCCGCAATGGCTCGAACCAGAAGCTTAGGGTAGTCTCGACGACGAGAAGGAAGATACACTCTTCCTCAACAAGACCTTCACCTCCCGCAGACCAATCTGCTTTAGCTGCTACGGCATCGGTAAATCATATTCCCTCAGAAGTACCAAGCGACTCATTTCCGATGGCAAAGTCCGCACCACTATCAGTTCTTCCTCTATCTACAGTGCTACGTAACCTAGCTACTACTAGCATATCATCTTCTCCAATTCTATTACCTCCTTCATTGGCCATCATGAACATCCTCGCACACTCCAACCAGCCGATCCTCAACCCTGATAAAAATCCCTTACTTCGCTGGTTCTTAAAGAAGACGTTCTACGCGCAATTCTGCGCTGGCGAGAATGCGGCCGAGGTCCATCATACTATCGACGGCCTCAAGAAGATCGGCTTTACAGGCGTTATCCTGGGGTATGCCCGAGAGATCGTCCTCACCGACGCACAGACTCAGAAGCTCTCGGCGTGCGAAGAGGGACCCGTAGCTGAGGAATGCGTACGTAATGAAATTGGTCCCTGGGCGGCAGGGACCTTAGAGACGGTGAGACTCGCGCAGCCTGGGGATTTCGTCGCGCTCAAGTTTACTGGCGCCGGACGGCAAGCATTGTATGCGCTTAAGAATCGCCTACCGCCGCCGAAGCATCTGCGCAAGGCTATCGACGAAATATGTGCCTTGGCTGCGGAGAGGGACGTACCTCTGCTCTTCGACGCCGAGCAGATGACGGTCCAGGCGGGCATCGACAACTGGACCTTAGAGTACCAGCGCAAGCATAACAAGATACCTGGCCACGCTCTTATCTATGGCACATATCAAGCTTATCTGAAATCGACAGCAGCGACACTTAGTGAACACCTCGCGGTGGCGGCCAGGGAGGGCTTTACGTTGGGTGTCAAGCTCGTGCGTGGGGCATACCTCGGCTCGGATCCACGGTACATCATCCACGATACCAAAGCCAACACGGATGCGACGTACAATGGAATCGCCGCCAGCCTTATCTGCCGGCAGTGGGGTTCTGCGCTAAAGTCACCGGAGGAAGGCCTCAAATTCCCGCGTGTCAGTATCATATTAGGGTCTCACAATCTAGAGTCGGTGCGCCGGGCACGGGCAATCCGAGATAGCGAGCAGTCCGACCGTACCACGGAGTTAGCGATTGCGCAGCTACAGGGCATGGCGGATGAGGTCAGTTGCGAGCTAGTCTGCGCGTCACGGCGGTGCGGCGGTTACGTCCGGGACAAGGGCGACGTGCCAAAAGCTTATAAGTACATCGTCTGGGGCACCACAGGCGAGTGCATGAAGTACTTACTCAGGAGAGCGAACGAAAACAAGGACGCAGTAGCAAGAACGAAGAGCGGACGTGATGCTATGTGGAATGAGATTAAGAGGCGGTTCAAAACCTCTCTAGGATTAGCGGCGGCGTGAATTATATCAAGGTTAAGAGGTACGAACTAGAGCAGGCGCAGCATAAGGCAAGTTGAGTGCCAGCGAGGTACTCGATAGAGGAGCACACAAATACCCTACCAAGTCTAGGTGTGCAGGCGCAATGAATTACGAATTAATGGAAATCCGATGTAGGTATTTACTATCAGGGGTGATCAAGATCACCTCGATTTATCAGGGGAAAACTTACGGTTATAACGCCGAGAGCTATCAATAGTCACTATTAATGCTATACATGGTTACCTAAACTACGCCCCTTTTCCCTCGCCTTGAGATATATAACTAGAGACTTCTCAGCGCCATGCTCCCAAGTACCAGTAGCTCGGTCTCCCTACGTTGGAGGGACTCGTCCTTGATGCCGTATAGCCAACCAACGCCGTTCAACTTGTAGTACTTGCGCACCTTGGCCCGGTCCGTAAGGCCCGATTGCAAGACCTCGTCTGTGAATGGGGCGGGTATGCCTTGAAGGTTGTCGAGGAGGTGCTGCTGTACTGCTTCGGGCGTGAGGGTGGAGGGTGATATTAGTACTTTGACGATGATTAGGTCTTTGCTACTTGGCGTGATGCCGAAGCGACGATAGGCTTCTGAGATCTGGATCGTGTTAGATACGGAATTAAGACAATGAGTTGATGGATTGAGAGCGAAATGGGAAAGGGCTGAAACGCATTGCTACGTACTGCTACGTACATTGTTGTTTGGGCTGAGGGAGCACACTATCTCAGAATGAACGTTGGGCGTTTTCATGCTACCGCTCATGTGTATCGTCATCGCCTTGTATACGGCGGCTAAGACTTGGACGCGCGATATTACCTATTGGTGGTAGAGATAGGCAGATTAGTATAGCTTCTTTGTAATCTTAATTTTTATTTCGTTCTAGCCTTATAAGCTGAAAAGATAAATATGACTATGTAAATGATTTCATATGTACACGCCTATCTTAGAAATGAGGGTAGACGACGTGATAGGTATAAAGATTTAAAAGGTGGGAGCATACAGAACTAGCATCGATAAAGGCATACTCATACTCGGCATTCCGGCTAAGCAGTTGCTTCTGTAGGAACTCGGCGTTTGTAACGTTCTTAAAGAGACCAACGAGAACTGTATATGTTGAAGGCACGTGTTCGAGCTTGATGGTTTCTATGAAGTTTGACGATGCTCCTTGGCTATCACTTGGAGAGGCCATTGTTATTAGCTGCCCTGTTGGCAAATCCCGCCCCCCCAATATTGAGAGAGTTATAAATTCTTAGTTGGATTTTATTGAAGCGTTTGATAAGGTACCCTGTAATAAGTCGCCGGGGTGGATGGTGATGATACTGCTGCAGTAGTGTAGGTATTTGGGATGATAACTGATAGCGAGTTTCACTAGGTTTCACTAGCGGAGAGGGGTACATACATTCATACATTGGAGGGGCACGACAGACAGTTGACAACAGCTGGTTTGCTTACTGTTGTATGTATGTATTTCTGCATTCTGTATTTCGGTATCGATTAGGTACCTAGGTACCTACATGAGGTTAACCCCCTTTTTCAGAAATCCGTCACATCTCAATATTGAAGATTAACCCTCCAGCCCTCCCGCATAAGTATAACGAGGCTAAGTCCCATGACATACTAATAAATAGAACGAAGAACCCGTATCGGATATCTGATGATGTGTGATGACCCGACTATCTGGTTCACTTCGTTTCATCACTCATGTTTCAAGCCACCATCGCCCCCAACATTCTTCGCCGTATATTCATATAGGAAAGAGTGAAGCGGGCAAAGTAGGAAAAGCTTATGGTAGTTAGATATAAATTCTTATCGTTTCGGCACCGACGCTTACCGAAATAGCCAAATTATAAGAACGTAAATGGAAATGAAACTGATACTGATACTCTCCTATCCAAGTTGAAGCATACGTAGTCCCCTATTACTTATCCGCAATGGTAAGTCTATTTTAGGTTCTTATTCTGTTGCGTAATTGTGGCGGCTCCGTCATCTGCGTTACCCATCCTTCTAGAAACCCCATCGTGACCGGGGCTACTTACACTACGTATTGTTAGTAACCTGGTTTAATCTGGGCCTAGGTTTCAAGCCAAGACCCCATTTCTAAGGCTTAAGCAAAGGTCGAGAGGCTCCTGTTGAAGGGGGCTAGCACGGCATTTGTATAACAGGAACTTGACTTAGGTATAACAGGTAACTAACTAGTTATAACAAGAGTTTCCTTTTTTTTCCTTGCAATTTTATAACTCTAGAGTTAATATAGTATACGATAACTATAATTATGCTGCTAATATTATGATCTGACTTTTTCTTCCAAGTTCTCGTGTCGTATGAGGTTGATCTCCCTGGTAAGCCACAGGTCCGCCATAATCGGCTGCGGTTGGAATTCCAATCCGACTACCGATAGATACCTTTCTTGACTTGCAGGATGGTTCGATCGAGACGCTTGAAGCCTTGTATGTCTGCTGATGATGCTCGGATTCGCACTCGCACGTACTTTCTAAATGTTGATCGGATTCCTGATTTTAGACAAAACCCCGACTTGGTCGGCTCCTTGCGTCCTGGCTGGCACGGGTTATGCAAAAACAGACATGTCGTTCTTAGGTGGAGGTTTTCATGGCGGGTAGCGAATGACGAATGAGACAAGCAGACGCCCTAATGGCACCCTAACTGCACCCTGCGTTGCTATCACTAACAATTAGAAAGAAAGAAAAGAAAAAAAGTCCCCGTAGTCCCGTCATCTCCGTATCGTTGGTTGAGACCCGTTCGATCTGAATAATGCGCGACGGTTTTTGGAATCAAGGCCGAGAAAGGCGGCATATTCCGCTTCCCCGTTGACATTCCCTGTGATGAACATTTCGTATTTCTTCTAGTTATACTAAATCTGTAATGTAATAAACTTGAAAATAAACTTGAAGAAGGAGGCTGTGCACATAGAGCTAATTTGGATTAAGCTCTTTTAGAGTTGAGCTCAGATTGACATGCTTGACATGCTTGACATGCCTGACTTTCAAAGTCCGTGTACGGAGAACATTACATATATGTAGGTATATACGTAGGTACATACTTATATGTACACATGTACAATATGCACCCTTATCTGGGCAAGATGTACATAATGTACGCTAATATAGGTACATACATGCAATACATGCAATACATGCACGCCTGCACCTGCATTGCGTACCTTGACTTTGAATGCTTGCACTGAATTTGAACTGCCTTCTACTAGGTACTGCTACTGCCTCTCTTGCTACCTGCTAGCTAGCTCTTATTAGGTAAGGCCCTCCCCAAGTCGTCCGGTCTTAGAGTTTCGGGAAACTCCATTTTCGATTTGTCGCGAAACAAGCTCCATCCATTGTGCGCCAACGAACCGCAGTTCTTGTAGGTCTGTACGTTTGGTTTGGTTTGGTTTTTTTTATTTTTTATCGCGGGCCTCCAAAGCTTCGTGTCGCCATGCCTCCAGGCCGTCCGCCGAAACGGCCTGGTGACGTTACCGACCTCGACCCTTCCGATGGCGCCGCCAAATGCAAGCTGCCTCGCCTAGACCGTGACCGTGCCGCTCCCAGCGATTTCTCGAGCGTCGTAAAGAGCAAGCTTCAATCCTACACAAGGACCGGACAAGCATGCGACCGGTGTAAGGTATGTTTTTAATCTGAACATCCGGTTACGTTAGAGGAGGAAATAAAGGAGGAACGAGAGACAACTGTTGCACCGAATCCCCCCTCCAACGACCACCGTTCGTCGAGTTTAGCCATGCCGTGCTTCTTCACCCCTTTGTCCAATACCAAGCAGCCGAGATCTAACATAGATCATGTTAGGTTCGCAAGATCCGCTGCGATGCTCTTCCCGAGGGCTGTTCGCATTGCATCAACCAGAACCTCGAATGTTACGTGACAGATCGAGTCACAGGCCGGACGGAGCGAAGAGGGTATATGCAACAGTTAGAGCGCGAGAAGACAGACATGTTAAATCATATTCGAGAATTGGAAAAGCTGCTTTATCAAAATGGCGTTGAAATTAAACACTCGCGCTCGTTCTCTTCGGCCGATAACTCTACCGATGGGGGTATTGATAATCTAAGCGGTCAGATACCAGATTCCGTAGGAAAGACTCAATGGAACCAACCCGGATCGTCTGCCTGGACGAAGGATCGAAATCGGCTCTCCAGTATACCTTACGCAAGCACATTGCGTTCCGCCGTCGAGCCAAGACCGACGGACGCTCACATAGGAGTTGGTGCGGATCAGGCTCCTCTGAGTTCCATCAAAGGCACGACCCTATCGATTCTCGGAAGCACCATAGATATCGGATCGTTCGATGCACCGGACATGGACGAGCCTTCTCCTGATGCTCCAGCTCACACTCCGGTTTATAATAAATCGGCCCAGGCTATGTTGCAGTCTGTTACGAATATCAACCCGGCACTGCACGTCGACTATCCTCCTAGAGATGACGCTTTCACATACGCCGAATGGTATTTTCTTATGATTTACCCCTTCCACCCAATCCTACATAAGCCTACCTTTATGACACTCGTAAGTACATATTGCTATACCTAAATTTAGTTTAAACTCATACTAAGCAATCGCCTCAGCTATCGCGTCTTTACGACGACCCTAATTTCAAACCCACCGTAGCCGAAACTACCATGATTCATCTAGTATTTGCCTCGATATACCTCCAATATGGAATCCGGAATCGGGAACAACCTGACCAGAGGGCTCGTTTGAACGACCTATCTAATAAACATTATCACTTTGCTTTAAGCAGGTTTTTCGACCTCTCCACATCCAAGACCCTCTACGACGTTCAAGCCTTAGCAATGCTCTGTGTGCACACAATGCGGTTTCCTAAATCTACAACTAGTAATATGTTAAGCAACTATACTCTAGCTATGGCTATCGAACTTAACATGCATCGCGCTTGGAAGAGCCCCGGCGAGGGAACTAACCTTGAGAATGAGCTTCGAAAGCGGATATGGTGGGCCATTGTTTCGACAGCTGTTACACTAAACGGCCGAATGGGACGTCCTATGCCCATTCGGTTAGAAGATATCGATACCGAATTCCCAGAAACGATACCGGATGAACTTTTGACTGAGGATGGAGTTGATACTACAAGAACGGCTACGTGCCGCTACGAGATTGGGGTCTCTGCCTTCAGAATATCTGCGTTGTTTCTTGAAATGTTTGCGAACATATATTGCGCAAGAAAGGACCCGAACCGATATCTTCCGGTAGTTGAGGCGCTCGAAGAACAACTTGAAGCGTGGAGAGAAAATCTCCCTCCCAGCTTAAAGTACTGTGGCATGGGGCAATCCGAGCATGATCAATCCATGTTTGCTCTTTACGCCGAATATATGGCCCTCGAATTTAGTAAGCGCTCCTAGACACTCAACGATGAATCCCACCTACGATTTATATTCCGAGATTTTCTACCAATAATCATATGAATGATCCCTTTAAACCCCGCCCTCTTTGGGACGTCTTCTATATAGCTATTACTAATCAAAGGCTTCTAGGAATCACATTACGGCACCCGGCCGCCTGTATAGCAAATAATTCAAAAATAATAGCTGAAAACACGAAGATATGTGAAGATACTGCAAAAGATTTGCTTGGAATCCTATATAAACTGTACAGATTAAAGTCACTAGACACCACGTGGTATTGTCTTGCTATATACGTCACAGCGATATTTTCGACCTTAGTTGCGCATTGGGAGAGGCGGCATGAGACCAACGCGGCCGAGGTCCAAGCCCTTCGTGAGGATATGAAGCTATGGTTAACTCTCCTCGCCGAGACTGGCAATATGATGGGTAAGTTTATAATTTGGCTTCAATTTTGTAAGTCACTAATAGCGTGCCTACTCTTATAGACTGCGGTATGGGTCTCCATGATGCGGTATCCTCTATCATAGACCGAACCATCACCTGGATAGAACATGCTCAAGTCCAAAAGACCAACGAGCCTGTTCAGCAACCACCTCTATCACAAGACATAGTTAAACAGTCACCGCACTCGCCAGCTTATGTTAGTCTACCCACAGCACCAAATTCTAACCCTAGCCATAACGATACAGAGCCGGTGGATGGTTCGGCAAGCCACGTCATCGCAGCACAGCGCAATAATTACTACACAGAAGCAGGTTCAGAGCCGGGAACATATTCTTCGCTTTCGTATGCCGACTCTACTGCACATCCAACCAATGCTATCGCCTACGACCCGAACAATCCTTTTTTATACGCGCAAGCAGCTGGGCAGGTTGCCGTAGTTCAAGCGCAGGCTCATGCTCACGCGCACGCCCAAGCACAGGCACAAGCTCAAGCTCAGGTCCAGGCAACGGATCACAATCCACTTACAACGTTTGCTACACAAACAACGCAGATGACGCAGCCAGCGCATATAATGTGGCGGCAGCAGCCTTCGGGAGGAAATACTTGGCAGGACTGGACGGCCGCCATCGTAGACAACCAGGAGAGATACAGCGCTACTGCCCTGATGTCCCTAGGTAGCTCCGATCCGAGACCCGGTACACATGTCGACAGCGCCGGAGCCAACGGGCTGGGTATGACAGTACCTATCAACGGAGCCCCTGCTACCACTACGGCCACCATGCAGTGGCCATTACTTCTCTTTTCAGACGGAGTCAGCGGTACTTGAAAGTTGGCATTTTATACCGACTTTGTCACCCGATTTTGCGAGCGATCTAGAGTGTTTATATTTACGGGTGAGGTGGGCGTCTAGATGAAGTTTCGCTATCTCTCACGAGCGCGCATTTTTGGGAGGGTATCTTTTTATCGTTATCACCAACAGTAGAGCCTTAGCTGTTATTTTTAAATGTTTATCCGAGGGGATTTTAAAGCGGCGTTAGTCATCCGAGTGGTTACTTTCTGACGACGGTCATGTACCATACGACAGCTTGGGGTATGAAAGGGGCCACTGTATATCTAGATCTTTGTACATAAAACTCGGGAGAGGAACTCCTCGGTCTGGAGACGGGCGCGCGGCGAAATAGGGAACCGGGATACCTAGTATTTAATCGGGCGTGAAGATACCACCTACCGCTACGGGGACTAATTGTTCATTCAGCCACGTAAGATGGCGATGCGTCTGTGAGAGGTGCTATTACGTTGATGCCTTGAGGATATGTGCTGACGTTTCTTACTCAAATCCTTTTCTCTCTCTTCAGAATCCAATCTCGGTAAGTGGTCCAGATCGTACACGGGGTATATACTGTTCCTTACAGGCGTCAAGTTCGCGGTGGCGGAAGGCTACATGATCCGATCGACATGGAACGCCGCCCTGCTTGGCGACACAGGTACGCGCATTCGGTAGATTTGATGTCGTACTTGTGCGCATGCATACGCAGGCCATGTATGACAGCCACTTAGTCATCTGTCTTCGTTTGGTGTGACGGCGTCGTTCCCGGGTGAGGGATCTGAGATGTGGGGGTTGGGCGCTTAGAAGTGAATGGTGAAGATCGAGGGATGGGATTGGTGACTTGATCTGAGTCTTCGTTGTGCTACCGCGGGATGGTAGCACATGGCTTTCTAATCCGTCTCTAGTCGACCTCTGGATTGTTCTAGGCCGGAGTTCGGTGGGACGGATGAGTGAGGTACTGGACTACTGGACTGAAAGGGGTTGAAGCTTTCGTGCTCTTTCCTGCTTCTGCTGCTCTGATGTCTTTACGAGTGCTAAGCTGACGTGGTTTCAGGATATTATGTATAGTTCATCATCCGAAGATTATGAAAAGTATGCTGCTAAGGTTGTCGATGCCTTGGTTCGACTCAAGCCCCGTTGGATGAATCTAATATGGAAGAGATAGGTATTTTCATAAATAAGAAGACTGGGGGAATTCTATATTTCAGTATCTAGAGTAGTTACCCCTTAATCCTCTTATTCTAGCTGAATAGTGTATACTAAGCATTGTTTTACCTAAAGGAGCAGAATGGGTTTTCTATTGGCTCAAGGTCACCCCTACGATATTCGCAATAGAGGTGCAAAATATTTGTCTTTACCAATGTTGCTATGAATTATTTTGAAACCAATTATGGTCTAAGTCAAAGACGGTTGACCTCTCAGTTCACATCTATCCCATGCGGCTACTTAACCAATAGATTTTATAATTGGCCTATTCTAGATAGTTAACACAGTGACAAACCAGATTCGTTGCACGAAACGTCCTGTATACCGGCAGTCAGTCACAATAACGGCTTTATACCTAGGTCCCCGTCGGCTAACCATACTTTTGTCTTAAAGTAATTCTTGTTTCAGCTGCTCCCACAAAGATCCTCATCCACGGTTCGCCTCCCTGGTGCGGCATGAGGATGCTTCACAACAAATATGAGCACAAGGGGGGCTTATCCACATGAGCAATATCGCGCTAGAGCAAGCTCCCCTAAGATTCTTCGAAACTCTTGCTTAGCGAATGGCTTGAGATGGAGGAAGAATACCACCCCAAAAAAGGGGAAGAAAACACGATGCCTTGTGAGATTACAACATCTGCCGTAATCCCATGATACAACAAACAGCGGTGAAAATCTAGCGGTAGAAGACCATGGGATAAGTTGGCGCTCATATCATCCCGCCATCTCTACTGTAACTATTCTACCATGCTTCCGTTTCACTTAGCCTGTCAGGGCTTGGTTCAGAGTCGGCGAGTACAAGAAGCGCCCGTCTACCAAACCGGCTTGTTTATTTGCCATAAACGAAGATCGCTTATGACTAAGGGGGAATTAGTGATACCCTCGGCTAAGGTCCAATATGGAGTCGGCTTGGATCTCGATCATGAAGCTATATTTGACATTACAACATTACAGATAGTCTTATCTATAAATACCCATATAACCTAGATCTTGATACATCAGTTCTCGAGACCTTGCCTGTCAAAGCAACCCACTCGACATCTTATTCTGTGCTGTCTTATATAGCCAACAAAAATGCATTCTTCGAGCTTCGCCCTCGCCCTCGCAATCTGCGGCAGTGTGGTCGCCGTGGCCGTCCCATCTAACACAGCTCCGGCTCCGTCGACTCCGGTTGCCGAGTTTGCGGCTGCCGCCACGCCGGACTGCACCTCGATCGAGGAGTACTGCAAGTGCAAGGATGAGTACGACCGCCTTTTACTCTCATCATTTATTTCTTACTATAGAGCCGTATATACTATCTATAGCCAACTAATCTGCCACCACAGCGATTTCCAATGTGAGACCAACCCGAATTGTGAATGGTGTCGTGACCACAACGCCTGGGGCGACGAGAATCCGACACCATCTTCGAAGGCTTAAAATAGCTGCCTCTTTATCATTACCTATCTTCATACCGGGCAACAACAGGGGAGATACTGCTTGAATGGGAGGCTAAAAGGGTGACAGCGATAATGATAGCGGCGATGGGATATTTCACTTTGCTACGTGCACCTTCTGGAAATCTGAGATTAAATTTACATTTTATTTGTTATTTTGGTATTAAGGGGTGACCGCAACATGAACAACACGATACAAAATATTTATCACATCACATGATGACGACATCTCCTTTCAGAAGATTCTTTCGAGGCTGCTGGATGGATTCTATACACCGCAATCTGAGGCTGGGCGGGCGAGCCTCGAGTCGCTCACTTATACTACAATAATACAGAGATTAGGTTTTATCTCGGCGTGTATCCCTCGTCTGTCTCTCCTTCTCCGAGGTGTCCCTTTTCTTCCAAGGACACCCTCGGATATGATATGAGCACCTTTTTCTTTAGCCGTAGCCGTAGTAGACTCTCCCCTATCTTGATATAATCCGTCCTATGCAAACGTGATGCCGCCACTTCAGAGTAGAGTTTCGTTCCGGGGTAATATGGTGGTAATAGTGGTAGCAGTGGCTGTTCTCGTAGTCCTCTTATACAACCGTGATGCGACCAATTCGACGCCCCCCGATGAGCGTTCCCCATATCATACAATTTTTCGTAGATTACATGCATTCCTAAGCCCCCTACGCCTCTTTCTTAGGCTCGGCAGAATTTTCCGACTCTTTCGAGGGTAGGAACCAGTTCGTAAAAGACGACTTCATGCTGCTCATAGCTTCAGCTTGTAGCTTCTCGTTCGCCATTTGCTCCTCCTTGAGCCACTTCTCGCCGTTCTCGCGGATCTGTTCCTCCATCATTTCGTAGTTGCGTCGACCCCTTTCCCGCGCGATATCCTGAAGCATCTTGCCTTGCGCAAATGCTTCGCTCGGGCTAATCTCGCCTTCCAGAGGGACCATCAGGCTCATGTTACTCGGCTTCAGTCCGAGCATATTTCCCAGAGCGCCCATCCCGCTCTTCCGCTTCCTCTTCTCGGTTTCGTACCGCTTCTGGAACTCAGCACGCGCTATCGCCTCTCGGCGCGCAAACTCTGTTGGGATATGCTTGCCCTCGAAGGACTTAAGAACCTCGCGCACATCCTTATATTGCATTGTGTGAATATACTCTAGGAACGGAACTAACGCTACAAGTTCCTTATCCTTCGGATCTCCAGTCCATTTGTTAAGCACGATCGCATTCTCGGGTTGGTTCCGAACGTGCTCGGCCTTCGTATCGATTATAATGACTTTGGAGAGGTCACGATTCAAGTAAGATAAATCCTTTGGGGCTACGTTTTAGTGACACTGAACAAACACGGTTGCGGAGAATGAATAGAACCAACCTTGACAATCTCGCCGTCTTTATATTTGGTAGCTTCTCTAAATAAGGGCCACACGATGAATCGGAACGGATCCAGCTTTCGAACTATAGGCTCTCCAATAGCGAAAGGAACGCTCGTAAACAGAACTAGCTCGTAGTACTGGCTGAGGTAGTGTAGGAAGTAATCCACGCCGGGGCGTTTTGCAACTCTCCAGCCATGCTCTCGCGTCCACTCGCTATGTACCAACAGATCCTCAAGACTAATACAGAGCGTGTAAGGTCGTTCGAACATAGGATCGGGGTCGGGTAGTAGCTTCTCGAAGGCGGGCTCACTATAATAACTTGTAACGTCACCGAACCGAGCCATCATTCTCTTCCACCATAGCCCAAGCGACCAGCCGTTGGGGATATCGGTATGCATTCTGGCTTCCTCCTCGTCCCAGTCTCGGCCTAGATAACCCAAGAGAAAAATGCCTAATGCAAGCGACGCGGCGTACATGCGATTGGCTAACTTAGCCCTTCGCTTCTCCGTTGAGCTTACATACGCAGACGCAGGTAACTCCCCACGACCACGGCCACCAGCTTGAGTTTCAGGCGTCTCTTCGATGGCTGTAAGCGCCGACTTATCGGTAGCGCCACTCGTCTCATACTCGAGAGTTGACGGAATACCCTGCGTGAGATCGGGAAGAGAGTTCAAGTCGGGTTTGGAGGCAGGGGACTCGGGTTCGGTGCCTTCAGAGGGTTGCGCAGGTTGTGACTGAGCAGTGCCAGGTGAAGGTTGGTTGGAAGTGGACTGAGGGTTTGAACTCGTACTTGGTGGCACTTTTTGAGATCGGTCCTCGGCCATACCTCGCACCCATGTTGGAGATGTTCGACTGATTGGAATTGCTCTGCTGGAAACTCTAGAAAATGCCGGAATTATTGTGGCTGATCTTGAGAGCACCGGTAATCGCGCAGAGTGCGCGAGGGCTCTAGACAGCATGACGTCGGGGCGCCGACCTTGTTGCGCAGGTCAAGCAACTTATGACTTAATTATCGTCGTCAATGCGTATTACAGATCCCAACTTTTGTACACCGGGACGAGTTATTTATACACCAGAGACTCCTCCGTTGAAAAGACGGGACGGAGAAGATTGAATAACAGCTGGTGGGAAAATTTAAAGCACACCCTAGAGCTTGACCCTGCTCGATTTACGCCTGTAGCACGATAAAACGATAAAACGATAAAACCTTCGAAGCCGAACTCCAAAAAAAAAAATTTTGGTTACCGAAGTTCTGCCCGCACTACGTAGGTAAGTTTTGTACATAGTGTATAGGTACCTCAATTCTCGAATACTCCGTGCATCGGTACCAATTTTCTCCGTTTTATATATGCCCCACATAACGTCATCGGAGGTTTCAATGTTAACTTTTATGACCTTTTATATGTACAAGTACATAGTCTGTAGAGTTTCAATGAGATTACCTATTTATATAGTTAACATAAAATGGGGATATATAAAAAACTATGTAAAAGCTGAATTGACTACTAATAGAAGGCATAAGCCTAGACTTTTCGTGACAACCTCTTGAAGACTCTCGTCAACTAAGCCTAATTTGGGTGTAGGTATGCCGGTCCACCTGGGAAAAGAATTGGGCCACCGCCACCCTTGATCCGTCCAGCCCGTCTTCCCCGAATCACTTGACTTGACCCCACTTGGCCAATTATCTAATGTCATCAATCAGTACATTCTGACTCCTTGAACCTTCACTTTTGCTCCGACCAATATTAGATCGAATTGACTCGACCTTCTTCTCCAACTACCACCACTGGTACCACCAATACTTTTACTTCCACTACTCAGTACTCACCATTCATTCATCCCTCCGGTTCTCTTCTGCCGGTAGTTTCCCCCTCTCTTCGCTCTAAGGCACTTGATATCTCCTATTTATCTGGCTGCCGATTCTTAGCCTATTTGTCATAACTACCTACTCAAGTCTCTTATGAATTACGCTACATACGACCGATTTCCTTCTTCATCCAACATGGCAGCCAAGAGTGCTGCATTTTAGAGGGTGGTCGCAGTCGTTGAAGTATATCGCGATGGCACCACCCTCGGGATGCCACCTTGTACCTCGATTTAATCACCAATTGCCCTAATTTAAGTAGGGGCGAATCTTTGCAAACTCGATCCTAGCTCAGAGCCACCCTCCTCACCTCGCATCGCCTCTTATAAACCTATATCGACTGTCGCGTAATAGCAGTTTCGTCGCGTTGCTTGAGTCGCCACATCGTATACTATCTACAGTTCCAAAGCAACTCGGTATATACATAATCATATCCAGAATGCGCCATAAACCTAGCAAAGCGAAGAGCTCGCGGGCCATAGGACACACCTCTGGTCCGACACCTATCTCTTCTACCCTTCCCACTCCTCTTAATTCAGCCTACCCTTCGACCTATGCTTCCGAAGCCGAATACGATGTTAGCGACGAGGTATCCAAGTTACCGATCGGCGCCCTCACGCTAGGTGCATCAGCGTCAAATTTACGCAAACCGAAACGAGAGAAACCGCGACCCTTTCGATTTCTCGATTTACCGTCCGAACTGCGTTTGAAGGTATACGGTTACCATTTCGCTAATACTGGCGGGGTACTTGATCTTGATCCGGACAACTACAAGAGGATCCATCAAAAACTAGCTATCCTGCGAACCTGTAGTACCATATACCGGGAAGCATCCTATTTTTTCTACAGTACACATCCCGTTCGCATCTTTCCGACGCACCCCGGACGTTATTTCAAAACCAAGAAGCCGCTGTTGGCCCGTATGAAGCCATGTCAACGAGCCAGCTTGACCTCTCTCGAGCTGCGCTTAGGCCCCGGCTGGAGTAGCCCTCCTCGCGGTTGGGTGGTAAACCCTGCGTTAGGGTTATCCGACTGCGTAAATATCACTAAGATCACGGTCTATGTCGAGTGCGACCCGGGAAACGATTTCTTTAAGGGATTCCGCCAGCCGGACAACTTCTATGAGCGATTCTCGAAGTCCCTGCTAACTAGTGTTCTCGACGACATGCCGTGGGTCGAACGGATCGAGTTCGAAGCTTGGCTCAACGTGAAGAAGTCAGGCGTGCTTATGCGCGGGCTAATCGACGTGGTGAAATCTCGGGGATTGAAGATTCTCTGGGGTAAGGAGAGAGGATGGACTGATGCGGACGAGGTAGAAGCACCTCCCGCGCTAGACCTTAACGCTCCCCTTCTTAAGGATCACGGCAATACGGATATTATGGTCGCAGTTTAGGACAAGAACGCGGATTTTGCATCGAAAGTATTATAACGCACTCAAATAGGCAAATAGTGTAAGGATAGCTAGGTAGTAAGTGGCAAAGTGTTTGTTGTTTTGTTTCTTACTATTCTTTACTATAGTGATGGCTATGGCAGCCTATCTTATGGAATTCACCTCTCGTTTGGGTAACGTAGCGACATCGGACGGAATCAATAGCTCAATAGCATCTCAATGAAGACTATGTATTATCTATCCATTGCACTTTTATCTATGGTTTGCCGGGTCGCGAGCATGTGATAGTTATGTCATTTAATCTACAGTTCAGAATGGCGCAGAAAATTAAGAACTTTATAGAAATTTGATACGTTTCTGATTTCTAAACGATATACGAATTATGTCAGTTATTCCTATATATGTAGGTATAACTATATAGAATAAGTGCAGGTATTAGAGGTCTGGAACCAATGCGTCTTCATCCAAGGTACCATGCCTGCATGCCTTATATTTAGTGGGTATGGGCATTGGTCTGGGGAAGGGGGTAGCACAGAACCCCACCAAAAATTTCTAACGGGAAGATAGAGCTTCAGTGCTTTTCACCTAAAAACAAACTATGTCAAACCCAAGACAAATATAGTCTGATCAACCAGCTTACACCTTCGATCAACGAATTACCTAAAAGTACCTAGGGTTGCTAGGCCATCTACTAAACAGTAGTCTTGCTGACGAATTCACTCGGAGGTACTTTGGAAATAATAAAGGAAGAGGGAGGATACGGAGATAAGGAAGGCTAGAAAAAATGCCCCTCGACACATCAACCTACAACCTCGCGCTCCTGCGCATCGACGGTCGCCGATGGAACGAGCTGCGCCAATTACGCGGTCAGATCCGGACGCAGGCCGCAGCCGACGGATCGTCGTACCTCGAGATGGGCAATACCAAAATCATGTGCGTAGTTACCGGCCCCAGCGAGGACGGCAAGCGACGCAACCAAGGCGCCTCCTCTGCCTCTGCCGCTGGTTCCGGCTCGTCGACTTCCGCTTCGGCAACCAGTGCTGCGGATATCTTAGTTAGTGTTGTTGTCGGCGGGTTTAGTACCGTGGATAGGAAAAAGAGGGCAAGGAGCGATAAGTATGTTGGACTATTTCCCTGAGTAAGATGCTAGAGTAGTGCTAATAATCCCTGATCAGGCGCATCCAAGAACTCCAAGCCACCCTCGCCAAATCTCTTGCCGCGGTTCTACACACACACCTATTCCCGCGATCTACTATATCACTATCCCTACACATCTTATCACAAGACGGCAGCCTCCTGGCCTGCCTCATCAACGCCGCAACTCTCGCGCTCGTCGATGCCGGTGTCCCTATGACAGATTACTTAGTCGCCTGTAGCGCGGGTAGCACATCCTCCCACTCGGCGGCTGACGAGAGCGCCGACCCGCTTATTGACTTGAATAACCAGGAAGAACAGGAACTGCCGTTTTTGACAGTGGGCACGCTAGGTGCTACTGATAAGGTCTCCGTGCTTGTCTGTGAGAGCAGAGTCCAGGTGAGCAGGTTGGAGGGAATGATGGTCGCGGCGGCGGACGGTTGTGCGAACATACGCGCATATTTAGACTCGGTTGTGAGGGATAAGGGACGTAGGATGATTGCTGAAGGGGCGGTAGAGAAGGGTGCCAGTATGGCTATGGATATTGATGTCTAGGCTCCGTTGAAGGAGGCCGGTCAATAGAATGAAGAGAGAATTACGAAGGAGTTTATGTTGGCGGTATAGTATATGACAGGTGTTCAGGTTGGAAGCTCATTTACTCTCGGGTAAGTCGACCCTTGTCAGAAAATTCAATATGGCTTTTTTGTTTTATTATACCCCGATCAAAACTAAAACCTGGTACTATACTAACCTAAGATCCCTGCTTACAGCTCTTCGTGCTTGGGTACCTCCTTCGATTCTGCCGCGGGTGTAGCCTCAGGAGTCGGTTCGGCACCCTTGGTGGGTATGTCAGATTCGGTCTCAACCTCGATCTTAACATCCTCCTCAATATTTACCTCAACAGATTCTGTCGGCTTCTCGACTGCCTCGCCAATCACGCCCTCTGGTAGCTTCTTCTTGGCGCCTTCACTGAGACGGATAGCGTCAATCCAGCTCTCAACACTCTCGGAGCTAAAATCTCCCTCGTAGTGACGCCACCATCCTCTCTTGCCGTTGATAGCAACAATCTCAACCTCACCCGAGAGTTCTAAGCTCTTGAATACCGACTCGGCGGCTTCATTGTCGTGGTGGACTTCGAAGAAGGGGAATAAGTGGCGGTGAGCGTGGGCATGCTTAAATGCTAGTTCGGCTAGGCCAGTCAAAGCCTTTTCTGCGGTCTCTCCGTGAGCGGAGGGCACGAAAGCAAGGACGCAGGTGTGAGCTTTTCGGTTCAAGCATTCCTTAGTTAACTTGTCTGCTTCGGTAATGGCTAGGATAGGGGGCGCGACCTCGACGGACTTTTCGGCAGGAGGGGCGTCGGTAGACTCTTCCGACTCGGTCGAGGTAGTCTTGGAGCTGGGGTCGGAAGATTTTGGGGACGCTTTCTTGTCTTTCTTCTCAGCCTTCTTCTCCCCCTTTGATTTAGCAAGTGCCGTGTCCGGGTTTGGTTGGCCAGCTTGCGACAAAAACTTGACCATATCATCCTTCTTCAAATATCCTTCGTATACTATGCTCTCTTTGTCGCCACCGGGTAGTAATACGAAAGTAGGATAGGACTTGATGCCGAACAATTCATTCGCCTTAGTCTCTTTGTCCCGAATTTGCGCAATAGTGATAACGTCAAGGAAGTCAATAGCGATACTCCTTAGCAACGCGCTCGTAGTGCCCTTCTCCGTGAATAGAATAGCCTTGGCCGTGTCATTCTTGGTTGAAAGGAAAGAATCAACGTCTTTGTCCGTTACGCGCTTTACATGATTGTTGATCTTGTCCACAACAGCATCCACAATGCCCTTGGCGGTTCGAGGACCATTGTAATCTTCCACGATCGGTTTCCCCTTCTTGCCCGGTCGCACAGTCTTGAGCGTTGGAAACCCCTTGACACCCATCATGCCGCACAGTTGCTTATTTTCATCTTCGTCACAATTTACGGCGGCGACCTTAGCAAGACCCTCAAGATTTTTAGCTGCCTTCTCGTAGGCGGGCTTAAGATTCTGGCAGTGGCCGCACCATGGTGCGTAGAATTCGACAACCTAGAATACGATTTATTAGTTGATACTGGTCGTATCGGTCAATTTCCTAGCATTACGATATATATACTTACAGAAGTGTAGTTTGATCTGTTGATTATCTTGTCATAATTCTTGGCGTCTACCTGGACTACGGGCGAGCTCTTGAGATATAAACCAGCCTGGGCAGTCGGCAGAGCAGAGAGCAGAGCCACTGCAGCAATTGCTGTAGTGGGGTTAATATTGAAGGCGTGCATGGCCTGTCCCAGCAAAAGATCCTACGATGGAATAAAGCAGGGAATACGTAGGCAATGTATGAGCCTATGAGGTATGTCTAAGACTTGGGAATGTAGAAATCACTAGATGGAGAATTGGATGAGATGAACGGAAAGGAAAAAGTTACATCAAACCATGAGATGTTTCCTCGCCCGTATGTTTATAATTGAGGAGATGCTGGACATGACAGATCATCCGGTTGTTGGCGTCACACGATAGACAGAGGTGAAGCTTTAAATGAATTTCTGTCTTCTTACTGAATCGAGCAAAAGGCCACCGTGGAAATTCGATCCAATTCGCTGCAGAACCACGACGCTAACATGCAAGCCCCTCTGTCCCGCTTTCCCGAGAGAAAATGATTGGCCAGATGGGAGAATCTGGGGTACATTGTGGCTAGAGAGAGTTGTCGATGGAAATCTGTGGCGCGAGCTCTCGTCTTATCAGCTTATCTTCGAGGAATAGCACAGAAGCTGCCCGCAGAAGTGGGGGAACTAGGTAGTGACTTTAGCGGGGTTTGGAGTTTGGAAATGTCGTGCCTGATGCAAGTTGCAAGTTGCAAGTTGTAAGTTACAAGTTGTAAGTTGCGCATTACATCAATGGTAGCTCGACGTCGACTTTATCCTGACTTTAAACCTCACCCGACATTATCAAGAGTCTTAGTTCTCATTCCACCACCAAAGATATCGAGGGATTTACTAACTTTATTTAACACAAAGCAGAGACTGTTCCTAATAGCCTTTCTCCCAATTCGGCCATAAATTAAGAACCGTTGATAGCTACGGTCTATATACTACCAGCTCACTCAATCTGAATACGTCTTAAGCATATTTTTATTCCGTCGAACCTCAATTGTACTTCTTAACGGAAATCATATACGTCCACGATGGCGGCCAACATACCCCAGAAGCTAAAACAGGCGGGCATCACGCCCTTCATCGTGCGCGCTACGCAACTCGAAGCCGCGAAACCTGTTATAGCTTATTGGTGTAAGTCTGATTATTGCCATCGTATCAATATAAGCTCTACTTGCTAACATAACGACCCGGAAGGCTTCTACTGGGCTGTAAATCAGATTCTTGGTAAAAACCTACACTCCGCCGACGAAGAATGCCACCTTTTTACTACGAATCTTATGGAGAAACTCGAGAATGTACGATAACAATATATTTATCACTTGTTCCGGGCCACAATGCGCTAACTAGGTTCTGTCTACGTGTAGATAAAGGAAGATCAGGCAGGAAACGATGCGATTCATGACGATGTCGCTGGTCAAGCGTACGTAGAGCAGTTTGCGCAAGAGACATTCGAGAGAGCGCTGCGACCGCTGAAAGCCAACAAAGTCACACAGTACGAATCACCTGGAGAGAAATGTGCTTCCTACAGAAGGATACTAATAATGAATATAGGCAGACGGCGAGCACATTCGAGGCTGCAGCGACGTTCTTCCAACTAATTAACATATGGGCAACGCCTGATCCCGAGACGCAAGAGAAGGTCAAGTACGCAAAGTGGAACGCCGCCCGCATACTGAAGGCGGTCAAAGAGGGACGAGACCCCAACGAGTCAAACCCCAAACAAGAAGAGGTTCACCATGAAGAGGCGCCGCCGGCACTAGACCCGAACGACCCAGAAGTGCAGATGCTTGGAGGTGCACATCCCAAGCCAGCGAGCGTAGAGGATGCGCCCGACGAAGGTGGTAGACCACACCCAACGTCGACCGGATCTTATCAAACCTTCCCTGCGCCTGTATCTGCGCCGACTTCACCTCCAGCTCCATCAGCATTAGGGCCCGAGCAAGTGTCTCCCATAGCGCCTCCCGGTCCGCCTACGTCAGACCCGGGAACCTATTTCCCCAACGCGCCCAACGCCCCAGATGACTTATATCTACCATCCACGATGAACATGCCTCTTCCAGGCTCAAGTACCTTGGATCACGCAAGAGCTCCCCCCGTAATACCTAGTCCTAGCTCTCACGATCCAGCCGGATTACCTCCTGCTCCCTTTTCGCCACAGGACGCGGCCTCGTCGCCTCAAGACTTCTATCGCACTACCCCTACACCGCCAGTCGTGCCGCCGCAGCAGAGACAAGCACCTCCAGCTAGTCGGAGTTACTATTCACAGCCTCCACAGCATTCACAGCCGGTGGCCCCGGCGCAGCAGTACGGCAGTAACAACGGGTCCTCGAATGCGCTGAATACTGACGATATGGCAATCGTGCAAGCACAGAAGCACGCCAAGTGGGCAATTTCAGCACTGAATTTTGAGGACGTGCCAACGGCAGTGAGAGAGCTGCAAGCGGCGCTAGCTACATTAGGGGCGCGATAGCTATAGTATGAAATTTTATGATGCGATTGATACCTCAGTGCTTACGTTAGGTAGTTGAAGGGTTTCTAGTGGAGACTAATGGAGAATTGATAAAATTATGTTATCATGATGGGTGTTATGTCGGCTTATGCCAACGTTCTTAGATATATACATGAGACCTACATGAGACGGGTCCCATTGTCTAAGAATAAGTAATTGACTAAGAGCATAATAGTAGCGGTGTTGGAACGTATTTACGGAGAGGTATTTAGATCAAGATAAAGACCGTTTACGTGTTCACTTTGTCCTGGTCGACTAAATCCTATATCCGAAAAAATAAAAATAATAAAAAAGGAGTAGGCTGAGGCGGTAAATGAATTATCGTATGTAGTGTATGTAGCACCTACCGGTGAGACGTCAACTCCGCCACTCCGTCACTCCGAGACCCAGATATTATTGCTCAGACATGGTACGTAGATGCTAATAATGCGCTGGGCAATTTACCCGATCTACGTTGCGACTATGTGGGCTGCCGTACGACGTCGCTTGGGGAGGGGCGACCACTGACATCACGGTATCACGGATCACGGATCACACCGCGTGTGCGATGGTGGTGACGCGCTCGGAGGTGCTTCGCCCGTCATTGGTTCGGTGATAGACGGCTGTGGGTATAAGCTTACATAGTAAGGGAGTGAAAGTAACTCACCTTATCGTAGACATGTGGCCCTCACATCTACCTAGGTAGCTATTACGACGATAATCGGATTGGATTGGAGTATCTGTGAGGTAGGAGATAAATTTACCGGTTGGCCACCTACCTATATTATATCGGGGTTAAGCTTCTTCTTGTCTTGCTTTGTCTTGTGATTGACTTATACCTTGACTTGAGCTTCCTGTATTCGTAGCCATAAACTCACCAACTTAATTCACTCTTAATAGGAGAAGTTCCCTCTCTGTTGGAACGAATACCTACCAAACCTACCTGCTTGATCTAGCTAAGCGTTTTACAACCTCAAAGTAAACAACCAAAGAGAAAATGGCGGATTCGTTACCAAAGACCTTTAAGGCTGGCGTCCTAACGGGGAAGAACATACCCATCGAATTCCAGGACAGAGAACTGAAGCTCCCGGGTCCCGGCCAGGTCCTCGTCAAAGTGCTCGCCTGCGGAGTGTGCTTCTCGGACGTATGCGCACAGCGGGGTGAGTACGGCGACGATGTGTATCCTCGCGTCCCGGGGCACGAGCTCGTTGGCGATGTAGTTGCTATTGGCAGCGGCGTGACGAGGTTTAAGGGTGGTGAGCGAGTGGGCGGGCCGTGGCATGGAGGTCAGTTTCATTCCCTTCTCATATTATATACCTCTTAGTTATTTCTTTTTAAACTTCAATCCTCAAAGGAAAGGTGTAGAGGTGTAAGATGAGAATCCAATAGGACTAACAGCCAACAGGCCACGACTGGACCTGCCGCCAGTGCGCTCGCGGCCAGTTCCAAATGTGCGATAACCAGGAAATCAATGGTGTTAGCCGGGATGGCGGATATGCCGAGTACACACTCCTTCGGGAAGAAGCCGTTGTACGCGTGCCCTCAGACGTAGACCCAGCAGAAACCGCACCGTTACTCTGCGCTGGCGTCACCGTCTTCAATTCGATGCGCAAGATGCATGTAGAACAGGGCAACATGGTAGCGGTTCAGGGCGTCGGCGGCCTGGGGCATTTGGCCGTGCAGTACGCGAACAAGATGGGATACCACGTCGTGGCCATCAGCTCTGGCGACTCGAAACGTAAGTTCGCCGAGCAGCTCGGCGCGCATAGCTACATCGATGCGAGTAAAGAAGACCCAGTCAAGGCCCTACAAGCATTAGGTGGCGCAGCGATGATCGTGTCCACAGCGCCAAATGCAGCTGCTATCAGTCCATTAGTCGGCGGGTTGCAGGCTGGAGGGAAATTGCTGGTGCTGGGCCCGCCGCACGATCCCGTACCGTTCAATACGCTACTGATGAATCTCAAGAGCTTGTCCGTGCACGGCTGGTCAAACGGACACGCGCTGGATTCCGAGGAGGCGATTCGGTTCTCGGTAGATCATGGTGTGAAATGTTGGGTTGAGAAGTATCCGCTTACGGACGCGGCGAAGGCGATGGAGTCGTGTGCGGCGAATAAGGCCCGCTTTAGGGGCGTGTTGCTTCCGTGAAGGATGCGCGTTATGGGTATTGAATAGAGTGTTGGGAGAATATCATATTTAAAAAGTACTAGTTGTGGAATTATTAGCAAGATGGAAAAGGGTGTAAGTCTACGATGCGATGCGATACGATACTCCATTTATATGTAATAATAAAAATAAAGATAAAATAAAGTCGCTTCTTATAAACGATTCTTCAATTAGTAATATATAGCTCACTGGTCAGAATATATTAGTGTATATGTAGATGGAAGATTCCCCTGCCAAGGAAGTTATCCCCAAATGTTTCCCCTCTCTCGTGGCGCCAACCCATGATAGGCTGAGAAGCGCCAGTTACGATTCCTCCAGCGGCTACGTCATCCGCGTCAAGCTTAGCTCTATAAGTCTTCATATTCCAAGAAACTCGCCAGCTCCACGCATCTGCGCTTCGAAGACCTAAAATGACGCCCAAACCTGGGTCTTTAACCGCCCACGCCTAGAAGTCTTATTGTCATTACGGATTAATAGGTAGGGAGTCAGAGGTGAGTCCACGTTGTAGTCCGAGCTGACTCGGGTTCTTTTGTTCACTTTTAAAGAAGGCGCAAAAAAAGCCTTTGTAAGTCACCATCGTATTATTTCTCTTGTTGAGTTGAGCAACATTGTCTTCTTCCTTGTTTTATACAGTTACATCAGCCATATACTCGTAATTGCCAAGTTTTCTTATCTCATTATTCTAGAAGGGAAAATTAATCAGCAAGCTGGATATTGCTATCAATAATCTACAACGTATAAGTCGAATCTAGACTTGTTGCCTACAGTTCTTAACCTACAATCGACTTATATAATATCTTCAACCTCTCGATAGCCTCAATGGTGGCCATATATCCCCGTTCACCAACTCAAGCCCTACCCCCCTTCGGCTCTCTCATACCTTCTCTCCTCCTATCTTCCCTCCTCCTTGCCCCCTTCGTCGGCAGCCAAACCGTAATCGTCATAACCGTCGCTCCTCCCATCCCTAGCGAAGCCCCCTCATTCACCAATCATGACACATTCACCTCCGCCATCATCAACAGCACTAACTTCCACCGCACGGCACACAACGCCTCCACGGTCCGCTGGAACGATACTCTGGCGGCTTTCGCCTCGGGATACTTGTCTTCACATTCTTCCTCATCACCACATTCCCAAAAAGAGACCTGCCGCATGAAACACTCGGGAGGTCCTTACGGGGAAAACCTAGCACTAGGATGCTCTGATGCGGGAGACTGCGTAGATCTATGGGGCAACGAGGATGCACAGTATAACTATGATGATCCGGGGTTTAGCGAGGCGACGGGGCATTTTACGCAGTTGGTATGGCGCGATACGACGGACGTCGGGTGTGGAGCAAAATTATGCCCTGGGAATTACGGCTGGTATCTTGCGTGTGAGTACTGGCCGCGCGGGAACATTATCGGTGCGTTTGCCGGGGAAGTTGAGCCGGAGAGCGGTGCGGCGGCGCCGAGGATAAAGAAAGGGGTGGGCTCGTGGGCTGCTGAGGCGTTAGTTATTAGTACGGCTATGGTTGCGTGGTGGGGGTTGGTATGATGTGTTTATGCTCAAGAAGTACAGGTGGGCAAAACGCGATGGTGGGATCAAGTTAATTTGTAGGTGTATATAAACTTGGGCGTTTGGGGTTGGGTATTCGTGATAAAAAGGATACATGATTATGTGTATTATTTATACGATTTGGAACGAATTTGTATGAATGGGAGGAGAGCTTAGGATGGGAAGATGGACCACATATTAGGGGTTTTATCCAGACATTCAGACATGAAAGGCTAGGTATATAGTGTAGGCTCATTAGCTTATTAGCGGAGGCGCATTGATGTAGAAATTTGTTCGTTATTATCTATTATGCGAATATACTCTATCGCAACTCTTATCGTCTATTAATGCGCGAGAGCTTGCTGCCCAGCAGGAACAGCGAAGGGCCCATTCTCTGCGAGCGGAAACTTAGGCGTGCCGTCCTCATTCCACGTGAACTTCTGTATTCGGGCTGTGCGAAACAGATCCGAGGCCGGATTCGGCGTCGTCTGTGCGTGGTATACGATATAATCCTCGGAGCCGTCGGGCGAAGAGACGAAGCTCGCGTGACCCGTACCGTAAATGCCCGTTGCTGTATTCTGATGGAATACGCATCCGTCTTTGTGTTTCTTCCACGACTGGTATTCCATCGGGTCGTTACCAACAAGCTCAAGCATACCCAGACAGTAGAATGGCGTGTTGACGCGTGCTGCCGAGTAGATGACGAAGTTCTGGCCCGTCTTGGGGTTCGTGAGCTGCTGAGGTCCCTCGTTTGTCGCAAGCCGGATTGGACGGCCATACGGGACTTGCTCCCAGGGCTCGTTTGGTATGCTGATGATCCGGCGTTCGGAAAGCGTCGAGTTGATCGTCCACGGATCCGACATGCGCGTGATGCACAAATTGGCCGGCCATGAGGAGTACTTTTGCTCCCAGCAGGAGTAGATATGGTACAGCTTATCCTCGAAGTGGAAATACGTACCATCGATAGCAAACATGTCGTAAGTATCTAGCATAGGTTTCATCTCGAATTTGGCAGTCCAAGGGTCGGGCCCATCACCTGCGAGAACGAACATACGATGGTTAATTGCCTATTGCAATTTCTGTTAACCCCTGGGTTTCCATTTGAAATATACGCTCTTAATCATTGAATTGCTTAATCATAAGGCAAAGACTTACGGGACAATTAATCGGGCACATAGCGTCGAGGAGTGGAGGTGGGTTATCACCGTCAGACGTAGCAGTGAAGATAATATACCAAGAGCCGGATATATTGTGAATCTCGGGAGCCCACAAGCTTGTCGACCATGGTTCTCCGCTAGTAGGATCCGGGTTGAAGACGACCCTGCTCTCGGCGTTATCCCAGTTGTCGGTGAGGTATCTCGAACGTTTCAACGTAATATTAGAGTTAGTCGTATACGTGAAAAGATACCAGTCCTCGCCGTCGACAGTGTACTTGGTCATGAAAGGATCTCCGACATTGAGAGTCATGACGGGATTCGAGAAGGTGGCATTGGTGGTCTTATTCGTTCCGACCACAGCTGGGTCCCATCCCGATGAACTGCCCTTGTTCGGATCGAAGACCTGGGCAGTGACCGCACTTATACCCAAGCAAGAAGCGAGGGTAATAAGCCGAGCGGATAAGAGGCCCTTCATTTTGACGTAGCCGGGGAGGGAGTCTACCTAACTTCTACTGGCGCGTCGCTTATACTGACGAGAGGCAAGAGGGAAGGTTCCTAGGTGGAACGCACTCTCGAGGAACCTGTTCATATTATATACTCATTTCTGCCTTCCCATCCTCTCATGCGGATCCGATGCTGTGGAATGATATTCCCCAGCTCTTGCTCGGATCTCGCCCAAGCGGTCTGCAGTCAGCTCCATCTTAGCGAGTGCCTAAGGATAAGGCATAGAATCTTATTCGCGGTTCGAAATCACTCATGCAAGGGGGTTGAACAAGTTATACAAAAAGCTAGGGTGATCCAGGTCGAATCCTTCGCAGTCTCATGGAACGGTCGGAATAGTTCCAGGTCAACGTTGCACTTCTCCATCGTGTACCAACATTTATGCCAACATTTGCATAGTAAATCTGGGGTTAATGAGGAGACGAGTGCGGGGTAGCTCCCCAGCTTCCCAGGTATTTGGCTACAAGCCATTTCGCTAAATAGGTGGTTGGGTGATGTCGATCCTACACTACAGAGACTTTGAGGTTTCCCTTAGTGTCGCTTCACTTATTTAATCTGTAGCATTAGAGTTTCTATAATATACCAGAGGTTTGGTGAGGGGAATTACTAATTGTTGAGTACCTAAGAGGTATAAGTCAACAGAGGCAGGTTAAAGTACCTGGAGTTGAGTAGAGATCAGTAGCTTCTATAACGAGTAGATTTCGCTAACTGCTGCACCGAATACCACGTAGTAGAGCTTAATAGCTTAATCCTTCAGCACTAGTATTCCCCGCAGAATACTTCTATAGGGCTCGTTAGCAACACTATCATCTCAACTCCACCAATCAAACCAATGCTCCACTTCCATAAACGGTAACCTCTCCAACTATAAGCATCGCCCTAAGTCTTTGGCTCCACACCCGGACCGATTAAGCTTATAGTTGATTCAATCCGAATGCCCGTTGAATTGCTACGGTAACCTATTCCAAACATCAAGTCACATATATAAGTCCGAAAGCTCATGGTAATATTGGCTTCATAATAACGACGTTTGCGTTTGCGTATGAGTACAAAATAAGATTAGTCTCATGACTACCTACGTACCTAGTCTAGGGGTGCGTTTGTAGAGCTAAGGACCAATAGCAGACCAATTACTGTTCTCATCAATAATATGAATCAGATTTCCACCCTTCGCTAGAATATTGCTACTTATATACAAATTGGTATCATTGTCTAGAATGGTAATAACACAGGCATTAGATAAATACGATACATTCAAATCATGTCAAATGAATTCTGCGTTGGCCGTCGTCCTTTCGTTAGGGATGAAATCAAACACAACTTTTGACTCAATCAATCCCCCCTTTATGCCGATGATGCGGAGTCTGGGCTATCTTTCCCAGTTGCCTTCCCGTGCATCTTGCGCTCAACCTTATCGGTGAGATGCTTCTGAGCATCCTTGGAGAAGAGGCAACCGACAATAGCGATACCTCCGAATCCCAAACTGGCAAGGTACACGGTTTTGAATGCTTGCGAGTACGCTATTGGCAACACGCCAGCAACGGCAGCTTTTCCGGCGTCGCTCAGTCCCGGGAAAGTAGCGAGCTTGCTTCCCAAGACGGCTGCAACGAGAGCAGGGACTTTCTCCGCAGGGAGACCAGCAGCAATTGCAGCCGGACCAACATTTGCAGGGACCGTCGAAGCAAGACGGTTCGATAAGATGCTACTGTAGACGGCCACGGCGATAGAACCACCGGCTGATCGAATCGAAGCCAACAGGCCGGACGCAAGACCAATATCGACGGGCCTACAGAAAAGGGGGGCGAGTGCGAGAGCGCAAACTTCGATGACGCCAACGAAGAAAGGACCTATCATCGTGAAAGCAATACCGGCGTTCAAGGTATCGGGAGTAAGCGATGCGCAGGCACCGACGAATGCGACCATGGAAAAAGTCGAGAAGATGATCCAGTATCGAACGTTTCCTCCCCACTTTACGAAGAAACCACCAAATGCTTGACCCAATGCTGTTGCGCTAGCCACGGTACACTAGATTACCAGTTAGTTTCTTAGTGATACCTTCTTTACACATAATCGTGCTTACCGAGATCCAGCCACCGTAGGTGATGTCAGAAGTGTAGAGAGCCTTGACTTGTTGAGGCCATAGTAGAACTGCAGAGTAGTACGACATAGTGGCAACTGTGGCGCAAGCGACAAGACTAATAAACCCTCGGTTGGCAAAGAATTGAACTGGGATGGCTGGGTATTCGAGTTTGGCATACGCCTCGTAAACGAAGAGGACAATGAGAAGGATAATTCCAATTACGATCGAAGAGATGGTCGCAGCCGAGTTCCAGGGGTAAATAGTGCCACCCCAACTCACACCCATGAGTAAGAGAGTGAGGCCGGCAGTCCACATGAAGATCCCGACGTCTAATCCTCGTAAGCTTCGTGTCAATGGTTAAGGTGCAATCAAACTTACAGTCAAGTTGCTTAAGCAGTTGCGTCTTGGTCTTTCGTTCGTGTAAGAGGTCAAAAGTTGGAGGGTGGTAGAAGAAGAATAGTAGGACTATCGCTACAGAAACCACAATTATGTTGAGATAGTAGCACCATCGCCATCCCATGTTAGGGTGCTGCAATACAGCCCGAGCTATGGTGAAAATTAGGTATTATTCCTCGCCATTGAAATCAAATCATAACTTACCAATCATAGGACCAATACCGGCAATGGGTGCGTTCGTTGCAAAGATCAGCGATAGGACCATCGGGCGATGCTTGTTAGGAACTAATTCGCCCACGGCCACGTTGAAGCTCAACTGAACTGTCTCTCCTAGACCGTAGATCGCACTACCCACGATTAAACTGTCGACATTCTGGGCGACCGAGCACACGATAATACCGACGAGGGCAACAACATTGCCCCCGATGAAGAACCATCGTCGTCCGAAGAGATCTGATAATCGACCGAGAATGGTATAGGTAAAGGACAGAGACAGAGTCCTTGCGATATTCACCCACGAGATATAGGGGCTTGGACCTAGGCTATTGTTAATATAATAGAGCTCCCGCTATCTTAGCATATACTTCTTGAATCTTACCTATATCTGCGTTGATGTACGTTAAAACATTTGTCGGCAGGAGTAAGAAAATGAAAGCTGATATAGCCGACAAGCAAAACCCCTAGTTATCGTTAGCATCAAGGAAATATCGAGTTATACAGCCTATTACTACTCACGGCTACGGCTCCAAGGAACCCAACAGAGTAGAAATAACCCTCCGGTAGGTCATTTCCTCGTGCCGCTGATCTAATCGACGAGGCATCGTCATCCACTTCCTTGTCAAACTTCTCAACCCGCTCAACGGGTACAGGTAATTTATCGTCCATATTGTAGAGGCGCTTTAAACGAGAGAATCCAGACAGAGTCGAGCCGCGCGGGACAATAGAAAGAATGCTGCCGCCCTGTCGAGGAGTATGCGGCCGTGAAATGAGTGATCGACGGTGGGAGAATAAAGTATGTAAGTGGGAAGCCGTCTCTTTAGTCTTCCTAGCGATCATCGAGGTTCTATAGAAAGGATCTATTGATTTGGCCAGGATAGTTTTGATGGACTTGCCATACTAAGCAACTGTAAGTTGCTATACTGGGGGGTCCGAGCAGATCGCTGTCCAGATAAAATAGTACGACCCGGACCTAGGTCCCGAAGAAGGCGACAGGCAGAGGCTCGTCGGAGAAAATACGCTTGGGGAACGCGGAAGACGTGACTTCGGTCTGGGTTCGTAGGCGTACCCTAGAGCTGATGATACCTCGCTAACCTAATGTGCACGACCTTCGTAGCACCCGCCACAGACGCTGCCGAAGACGAGGAGATCAACCCGAGTAAACTACCGCGGGTTGCATTGGCTCGGCGAAAAACGCTAGGGCCTGTGCCTCTCGCTCGCGGCGCCCCGGGTAAGGATTTGCAGCTCAAATGCTACAGTGTCTACCAAGAACTGTAAGGCGCCGGGAGCCCTCGTCTCTTGTCAATTAGTTTCAGGTATGGTACAATGCTGTTATGCCATCCAACATCCTTCTAGTTGCATATGCCAAGCGGCACTTATCATGCAACCCCTGAACGAATATAAATTGATCCCAACATTGGTTACGATAGAGGAAAGTAGCATTTGGAATGTGTCGACCCTTCGATAGGTGTCTGGGAATTGTAGTATCGTCGTTGTTTGAGTGCTATAATTATGTAAACCTCAATACACTGCTTGCCTTCATTACAATATTGATATTATATAGATGATGCTATACTTGACGTGGGTGTCATGTACGAAATCCGACGTGATTTACGAACACAGCATCTACAACCAATCATTTCCCCTCTGATCTTCGCATACCCTGCTTCCAGAATATCTCTGCTTCCTCGTGCAGATCTGTTACTGACATTTCCTATCTCTCTGACTCGTAACTGAACTCATTTGTAGCTACGCCCTGACTCAAGCATCGCGGCAGGGTATCTTAAAGCTTGCTTCCCTTCCACTGAGGTTCTCTCTTCTCGGAAAACGCTTTCAAGCCCTCCAGCATGTTCTCTCCCCTCTGCAGCTCAGCAAATTCCTTTTCCAGCGTCCACTCCACGGCTCGCTCCACGCTGGCCGTCTCCCATCCTTGCCTTAGGCCGGCACGTGTGCATATTATGGCATCTGGGCTGTTCTTCGCGATAAGCTCGGCATACTTGACAGCCTCCTCTACCACGTGCTCTTTCGGCACCACCTTGTTGACGATGCCCCATTGGAACATCTCCTGCGCTGTGGCGTTCCGGCCGGTGAGTGTGAATTCTGATGCCCTTTGTAGCCCGATGGTCCGGATTAGTCGTGGTAGTGCACCGCCGATTGCAGCTATTCCTCTCTTCACCTCTGGAAGCGCAAAGTAGGCGTCTTCGGCGGCGACAACGAGATCGCAGTTTATGACAAACTCGCATCCGCCACCCATTGCTAACCCGTTGACTGCCGCTATCACCGGTTTCTTCCCGAGTCGACGACTCAATGGTTTGAAAGCCGGTGCGTTGCCCATACGATTCTTTGGGTCTGCATTGTCCGACATGGAATTGTTCCATTCCTTTAAGTCTGCTCCTGCCGAGAAAGCACGGCCAGTTCCTGTGATGATTGCCACGCTCAGGCGAGGCTCGAGGTCGAACCACTTCCAGACAGAATCCATTTCCCATTGAGCCTCCGTAGACATTGCATTCAAGTCCTTTGGGCGATCCATTCGTATCAGGAGCACACGCGGTGCCGGATACGATAGTCTTAGGAAAGCAGGCGTCGCCGGCGGTTCTGTCTCTGTCGGCGCCATGACTTTAGAGTTTAGTCGTAGTGAAGTGTCGTATTGGGATGTATTCGAAGGGTGGTATGGAGCTAATGTGCTATCACGACTGATTTAGAGCCTCTCCTCTGAAACAGATATTCTCGGCAGTGATGTTCTTCGGCTTCTCGTTGCCTTGATTAGCAGGAGGTGATTCTCGGTTCTAATCATGCGAACGCGTGGGGGATGCAAGATGGTCTACATAGTACTATATCGAACACTTGGATTCGCAGCCGGATTTGTGATCTATACGACCAAAACAAATTACCTATATTGAAAGAAACCGGGGTTATATGGTCGCTTAGGCGTATCTGGAAGTTCGCCAACCTAACTTGGGTCCGCCAAGTCTACTCCATGCATGCCATACCATAGTTAATGCCAGGCACCCCAGGAAAGCGATCCACTAAGTATGCAACCGCTCAGACCTCGAGGCGAACGTTGCTCTCTGCTGTCAGAACCATATAACGAATTTCTAGGGCCTGAAGAGAAGGAACTATTTATGAATTGAAGCGTTGATAATGCCCCCATGGACTTTGAAACAGATATAGCAATTAGCACCGAGATTGGCCGTCGATACACTACATATGGCGAAGCAGACCTTACAGTGGAAACTAAGTTCTGTGCCGCAACTACGTTTTGGTCTAGGATCATCACGAAATGAACTCTAGACCGAGAATACACTACGCAATCAACATTGCATATCGGGGCAGCAAGCCCTTATTCTCGTCATCGCCACCGCCGCTGTTATGTAGCATTCAAGTGAAAGAGAGTACAACTTGGATATAGGAATCGTTCCTAGAATCAGCTCTTCCGTGGCAAATATCCCCTACTCATAAAATGTTGCCATTTAAAATCGCCATTTGCATAAACACGCTATAGAAATAATAACGTTGGGCTATGGCCAAGTCCACTATCACCACGTAAATATAAGCTTTCTAATTGTATCAATTTAAACCCGGAGTCCTCGATATACTAAGATAAACGACGTTGTCTTTGAGTTGCCCCACGGCGGCTTCGGCAGCTATTGTAGCGGAGGGTCTTCGGCATTGGGAGTAGTTCAGCATTGATCAAGAACGAATTGCCAACCAAAACATATAAGTGGCCCCTATATCGCACTACACTAGTACAGAGAGGTGTATGTGATGTAGATAGGCATAATGAGATCGATCAACAGTTATTTCCATTACGAACGATCAAGGATACGTCCCATCATATCTACATTGCTCATGATAAAGGTACTTGATTAAACATAGACCTATAACTAGCAAAAGCGAGAAAAGTTGTTTGACTGCATTACTATCGTCTTGGCATAGTTCCTAAAGCATCTTTCCGGCGCCGACATGAAGCTACATCATACCCAGAGTCTATTAAGCGAGACTCAAGTTGCCGGATTCTCTTCCAGGACCCGGTTGCCGGCAATGCCTGCAGTGGGTGGCATACAGGCATTTCGATCCTATCGCTAAATGAATGAATATAGTTCTCGGTCGACCTACCTCACCCAGAGACTAATAATTTCATACTCTCGATGTTTCTACTCTCCGGCAGTTCTAGATCAGTCGACGCTTTGGTTTCCAAAGGGATCCTTGGAAAAGCGAGATCTAGCCACGACACTAACCTCCAGTGCTTCTAGGAATGAAACCCTTGAGCTTGTCTTGTTAACCGCGTTTAATTTTTGGGCTAAGAATTAGTTTACCATATTGAATAAATCCACGTCCAAACTACGAATATGCCCCCAGGATTCCACTTCGCTATGAAGAGGCGAACGTATAATACCCCGTCAGAAGCATATCATGTCATTACCCCTGAGGCGGGGATTAATTACATAGAACCCACTCTAATCCCACGTTTGATCGCAACGGTTACATAGTCGTATCTAGCGATTACCTACATAGGCACTTCGATGATGACCATGTACTGTTTATAGATGTACACGAAGAGAATACTCCATTGGTTACCTTGTAATCGGAACTTCCCTCGGGATTCGCGGCGCATTCGCCCATAGATAGTAACATATCGGTAGTAACTAACAATTACATACACATGCATACTATGTAGGAGCAAGCATTGACCTGGGCGAAAGAGGTTGGTAAATACTGACTGGAATGAGGCCGCTTGTGTGAAGAGATAATTGCGATGGAACAAGAGTCCTGTTGAACGCCGTTTGTGATATCAACTTTTGGCAGCTCGACTGTCGATCTGCTCACTGATCTAGATCTCTATTGTAATTCCTTGTTAAGTTTATATTTAGACCCTGCAATTCTCGAGAGCAACCATGAGAGTCTATCGCTCCGGAACAATAGACATTCCTAAAGATCTGAATTTAACAGAACTCCTCCACAGATCAGCATATCCAGATCTTCCCGAGTCTCATCTGATCGCCAAGGATAGTCTGACGAATCGAAGCATTACGATCGGACAACTACGCGATCGAGCTGGTAGGATTGCGAAAGGTCTCAAAACAAAGTTGAACCCAGTCGACCAGGCAAGATGGGCCGTCATTCTACCTAATAGTGTCGACTTTCTCGAGATCTTCCACGCGATACTTTGGACGAGCGGCATCGTATGCCCCATTAATCACGCGCTGAAAGCTGCGGAGATCGGCCATGGACTTGCCGTCGCGAGACCACATTTTGTGGTATCCTACGGGGCCACAGTTCCAATTGTCACGGAAGCTTTACGAGTGGCCGAAAAGGAACTTGTCGGCCAAAGTGTAAGCTGGGAGAAACCTAAAATTATAACGATTATCAATCGAGTAAACGGACTTTCTCACTTACCAGATGACTACATATCATCAGAGCGTCTACCAATTCCGCATTGGCACGACACGACAGATCGCCTTGCATCAATTCACCTGTCATCTGGGACCACCGGCAAACCGAAGGGAGTTGAGCTGACGCACTACAATTTCGTTTCAAATTGCTATCAACTCGTCGCACATGACCGAGAGCAGTTTAATCCGTCTTCTCGGACGGTAGCTTTCACGCCATGGACTCACATCGCCATGACTACATTGCCACTTTTCTTGGGTCCTTACACTGGGATGCTGCACCATGCCATGCCGAGTTACAATATCGAAGAGTTTGCGAAACTAGTCGGATCGAACCAAGCTACGACTTTCCAGGGTGTGCCAAGCGTTGTTCTTCAGATGGCAAATTCCGATGTAACCAGTCGATTCGATTTCAGTCGTGCAAAATACATCAATGTCGGTGGTCCGCTAAAGAAGGATCTTAAAGACCGACTGTTAAGCAAGGCACCATGGAGGCTTATTCAAGTGTATGGAATGACGGAGGCTGCCGGATACGTCGCTTACCAGAAAGCGAGCGAGGAGCCACCCGATGGAGTAACAGGCAAATTACTACCCAACGTTGAGGCCTGCCTCAAGAAAGAGGGAAGTACAGAAGACGTGCCTGAGGGTCAACCAGGCGAGCTTTGGTTGAGGGGGCCTAACTTCACTCGAGGATACGCTTTCAACGAGGAAGCAAATAAGAAAGGGTTTCCGATGAAAGGATGGTATAATACGGGAGATGTATGTACCATCGACGTGGAAGGCCAGATAAGCGTCGTAGGAAGAACAAAAGACTTGATCAAGTATAAGGGCTTCCAGGTATCGCCAGCAGAGCTAGAGAGCTACATTAACGCCCATCCTAACGTGGTGGAGGGGGGTGTCAGCGCGCTCTGGGACGAAAGTCAATTAACAGAACTCCCAACAGCCTGGGTCATATTGAAAGATACATTCAAGACTCAGCAAGAGAAGAAAAGGGCTCTTAAGGAGGTACATCAGGCGGTTGATGGTCAGGTGAGCGGCTACAAGAAGCTCAGGGGGGGAGTCTGGGAGATCAAGGCGCTACCGAAAAACGCGACGGGGAAAATACTGAGGAAGCAGATGGCTGCCATGAGGGATGGAGTTTGTTCACTCGAAGACTCGCCTAAGGCTAAATTGTAAGATAATAGAGTATATTAATTAAATGAGGGCTTCGTAATAAGCTGCATTAGTATTCCTATATTCATGCAACATCGACCATAGCGTGGAGACGTGTTCGCATCCCTCTCCCATATTGCTAACGGAGATATCATCCCTAACACAGAGTCGATATTTCTGAACACTAAGGAGAAAGGCCAATAACTAAAAGATGTGGTACCTAGGACCCAATAGGTCGATAAATCATACCCCATCTTCTTTCTTTTCCTTTAGAGAAGCTTCGTAAGAGGTAATTCTCTCCGAGCTTACGAGACTAAGAGTACACCGTAGCTGGGTGAGCAGCTTTTCTAGTACGGAGATTCGTTCCCTGACACATTTACCTTCTTCTCCTTCAAGTTTGCGAAGTAACTCTCGGGAGTTTTCGAGTTCTTCTACAAGTGACAGGCCGTGTTCTTCCTTCTGGGAAGGATCCATGTGTGGAATTGTCTTGTGTCGGGCGATAGTTTCTTGCAGGGTTAGTTTAGACTCTGCCATGATGATAGATGGTATGTATCAAGTAGTATATGCAAGCTCGTGGTAGATGGGTTATGCTTAGTTCCATACGCAGTTATTCGTTGCTTGAGAATTTATATGTGAACCTGTGGGTGGGATTTATGCCGTGTAGTTGTAAATGAAGACTGCCATCTCACTCCTGAGTCAATCCGAGCGGTATTCCAAAATGGCAGACCTGGGCTAGCCGTGACTATAGCAGTGATTATGATTGTGTCATTATATGACATGTGAACCTAAACCATAAGGATTACTCAACCTCAATTTTCTTGGCGCTTAATGAATCATGCTTCGAATATTGTTCACTGGGTACTCAAGCCTTTATATAGAAAATTCCAGTTTGTTATCTCAGTAAACATATTAGATGCAAGAATAAGTGATGATGCAAAAGTTAGAGCAAATTCATGATGAGTTTCGAGCAATACCTGCGAATATGATCAACTAGTTACAAGGGGCCTACTATAAGTATCACACGAAGTAGCCTTGGTACCAAGGTCCTAGGACCTTTTTTATTTTTTATTTTTTTTTGGAATTGACCAATAGCCTAGAATATTAGGCTAGCAATATAATGTCCTAGACAATACTTTGACTAACGGTATCAGTGTTGGGCTTAAGTATCCTTGATAAACATATAAATTTCTATATATTTAACTTCTTTAGTCGAACTACAACAGACTTGACCGCTCCGCTATTTAATAGGACGACGGTATGTCATTCCATATGTATATTAGGTAGCTAAGTACTTAAGATACTTAGTCAAGATTCTATGGAAGCTAACTTATCCTCGAAGAGATTTAAAATAAATCACCTTATAACGGCCATACCCCACAACGGCCATAAGGTTTTTAAAAACGCGTTTAATTTATTTACTAATTTAAATTTATTTATAATAAAGTTTTTTTATAATTTAATTTTAAATTTAATTATATTATTTTATTGCTTAAATTCTCTTCTTTTTTACAATATATAACTTTCAACTTAATTCCGCACAATTACCGCTATACACGACGTTAAAAATAAGCAATCGATTTAAAACACGTCGTAACACTACCAAATCAATCGCACTTATATATAACGTTGTATTAAAGATATTTAAATAAAAAAAAATTATAATAAAATTTGTTAAAAACTATTTAAAACCCAAAAAAATTATTTAACCCGCTAAATCGTTATATAAAATATATTAAACTATACGCCGCTACACTCGAAATTTAAATTATTCGCTTAATATTTACTTTTTTACAACAACGTATATATATCATTTAAAAAAAACTAACACGCCGGTTTTTTACGTCGTTATTTAAAAATAAATAATATAAAAAATCGTACGATAAATTATAAACGTTTAAACAACATTATAACCAAATCGTTAAACAAATTATTTAATCGATTAAACTTATTAAAAATTACCAACATTCCCCTTGTATTATATATAAACGCCAACAAATTTAAACTATAAAAAAATATTAAAAATAATATTTTAATATTTAAAAAAATTTATCGCAAATATATATTACTTAAAAACCCTTTAAAACAAAAATAAATTACTATTTTAACCGCTATTATAATCGCTAATAAAACATTACCACCGTTAATAATTTTTAATAATATTAACATATAATAACAATAATTTCTTAATATAAACAATTAACCGTATAAATCTTAATACTTCACTATATTTCTTAATAATTAAACAAATAAAAAAATTACTTTTAAATAACTTAAAAAGGTTTATTTACCTTATATTAAACTTAAAAATCTTAATTAATAAAAACTTTTTATACTTAACAATTACAATAATTATATAAATAATAAATTTATATAAAAATACTTAATTTATAAAGTTTATATTTTATTTTTTTCAATTTATACGTCTTATATATTCCAACCTTTTAATATAAATATATTCGCTATTTTTAAACGCTTTTTTAAATTTTATTTATAAATATACTTATTTAATTAACTTTTACAAAATATAAATAAAAAAAACTTTTTTTAATCACTTATAAAAATATAAAAATTAACAATAATATTAAAATACATTTTTACAAATTAAAAATACTTAAAGTTATAATTAATATCGCTAACGCAACCGTTAAAAAACCTATACTTAATACAAAATAAAAACTCTAATACCATTACTTTATTACTTATTACTTTTAAACTTATTAATTTTATAATTATAATAATTAAAATTAATTTTAATACGCTTAAATTATTATAAAAGTTAAAAACTATACAATTAAAATTTAATTTATTTAATTTAATTTTTTTTACGCCTATTACGCAACTTTTATTTCGTAAATTTAATAAAACCTTTAATATAAAAATTAATAAATTTACCGCCGCCGAATTTTAAACCAAGCAATTATAAGCTATATTAAAAAAAATAAAGCTTAAAAAACGTTACAAAATCATTTCAAACCTAAATTAAACTTTTATATATATAAAAAATATAAAAGAAATTAAAGTAAAATTAAAACTACATTTAATAAAAAAACCAAATAATACACTAACAAATATAACCTTAATACAGTAAAAAACTATTTAAAATAATCGGGAATTTACGCAAGAATATATTAAGATTATATTAATAAATTCTAAATCAAAATACGAAAATAATAGTAAAGAAACAAACAAATAAATATAAATAAATCAATTAACAATAACTTCAAAATTGCTATGGCCGTTATAAGGTATGGCCGTTGTGGGGTGATTTATCTTACGACCTAGACAGGTATTTTGCGGCTATCGAGAAGGTCCTAGAGGAAAGTACTACTACTGTAAATTAACCGACGGACCTAGGATAGTGCACTAGTATACCTAAGGTAAGTAAATAGTAGGAAGTCAGGTTCACTCTATTAGGATTGGAAGGGCAAACCCGGGATGATGACGGTTCAATCATAGCTATGTCTGGTAGCCTATGTCAATAGACTACAAAATACAAACACCCAACAGAGGTACCTCGCAATTAGGCGTCTAATTGCCTGGGCTAGGTAATTACGCAATCATTTGATAGACATCATAGAGGTCCTTAAAATGGGAATGACAGATCGTTGAGGGGTATGCTTCAGGGAGCAAACTCAGGGGCAAGCCAATTAATCGAATGAATTGGAGTCGACATTAGAATAGCAGATTTAGTAGACTACCCAACTCAAGAGTTGCTCCAGACTTAAAGGATAAGGTTTAAAAAATGATCAGTAATAGTAACGGTCTTGTCGTCTAGAATATGCTTTAATACGGAGTTGGTGTTATTCTGGTAAGTTGACCATTCTAATTATAGGTATCAATATACTAGAGCTGTACGTTATCTAAGTAGATAGACTATCGGGCTAAGGGCGGAGTCATATTTTCATAAGAGCCTCTAGCTGTATGATATCTACCTATTCAGGTATTCTAGGCTCATGGTCTCGAATTGTCCCGTCCAATCTAGCTACTGATTTATAAGAAAAGATAGGAGTCTAGGGGTATAAATTAGGTATGTATTTGACATGCGTCCTGATATAAATCTTGAAGCGACCGAGTAGAAGGAACAATTTTGATCTGACTACCTTAGATACTATAGCCGCTCTGACAAACCATAGATGCTACCTAGTTCGGATCTCGATTAATCCCTCTGCTGGGTCTATCACGGTGCTATTTGGTACTTCACATGCTAGTCCTACCCTACGGACACCTATGGTGTTCGGGGTGTCTCCGAAGACATTCGTCGAAGATAAGAGTCGGCGGTTAAGTTAGTAGATAGGTTTAAAATAGAAGCCCGACTTGAGACAATTTTAATTTACAATATATTAACTCTACACGGGTTGCCTATTTTGTTCTTATTGATGGGACGTAAGCATAGGCTGGGATGAGGGCACTGCTTGAAGATATCTCACTGTTTAGAATGTAGAAAAGTGAAGGGCCCTAACTTAGGCCTGGAGCAAACTGTATATTCTTAGAACTAACATGACACGAGTAGTTTAAGAATCTTAGAGGCATACGGCAGTAAAGAGGCTGTACTTAATCACGCAGTTGCCTTTTTTCTCACCTTTAAACACAATGTTGACAATCCTGGCGTATTTACCACGAGAAACGAAATGTGGGAAGCTGCTCACTCTTGGATCCCCGCTCTATGCTTGGGTATGCTTAGGTATGCTTCAATAAGGGTGTATTGGATCGATAGATCTAGGTGGGAAACTAATTAGAAGCTATCACGGAGTTTTTGGTACATTAACTCCTGCACCGGGGAAGCCATCCGGGGCGGTGTATTATTCGGTGAAGTTTTTAGTCGTACGCGTGTAAAGGTGATATTACAAATTAGGCTCTTGAATAGCTCGTTGCTGACATGCGTACGTATCTCTAACGTATGACTACTGGAAGAGTCAATAGAGCTTTTCTTTAGGTAGATGTTATAATCATTCTACTTCGATATTGGGTCACTTGACGGCCACGCGTTCAGCATATTCCTTGGAACTACGTACTGAAGCCTAGAGGACGCTAGGTACCTAATTCGTATAAACAAAGATACATGTGATTCGCATAGATCTCTAAATGACTACGAGACTACAATGGAAGGACTATGTCTATGAATAAGGCGGTAGAATCCTTCTAGAATAGTACGTCCCTAGGCAAAGCGAAATTAAGTTTGCTTTCTAGACCACAATATTCGCCTGCTGGTAGTTGAGTCTATTAGGAGAACGCTCTGAATCTCCCATCGCCTACGGCTAATTATCATGGTAAGGCGAGCTTCGGCGTTAACACCGAGCTCCTTTTAACCCAACGTGTAAGAAAACTATGCTGGGCGTATGGAAGATCGCGATGGTTTCCCAAATAAGCGAGCCGGACTGATTTCACCGTAGGATCAATATCTCGAGACAGAGCGCGTGGGTTGATAAGATGGGGGTTCCTTGGGGGTTTTCCGGTGCGGGCGCCTTATCATATATAGTTCTTGGAGGAACTGCGTTGAATAAGCTGCGGTTCGCTTGATAATATCATATATAAAAAGGCTTGGCGAGATATCGTCCGTGTATGAGTGAGGGTAAAACCTGGTTAGCATGATAAGAGACGAGGGGGCTTTGAGAGGTCTAGGCGCTTCACCTAAAAGCCGGCATATAGGGAAATAAATGTCAGTGCGCCGGGTTATTTGGGATACGGAGTCGAAGGGATACGGTCGTCTTCTTGAAGGGTCGTCGCTGCGCGTCACCGGATAGCCACCTCGTGGCCATCGAGACCCGAGCCTCGAGTCTTGAAGGGAGTCGCACCGTATTACAACCCCTACGATCGCTTGCATCGTAACTTATTGGGTAGCAACCCGCTATGTACACTGATATCGAACAGGGGTGTACGATCTTATGCCGTCATTTGGAGATCGACAGGGATTTTCTCTGTACGGCCTAGGGCGAATTTCTCCACTAGACAAAGTCCGTGTGAAGACGGAGACGCGCGTCCTGGGGAATACAAACGCAAGTCCCTGTCAGCCTGTCTCGCACATATCGATTCGTAGCGATCTGCTAGTGTACTCACTCATATTACGACGACAAGGTCGGCAATATGAAGACACTAACTGACATGCTGGCTTACGAAATGCGAATTTCGCGACAGTAATTTTAAAACTAGGAAAGATCGTCAACCCTGTTTAGAGGGGCCTTCGAATCCAAGAGGCGGCATCAGTATAGGCTTCGGAACCTTGGACCATCCGAATAAACCCACCCGGATGACGACCCCCATAGGAGAATGAATGTCTTGGGTCGGATCAAGCCGAAGATGAAACATACTCTGCTACCGGGAAGATATCTGATCAGTCAATATTCTCTATACGTAGCAGCGTAGCCTATATTACGACGCGGTTTTCATCTGATCTCCTCGACGTGAAGGATATTCCCGTCCTCTCATGTTTTGGGTATAGCGACCAAGTAAATTTACTTAATGATGCGGGATGGATTTGATGGGGTCGATAATGTTACATGCTATAAGCCAGTAGACACGGTATTCGTGGCAGTCCGTGGCAATCCGTAGCAGTCAGCCGCATATTTTAGAATTAGAAGGACTGCCAAGCCTCGAAATTTAGACGATATGTAAAGAGCCGAAGCAAGCAACGTAGCATGACCCAGAATGAGAGGTCGACTAGCTTAGCAAATCATCATACAGGAGCGGTGGGATTCGACATTTGAAAGCAGTGGCAATGTTGCTATTGGCTAGAAACACGCAAGTCTCCTGAAGGGGAGGAGGACGCGCAAGCAGCCTCGACACTAAAAGGAGAGCCTAACTAAGACCACGCCATGGGGGCCGTAAACCTCCACGTGATTCATAACAACTTTTGATGGAATATGGAATATGAGATGTATACTACAACCTGGAAAAGGGAAATCTGGAAATAGTCATGAGACGGGGGTTGAGGCAATTGAAGGCAAACAGGGCTTCTTTCTTGTTTCTTTAATCTCTCGTCGGTTAATGAAAAGCTGAATTGTCGAAGCAATCTCTCACGTAATCTAAGATAACTATCTTTGGACTCCGATGAGAGCAACTGACCAGTCACTTTGAGGCTTCTATAGCTGATGGTCCGTGTGAAAATACCAACACTGAAGAAGGGTTAGGTGACGCACCGCGCGTTGAACTGCATACGGTGCGACACGTGGGATTTGATGACCACGTACAACTCATTCGTACAATCGGCCCGGAGAATTGTCGAGTGATAGAAGGCAGATTTAAGCTTACCGCCGTGTTGACCGACAAGTTTATCTGTGGTGCCGTGGAGTTGGATCCTCCCGGGTTACCGAAAGATCGGTTGGTTTGGTTAGATGTTTTGTGTACGTGCTAGGTATCAGCCGCGAGCATGAAAGGACCTCTGCTCGAGGATGAGGCTGAAAGAGAGGTGGGAATCGTGATGAGACTCGCAGTTATAACTGATATTGGTGTATATGATGTTATTCGTCGAAATGTAACCGGGCATCGAACCCGAACATACATTACCATTAGTTAGTTAACTACTTACCGACATACTTACCAATAGGTATACATCTATCAGGAGCCGTAATTGGCCGGATCAGTTTACAACTGCGTCCGGTAACAGGGCCAAGACCGAATCGTAACGGTCATGTCTGCTACAGGAAGAAGACCGCGTTGAAGCGTACTATGTAGGTAGGTAGTGTAGAGTTTACATATCGACAATCACAAGGCATGTACGTACCTTAAGCAGGCCCGCATCATAAGTGAAGAGGATCAAATTGTTAATGCTGCTAAAACAACAAATATAACCAAAAAAAGCCGAAAATGGCACAGCAGTTCGGGCGAAGCGAGGAACGCCTGTGGCAGACTTTCCAGACTTTTCAGACTTTTCAGACTTTCCCGTCTTATTAGACATTTTCAGCCACCATAGAAAAAGCCACGCCTCGTCATCGCCTCCACTAAAAAGGTACAAAGGCTCGGATGTAGACCGGAACTATACCTATTTAACCCAATGGTTGAGTTCGCTCCAAGACTTCGGTTACATGTACGTACATGAACGTACATACGTAGATGATGTATCATGTACCCAGGTTTAAATGTTCTTGCTCTTGTACAATGTGTATCTCGCTTTATACGCCAAATTTGAAGATCTACTAACCTAAATATTTCGTACGTACCGAGACAATATATCCTATTTAAAATAAGACTGCGTGGATGTATGCACGCGTGGGAAAAAAAAAAGAAAAAAAAAGAATTGCGACTCCAAAAAAGAAGGGGTCTAGATGGTATCGATGGAAGATCAAGAAGAAACATCGTCTTAAAGTGTAGTCGTCGTGACCCCACTCCTTAAGGTCCCTAAGACCGAATGTGTGTTAAATGATTGGCTAAAGGTTCGTGGGAGACGCGCGTTCACGCTTTCTCTTCTGCGCCCTAGTGCGCTTTCTGCCGCGAAGTACAGTACTGATGAAGGCCAGTCTAGTGCTGTGCACTGTACTTAGTGCGAGTACCGGCCAATTACGCGAGTCCTAGACAACAGCAGGCGGAGAAGGCCTACGCAGCCTACGCAAACCCTGTCCATTCGCTCCATTGCTTTCGTTGCTTGCCATGCTGCCCTGCTGCCCTGCTGCCCTGCTGCCATGGGGCTTTTCCCTCTTTCCCATACCCATTTCTTACCCATCTTTAGCAAGCCCAAGCCCATTTCAAGCCCATTTCTTACCACATGTGTCCTAAACCATCCCTATCCGGACTATGAGTTGCGCATCCAAGTACGCATAGTACCGCATGGAGTACGCATGCACTTACATTGGCCCTTACAACTTACATACAACTTACAACTAGTTAACCTGTGTCTGTTGCCTGCTTTTATGTATGCTGCCTATCGCTTTTTCTTGTCACTTTTTTTTTTTGTAGCGACTTTGTCCGCTGCGCTGCGTCGTCGGCTTTTTCACTCCCTGCAAAAGAAATACACACCCACACGCCCCCCCACCATTGACCACTTTATACTCCTCCTAACTTACGAATGTTACACTTAGTAAATTCATAATTCCCCATCTTCTAGGTCCTCCCCCGTAACTACTACACTACTACACTACCTGGATTACCTTGCCTCATTTACAACTTACCCTATCTAATAATCCATATTCACCCATCCGTCCCTTCTTCCGCTTTTCCGCCTCGTTGCTTATTCCTCATTGCTCATCGTCGTCTACTTTACATATTCCTCTGCGCATTTACGCCTTTACGCCTCTTCGCCGGAATATCGTCGCCTTCTTTCCTCCTAGGCAGCCGACACTGGCCTATTCTGTCGTCCGCTCGTTTCTTCTACTGCGCGACGTCGAGGGAACACATATCTCTGTAGGATTACCTAAATAAGAAATAGACGAGGAGTATACGCTACGGTACGACGCATAGAGGCAACGACACACGAATGCAGCGATCGATGATTATGGGGGATTAATTGACTGTCCACGACCGATTTGTTTTGTTCGACGAAGCGGGCCCCTTGCTAGCCGGTGGCGATTGACTGTTCGGAGGGAGTGGCCGAGTCCACATCATCAGCGATCCTCCAGCTGACGAAGTCTATCGTCTCGCTCCGCGTAATCTCGAGTCCGCCTAGTTCTAGGCTCGACTTTAATATCTCTAGCAAGCATTGTCCTAACCGACGAGTAGTCGGGCCATTCTTAGGAATTCTACGCTATAGAATACCTTGCCGTTTCGACCTCGAACCGTCCTACGGTTCGATAATTAGACAGCAACATCATGGCTAGTCGTAGTGATGGCTCTGGCAGCGGTCAGGGCGATTACGGGGAGGATTGGGCTCGGGATCTGCGAATCCAATTCGAACAGCTGTTGAGAACAAAGCGATTAACCGAAATCGAACAGTCGCGAGCGAATCGATCACGTCAGGACTCTCCAAATCCCCGAGAAAGAGCATCGTCATCAAACCTCCGAGTACCAGCGACGCCCTCCGGTAGTAGTAATAGTAGACCTTCTTCTTCTTACGGCCCAAGTCACAGCCGCAGCTCTCCCGCGTTACCACCTTCGTACTCTTCCTTGCGTAACCTACCCAAGATTCCGACTCCGCCGTCGCCGCACGACAAAGAGTCGCAGAAATTTCGTAGCTTGATCCTGTCGTTATCACAGACGCCGACGAAGTATGAGAACCCCGGTCTACTCGACGAAGCACTCCAGGCAATTCCGCTGGATAGGATATATGGTGAAGCCGAAGAGGAGTCTCAAGTATTGCAGGCGCAGGCGGAAAGTATGGGTGACGGTCGCAAGCCAGAATGGGGATACCAAGATTGCGTGATTCGGGCATTATTAAGGTGAGCCGACCTCTTAACTCAATTCCCCCAATTCTACTAAGAATTGATTCCCTAACCCGCTTTGATTGCAGATGGTTCAAGCGAACATTCTTTACATGGGTCAACAACCCGCCGTGCCCCGTGTGCTTCTCGCCAACTGTCGCAAAGGGCATGACGCAACCGACGCCAGAGGAAAACGCCTTTGGAGCATTGCGGGTAGAGCTGTACGAATGTTCCAACCAGGCGTGCAGAGCATACGAGCGATTCCCGCGATACAGTGACGTCTGGCGGCTATTACAGACGAGACGGGGCCGATGTGGCGAGTGGGCTAACTGCTTCAGCATGCTGTGCCGGGCTGTGGGTGGCCGCGTACGTTGGGTATGGAATGCCGAGGACCACGTATGGACCGAGGTCTATTCGGAACATAAGCAGCGATGGATCCACGTGGACGCGTGCGAAGAAGCATGGGATAACCCGCGCCTTTACACTGAAGGTTGGGGCAAGCAGATGTCGTACTGTATTGCCTTCAGCGCCGACGGTGCAACCGACGTCACCCGCAGATACGTGCGCAAGAGCGAGCACGCGCTCGAGAGGAACAAGTGTCCCGAAGAGGTAATGCTCTTCATCATGCAGGAAATCAAAACCATCCGGCGCGCCAACATGAGCAAAGAGGAGCGGTTCCGACTAGAGAAGGAAGACTCGAGAGAGGATCGTGAGCTCCGAGGTTACGTAGTCGCTTCGATCACGCAAGCAGTTACGCGCATGGTTCCCGGCTCATCAAGCTCTTCATCCGGCTCTACACCTCGGCCTCCCGTCTCTTCTTCTTCTGCTAGTGATGATCAAAAGCTCCCTGCCGAACAACCCACTCGGCAGAGCGGTAACGCTGAATGGGTTGCTGCTCGCGGAGAGAACGGTCGGCGCAACCAACAATTCCAGGATCCCAGAGATCCGCACCGAAGATAATGCGCTCTACAAAGTTACTGATTTTATCACTACCGATCACTACTAACGTCACACGTGCCGCCTAATAATTAGAGAAACCGAAATATATACCCCAGCATTCCAGCATCTAAACCGGTTAAATTTACCTAACTTCGGCCACCTAGAATATGACGGCCGACGTATGTATTACCGACTCTCATTTGTCTAATACCACTTCTACCGCAGTCGAAGTACAGCTCACCCTACGTTCGCCTACGGCCTGTACCTATCTACGCATCCTACTATCACGACGCCAGAATATGTCGTTCTCATTTGTGGCCCGCATCGTCATAAGCATTCTGGAATAAAATCACCGGCGCAATGGACCTATTTGGGCTGGGTAGCATTATATACATCATTTTTTGGCCTTTTTATTTATTTATTTTACTGGGGAAGAGAAGGGTAAGGAGAACACGGGCTTCTCCTCGACCCGGCGTTCAGGTTATATAACTGCATGAATGGGCTGGACGGAAACGGGTTGATGAACGATAATGGTCACGCCCGGGCTTGGAGGCGTGGAAATCGTATGTACTATGAAAAGGGGCTGCGGAACCTGGCAAAGGACGAGCCGATGATATCTGAGCGGGAGATGTCCCGCTGACTTTTTCATCGGCTGAGTAGCCATGTCGCACAATTTGCATATGTGCTGTTTAAGGCATCGTTTTGGTTCAGAATAGACTCTGCCGCTGGTGCGCTTTGAAATTACATACGCCTGTGTTATTTGAGACTTGCGATGATGATGTTCAATTGATTGTCTACTTTACGTAACATAGAGTAACGTGCTACTAGTGAAGTGGCTCTCGATCTCACACTACTATAGTAGTAGCCAAGACTTGTGTTCTTCAAACATCTATGTAGGTCGGTGGGTTCGTAATACAACAAAGCAAAAGAGGACTCCATCGCCAAGACTGGGCTGTGTAACGCAAGAGCGTAAATCGCACAAAGACTAGATCTATCGAGTTGTCATTCGGACTTGGCGAACCATTCGTTTTTGTGCACTTAGGCTAAAATGGACACAAAATTACGTTACTAGTTGAGATTGCTATAGTTATCTAGACCATAAAGCTTTACTTGGTTTATAATTAATTGCTAAAAAGGGAGGATTCTGCCCGAGGCTGATGATATAATGCGATATTAATAGAACATACCCAAAGTGCAAGCCACGAGTGTTGTGGTTTGCCTTTAATGAAGGGAAATTAACCTTTAGCATCTTTCCTATTATATCCCCTCCGCCACGAGAGTATACATTGGTTGAGAGGTTATAATGTTGGCGAATTATATTCCGCAAGAGGTAGTCTATTTATTTTTCTCCGCATTGTTTCGGCTAACAGGTAGCTATTTGGTTTGCTCTATCCTAGGTAATGTACTTCCATTCGACGCAATGTAAGACCGTGTTTCCAACTTGGCTATACATCGACCACGTCTTTCAATTAGTCTTGTCGGGTGTCAGTGTGGCGTAGGGCTAGTAGCTGCTTAGGTACCTCGTAGCTCTTCTTAAGACCAAAATGTATGTAATGGTCGTATTCAGCATCAAATAAGAGGTTGATTCATTATACACTAGTTTTGTATGACTGAACCCCATTCAGCCATAGCTAGAATACATCAGGGGTAAGCTTCAGTTATTCCACTCGTGCCCTACAGGAACTATCAGAGACAATGATGCTATCATCTTGGTCGCACATAGACTAGACGGAATCGCATACGGCTGCACCCTTCTGTTGCTTCTCTGCGTTATCCCATGTTAGCTGCATAATGTTAAAAAGGCCTTTCGCGCGAGACAGTTCGTACTGGAGCAGAATATGAATGGCCAGCCATAGCACTAGTGTAGGGTGATTAGGCTTTCGTTATTCTTTAAGCATACTTGCTGGCTCAGGCTGGCGGCAACCATTTCTTAACATCATCGTTCTTCTTAACATCTTCTCGGTAGTCTATTGCCAGGCGTTTGAGCGTATCGTGTATCTCTCGCAGCACGCGCTTGCGAAGTCTTGTTTACCAAGTTTTGTAATATACTTAGAAGTTGGTTATCAATAGGCATCATCGCGATAGGCTCTGACTAATAGTATTTTTGTGCCTAGGCCGAGATGGTAGTCTTTGGCGAAGTGTAGTTAGTTGTAGGTAATAGTTGAATTTGTATAGGTTTGGAAAATATCCTCGTCAGTGTTGTTCCGCATGATGGACTTTTTCACAAGTCTCGTGTGTTGTCACTATCGCTTGAATTGGTGACAGTAAGCCGGACAAATGATGAGGCGCGACAAGTTATTGTGTTCAAGACAGCCCATGAAATCAAATGTTTTAAATGCTGTCAAGCTTTGATACGTGTTAGCGAGGTTTTCTGGATAGTTACCTAGGCAGTTTCAAAATGCATGAGCATAGGTGAGTAGGTAACTTACTCTTTTCGGATTGAACACATCTTAGAAAACCGCGTATTGCGTTGGCTTTTTGTAATCCGAAAGATATTCGTTTTTTCGCATATGTATTAACTAACCCTCTAATCATTCGTAAGTGTAAAGGTTGAAGACGAGGACTTAGGATTAAAAAAGGGAGAAGGGTTAGAAGCGATGTCGTATGCTTGGTTAGGGTTAAGTGGGTGGTTGTGACTTTTTAAGTTGAAAGCCAGTCGAAGAAATTAATGCAAGAAGTAGGAAAGAATTAGAATGAATCGGTTGGATAAGGTTATATGCCACCGCCTTATGATGCCGCCTATGGTAACGACGCCGAAGAAAATATACCCGAGGTAGGTACAAACATACCTGCCTAGGTTAGGTACGTTATAAAGAAGGAAAGACCTGAAGGAAAGACCTTGGGTTCTTCCTTGATATGTTAGGTACCTAGGTACCTAAGATTTATACCTTAGGTATATATTTATTACCTTAAGCACCTAACGTATAATCTACTCTTATAGGTAGTTTGTATTAAACACTCACGATGCTATTGGCCATGGAATAAAAAGCTGAACATTATAAAGGTTATGCGTGATATATTAGGTACTTGATGGGATACATGAGAAACAAATCTATCAAGCTTTTACTTCAGGCATAAACTCGAACCATATCAACTCGTTCAAAATTTCTTGGTAGTCAAGGCCCAATCTAATGGCTCGGCCACCTTCGAACACGAATTCAGCTCTGAGCGGTTCGTCGCCTTCTTCATATATATCACATAGGTGAGCGGTGTACTTTGTCTGGTCTGATACGTGGTCGAACGTGATCGTACATCTAAAAGAACGGTCGGTAGCGTCGATGAAGAGCTTCTCGTCTTTGATTTGAACTGTAAGAGTGTGGTATCCTGGGTTCCAGTACTTTCCCACATAAGCGTTTAAGGGTGTTACCTGGGGCTGTACCTTTCCATCTTCCTTTTCCTCATCCTTGACACCATCATTTTCCTTATTATCTCCTTTCTTATCCGAAGAAACACTCTTGGCAAGCTCTTCCTCCGGCACCTTTAACACTGCGCTAAACAACTTCTGGCGCACAGCATCAGCGACAAATTCCGCCCCCGTTGCATTTCCCATCATGACAGCTCCAAATCCTAGTTCGGGGAGGAAGAAAAAACGGCTCATAAACCCGGAGAGCATTCCATCGTGACCCACGACCGTATATCCTCGGTAATAGTATACTTCCAAACCAGCTGCGTAGATCGTTGGAGATTCAAACGGTGCCAAATCTTCGGCGTCCGGATTTGCTAGGCTGCGCAACCGCACGAGACCTTGGTATACCTTCTTGTTGATAGGGCCTTCGTGATGGAGTAGTGCTTTGACCCATTTGATAAAGTCGTTTGCGCTGGTGATTATCGAGCCAGCTCCCTCTCCCTCTGGACATTCCGGAGGTGGGAACCCTTTGTATGCCAATTTTTTCTCGTCCCAATGGTATCCGGTGGCTATGCGGTCTGCGAATCCCTTCGCTCGAGCTTTTGTGGGCTGAACGCTAGTTGATTCCATACCGAGCGGTCGGAAGAAGCGTTCTTCTAGAAAGCTAGAGAAACTTTGCTGAGTCTTTTCCTCGACTAAATATGCTGCCACCGTATACATCATGTTACAGTATATATGCTTTGCTCGCAGAGGGGCAGCTACAGGCAAGTTCCGCAGATTCCTGGTTACGGATCGTGCATCGTCTGGATGGGCTGCGTGCGGACCCATATAAGAATCATCATGACTTGTTCTACGGTCAGTATTTCCAACTATAGGCTATAAGTTACAATATAAGAAGCTCTTACCGGGGCATGCCAGACCTGTGGCTCAAGATGTCCTCTACTGTAACGCTCTCTGTGTACTCGGCACTGGGCATCACGAAATCATCCGGCAATAAGCGTGACATGATCGCTTCATACTGCACCTCGGGATACTTTTCATCGTCATCTATGAGCAACGCGACAGCCGCCGCAGTAAGCGATTTGGAAGACGACGCGATATCAAAAAGCGTATCTGCTGTACATAGCTTCGATGATTCGACATCTGCGTATCCATAACCAGCAGAAGCGACTTTGTCGTTGTGAACAATTGCAATGGAGAAACCAGGTACGTGGTGCTCGTCCATCAACTCCTTAATCCTGGATGAAAAGACCTCGGAGTAGAAAACGTCCATGATGAGTGAAATAATAGCAATGATAATAAATTGTGAAGTGTTTGTTTTCAGGGGTGAGATTGAGGCCTTTTACTTCGGTGCAAGTCAATTAAATTTCACACCAAGCGCCAATTGAAAATATATAGGTAAGTTGGATATACCTATACCGACCGTAGAATACTCCGTGGTGGCCTAGAGCGTCATCATGCCTCTTGAGTCATAATATGCAGACTTCGTAAGGCGCAGTAACCAATGGAGCTACAATAGGTAATAATTTCTTTAATTATAATAAACAATTATACATTAGGTACCTACCTATTGAGTTTGTTGAAAAGTGAGCTTAATATTGGAGTTAATCCTTTAGAGTTGCGTAGACTTATGGTGGCGTACCTAGGTTATTGCTAGAATATGTGGGGCGGATAAATCAGGTGGCTGGTAATACGCCTTATACCTGTGGCTTATATATAATAGATATGTTTATTTAATTCCTTTAATAGATAATATGACAATATAATATATATATATTTTATAACTTACGTTTAATTTTAATAAATTATAAACCCGAAAGTTTATAATTTAAAATTATATAAACGATTATTTAATTATTTAATAAATTATTTTATTATTTAAATGTATTTAATTTAAGCTATTATAATTTTTATTGCGTAATTAAATAAAAAGCGGTTTTATTTTTTTAAAATTTCTTTTTTTTAATATATAAAAAATAAATTATTAAAGGTAATAACGTTAAAGTTATAATAGTAAAAAATCTTTAATCTTTTTATATAACTTTTTTATTATTAACTTTAATAAAATTATTTATAAAATACCTTTAAATTAAAGCGTTTAATAAATTAATAATAGTGTTAAAATTTACTTTATTTTAATAAATACATACTATAATTATATTAAAGCTTTTAATATAACGTTAAAATCAACAATATAAAATTATAAATACGAAATAAAGTTAATATTATTTTAATAATAAAAATCTAATTGCCATTATTAATAAATAAACAATATAATATAGTATAACTTTAAAGAAAAGTTATTATAAAAGTTATTATTTTTTAAATATTTAAATAAGTAAAATTTTTTATATTTTATTAAAAAATTTAAATAATTATAATAAAAAAACTTTTTAAAGGATATTTACTTTAAAAATATAAATTATATATTTGACTTTATATTTATTAAATTATATTTATTAAATTTAAGTGAAATATCCTTTATATTTATATTATTAAATTTAAATGTTGATTATTTTGGTTTTAAAATTATTATTTTATTTAATACGTTAAAAAAATCTAAGATTATATTAAGAATAATTACTTTTAAATTATTAAATAAAAAATAAATTAATTACTTTAAATAAATCTTAATTCCATTTATAAGACTTTTAAATTATTTTATAATAAAGCAAATTTATAAGGTAAAATTTATAAAATTTATTATATTATTAAAAAATAACTTTTAATTTATTAACAATGGTTATAAAAATAAAAAAAGGCAATTTAATTTTGGATAATATTATTTAATTAAATTTAACGAATAAATAATTAACGTTTAAACAAAAAATATTAAATTACTTAATAATTTAAAGTTATAAAAGGATGTTTTTAAAAAAAATAAACGAAATAGTCCCGATAAAAAATCAAGCTTTTACAATAGTTAAATTACGTAAAAAAATTAAAACTTAATAAAATAAATAAAATAAAGCTTGTAATTATATTAAATATTATTTAAAAGAAAATCTTAAAAATATAATAATAGGTAAAATAACAATAATTAAGATTTAAAGAATTTTGGAAAAAAAATATAAATTATAAAGTAACGTTATATTTTAAAACTTAACGTTTAAATAAAATATTATTTTATTTAATATTAAAAGTTTTATAATTATATTATTATTAAAATTATGTTAAATTTAATTTAATTTTAAAAAATTAAACAAAACTTACATTATTAATAAATTATATTTAATTAATAAATTTTTTAACGTTTTAAATTTAAAATATAATACGTTTTTTATTATTTTTTTTTAAAACCATAATATCATCTCGACTTAAAACAATAACAATTATATTATTAAAATTATAATTATTATAAATAACATCGTTAAATTAATATAATAAAAGGAATAAACGTAAAAGATTAAAAATAAAAACATTAAATACGTTTTTATTAACTATTTTAATAAATTTAACAATAAACGTAAAAACGGTTTTATATATATTTATTATATAATTATAAAACGTTAAACAACAAATTATAACTTAACGAAATACTTTTGGAAATATTTTAAAAAACGTTTTAAAAATTAACGTAATAAACCCAAAAATAAATTTAAAAAACTTAAGATTAATAAAGACAATAACGTAACTATCGCATTATTTTATTAAAATAACACTTTAATAACCTTTATTACCATTATTACGTTTATAACGTTTAAGAAATTACCAATTAAACTATTAATTAATCTTTTAAAGCCGAATATTTTATCGAAGATCTTTTAAAAACGTTTATTTAAAAAATTACAATAAGATATACTTATAATAAAAGTATAAAATAAGTTATTAAAACTTATAAACTTTATTATTACTTTAATATTAAACTTTATCCTTATAAACTTATTAATTAATAATACTTTAATAATAATAAAATTTATAATAATAATTAAATTTAAAATAAAAAAATTAATTATTAAATTAAAAAAAGTTATAATAATTAATAATAATTATAATTAAACAAATTATTACAATAAAACCTTATTTATAAACTTATATTTATATAAAGGCTCCCGCATTTACAACATTAATAAAAAAACTATTACATTTAAATTATAAAATACTATTACCTTTTAAATCATTATTAATAAATAATTTAAAAAAATTAAAATTATAAACGTAATTTATTACTTTAACCTTATATATAATCTTATATCGATTTTATAACTTATTTAAAAAAGTATTAAATTTTTATTTTAATAAGATTTAACATATAATATTAAAAGTAAAAAAGTATTTTTAACAATAATTAAAACAAATAACTTATATATAATTAATTAAAAAGATAATAACTTTAATATAATAAACTTTAATATAATTTTTTACTTTTACTTTATCTTTAATTTAACTTTAAAAATATAACATAAAAAATTAAACCATTTAAATAATTAAAATTTTAAAAAATTAATAAATATATCTACAAATATTAAACCTTTAAAAAAGCACTATTTTTATAAAATTTATATAAAGGAAAAAATAAATAAAAAACCTTATATAAATATATTAAAATAAAGTATTTATAAACTAAAATCATTATATTTAAACGAAACAAATATGTTTATAAATATTATAAATATTAATAGTAATAAAGATTAATTAATTATTACATGTAATTACTTTTATATAACGTGGGTTATACCATTAAAAAACCTTAAAGATTAATTATTAACATTTAAAGATTTTTTAAAATAATAGGAAAGATTTAAACGCCATTATTACATTATTACCTTAAATACCTTAAATATATATATAAATAATAAATTTAAATAATATTATTAATAAAAAGATATAATTATCTAATATATAATTATAAAGCAATTATAATTTAAAGATTTTATTAAAAACATTATAAATAAATTAAAGAATAAAACCAAAATAATATTAATATAAATATACAATAATAATATATTTAATAAATATTAACTTATTATTATGTAAATAATAATATATTTAATAAATAAATTACCTTATAACGCCTTAAATAAAACCCTTTACAAAATTTAATATAATAACCTTTTAAATTTAACTTATTTAATTATAATTAAAATTAATAACTATTACTTAAAAAACTAAAAATTAAATATATTTTAAAATAAAATTATAATATATAAAATATTAAGATATAAAAGCAATAATATACATATTTATAAGATATTACTAATAGATTTTAATAAAATAATCAACGTTAATAATGTTATATTTAAAAAAATATATTTATACATATTTATTAAAAATTTTACAACGTTAAAAAAACGTTTAAAATTATCATTAACATTACCTTTACATTTATTAATAAATTAACTAAAATTAATTAAACTTACTTAAGAAATACCCCGCAATTACCCCTTTTTTACAACAAACCTTATTATACTTAATTATTATATTTTATACCGTTTAAACTTTAACATATAACTTATAATAAAAGAATTTTATAATACTTTAAATTATAATATACGTTTAAAAATCCTTATAAATAAGGAAAAATAACAATCCAATTAATATAAAAATAATTTATTATATAATTTACTTAAATATAATTTTAAATAATAAATAAACGTTATATTATTTAATAAATATTAATTAAAAGTAAATAAAACCTTTTAATATATAATATATTTAATTAATATAATAATAATAATCGTTAAACTTAAATCCAAATCGTATAAAAAAACTAAATATAACCTTAAATAATATTAATAATATAAAATTATAAATATTAAATATTAATTACTAATAAATAATTATATATAAATATTATATAAATTATTTATAAAACGTAAGTTATTATTTGGCAAATAATTATATAAAATTAAAAAAAGTTTAAATAGTAAAATTATTTAATATAAAGTTAAATAAATAATTAAAAGATTTAAATAAATTAAAGGATTAAATTATATAAATACCTTTATATTAATAATTAAATTTATAAATTATAAAACCATATTTATTATAATTATAACTTTAGATTTAAAATTAAAATAAATAAATATTATTATTACCTTTTTATATAGAAATATAAATAAAGATATTTACATTAAATAACTTTTTAAATTTAAAAATGGTATGGATAAATATTATAAATTTAATAAAGCCTTATACGGCTTAAAATAAACTTTACAGGTATAATATTAAATATTAATAATATATTTATAAATATTAAGATTTAAAACATTTGATTTAAATATAAAGATATTTATTAAAGGTTATATTTATATAACGGTTTATATGGATAATTTATTTATTATTAAACCTTTTAAAAATAAAATTTATAAAATTAAAGTTAAATTAATTAAAAAATTTAAAATAACTAATTTAAATTTTTATTTATATTATTTAAAAATGGTTATTAAAAAGGATTGTTTTAATAAAACAATTAAATTTAATTAAAAAGCATATTTAAAAAAAATTATTAAAAATTTAAGTTAATAAAAATCCAATTTTATTAATATATCCATAAATATTTTAAAGATTTTTAAACTTTTAAATAATTACGCAACAATTATTATTAATATTAAATAATATATATAAATTATAAAATATCTTATATATATAATAATGGATATATATTTTAATATTATATACGTTATATTATATTTAAGTTATTACATAAAAAACCTTACCATAATATATATATTTATAATTAAAAAGGTTTTAAAATATTTAAAAAGGATTTTAAATTATAAGTTTATATATTAAAATAACTTAAGAAACTTTATAAAATAAATAAATACCAATTATATAAAATATATATAATTTAAAAGATTAATTTTAAGATATATTTTTAATATAAACAATAATACCATTAATTGGTTATTAAAAAGATAATTAATAATTATTACTTTTACTTACAAATTTAAATTTAAAAATATAATAAATATTACAAAAAAAGCAATTTAACTACGTTAATTATTAATTAAATTAATTATTAAAAAAGATAAAATTACTGTTATAATTATATATAATAATAATTAAAAAATATTAATACTTATTAAAAATTTATAATTTTATATATAAATTAAATATATTAAAATTAATATTTACTTTATTTATAAAAAATAAATTAACGGTAAAATAAATTTTATATATATTTTTATAATTTAATAAATTATTAACAACTTTATTAAGCTTTTATTAAAGAATATATTTATTAGATTTAAAAAAACAATAAACCTTTATTTATAAAATAAATAAAAAATAATAATAACAAACACTTTATAATTAATAAAATAATCCACATTAATATAAGATATATAACTATAAAATATATAAATATAAAATATAATTAAAAAAAATATTAATTATAATTAAACTTAAATTAAAACACACTTTTAAACATATTATTAAAAACTTTAAAATTAATATATCTTAAAAATTATATATAATAATAATTAAATATATTAGAAATTACATATTTAAACCTTTTATTATATTAATTATAAAATAAAATTATTTTATAAAAAACTTTTTTAATAATTAAAATAAATTTACTAAAATAATAATTAAAATTATATATCTTTAAAATATTAATATATAAAAATTAATCGTTATAATTTTAAAAAATTTAAGCTTAATTTATTAAAAAAAAATCATCTCTTTAAAAAATGCGAAAATTCTATATTACCAATTTAATTAACAATAAATATAAAAACAAATAATAAATTTATAATAAATTTACTTTAAAATATTTAATATTAAAATTTTAAAATATTTATAACAATTATTAAATAACGTATATTAAAATCACATTTTTTATATATATTAATAAATTATATCTTTCTATAATAACTTAAATTAAACAAATTAAATAAATTATATATTTAATTTTTTATTATAAAATTTATTTTATAATTTTATAAAATTAACATTTAAAATTGGAAAAAAAACTTAAATAAAACTATTTAATATATTTAATAAATAATTAATAAATAATAAATAAAAAAATAAGTATTAATATATATTTATAATAATTATTATTAATAATGTTATAAAATTAAAAAAATATATATTAATATAAGATTATAACTTTATAAAAGTAATATTAATTAAAACTTATTAAAAATAAATATTATAAAAAAAATAACATTTATTTATAAAATATTTACGAAATTAAAAACATATAAATAAAATTAAAATATAATATAACATTAACGTATTAAATAATAAAAGAAATTATTATCTTTTATTATTATTGGAAAAGATTAAAGAATAAGCATTATTTAAAGACTTACTTTATAAAAGCTTTAATAATCTACGCTTTTATTAATGTATAAAATTAAAGCTTTAAAAGAAATATAAAGTTATATAAGTCTAGTTATTATAGAAGAATCTTGGAGGCAAGTCACGAGTATGGTTTAAATAAAAGTATTGGAATATATAAAGCAAATAAATTAAGTAATTAATAATATGCTTTATACTTATAGCTTATATATAATAAATATGCTTATTCAGTCCTTTTAATAAATAATATAACAATATAACATATACATACCTTATAACTTGCGTTTAATTTTAACAGTTATAATAGTGGATAACTATTCAATAAACGGGCAACTATACTATTTCGGTCTCACGATACTATATTAGAGAGCTATCAAGGATTTAAGGATTATACACACAATGGCTACCTAAGGTACCTTACTCCTGTCAATTGATTAAACTAGACAAGAATTACAGCTTCAATAAGTGTCAATTCTTCTAATTCCCCATAATCATGTCTTTATTTCTACTCTATCAAGAGCGGAATACTGCTACCTACTGAACTCTGAAGAATTTGTAGTTCCATTGCGGTTTAATAAAATCTGCATCCCTAGAGTAGTATATATACCCGATGCCCACTCTCCTCGAAATACCATCCCGCGTAGTCAGACCTAATAAAATTGATTGCGTATCGGGTGGTTTGGTAATAGTATTGGCAGCAACAATAACGACAAGTTCGTCGATTGCCTCAATTTCACCATCAAACCTAAACTGGCCTTGATGAGGAGACACTTCTAGAATCCAGATATGTTCGTCTTTCACAGTTGTTATTTGAAACTGCCCTGCATTCAAATAAGACCCGACAAATCCAAGATCGCCGCAGTTAAGGTCGGGCGACTGTGTGCTTCGGGACCAGTCTAGCAATACATCAGCATCTATCCCAATGCGACTGAAATAGTGTTTTGTGCGTCTGAACTCTTCGGGGGTCTTCTTGGTTGCATAAGCCTGAGTTTCGCAAATAGTCTTCCACATATCTCTGGTCCAGAACTGTTTTTTCGAGCCTCCGTAATACCAGCATATAATAGGCACGTAGATAGGCACTCGCTTGATAGGGGCTTGTGAGATATTTCTCGACAACCAAAGGCTATCGGCAAAGGCGAATTCAACGGGACCCATCCAATACACCCTGTAACCGTATGGTCAGCATTACAGCTATGTGGCAATTGATTTTGACCGAATTTGAATTAAATCAGGCTAGAGGGGTCACATACCATGACCATGTTGAAAATCGGTCAGCTACCTGTTCGGATTGGCATGGACGCTTCTCGGCCTGGCCATAGGGAAACCAAAGAAGTGCCTGGTATAATAAATGAGAAGGTATTCCTTGTGTCTGACGAATGCTTAACCCTGAGAAATCTCTCTGTCCGTTGAACCTATTGAATACGCCTTCAAACGCGTTGAATATATCATGCGAGTATGTGAGGTTCTTTCGGCTATATTCCTGAACCGCTGTTTGAAAGGCTTGAATATCTAGTTTTCCACCTACGTCCCCAAGATAATGGTATGGTGTTGGATCAAGATCCCTCCTGAGATTTCTCGTCCACCATGGCGGTCCTGTCCTCACTCCGATGTCGACATGCGCATGCTTTTTTGATGCGTAGTCGTACCCTTCTCTCCACTGCGCTTCGCGACAGTTAAAAAAGACTTCCTCGGCTGTGAAGTAAAGACAACGCTGCGACAACGACTGTTCCTGGAAAACCCAGCCTCGCGTATTCCAAGTCGCACTTCGCACTTCTTCACATAGGGATCGTAAGCAAGTTGAAATACTGAGAACTGATCCATCGGATGCGTCAATAATCTTCGCTGGCCTTAGGGGATGACCTGCCCGTGGACTAACCCCCCTTAATCCAGCATCCGCATCGCAACCTGCCGCGGCGATTATGGTTACAGCGGCACAATCGTAGACGTCGTCCATTCGCCCTATCAATCGTGCCTTGTCTTCTAGATCGTCCTGTATAATGCATAATGTGTCAACCCACAAGTATCTCATCCCCATCTGTCGAGTAAACTCCATAGCGTCGCGGATTGTCCGGGGTATCTTTCCTGTTTTTCGTGTCTCCGGCCTTAACTTGGATAATCCCATAGAATCGCTCAGTTCTTTCACATTTTCTTGAAGACTAAGGAGAATTGGCACCTCTTGTTCGTTTTCGCCAGGGAATTGGAGAGTCGGGCGTCGACCCCAGACATAAGAGAGTGCTACATAGTCACATCTCGTATCCTTCTGCACTAGACACTCTTGATTGACATCGATAAGACGGAAGGGATGTTGAGACTGGAATAAATCACTACCTCCTCGTTCTATTGCCAACTTTGAATGCTTGTGCTTCTGACATTCTTTCAGCCAATTTTTCAGAAGCGCGATATTGAGCCGGGTTCCAACTTCTAGCCGAGGGAGGTAGTTCGGCTCCGATTCGCTGGGGAAACGTTCGATCTCGGCGATTATAAACCGGTTTCTTACCCGATCTATTTGTCTAAGCGGAACTCTGTTGTTATGAAATTCTGGTGGCTTCTTATCAGTCGCGACCAACAATCTAGGTTGGGGATGGTGAATATGGCCGTTTTCCTTGACGGATAATGGACTTCGACTTTGGATAAAAAGCTGACACGAAATCTTAGCAGAACTTGAGTCGGTTCCCCATGCACGTTCGATAGCCTTAGAAACAAGAATGCAGAACGGACAGCCAAGATCGTTATACTCGGAAAGGTTACCAATAGCCTGTTCTTGTGTTTCATTACCGAACCTCCTTTCCAGATCCAACTTCTCGCAGGTGCTGCATAGGTGGTGTCTAGACCGTTCTGGAATTTGCCATATTGAACGAGAGTCCACCATGATTTAGTTAAATTCCTCGATTGTCGTACGTCTTTTTTTTTTTTCTTTTTTTTTTTGGTTTTTGAATACCTGGTTTTGCGAACCGGACTTTTACTGTGAGGTAGTTTAGTCCCACGCTCGCCCGGCTTATATGGAGAAATATGGACGATGTAAAATAGTAAGTGTGTTGATTGGCTAGTGTCTAGAGATGCGGAGAGTCTAGGCCGTATATCTGCCCGAAGAACATAACTATTCAAACACAAGCATAACGAATATTTTTCCCCTTAGCTCGTAAAGATTATACCGGCCTATAAAATTAGCTCATACGATAGGACTCAGATGGGTGATATGCCAGTATACCCAAAACTATGAGGTGACCAATTATACTCATATCTTGGTAGTAGAGCCTGCTTCCTAATAGTCCAATAGAAATCAAGAGGACGCTCTTTTCCCTGTCGATTTCCTTATTCGCTTGTAAGTAATGAGCTGAGATGACGTGGCTGTCAATAGTTACTTCCTTTGCCCATCACCGCGACTAATCCGAATTGTCCGCATCCAAAGGTATAGAGTTTTGAGTGTTACCTCAGAGTAACCTTCCGTTTATAGACATAGACTAGTTATATTTATACTAACTACAGTTATCCATGGGTTAGATATACTAGACGCCTTGCTCATATATAAGACAATTCCTAGGAGAACTACATTGAAGCCGTCATTGCAGGAACAGTAATCTCTAGACATATACATGTGTTGCTTCTCGGTATTTGCCCATATGATGCGATCCAAAGCACCAGGCCGTTCAAACGATGTACCAGCCAGCACGAGTACATCGATGGCCCTTCCTCTAAGAACCTCTAGGCGCAATTCAGCACTTCCGACGCCGTCTTCCCACTTTATCTCGTATCTTGCCAAGCACCCCCAAACCCCAACGCGCGAACTCTTACAGCCATATCTAACATACGAAGCACGGCTGAGAGAATCGTTTGCAAAACACGACTCCCAGATTCACGATCTAGCGAACCTGGTACCTGTCTATAATGGCCACGAAAATATGCTTAGGATCCGGACGATAGATCGCCAGCTGGCTGACGATGACAAATATATCATGCCGTTGAAGGATGATCAACGAGAAGCTGATGGAAGTCTGGCCATTACCCCATCGTTGGCGGATTACCGGGATAACTTCGACGGATTCACGCATGGTTGGCTCCCCAAGGCTATTGCCTACTCATTTTTGAACATTTATTAATAGTTGACTATAAAATATAGGTACACTGGCAGGTCTAGGTAGGATAGTATCGCATCATTACTAATCGGATATCTACTAAAGCCATCGACTCTGAGATAGATTGGTCCAACATCGTGGTAGCCGGGTCATCTGCGCTTCTTCCCCTTCTTTCTTCCCGGAGAGACGTGCATATCGAGTATGATCACGCACTAGAGAATCCGCTCGAAACCTACTACCAGTACGTCCCATTAGCACTTGTTGTACTACTAAAGTAAGAGGCTAATTTCTTTTCCAGAACCACCGCGGGCTCTAGTGATATTGATATATTCCTCTACGGATTGGACAGCGAGGACGAAGCGGTCAGACGTATCCTTGAATTAGAGAACACAGTTCGAAAGAACCAACGTTTATTTACCGGCCAGGCCCTGTCCCTGCGCTCGAAGAATGCGATAACCTTCATTTCACCGAGATACCCATTCCGTCATGTACAGGTAGGAACTTAGAATCACTCATTTCCCTCGAGTAGATTACCGGAAGATTAATCATTATTGGATTAGATTATACTTAGGCTCTATAAGTCTATTAGTGAGATCTTAACAGGTTTTGATGTCGATTGCGCTTGTGTTGCCTTCGACGGAACACAAGTGTACACCAACCCGCGAGGGATCACTGCCATCACCACGCGCACTAATACTATCGACCTCACTCGTCGCAGCCCGTGTATGTATCGCCCCCCCTACTAACTTTAAGTACATTATTCTTATTGAATGAGCTAAAAATAGCTTACGAAAACCGACTGTTTAAATATCGCAACCATAACTTTGAAGTATACTGGGATTCCCTCGACAGATCACGAGTCAAGGAGATATATGTCGACAATGAAGAAAGTCCCCGTGAACTAACCGGCCTGGCTCGATTAATTCTTTCCGAGCAAAACCTCCGAAAATACATTAACTCGTACAGACTGAAACGAGCCCTTAAGAGGTACGATGACGGCGGAGAACCAGTCCTAACCTCTCCGAGTGGATATGCCTCCCACGAAATCCCATATGGCGAGAAATTTACAGCTGAGAGGTGATTCCGTTTTACACTCTCATGGTACATTTGATTGTAATAGAGTTCTCTAACAGAATCGACACTAGAGTTCGCCAGTATGTCATAGAACACGCCATGGAGCCATACATGTTTGGAACCATTCATGAAGTCACCGGCCAGCAAGCCAGCTCAAGTAAGAAGGACAAGGGAAGACTGCCCCAGAAAATAACCTTCATTAAAGACAACCCGGGTCGCCAGATGATAGGAAGTTTCAACCCTATAACGGATGACGACTGGTAAGACGCTTTCCTTTGCCCTTGAATCTATTATGAGAACGGTAGTTGTTAACTGGTTCCTTGTAGGACTGAGATGGCATATGAAGAAGAGTAGAGCGTTTTATCTAGAAATCTTTTTATGGGTACTTTCAACATTTGAGGTGGATGAAGCACAATCTTCAACTCAATAAACATAGGAAATCAGTCCTGTTTAAGACAAGGTACCTATCTAAGTCTTTTGTTTCGCCGGTATTTTCGGTAGAGAAGGTCGACGACCTAGTATCATGTAAGGCTACGATTCGGAAACTGGCTAAACTACCTATTTCTGGCTTCAGCATAATTATGATAGACTCTATTTCTAGAGAAAGTGATAATGAAATAGCTTCTAGCTTTCGGGAACCTTGTCCTATGCCAAAGTATCAGATAATAAATTGTTACGGAACCATGAAAGTGAAGTCTAATCAATGGAACAATAGCACAATAGAACAATAGATGGTTAAAAATACAATAGTTGGTTTCTTTGAAAGGATGTAAGTATGGGGAGCCAAAGCGTTACTCTTAAGGATCTTCTTTATTAGTCGCGTTTATAAAATAGGAATCGATAGGTTTCCGATTTAAATTACTAGGGAGCATATCGAAATTTCCTTTTACAGCTAACCAATAGATATCCGAAAGACGAGGAGAATATAGTGAAGATGGAGGAGTATGTATTGCCTTGCTATTATGTGTGCTATATTGCCCACTGCGTCACGTAGAAGAGTCGCTAACTTGCATTCAGTCTAGATACCAGAGAGATTGCTCAAACAGAAAGCCTTCTGAGATCGTATTTTTCACGCGACCGGGAACAACGCTTTGAACTCGAAAAGGCGATCGGGGCCGGAGCGAACGGAGTAGCATTTAAAATCAAGTATAGGGAACAAGCTCAGGGGCAAACACGAACAAGGCGTTTAGTCCTAAAGGTGGAGCGCCCTGATGAAGAGTCAGAGGAGCAAGAGGAATCGCCGTCTCAAACCGATCACGATGGAGACATATCTATGACCGACGCCGAAGACGAGGAGGATGACGAAGATAACGAAGACGAAGTTAATAACGGCAATGAAGACAGGGATTACAATGACGAGGAGGACGGCCGGATCCCGTATACCTTTAACCCCTTCGCTCATCATCTTATAAACGAGCGCAATGCTCTTAAGGTTTGTTATAATTAATCCTAGGTCAACCGTTGCCAGATAGCAGCTCACACAATCACAGATGTTGAAAAAGGCCAGGCACATTGTAGACCTTATAGAACCACCTCACGACCCTCTTGCCAGAAGATTCTCAGGTGTCGAACCCCACAAACTCGCGGGGTGGATTTTAATCGAATACTTAGAAAAGTAAGTTTCTGGGTTATTCTGGCATCGCGAGATGTCAATTCCATATTCTCAAAGTTTCCCATCAAAGAGACATAGCTAATCTGATATTCTACACCAGTGGGACCTTGCGCGATTTTGTAACAAATGTCTCCGAAATATTAGATGAGCCGCTCCCGAATAGGTTGTTATGGAGATTATTCCTATGCTGTAAGTTAAGCCGCTGAAACGCTGTGATGTATATTCACCGACTAATGACTACTACCTCAGTAATACGCGCATGTATTGCTATGGCATATCCACCACATCAAGGACCAGACGGGGGCGTAACCGAGCGCATCCGACCGGGCCGTCGTCCTAGGAAGACAGAGCACGGCGATATGCATGACGAGAATGGTATGTTCCGTCCGTAAAATTCTTATATCTCTAATACTAACGTATACCTACCTAACCTAGTCATGTTTGGTCCTCTATTACCAAATGGCGGCATCGAACATGCCCTAACTCCAGTTCTGAAGCTGATCGACTTTGGAAATGTATCTGATTATCCAGACGAAGAGTAAGTTAACTACCTCCTAAAGTTGTCCTCGAGAGTCGATGAGTTTCGATATTAAGCTTGGCAATATCTAACTGATGCTTTAGTGACTTTGACTGGAGAGGAGAAAGACAGAATATATTTGCGATAGGAATTGTAAGTTACTCATTTTTCGCCTTCCCCTCTTTTCCACTTGTTATTACTTAGAAGATAGTCTAATCAGATGGCAGCTCATGTGCCTACTAATATCACTAGACAGCGATGAGGTAGCAGTTCTAGTGGATGGTGATGAAGACGAGTATACGGGGTTTCTCTCGATGGGATATGACCGGCCGCCAATCAAAGTGGCCGCGGGATTTATGTGTCCTAAACTTGGAAATGAAGAAGATGATGAAGATGAAGATGAAGATGAAAGGAGAGACTTCAGCCATATAGACCCAATCTTGCTCACAGCAGTATTGAATTGCACGGCGTGCCACCCACCGGACCGACCTACTCTAGCAGCTCTCGAGAACCTGGCTTACCGGGCTGTACATGAACGAACCCAACAATCATATATCCAAGCCAACTTCCCGTCGGCCGCGCGTGAGAGCGACGAGAACATTCGGCAAATCATTCAGGATATGATATTTAATGCTAGAAACTAGAATATATTGCGCGGTCGAGAGATGCTTCCTGTATATCTTCTCGTGTCGTACTTAGTTATTTAGGTAGTTTCGAAAAACCCTAGACCTATATATCAGATAGGTAACTAGTCAATTGCTGATCTTTATAGGAGTTCAAGCAGAATATTAGTGTGACTTGGTCTTTTGAATTTTTGGACACTATTTGGGTTAAATGTTAAATCATAAAATAAATCATGCGGGATCGCTCTATTAGATATGGAAGATTATTTATGAGGTTATAGCTGAGGAAGTACCACGATATAACAAAGCTATAGTATAAAAAAGGAGAGATATGAAATAGTGAAAGAAAAGGAGAGAGCTCAAAAGGTACGTACCTTTATTGGTGGGGCAGATCTAGATGCGTGCATGTGGTTAAGAACATGTACCTAGGTTAGGTACCTACCTCATACGCGAACTAAAAATGCTCTAGCTGTAGGTACCTAGGTAGGTACATAATGTACCTACCGATAAGGCGATAAGAAAAAAAAAGTTAACGCAGAGAAATCTTAATGGCCAAAACTCTTAAACTGCATTAACGATTAACGATTAACGGTCTTCTCTTCATACATCGCGCTTGGTGGTTTAGAGGAAACGACGGATCAATCGACATCGCCACATCGCGACAATGGATATCCACCGCTGTCGCTTTGTGCCGTATCCTCCCTCCGCCATCAATGCCGTCGCATTCTCTTACCCGACGGTCACCAAATCCCAGAGAGGTGCGCCTGTCCGTTTAGCGATCGGTCGAGCGAACGGCGACATCGAGATATGGAATCCCTTAAACGGCATATGGCACCATGAAACTACCTTGCATGGAGGAAAGGACAGGAGCATTGATGGCCTTGTCTGGGTCACCGAACCCGACCAACTCCTTCAAGATGGTACCAAACTCGTCGGAAAGTCGAGGCTGTTTAGCATCGGCTACACGAGTACCATCACCGAATGGGATCTGGAGAAGGGGCAGCCGAGGAAGCAGGCAAGCGGTATGCACGGTGATATATGGTGCTTAGCGGCTCAACCCTTCCTCGCTCCCGCCAAGCACGGTGAGAAGTCCGCCAACGCCAACGGTGTCGTCCAGAGCGGGAAGAAGCTAGTGGCCGGGACCATGGACGGAAGTCTCGTCCTCTACTCGATCGACGAAGATGATCTTCGATTTGACAGGATACTAGTAAGATCATCCTCCAAGAAGACCAAGATGGTCAGTATCGCCTTTCAAAACCGTAACGTAGTAGTGGTGGGATGCTCCGACAGCGCTATCCGAGTCTATGACATGCGCAACGGTAACGTATTGAGAAAGATGACGCTGGGGTCGGACCTTTCTGGTGGTGCCAAGGAAATCATCGTCTGGTCCGTCAAGTGTCTCAATGGGCGCGACATCGTTTCGGGCGACTCGACTGGGCAAGTCTGTATATGGGATGGGAAGACGTATACCCAGGCGCAGAGGCTGCAGACTCACAACCAAGACGTGTTGTCTCTGGCGATTAGTGCCGACGGTTCGACCATCGTCAGCGGTGGGATGGACCGCCGAACCGTTCTCTACAGAAAGACCTCAGGCGCGACGGCAAGGTGGAGTAGGGTCTGGCACAGGAGATACCACAACCACGACGTCAAAACGATGGCGTCGTTCGAAGGGAATGGACTAAGCGTCGTTGTTTCGGGAGGTTTGTACATACATCCTATTAGAGTCCACCGTAGTTACTAATTTGGCCCAGGACCGGATGCCAGCCCGATCGTGTTACCCCTGCGAGAAGCCGGCATGGAGAATCATCGGACACTGTCGCATCTACCTCAGACTCCGCCACTGCAGAGCGCGCCGAAGAGCAGGCTGATAGTTAGCTGGTGGGAGAGAGAGGTTCACGTCTGGAGGTTGAGGAGACCGTTGCGAGATCTAGTGGACGCGCCAGAGGGAGAGTCTGCCGTGGACAAGAATCGGAAGCTGCTGGCGCGCATCCTAGTTAAGGGCGAAGCGAATATTACATCCGCGGCGATTAGTTCTGATGGCTCCCTTCTAGTAGTCTCGACAACGTCCGATATCAAAGCGTTCCATTTAAAGCCGCGAAGCGAGTCCAAGAAGGACGAGATCAAGATTGTCAAGCTCGAGCTGCAGGAGGACTTCTCTAAACAAGGCGCGACTCAGATCCAGATCTCTCCGGATGGACGGTGGCTGTGTTCTGTTCAAGGTGGCAGTAAAATTCTCGTTTTGTCGATCCTACGCGATTCCGCAGCAGATAGCAGGCCATCACTCCACTCTAAAGCGATTCGTTTACAACGAATCGAACGGAAGATACAAAAGCATGCGGCTCTAGGTGGGCTAGGACATTATGATAGAACTATTACTCACATTGCCTTCTCTCCGGATAGCAAGATGCTGGCCGTTGCAGACCTCGCCGGTTATATAGACACCTGGGTGCTAGATGCGACGGGGCCGAAGCTTGAGAACGGCGTTAATGGGTCTCACGACGACGAAGCCTCATCCGGTAGCGAGGATGAGGAAGAGCCCGCAGTTGACGCGGAAGGCTTGCGATGGACCCGTAACCCAAAGGGGTCTCTTATTCCTAAGCTGCAGGCTGCTCCTACCGTTCTATCTTACTCCGATCACGTTCCAGTCTCAAACTCTTCTACATCAGACGACGACACCACAGATGATTATATACTCCTTACTATTACCGCTAGACCGCAAATACTTGTAATTAACCCCACTCTCGGCTCCCTAACATCATGGTCCAGACGGAATCCAATCACGCACTTTCCGGCCGAATTTCGAAATATCCGCGACCTTGTGAAGGGAGCTCTCTGGTCGGGTGAAAGGCTATGGCTTTACGGCAACACGTTTCTCTTCATGCTAGATTTATCTCAGGACCTAGCCGAGCCCATCCTATCCCACGAATCGTCTAACGGAGAGCTCGTGAAGCAAGGAACAAAGCGGAAGAGGGGAGCCGACAGCGGTGCCGGTAGCAGAACGGAAATTGGAGCGGCTGGGCCTACGAAGATGATGCACAGGGTCGACGGCGAAGTCGAAGAAATCCCTCTCGACGGACCTGCACCCGATCCTATGGACGAAGACGAGATTAGCCAGCCAGGAGAAGAAGAGAGCGAGAGCGAGGATTCTGATGACGAAAATCAAGGCGAGCTAGCGCTTTTACGCGGTATCCAAGGGAAGTCGGTCTCGGAGTCGCAACCGGACAATAGCCTAGCTTTCTGGCATACGTATAAATACAGGCCGATCTTAGGGATAGTGCCTCTCGGCCAAGGAGAGGGCCCATCCGTACACGGGGCGATTGATGAGACGACGCGGCAAGAATCACGAAAGGTTCTTGAAGTGGCGTTAGTGGAGAGGCCGCTGTGGGATGTCGACATGCCCGATAGGTACTTTGGAGATGGGGAGTGGGAGAAGTAAGATTTTGTACCTACCTACGTAGGTAGTTTTTGAGTTCACTATAGTGATACTGTTTAAGTGTCAATGTGAGGATATGTTAATGGAGAAGTGTGGTTTATTATCTCGTTCCCCCCTTTCTGGCTTTTTTTTTGGGAATGAGGTGGTAAACACTTTCTAGCAAGACCCTCGTATGTTCCCTTGAGATTTTTACATGTAATTGTATTTTCTCGTAGCAGCGTCAGCCCTAACTCTGTCTCCGACAATATGTCAATTCACTGATTCCGGGTTAGGCATAAGGCATGGAAGCTAAATTGAAGTGATACCGTCAGGGCAATTCTGTTTTTAATTGGTAACGTTGTTGAACTAGCTAATTTAAAGGAGCGTACATAATATCCTACGCAATATACCACCAGCCTAGAGGTAAAGAAGCAGATATTTAACCAGGAACTTGAGTGTTATAAGAAAACAAAGTCAAGGTAATACGATGTCCAGGAGGGGTTTGAAGGTATCTTTCCAGTCTGAAGTCCGTATGTACCTAATGTATGTATCAATCTTTCTACGTGAGTTTATGTGAATCTAGCACTACGGTCTCCTTAATGTTCAAAGCTGGATTTGAGTTTGGGGATAGAATGGGTATTATGTTCTATTTATCCTCGCTGTTTCCCTCGGGTTGCTATCCTTATGTGAGCTCTGGATGTAGAACGAGTATTGTAGTGGTGGTTGATTTCCTATTGATTTGAACAACCTTCTTTTAATTGCTCTTTATTAAAATTAAGACACTGCCATCTAACGAGTAGTCGAGCAGTCCTAGCTGCTATCATGGACCGCCATAAGGTTCCGCTCGTAGTTTTAGTATCTTTAGAAAGAGGTTTTGGGATGATGTTGACCACGATAAGAAAAGGTCCCGAGGAAGATTGCAAAGACTCCGTCACATATCGCCAGTGCGGGATGACGAAAATTGTGACGGCTGTGACAGTATATAATTGTCAAAATTGCTTCTAATACCACTCCTTTCCCCTATCGTAGATAAAGCTTCATTACGGGATCATGAAACAACGTTCTGGAACCAGATTGCACGACTTGCACGACCGGATCTACACGTACATAACATACGCATGTATACCTAAGTACTTCTTATACTAGTAGGTACCTAGATTATGTAGGCATCTTGTGGCTAGCCTTCCCTCGTGCCAAGCTCGTGCGACTTAAAGATCGAGTTTGGTTGGCCGGAAACTTGCTCAGTCGGTCTGCAGGTAGCCTCTAGTTCTTGTGGGAGCGATAGAAACTGGGAATAGAGGCAACGTAGGACATCTTTGGACCCTGAAATCACATGCAATAGAATTAGGACGTTCAAGGTATACGATCAATGTTGGACTTCATGTGAATATATGAGGTACCTAGGTAGATATGCATGTTCTAGATCGCTGGTTGAGCTGATTATCCCGTGAGGCGATAGCGCTCCTGCCAGTCTATTGAATTAGGTGCATTTGGCAGTAGGCAACTGCCTCAATGTAGACGAAAATCCAGTGGTTTGGGTCCTTCCTTCCTCAGACGAGAAACCTAATAAATCTTAAATCGCAATTGAATATTTTCACTTGCACCACCGCCCTCACTTTCTTACCTTCTTACCTTCTTACCTTCTTACCTTCTTTTCACACTCCCTTCCACCCTCCCTCCCAACTCCAGCAACCTTACCTACACCCAAGAGAAGCATACCCTCCTGTTAACTTCAACACTCGTCTAACCCGCCATCATGATGTTCATTGCATTGATTACCTTTGTCCTTGCGATTGCCCACAAAGCATCCGCCCATTTCAAGATCAACTACCCGATCTGGCGTAGTGACACCTTCAATGAAGCTCTCAACTACTCTCAGTGGACTTATCCCTGTATGTGCTCATCCTCTAATGCTGTTGCCGTGTCCTCTTCAAACGTTTGCTTTAAGCTAATAATTCGATACGTAGGCGGCGGCGTCCCCGATGGCGTTGGCAACCGAACTGAGTGGCCTATTACCGATGGTGCTGTCCAGCTTACTCTCCACCATCCCTGGACCTATCTCTTCGTCAATGTTGGACTTGGCTCTTCTGTCACCAACTTCAACATGTCCTTCACCCCTGACCTGATGAACGTCACTGGCCAAGGCGGATTCTGCCTTCCGTCGCTCTCCGTCCCCATGAAGGTTAGTGATGGCACCAATGCCACCATTCAAGTTGTCACAAGTGGTGATTCTGGCTCTGCTTTGTATAATGTAAGTAGTATATATATGGGCACGTTGACATGACGCGCGTGCGAATCTAAAATATAACCCCAAGCTAATCACGCCCCAGTGTGCCGACATCGTCTTTCGATCTTCTGCAAAAGTTCCGGCCGGCGTGTGCAAGAACGACACGGGCATGTCAGCCGTCATCGTTGGCCATTCGTCTGTTGCAGCTCCTAATTCATCAGCCACAGCGGCTTGCCCGTCCTCCACCTCTACCCATAATTCGGCGACGGGAATAGCCGTGGAAGGAATTGTACTCGCAGCTATGCTCGGTCTAGCCTGTGTCTTTGCTACCGGCGCAGTCTGATGAAGGGGATCTTTGCCTTCCGAGAGATACTGGTAGTTGGACGAGATGTAACAACGAGCTTGTGCAAGATTCCTATTGGCCATATAATTATGCAAAGCACCCCTCGGCATGAAGCTTGGGGGATGGGGATGGGGATGGCTACACCGATGCAATGTCACATTAGTTTGCAAGTTGTGCGAATGCGATGGCACTAATAAAAAGGGAATATGTGTTGCAACTTACTGTCTTGATTTAATCTAATGTGATGGATGCAATAGCAGTCGACGTCTAGCCCGTCGCCACGACCGCTGGTACTGGTAAGTAAAGCGCTTGAAATCGCTAAATTAATCCCAATCCGTCGCAACAGTTTGCTACGACGTATACATTTCTATCGAACAGAGCCAACACCTGTAAAACGTTTTCCAGGCCGGACCTGATCTCGTCAAATCAGACGATACAATGGTCAGTAGAGATGTGTGAAGTTGAAGCCCTCCAGTAACACCGACCCTTCTCTCTGAAGTTTCCTTTAGAATATATCGGGCTTAAAGTAGCGTAGAGCTAAATAGCATGCTGGAGAGACGTCGGGTGTTTGTAACGAAGCTCTGGGTAAAACAAGATTGTGATCGAAATGAAATCGTGACGGAGGCAGGCGGACGGGTTGTGCTCTATTAATTCGATTCGTTTGCTTATTCATCTATACGCACGCTCGCTCACTTATTCGATGCTCCATTCTCATTTAGCAACTCGCTTATCACCTTCTCCATAGTGATGCGCTGGTTCGGGTTAGGTGTTAGCATCTGTCGGACTAAAAACTCAACACGGTCCCGCTGGTTTAGGCGGGCCTTAGCCTCGTTGACCTCGCCGAGCCACTGCTGCATCTGATGAACGGCCGACGTAGCTCTGTTACCTGCGTGACCGTGATTATGCGGCAAAGGAGGAGCTTTTCGGTTTAGGTCTGCGATCATCCAGTACAACTGCTTGGGGTGGCCTTGTCGCCCTCGGGCGTCTGGGAAGGGGATCTTGCGTAGAACGTATAACATGGTAACACCAAGGGCCCATACGTCGGATTCGGGACCACGTAGCTTTTGACCGATAAACTCGGGGGGTACGTAGTAGGGCGTACCGCCGTTGGTGGCCGGATCGATAGTACGAGTCGACAAGCCGAAGTCGCAGAGAACGGCGCCGCGATCGCGCGAGTACAGGATATTAGCTGGCTTGATATCGTTGTGGATCTTGCGCTTCTGGTGTACGTAATGCAGAGCGCCAGCAATGTCACGCAGGATGCGCACAGCGTCGTGGCGGCCGCCGACGAATAGATCAGTAGTCCCGTCCCGCCATACGCCCCGGGCTGCGAGGTCCTTGCCATCCACGTGCTCCATGTATAGCGACAAGTACCGCGCATCGCCACCGTATAGCCGTACGATAGATTCATGACGCAGGTCCTCCTGACTCTGGTACTCGCGCAGCCAGATATCCGCCTGACGGATCACGTTACGGTGCGTTTCCTGCGGCCGGGCATCCGAAGCGTTAGGATTGCGAGTCTTGAGCACCTTAACCGTGATAACTCCCTCCGAAACGTGGGAGTGCTCTGCGGTAAACACCGCCGAGGCACCCGTCGTGGCGATCTGCTCGCGCTTCGTTAATTGGTACTCATCGAGCTCACACCCACCAGGAATAGAGGCTGTCTCGTCCTTCTGGATCTCCAGAAGAGCGTGGCCGTTTGGTATGGCGACCTCCTTTGCCTTGGCCGCATTGGGAAGAGGGAACATGAGCTGCTTATCCTCCGGGCCCATGAATATGATGACGCCGTCTTTCTCTTCGCTATCTTCCTTACGAGCCTTCTTCTCGGCGACTGGGCTGTCTGGCTCGTCATCGCCAGCATCGGATAGAAAGGACCGCTTCCCAAAAGAGTTCACAACGTCTGAGCTCGAGATTACGGACGATCCAGTGCCGTCATGAGGGAGTAGACGTGTCGCAGGTCGTTTCTCTAGTATCCTGAAGTCGAGGACGGGGATTGTGTGGACGCTGATTCGCCAGGTGCCCGGCGACAGGTCCTTAGTATTACCCGGGACGAGCTCTTGGTCAGAGTTTACGCCGGCGGGAGAACCCAGTTGGGATATCCTAGCGAGGACGATAGGCACATCCGACTTGTTCCACAAAATTAAGCTATCGCTGACCGGGTTATAGTACAGCTCGCACCATATTGGCGGCCTGCTCTCATTGTCGCCTTGCGGTATTCTAATAGAGAAGTTGATGTCTTTGGAGGTCTGAGTCACCGCGAGTACTTTGGACATAGGCTGGGAAGGGTCAGCCACCTCGGCGCGCAAGGCCAGCCACTGGATGTTGTCGTTTCCGGGGCTCACTGAGCGGTTCCGCGTCAGCGGTCGTACCAAGATACGGATGCCTTGCTTATGATGGTCTTCCTCGACGACTAGATCGTCTAGTGGTACGGTGTCTTGGTGCGCATCTTCGACCTCGTCGACTTCGATGCCTCCGAGAAGTCTTTGTTGAAGCTCTTCCGGAGTGAACGGCTCCGTCTTCTCCTCGGAGGGGAAGACTTCCGCCATCGCGAGACTTTGAAACGGAATATGCGGTATAGAAAAGGAAAGGAAAGATTTGAGCTTAAATTTAGGTAAATACAATGGCATAGGCGTGGACTGCTGCTTGGCTCACTCGCGGTTGGATATTGTTGACGAAGAAAATAAGAAAATAAAACTCCGAGAGAAATTGGGAAATTGGGGAACTCAACACAGGCGCTTCGACGACCAGCTTCTCTGGGGCACTTAGAGTAAACTGGGGTGTCTCTGCATTCTCAGAAGAGAGAACCGTCAGGTGAACTGTCCTTAGGACCGGATTCTCTCTGTCAAAACTACCTCAGGTAAGCCCTGATAGAGAGTCATAATGTCATTTTCAGGAAAGCTTTAGAGAGAAATGAGATGCTGTGCGGCTGATCCCGCCCTTTTGCTCGGGGGACTTTAGGGACAGATCGGCTGCCTAGGGTCAGTCAACCTACCTAGGTTATCTTCCTAATCACGGAACTATACCTGGCTGGGAAGAGATGTCCTATTATTAATGCCCCTGCTACGAGATGCTAGTTCGCGGTAAGGCGTCTGCCTTATATAATAAGGCAAATAGCATCGAGACGGTGGGGGCCATATCAGATTAGGTAGCTTACCAACTCATCTAAGAGCAAAGGTACCCGGGGAGGAATAAACTTCTTGTATGTTACGGATTTCTAGGGCTGAATGTTCGACATGTTCCTGACTGTGACACCGTATGAGGTACAGTGGAGGTAACGGTCACGGCCCGCTGCGTGAACAGTTCCAAGTGACTATGGGAGTCATGAAGTCGACACTGTCTCATTAGCCTGTTAGGGGAGTGAGGGGGTGCTGGGTGGCTTAGATCTGTCAAGTGATTCGACAATATGCACCGAAGACGGCGAGAACGAAGAGAACAGGAGAATTGAAAGGAGGTGATTATCGGTTTTCTTTTGGCCCCCAACTCTCAAACGTTTTCTCAAACGTTCTAAATGACACCATGGTGGCTGGACTGGGCAGACTGGGTAAGCTGAGCCATCGTCCTACCGCCGAATAACGGACATAGCCTGCTTTAAACTAGAAGTACACTTTGTACTTGGCTAGTATGTACAGACTTCTTTGCCTGTGTGCTCATCGTTTTCGAGATTTCATACGACTATCATTTGAGCGGTGCATCTGCCTCAATTCAAGAGATATAGATGATGAACTATAACCTCGAAGTCTATTTCGAAAGAGTCTTATAGGAACAGTTGCGATGCGAGTATGATATAGAGGATCGATCTCGAAACTTCGTGTTGGAAGCGTCGGAGCCTTTCGCCTCTTACTACCGTTACATTTTTGCAATGTTGCTTGCTTATTGAAGTGACTGGGCAAGATAAAAATGGAAAGAGATAACTAGCAGAAAAAGGATCCGAAAAGAAGGAAGATGGTGTGGTCCGTGTGTAGCACATGTGTGGGTCTGTGAGGTAAGATACCCCACTTGTGTATTTGTATATAATGATTGATTGGCCAAGTGTAAATAGAGTAAAACCTAAACTTCTTCTGATTGGCTTTTCATCGCGGCGATGTGGCCAATGTTGTCCGGGCGCGGTGTCCTTGTGGCCCCTAACGGCACACAATTGGCGCAAATTGGCACTTCAGCTTGATGCCTGAGGCAATTAAGGCACCTAACTTGGGGATATGGTACCAAGCGAGTTCCCACTTTGTCCTTCTCATCGTCGCTCAGGAGCTACGATTTCAACAAAGACACAGTGGATTAAGCAAAGGCACGAAGCAGTGAAAATATCTCTACATCACAACAAAGCCCATCAACACCGCTAGAAATCACTCCTTTAGTGCAAAACACTCCCAAAACGTCAAACAAGACAACATTTAGATTTTTTCTTCGTCAAAATGGATTCCACTTCTTGTGTTTAAATGGCTTCGTTCACTTCCAGCAGCCCTTGTATCGTGACCCAATTCAATAATATTGTACTTATACCAACTATTACGATTTCTTTTCTAACGCATCAGTAACCACCCTAATACCACTGAAACCGACTCCCTATACCACCTAGAATACCGCCCGCAGCAGAACATCTACCCGGTCGAATTAAAATCCGACTCTTGATACCCATTTCCCTATTGGGACTCTGAGGTCGACAAGATAACGCACGCTCCGCCAGAGGATGGACGATCCCGGATGGTCATGGCCTGCCTGGAAGTTTGGGATGAAGAGGGACGAACTCTTCACCGGACTTCATGATCGATACAACACAATCGCCTTCTCTATTCAGGATCCCGAGGCCTTCCACCACGATGTTTACGAGATTTCCAATACCGCAAGCACAGTCGATGAGTTCCACCGTATGCTAGCTGACCGCAAGCAGCTCCGGCTGAACGAGCTGAACCAGAGCTTAGAGTCCGCCTCTGTCGAGATCATCGCTAACCCGAGCCTTATCGGTACTCAACAGTGGCAATATGCTTTGCAACTCTTCCGCACCAAGTCTCTGGACTCCCTTGTAAGATACTTCGCGTCTTATCTTCCAGATGATCATCCCTGGCATCAATCCACCGACGATCCAACATCGAAACCATTCTTTGACGATATGGAGGACGGTGTCCCTGTCATGACGCACGAACCCCTCGCTATCGATACTAGTTCTTGTATTCCGGCTAGCCATCTTCCTCCTTCACCCCGGTCTCTTACGATGTGTTCGGACGATTCTGCGGTGTCAACCCCAGCACGAACGTTATCCTTCTCAGAACCCGAGACGGACGCGATGGTGCTATCGGGAACGCTGTCTCGTGGTTTCGACGACGAAGAAACATCACAGTCAGATGAGCCCGATACTCCAATCACTTCTGTGTCCGATATGTCGGATATAGAGTCCCTAGAATCTCAACCAGAGGAAGAGGAGGAGGAGGATATCGCGGATGAGAACAAGCCAGTACCCTTAGGACGTAACGTCCAGGGGAACGATGGGAATGATAAGAACGAGTCAGAGACGCCAACCCCTCGGGACGAATTTCACTCGGATTCATACATAAATAGTGAGGCTGTAAAGATAGTATCATCTAAGCATAGCCCACTTCGTAGAGATGTTCGCGATAGAAGTCCAGGTCTAGCAAGATCGCGACGGAGGAGTCCAGAAATTGGACGGGTTCAAAAGCCCCTACCAGACCCCACAAGAGTCAGACCCAAGGGTCGAAGACGTTATCTAGGCAGTTGATACCGCCACGAAACTGTATATATCCTTATGATGCCGTTGTACATACCCATTAACGCGTTAAGTTATTTCTTCACTATCGTGTCCTCTCCTAGTTGAGATTTCTTTTCGAGGATGTGGTGAAAGCTTCGAGATTGTTATGAATGCTAACTTTATCAACTTACACAATAACGTTCCCGGCAACAGGATTTGACATGTAGGTATAACAGTAGAACTAGTGGCATTCTAGCGTCTTGATAATAAGGCATCTAGTTCCATCCCCTGATTGCTAATGAATCTTAAAATTAGGGACAGGTGATCAGGTCATACTTGATTGAAACGGGTTTGTTACCATAGGTACCTAACTACCTAATGATACTATTCACGGATACCTGTAGCAAGTGATGACATTTACTACTGAATCTTAGCGTGTAAGTGCCTATTCTCTAACGATGTTTACTCTAAGCTTTCATAATTCTAGGGAGTGCTAGGCACTATAGATGCTAAAAGTTTACGCTTATCAAATACCTATCTGCAGCTGGTAGAAAGTAAATAGGGGGGGCGTGGTGAGGTCATCGACTTCAATGTATATGCGATCACGAATCATGAGTTGTAAGAACAAGACAAGCAAGGTGTATGATAGTTTATTAGATAATGTCTAATTTCTTTCATTTGTCAATATTATCATTACCTCGTTGTCCCGCCTATCGAAGTCTCATCTATTCTATATTAGCAAGAATATTTCATTATTTCAAACACGTACATCCTAAAATAGGGGGAATTGTTTGACTCAAAACTGTGTAAAACATATCTCTACTTGAATAATAAGCGACGCAACATGCCCGAGACGCTACGAGAGAAAGCAGCCAAAAAGTTACAAGGCCCCGGCGCCAACCCAAGCCAACTCGGTGACCCCATCAGCATTAAGGCAGGGCAAAGTGATACTATACCCACTAAGCAGGAAAAGGGTGCTATTGATGCTTCGGAGTCACCCTCTCGGGATTCCAAACGGAGCAGCAAAAATAGCAAGGATAACGGGAACAGAGATAGAGAGACCCTGAGAGAGAAAGCAACCAAGGAACTCCAAGGACCTGATGCCAATCCAAGTCAGCTAGGCGACCCGATCAGTCTCAAAGCCGAGACAAGCGACGATGCTCCTACTGACGGGGAAGAGGGGGCTCTCAAGAAAGACTCGAAGCTGTGAACATACAGGATTGGTTGTTTGTTAGTGTTGAAAGAACGAGATTATACCGGACCATCTCGTAATGGCATATTAAACATCACATATGATTCCATAGGTAATAAAAATAAAACAAATCCATGGCACCATGTAAGGTGTATGCATAGGTACCTAAGGTTGATTACTTGCCAAGCAAGCGTGCCTTTAAATACCTGCATGTAATAATATGAAGACTTATATCGTGCTTTGTTAGTAAATACCAATGCGCTGATACGGTAAGCAGGCCTATTTTATCACCTAATACTTTGGTGGCTTACAATTGAAGCTTTGGAATCATTTCAATAAACAAAGATTTGTCATGATTCCAACGGACGAACGACGCATGATGAATCCGAGATTTGCTCCAATCGTAATCGCAATACACTAAACTTAACCAAACTTAACCAAACTATGCGCATAGGTAAAAAGTGCAAAGCTGCAATGATATGGCGTAATAGTAGTACAAGTGCGTCATCCTTCACTTACACCACACTTAAGCCGAGCAGTCGGGGTTTCAACCGCCGTTCCGCATAGTGAGTGAGGTACTAAGAGGTACTTATCTGCTGTGGAATATCCGGGACCTACGATACATATCAAAATAAAGAGCCTCCTATTCTTCTATTTTTCCATTCCTCTATTTAATAGACTAAATACCCACGAGTTCGGTATTGTTTCAGAAAGCAATCATCATTGGCATTTTAGAAACATGTCTCAACCTGTAAGCTCTCGCTAGCTACCCTATATCAATCCCGATTACTGGACGTGAAGCTAACCGTAAGAACAAGATCCAAATCGAATACCAAAAGGATGGTCACTTTACGAGACCTGATAGTACATTCCGCGACTTCATCTCCGCAGATCCCAACTCAAAATTCCCTGCTGAGAAAGGTCGCTATGTGCTATATATCTCCGGTGGTTGTCCGTGGGTATGTGAATATTTATATTTAAATTGTATTAATTTAGCAATAGGCAGCTAACGTAATTCTCAAATCACAAGGCGCATCGCACCAACATCTTGCGCTCCTTAAAGCGTCTTGAAGATATCATTGACCTATATTACCTGAGCGCATCCATGAGCGATAAGGGTTGGTGGTTCGACGGCTCGAATGGTAGTCTGTCGAAAGACCCTCTATACGGCTTTACGTACCTACGAGAACTGTACTTCAAAGTAGACCCCAACTTCAACGGCAGATTTACCGTGCCGGTCCTATGGGACAAGAAGACTGAAACCATCGTCAACAACGAGTCTAGCGAGATTATCCGCATGTTGTACTCTGCGTTTGATGCTTTCATCCCCGAGGAGTTCCGGGAGGTTAACAAGCCCGGAGGCGGCCTTTACCCGGAACACTTGCGCGAGGAGATAGATGAGATCAACGATTGGGTCTACAACACGGTCAACAATGGCGTTTACAAGAGCGGATTCGCCACTAAGCAGGAATCCTACGAGGAGAATGTGTACCCCTTATTCAAGTCGCTCGACCGTCTCGAAGGCATCTTGGCTGGCCACGGCAAGCCCTTCCTACTCGGGGACCAGCTTACCGAAGCCGATGTGCGCCTGTACCCAACGATAGTACGATTCGACGCCGCGTACTACACTGTGTTTCTATGTAACCTAAAGAGCATCCGCCATGACTACCCGCACCTGAACAAGTGGCTACGCCGACTTTACTGGGACGAGGGCAGCAAAGTGACTGATGGTGCCTTTCACAGGACCAGCGCCCCATGGATTAATTTATATGCTCAAGGATACGCGACCGCGAGGGCAAGGGTCGCTAAGATCGAGGGTCCTACCATTGTCCCTCGGGGCCCAGCAGTTCCTGTCGAACCCTTGGCTGAGAATGAGAAGATATGGTGATCATACCATGCATTTGAGCTAAACCAATCGCTATGGAGTACTAAGGCTCGAATTAAAAGGTCTATAATTGGACCGCGGGTCTAGATGATATTCATATCAGTTTCGGGTTCACCTCTTAGCGAAAAGTCAAATTAAAATCTAACTCTTTGGATGGAAAAAGGGAGGTGGTCTACTCTAAGTAAAAGCAGTCATTCAAGCGCACCTTAGGTGATTTTCATCCCATATTTTGAGGCTCGTGAACTCCACTCCTTCTTACCATTGGATATTTTAATAAAGATGCTATTTATGTGCATGCCCAAGTGTTCAAAGGCCTCCCAGTAACTCAACAACCCTGTACAACTATTTAACGGGACAGAGAATATTAGTAACGCCAAGATAGTAGGATTTCATCTCGCACAGGCGATAAATTGTAGCTATCCTGAGTTCCGAGCCTGGAAACCCCCTTCAGTTTGGAAAATATTCCCAACAGTTTTAGAGACTGCAAGTAGATGTCTATCATGATATCTCGGGGCAACCAACGACAGACCAATCGGCATTCCATTCCCTCCTTTAAACCCAGGAATGTTCACTACCGGCACATGAAGAGCCTAGGGAAAGTGAGTAATGGCTAACTTATCACTTAGAAATAATGACTTACCGTCCATATCTTATTAAATGCCGGGTTTCCGGTAAACTCTATGCCCACAGGCGCCTCATCGACCACGCTCGGTGTAAGGATAGCAGTATACTTACCGGCTATCGCATCAATCCTAGGCCTCAGTGCGGCTACTCCGTCAAAAGCTTCAAGTTGAGTGGCCCGCGATATCTTATTGTTATTCTCAACATGGTCGACTAGGAGAGACGTTAGCTTCTCTTTAGCAATCCGATACTCCGGCAAGAATGTTGTTCTTGCATCAGCGTCAAGTATAACGCCGTGCCACTCGGGCATCCTGTCGAATTCTATTGGCAGCTCGATCTCCTCGACTTCTGCTCCATGATCTCGCAGCAGCTTTGCACCAGCTTCTAACGCTGTGACTGTGCCGGATCCCGCCTGAGGCCATACCGTTGTTTTCAAAAGCGCGAATTTAGACCCCTTGATTGAGAAGTCGTCTTGTGTGGGGGTATCGTCTTCAAGCGCGAAGACGTCAGCCAGTAGCTGGAGATCTTCCACATCCCGTGCAAAAAAGCCAACGGTATCGAGGTTAAGCGAGTATATTTTTACTCCTTCGCGACTGACAGCGTTCCACGTCGGCTTAAATGCAAATATTCCGTTGAATGAGCCCGGGCGAATTGTGCTTCCGCCTGTCTGAGACCCTAGTGCGATAGGCGCTTGGAAATCAGCCACTGCTGCCGCAGACCCAGAGGATGATCCGCCTGGGGTCCGCGTTGTATCATGCGGATTCCGTGTTTTTGGCCCAGTTGCGGTGGATGCAAATTCTGTTGTGGTAGTCTTCCCTGTATTAACCAATTAATACTCTGGTGCATTATTCTTCAGGAATTTATGAATATCTTACCTAGGATTAAGGCGCCGGCTTGGCGCAGGGTTGCCACAGCCGCCGCATCGACCTTTGGCTCATCTCCCTCGTAGATCGGGGAGTTATGTTGCGTCGGCATGTCTACAAGGAATTAGTGATCTCATGTCAGGAGTAAAGAAGAGTAGAGCGACCTTTCGTATACATGATATCTTTCACCGCAATGGCGACACCATGCAAGGGCCCCCTGTTTTCAGGGCGTATGGAATCAAGCTGCTTTGCTTGCTGGATTACATATTCCGGGTTGATATACGCCCAGGCTTTGACAGCATCGTCTCTCTTGTCGATTCGTGCTAGTAACGATCGAGCATATTCTTCTACCGTTATGAAACCATCTTTGAATTTCGCAAGGGCTTGCGTTGCCGTAAACTGATAAGGTTCCATTATCGCTTTATAAAAGGGGGTTTTTTTTTTTGGAGGGGGAATCGCGATGTCTTCAGGGGTTTTCTAGCTGTTGAATTTACGGTGATTTTCTCTGTACCTCCCGTCTCCTGTCGTAGGTTTATATATATCAGATTAACGATTCGTAATTGCTACTTAATAACTAAAACCTGGTATATTATCTAAGGCAAGTGTTGGCTTCTCCACCCGACCGGGATCGGAGTTCACGGCATCACTAGGTCGGGGTAGCACCCCAGTTATAGCCGGATAGGACCGGATCTATCCGGGAACGCATATAAAAATATTCCCGACTAGACATCTAAGAAGTGGTGAGAATATTAGATACAGTGGAGAGCCAATATCGTCTGCTATCGCGTATTATGCGAGAATTTCTAAATCCTATTTCATGTAAGATATCACGACTCATAGGCAGAGTTCGAGTAAGTTGGCTCGGTACTGTGTCGATGACGACTGGGTTCCAATGCCGATAGCAAAGGTCAGTAATACATATATCGCGCTCGATCGATATTTCGTTTTCAATCTAGACTTCGTCTTCCGGATGAAGGAGAGGATCGAGTACCCGTTTAGTACACAATTCCTGGCGAAGGCGAAAAGGGGGATAATGACTAATACGTGATATGATGCTTAGGGGGAGAGTTTAATATATCATTTCCAAAATAAACAGTAAAGAATCACGAAATATATTTTATATGTTTTCGTCAAACACTTATACGAGTCGATATTCATCATATGCATTCCCTAAAAACCGCTACTATAGACATATTAACCACGAGGTAAGGTCTAGATAGACTATAAAGCGGTAGAGAAAGATTCTACTTCAAGTTTCCGTGAAAGGGCTTGGAAGTTCGAGAGAAATATCGAATATGCAAACGGCGGTGCCTTGACCGACCGCATACACCGCCAGCATGAGCGAATTTGACAAGTTCTTTTCTCTTTTGTACAACTCATCATGATACCTGCAGCTTCCCGCCCTCAGGTACCTATAAGGAAAAATGAAACTCCATAATAAAGGTATATTGTTATTATCATCTTCTACCCAACTACCTTAGGCATCTAGAAATTCATTCCCGATACCCCTCTCCTTCTTAGGTACCAAGGTCTAAGTCCCATACCTACGTACCTTGGTAATGGTACTTAGATAACACGATGCACGGGCACCGACATAGGTAAGTTATGTACCTAAGGTACTATAGGAGGGGTTACACATCCCTGGTGTTTACCTCATGTATAAATTTGACATGTCATTTCTAAGTAAATTTCTTAACCTTTCGAAACATTATACCAAACGCAGTACCAAACGCAACAACAAACTGCAGGTATAGCAGTCACAGCTAACCTTTCATTTTCACATCTGCAAAGATGGATTCAACCATGCGTGAATGCGCTTCCTGCGGCCGCAATCTGCCTCGGTCGTCCTATTCAGCCAACCAGTTCTCCAAAAGTTCTGGCGTATCGCGATGCGCAGGTTGCGTTCATGGGCACCATGTCGATACTCCATTGACTGGTGAGTTTGATAGCGGAAGATACAACAATTCTTGCGACGCTAGCATCCCAAGTCATGAGCTCAACAACCCCTTTGCCCATGGAGCGTTCCGGTGGGTAGCTAAAGGAAGCTACACTTCAGGCTCTCGCAACGGCCAGGCATGCGTCGTCAAGTGGTTCAAGACAGGTGCCGTCTTCGAGGAAGACTACTTCACTCTTGACATCAAAGCTGTCAACAAGGCTCTGGAGATTGTCAATAAATTCAATGAACTTAACGTAGTCAACAAGCCCGTTAAGATTAACGTACCCTCTGTGTGGACATTCACGCAGGAATCCAGAGCACAGTGGGCGGGACAACGTGTCCTATGCGAACCCTTCATCCAAAACTACCAAAAGTTTAACAGCAACACCGGATGGAGCGACGAGTCGGAGGCATGGGGAGAGGTAATGCAGGCCCTGAGTCACTTCAGCTACCACGTCTCAGGTGGCCAGTTCGTCCTGTGTGATCTCCAGGGCGGCATTTACCAGCACGAGATTGTCCTTTCCGACCCCGTCATCTTGTCACGAGACCGTGACTATGGAGTGACCGATCTTGGTACCGATGGCATAAGCTCGTTCTTCAGCCAACACCGCTGTAACAACTACTGTCGTTCGAACTGGACGCGGCCCATGAACCCAGCTCAGATCTTTCGCCCAGTCCCTGGAACGACTATGATGAGACACAGGGTACCTACGCGTCGTTCGCGACCCATGGAAACCTTTTATGAATAATGACTACGGCGGACAGAATAGCGTCAAAAAGGATACCCTATACTAGCCACCACAGTATGGGGCATGTTTTTTTGACGGCATTCTAGGCGGATAAAGTGGTTCTCGCAATACTGCGCCCTATAGATACTGCCTAATGATTGAGGAAGCGGTTGGTAATTAGGGATGGTCTCGGCATCAATAAAGGCATATATTCTGTAGTAATCCCTAAAGAAATATATGTTTTCCCCGTCCTCAACATTTTGTAGCAGCTCCACCGGAGATCCGTCTTGTGTGGAATTTCTTCCTGAGTGGAATCTTGCTCGGCGCATAAAGTGAGTTTTGCTCGATATAATGCTATCGTATATCATGGTTAGGTAGCCAGCCATAAGCATTGATAGCATTTATTTTCGAAAATTTCATTATACCGCGCTATCTTTGGGCGTACAGTGGGTGTAAGTGATCCCGATGCAGAGTTATTGTAGATGCTGAGACTCCAGGTTCGTCTGTATCAGTCTTATCGACCGACTAATATTGTCCCGCCATTTTGATGAGGGTAAAGTGTTATCATTCTGGGCCCCATCTACACGAGCTGAAATTATATTTGGGATAGGTTGTGATGAAACAAGCGATAATATGCTAACGAAACAGGTAAGTAGAAGATACTTGAATATCATGATGCTAGGAAGCGGTCAAAAAGGTAGCTAGATTATGTAGAAGTCTAGTTGTCGTTTAAGGAAGAAAACAACAAGTAAAATAAAGGACTGCACATAAATTCGCATGTAGCTTATTTATTTTATTGTAAAGTTGAAAAAGAAATGCGCTTATGATAAGCACTGGGACTAAGACAAGTAGTCAAGAGAAGTAACAAGGAATATACGTAGCTCGATCCTGTGCCGCATCCTTCAGGTAATAACCTGCTGATATATTTCATCACCGTCTTATGGATGGATGATGCTTGTTATAAGAGGCGCACGATTGGGGGGATTGCCTTGCCATAAGCCTAGAGCGGAACATGAGCGGAATCTAATGTAAGACAACTTTATATAAGATGTCATTTGGTAGCTTCAAATGGGAGTTTCCTATGATTCTAATGAGTGGCGGCACCAGATGTACGGAGTAAAATCTATCAGTGAATAGATTTCAAAGAATATGAATTGATTCGGACTTCGTAAGACGTGTGGACGTGCTAGTTCCTATATTTAATTATCATCATAGTGCTATGACGTCATCACATTAGTCCCGGTAAAGATATCACTCCGAGAAATAAAGCCCACAATTTATGAGGCGAGAGGAGCTGGGGATTCAATACCTTGCCGGTGAACTAAACGAGCCGAAGACCGAAACAAGAAGCTTCAAAACCAGAAAACTTCAGCAAACTCAACCATTCTTAGAAATAATTGTCTAGTTTTACTGTTGGATACATATTTTTAATAAGTAATGGCTGTTATTGAAGTTCAAGTCGTCTTCGACTTCCTTTGCGCAGTACGTACATCACACATAAATCACGAACCCTTTGGGTGCCGCTGATCGGCAAAGTACCTAGAGATCTTGCATTAGACTAACACCAAGGATTAGTGGTGCTACATAGGTAAGCGCAACCTTGACCGCGCTATTTCGCTATACCAGAAGACGTACCCCGGCGGCAGATCGGATACTTTCGCTATAATATGGTCGCCCTACTATCTCGGATATAACAAGGCACCGCATAGCGTGGACAAAATGGAACTCGCCGAAATGCGCCTTGCGCACTTAACACCTAAGCAGCGAGCGGCGCTTACGCTACGAATGAACCGGGCCGGTCGTGCTGCCGGGATCGATTTCATGTGGGGCGGTAGGATCGGCCCCGATACACGGGAAGCCCACCGGCTCATTCGGCTAGGCTCCACTAAAAGCGGCGAAATACGCGATGCTATTGTTGAAGGCCTTTTAGATGCATATCAAGCGCGCGAACAGGATATCTCCGAACGCGGAATTTTAAGAGCTGTCGCAGTAAAGGCCGGCATAGATGGTGCCGAGGTAGATGCGTGGCTGGATTCCGATGCTGATGCGGATGTGGTGGACGAGGAGGCTAGGAAAAACAAGGAGATTTTTGGAGGATCGGGTGTTCCAGCATTCGTCGTTCGTGGAGTACATCGTCTTGACGGTGTGCAGGATCCTATGGACCTAGTTGAGGTCTTCATCAAAGTTAGGGAGGGGCGGTGACTGGTAGATAATTGAAGTGTGGGGGTAACCTATTATACTATTATACTAATATATCAAAATTTATTGAAAAGGTGTGATAAATATGCTCGATTAACTAATAAGAGGAACTAATTCAGTGGTTAACACTGGTCAATAATAAATAAAGATGCAGATATATCATAGTTACATGACTTGAGTGCTATCTCCTCAAGCTCTAAAGTGTGAGAAAGGACGCTCTATGTTTGAATTGATCTAGGTTTCATAATCTCGACGAAATTATTCTGTAGGTACCTAGGTAGTAAGTATTTCGAGCGATACAGCCAGATACTTAAAACCAAAGCCTTTGTCACATGCCTAAATAGTTATATAGGTAGGTTGTCCCGAATAGTAAGTCGTTCTAAAAACTCCCCTGATGGTTAGTTATTAAGCATAGCTAGTAAATATCCTTGCCAGATAAGGAAATCCCACTGGCGCCTCAGAAACTGAGTTCTCTGTATCACGAGGGGCCTACTTTACCTTCAACTTGACGATACGTTCCTATTATGCCGTGAGTTTCGCCTTACCCCTGAGTAACCGCGTTTATCCCTACCATTTCCATAAGTGTTCTTAGATATCCATAGCCTGGATAAATAATCGCGTCGTATATTATCCTTTTCCATCTGATTCACGATCTTTTGCAGGAACTTCCCTACGCATACTCGTTTATTATCTCATTATAAAAAGCGGTCGTACAATGGACATTTACCTACTACTCTACCCATTACAATACTCTTTAGGACGACGTATCAATCAACTATTATAGGCTTGTCTATCTCAACCCTTCTCTCGCCTACTCCATTCCTAATAATAGAGTATCCATCTCTACCATGGCCTCTTCCAGTTTTATCCGCTACACATCTGAAGAGTTGCTCGATATCTGCCATCGCCATGCAACCAACTCTGGATTCGTTCCCACGATATTTCTCTCGCATGAAGTAGATTGGAATGAGCTTCTTGCCAAAACTGTAACGGGATGCTGGCTTGCTGCTCGGGAGCGAGAGATTACGTATGGCTTGGAAGGCTATCTTGAAAAGCGTAACGACTGGATAGTTATTCTCGAACTTCCCCAGGGTGACAACATCACCATCGAATTGAAACAGGTTGATGTTTGTGACAACACTATTACTATTTGCCGAAAGGGGGCACCTATACGCATGGCAAAGAGGGATCATGACGAGTTTGAGCTTCTCAAAGGCTATGCCTGCAGTTTTAGGAACGAGGTTAATACGTATACTAAGGCAGAGGACTGGTTAGATCAATTGGAGAAGTCCGGCGTAACTCGATATCAACTCCAACAAGGTCGAGGTGAGTATCTACTCTGCATCTTGCCACGAAATAAGCTATCTAGAATATAATACTAATTATTTTATGATAATATAGGCCGCCGTTACTGGATTGACGCCGTACTTCGACAGTTTTGTGGGTTCTACAAGGGCGAGCTTCCTAACCTCGATCAAACCGAGATGGTACATGTCTGGGAGTCTGGTAATGAAGTAGAGGTGCCAAAGAGCGCTCGGTCTATCGTGACTGGCCAATTTCTCTCCACGAAGTGGCCAAAGAACTCTCATCTCTACCAATCCCGTTCTCTTCTGAGCTTGATCGAAAACGTACCTGACCCAGCTTTGGGACCCTGGCGATTTCAAGGGACCAAGTTTGATATAAAATCTTGGTTTAAGAGAGACGGCCAGAATTCGCAAACTATGTCTACGCAATCGAGTATGCCATCTGAGTCTCAACCCCGACCGGAGCACCACATGAAAGATTGGCGAAGACAAGAAGCCGGTGCCACACCGTCTTGGTATATATTTCCCGAGCCCTATTAATGGAAAACTTTTAAGTCGCGATTAGCTGTTTTTAGTGTGTATCTAATACCTAGGGTACTTATGTACTGATATATGAGTAAATATGAGATATCTACAGACTACTTGACCTGTCCGGCCTGGGAGCGTCACGAGACATGTGAACTATGAGAATTTATTTTATGTATTTAGAAATGTACTTATTTTAGCGGTGCCCTAAGATTCAACGCGGGACGTCGGATTGGGTGGTTATATTCCCGGGTAAATGTGAAAGGTGAAGATGGTATAGAGGCTCTAATACCGGCCGTACGGGACGGATGCCGCCTATTTATTCCACGAGATGCTCCACTACAAGGCACTCCGCATAGTATTAATCTCTCTAACTATGGCGAGTTTAGCGCTCTGCGGGGAATCTCTAGCGCATTGTGAATTCCCCCATCTTGGGACTTTCTATCACATTTCTCCAAATTATCCGCCAACCGACTTCCACCATTTCGAACTTCTCTACCTCTCCAAACGTGGATCCCCAACCCCAATGCGGAGTATTATTTACATATGCTATAGCCAGTTCAGGCACCTTTGTACTTGGCAATCAATACGATCTTGGATAGTATCCCCGTTATGAATGGCGTTACTACGTAAAAATTATGCGGACGAGCTTAGCGGAATCGAGATGTCTGTTCCGCCTTCACGATGGTTCAACTGCGGGTCGGAGCAGTTCGCTCTAACCCTACCGAGAATAAACAACTAGGATTTATATATATTTCTTCCATGATCCAGTGTATGGTTACGGTTTTTGTGTGCTCGTGAGATACTAGGTGTACTTGGGGCGTTTATATACCCTTGACCCAGCGTTGCCTGCTCCCCAGGACGGACCTCTCTAGAAACGGGCTTAACAGCTATATTCTGCTATGCGCCTACAATCTCTGAGATGCCAATTGCTGTCCGTAGTGGCTGGGTTCGCGCCCTTCACTAATGCCCTCGGACAGCAGCAGATAATCAGCTTCACCAGTAGCGAGGGTGCTTTCCAAGTAGCTGGCGGGTCGATTTCCCGGCCTCAGATTCTGGTTTCAAACAATGAATATTGGGGAGTCATTCGTGCTGCGGGCGATCTCGCCAAGGACTTTGGTCGAGTGACGGGAACCAACTTCTCATTGAGCAACGGAGAATCTGGTGCTGAACCGGCATCCTACGAATACAAGCCAATCACGCGTAATTACACGCATGTAAGTAAACCTCAGAACTCCCTATTATACTAAATACACGGAATATGCGATCAGTCGAAAGTTCAGTATCTTTTGAGCCCAAATATCTCTACCCCATAAACCTTTACGTAGTGATAGATGTAGGGTCTTCCTAGCAATCACCTGTTAACATATATGACCTAGTATGCGGTTAATGATACGCAATACTTCCGCGGTCCCGAATATGCTGATCCGTCGGCTGAAAGTACCGTCATAATTGCTGGTACGCTGGGACATTCTAAAGCGATTGACGACTTGGTTAGTGCTGGGAAGCTGAACGTCTCGGATATCGAAGGAAAGTGGGAATCATTCACAACTAAACTTATCGAAGATCCGGTTGCCGGATGCTCAAAGGCAGTTGTCATAGCAGGTAGTGACCCTCGTGGGACTATCTTCGGCATATACGACATTAGCGAGCAGATCGGCGTGAGCCCGTGGTATTGGTGGGCCGACGTCCCCATCAAGCAGTCGAAGGAAATATATGTTCTACCAGATGATAAAGTCCAAGGGTCTCCTTCTATTAAGTATCGTGGCTTTTTCATCAACGATGAGCAGCCTGGATTGTCTGGATGGGTCCAATGGAACTACCCCGACACGCCCTATGGAGATGGTTACAATGCCGACTTTTACTCGAATGTATTCGAGCTCCTCCTTCGACTACGGGCGAACTACCTATGGCCTGCCCTCTGGGGCACTATGTTCGAGATTGATGACCCCGCGAACCAGCCACTAGCTGACGCATGGGAGATCGTACTCGGGAGTTCGCATACGGAGCCGATGATGCGCGCACAGAATGAATTCAGCACGTTCTACACTAGCAAAGGCCTAGGTCCCTGGGCGTATAATCTAAATAATAAAACGATCGACGAGTACTTTGTTTACGGAGCGGAACGTGCGAAGCCCTATGCGCGCAATAGTTTATGGACTATGGGTATGCGGGGATCTGGCGACACGGCTATTGAAGGCCTGGGCGTCGAAGTGATCGTCGAGATGCTAGAGACTCTTGTTCACAACCAACGGGCCATCATCGAAGACGTGTTAAATATCAAAGCCACCGAAGCACCTCAGCTATGGTGCCTGTACAAAGAAGTCATGTCATATATCCTTCAAGGTCTTACGATTCCGGAGGATATTACCCTTCTATGGGCAGATGACAATTGGGGTAATGTTCGGAGAGTGCCTATCGACAACGAGACGACGCGATCTGGAGGAGCTGGCGTATATTACCACTTTGATTACGTTGGCGATACCAGAAATTACAAATGGATAAACACCATCCAACTGGAAAAGACTGCAGAGCAGATGCAGCTTGCATATTCCCACGGTGCTGATAGGATATGGATTGTTAACGTTGGAGACCTAAAACCCTTGGAGATACCACTCAGCCACTTCTTAGACATGGCATATGACATCAATCAGTGGGATGTAGATGGAGTGGCCAACTGGACACTTGCTTGGGCGGCTCGCGAATTCGGGCTAGAGCATGCTACAGCTATCACGGAGATCATGACACGCTTTGGCATGTTTGCCGCAAGAAGGAAATTCGAATTGGTGGAGCCCTACGTGTATTCGGTCGTCAATTATAACGAGGGCGATGCGGTATTAGGTCAATGGCAAGGTCTGGCTGACGATGCGCAAGCCATCCATGACCTGTTGGATGAAGCTCATAAGCCGGCGTTCTTTGAAATGGTTCTACACCCTATTCTCGGTGGCCAAATCGTTCACCAGGTCCATATCGGCGCTGAAAAGAATATGGTTTATGCAAACCAGCACCGAAACGCGGCGAACGATCTTATCTCCCAAGTCCTATCTAGCTTCAGTGCCGACGGCAGTCTTACGGCAAGATGGGACAGCCTATTAGATGGGAAGTGGAAGCGTATGCTAGATCGTAAGTCGAACCACCTTAAATTGTTCAGATATTCTTTACTAATTCTATAGAAACCCACTTTGGATATGACGGTTACTGGCAGCAGCCAATGCGGAATGTCCTTCCGGCCATGGCTTATGTCCAGAGTACTGTATCTTCGATAGCAGGTAACGTTGGCATCGCCGTGGAAGGGTTAAACGCCAGTATTCCTGGTGACGATAAGTATCATGGCAACTCAGGCAATACTCTCGTGCTTCCGCCATTAGACCCTTACGGGCCTGCAGCGCGGTGGTTCGATGTATTCTCGCGAGGCACGTTGAATTGCGACTGGTCGGCCGAAACGGATATTCCTTGGGTTCAGCTGTCACAATACAAGGGGACAGTAGGTCCTGATAATGGTACGGACTCCCGCGTCTTCGTTTCGATAGACTGGGAGAACGCACCGCAAATCGTCAACAACACAGTGGCCAACATCAACTTCTCAGCGGGCTGCGGCCGCGAAGGCTTTTCAAGCTGGTACGGCAAACCGATCGTGCAGCTTCCCATTAATCTGCGTACGATCCCATCAAACTTTACCCAAGGATTTATCGAGTCAGACAAGCACGTAGCCATCGAAGGGCCGAACTACCAACGTATCTACACGCCGCCTAATGTGGCGACGGACTCAGATATTAAATATCACACGCTGAAGAACTACGGACGCACGCTCGGCGGCGTGACTCTCTGGCCGCAGACTATACCACCCCAAACTACCGAGTCGGCCCCGGCTCTCGAATACGACTTGTATCTATTTACCAACATCTCGAAGGCCAACGTAACGTTATACCTCTCACCCACCCAGAACTACCTCTCCGACAAGACACCTCTCGAGTTTGCCGTGTCTCTTTTCCCTGCGGGTGCAGAGCAGGCTGAGCCACAAGTTGTCCGCTTCGTGGGCGAGAGCGTCGGAGCGGGTATGCCTCCCGGTTGGGGACGCGCCGTCGCCGACGCCATCTGGGGGCTCGCACCGAATCATAATACCACAACGACTTGGAACATTGCACAAGAAGGGGCATACACACTCAGGGTTTGGGGACTAGCGCCGAGCGTTATCGTACAGAAGATTGTGCTTGATCTAGGCGGCGTCAGACCCAGTTATCTCGGTCCTCCCGAGAATTTTCTTGTCGGGAGAGACGAGTTAGGTGTTTACAATCAAACAAAATTTGCAGATGGCCCAGGGGTTCTTGGCGGAGTTGCAAAAGGCAAAACTTTTGTAAATTAAATTTCTTAACGCTTATCTAAATTCTTCCTAGTTCATACTTTTTGCAAGCCTCAACTTTTACTAGGGTTCGATATTCGATTATGCAATCCCCTTGTCCCCTTTCCCTTTCCCTTCCCTATTTCAACCGAGCTGAGTTGTCAGTGGATACTTTTTCTTAATGTTGACCTTATACCTGTAAAGTCAAATTTAATTGGCTTAAAATCTGCTGAAACAAAAGTCCGGGGTGCTTAAAGTCCAGCTAGGCCAAACCTTACGAATCATATGCTAGAAGTATGTTTTCGTGCCCCACTAATTTTATGGTTAGGGCTGCCACACTTGCACACTCAGCACACTTACAAACAAGGCGGTTACCCCCCGTTGCCCTGGTGAATTTTAACATCCAAAAATCAACATGGGTTCAATACATATTACTTTAGCCATCTGCAACACTTTCCATCCACATTTTAGCTCCTGATGACGATATTTTTCGCGTGGACCTCCCACAACGTAATCTCTTACTACTAACTAATCTAGCTCAAGAACACCCATTAAGCAGGTGTATACGCTCGTTAATCGATTTAAAATCTCGAAATCGCGACGAGCACTAATTTCTTTCTCACGGCAACGACATACGCTGCCTATCTATTGACATTGTTTATGTCAACACTTCTGGCTTAATTTTCAGACGACTTTACAGGGGAGGATAATTGATACGGACAAAATAGAGCTATCCAAAATGGCTGTGATAGACCCAGGAGCATCATCTATCACGGTCGCAGGTAAGATAGACTTTCCGTATAAAATAGCAATCTAGATGATGCTGACGTGTTAAAAGTTCGAGTCCGACCATTTACCATCAGAGAAGCTGCACAACTGTATGCCAAGCCCGATCCCATAGTACCGAGATAGCCATGCTAACGTAGTAGTATAGACAAAGGAATGATGACGGCACGTTATTTCTAGGGGATGGCTCCCTGGCTGCAGCTCCCACACCGAAACTCAAGCAAGGTGGCATACGATCCGTTATTAAAGTGGTCGATGACAGATGCTTGTAAGTATTCACACAAGAGATGCCACATTATAGTAACTGACTTGTACGTATTGTAGAGTGTTTGACCCGCCGGAGGATAACCCAATCCAAAAATTCTCGAGATCCGTGGTACCAAATGGCAAGAAAGTCAAAGATCAAGTCTTCGCTTTCGACCGCATATTCGACGAGAACACGACCCAAACAGAAGTATACGAGTCTACGACGAAGAACTTACTGGACAGCGTCTTAGACGGCTATAATGCCACAGTATTTGCATATGGAGCTACGGGGTGCGGTAAAACGCACACAATCACCGGCACGGCCCAGATGCCCGGTATCATATTCTTGACAATGCAGGAACTGTTCGAAAAGATTGCCGACCGTAGCGACGAAAAGCATACCGAGATATCCTTGTCGTACTTAGAGATTTATAACGAGACCATTCGAGATTTGCTGGTCCCCGGGGGTAGCAAGCAAGGACTGATGCTCCGCGAGGACTCCAACCAAGCCGTAACAGTTTCAGGACTTACGAGCCATCACCCCAAGGATGTTCAAGAGGTTATGGACATGATCGTTCAGGGGAACGAATACCGGACAGTATCGCCAACCGAGGCGAACGCCACTTCTTCACGATCCCACGCAGTTTTGCAGATCAATGTTGCCCAGAAAGACCGCAACGCTGCTGTCAACGAACCTCATACAATGGCTACTCTGAGCATCATCGACCTCGCGGGTAGCGAGCGAGCCAGCGCTACCAAGAATCGAGGCGAGCGCCTGATGGAGGGTGCTAATATTAACAAGTCTTTACTCGCACTAGGCAGCTGTATTAACGCACTCTGCGATCCCCGAAAGAAGAATCACGTCCCTTACAGGAACAGCAAATTGACACGACTTCTCAAATTCTCGCTAGGCGGCAACTGCAAAACAGTCATGATCGTTTGCGTGAGTCCGTCGAGTGTGCATTTCGACGAAACCCAGAATACGCTACGGTATGCCAACAGAGCGAAGAATATCCAAACCAAGGTGACGCGAAACGTCTTCAACGTCAACCGACACGTCAAGGACTTCCTCGTGAAAATCGACGAGCAGATGGCGTTGATCAACGAGCTCAAAGCCCAGCAAAAAGATGCCGAGAAGACTTTCTTTGCTAAGTTTCAAAAACAACTAGAAAAGAGAAACTGGTCGGTTAGGGAAGGAGTTCAGAGGATCCAGGCGGCATATGAAAACTCGTCGTCTGAGAGGCAAGAGAAAGTGAACCTAATGAAGAAGCAGAGAGGAGTCGAACGTCGCATCGGTCTTTTGTCATCGTGGATCGCCGCATTCGACGCGGTTTGCGATATGAGAGAGGATGAGGATACAATGCCGTCAAACCTTACCGCTATGCGCAAAACGGCGGTAGGGATTCAGCTAGAACTCGAGGACAGCCGGCAACATATCCACCAGAAGTTGAACAGGATGAATTGGGAGCGCGCTATCGACGGAGCTCTCCAGCATAGTATCAACCAGCTACCAAAGGGAGACGTAAATGTGGATAATGGCGAGATCGAAAGCCTCACTAGAGAAGCCGAATTATGGAAAGCCAAATTTGCGCGCGAAGCCGACCGCGAGGTTCTTGATCAGGATAAAGCCGGCGACTCAGGGATTATGCAAGTCCTTCTTACCGCGCAGTTTGAAATCCTCGCCTCGCTATCGGAGACGGTAGATATGAGCGAGGACGAGGCTGTTTCACATGCTAAAAGTATCATCAACCGTTTACTAGAGACAGGATACGCGGCCGCCTCGCAAGTAGTTAAGCCGGACGGGGCCAAGATGCCGGTAGAGGCATTTCCGCCAACGAAGCGCGGGACCCCGAAACGAAAGAAGACGACGAGGATAAGCATGGGAAAAGACATGATAAAGCCAATCCCTAACCCAGCACTAGCAGCCGTCGTGGCCTCCTCCCAGCCACAAATGTTCGGTTCTCCGGTCAAGGGTTCCCCCCGACGTCGTAAAGCGCTTAACGCGCGTAAGGGCGTCTCGTTTACTCCGGTTAGGAAGACGTCGAAGCGGGCGGTACGATGGCGTGACGACGACGGCGAATCGGGCACCCTGGCCGACTTTGAGAAGACACCCCAAAAATTATACTCTTCACCGGCGCGTAGCTCACCCGAGAAGGCTGTACCTGCGATCCCCCCTATTCCGTTTTACTTACACAAAGATGACACTGCAGATGATTCCAGTACCGAGCTGACGATCCCCGAGACGACAAGCCTTCCGGTTGCGAAGCCTAATAGGTTCCAGGCAGGATTTTTGTCCAAATCTCGTACGTCGGAAGTTAACGGCTCGCCGACCGGACCTACGATCTCTATAAACCTGACGTCCTCACCCGGCAGCGAGGGCCGGATTAGCCCACTACGTAACCTTGACGTTTCGCGAGCTGGTAATATCAACTCCCCCAAGATACGGTTATCGTCAAGTCCAAAATCATCCATACCAGTGCCTCAAAGTATGTCGTCAGACGAAAATCACCCTCCATCATCCGACTCGGAGACTTCGGCCATCATTGACACGTCTAAGCTTCGCTCGGCAATCCACGCCAACAAGAGACCAAGGCGGCTCTCTTCGCTAGCAGGAAGCGTGACGGGTCCGGCTGTGGTCTCTAGGCGAGTGTCCTCGATCGGATCTATCGGCGGCAACTACCATAAGACCAGCAACAGCTACGCAGGCCCCCCGTTAGCATCGAGCACGAACGGTATCTCGCGGTTACGACGAGGAAGCGCGGAAAGATATAGGAGCCCTCCCATCAGCTGCTCACCGCCGGACATGGGAACCCGCGATTCGAAAGCGTTCACACCGGGCCAGGCCAGACGAATGAATATAAGCAACAGCGTAAGGGGTACGAGCGCACTGACCAGCCCGAGCGACAGGAGGTTGGAGGCTGCCAGCAACCGCGGGCGACGCATTACTATTGGTGGCCCGGGTATGGCGGCTGCAGGCGGTGCGAGGAGGGAGAGAGGAACTCTGACTTGGCGATAAGTTGATTGTTCTATCCGTGAAGGTATTTGATTAAATAAGATTAGGCGTCGGGGCTCTTCGGGCGTACAGTTGCAGATGACCTTGCTGAGCAGATTGCACATGTGCGTCTTTGTCCGTCTCGTGGAAGGTTCAGGTCGAGACTGGCGTTTTTAGGTGCAATTCTCATACAAACATGATTATTCGGTCGGTTGGCTGGCTGTGGTGTTTAGGAATCCCTTGGTCCCTTGTACCTGATAGTTTTCATTTCGATAGAGGTCCAAGGTTTTATGTCTCACGTTCGATAAGTAATGAAATCTGGTTATGCTCATGTTTAATTGGATGTCGCGGAGTGAGGTTGATGGGTGTATGTTTATTCGGTAGGAGGGAAGGGAGATGAAGGTTAAGATCCGATGTAGATGTTCCTCGTTTATTGTTAGATCCAGGTTACTCAAATGATTCATGCGACGTCTAATGTATACCGTCTCTATATTAATTTCTCGAGGTGCGCATTGGCTTTGTTGAATTCCCACCTCTAATTCGTCTTCAGCTACCAAAGGATGAGTTTCACAAAGCAGTGGTCATGACGTCGTAGGGCTGAAGCAGCCAGCACTTTGGCAACCCGAACGCAAGGAACATAGCCATTTGGCGCTTAATCTATCGATTGCTAGGGAGCTTTGCTTTACTAGCATCGAGTTTGTATTGGGGTCTATAATGTCTTACAATGTTGTAATCTCCTTCTCATAGATAATTTAGTTGGAAATGGTAAAATGGTATAAATAAGTTATAAGACACTGTCTGCTTTTCCCCTGTAATTGAAGTGTTTCATACTGGTCTCTTGCGTTTGATACTCAACCATAGGTACCTACCTAACTAACTCTTTATCAACCTGAATCTACCAGTATGAAAATATAAATAACAACTTAGCTTATCTATTGTATCTTGGAAATATAGCTACCTGTTTTAAGTATAATTTCAATCGTTCGTTATGGATTCAAGGGACACGAAAGAATGGCCGGCCCTATACACGTCCTCGACGACTACTACCTCTCCATCACGCTCCTCGTCACCATCGCGTACCAGCTGCTCTTCTTCGCAATAGCGTACAGCTTTAAGTTTGATAAGCTTACAGGTTCCGCCCCTATTTTCTTTCTTCCTTCCGCAATCGAAGTTCAATTAAAGATCATCATCTTATAAAATCACAGACTTCGCCGGAGGTACCAACTTCGCGGTCCTAGCCGTGCTCACGCTAGCCCTGAACCGCAATCCTGATGCGCGACAGATCGTGGCCTCGGTATTTATTTTAGCGTGGGGGCTGCGGCTCTCGCTCTTCTTACTGTACCGCGTACTACGAACGGGCAAAGATGATCGCTTCGATGGCACGCGCGATCGGTTCTTTCCGTTCCTCGGCTTTTGGATCTTCCAGATGCTCTGGGTTTGGGCCGTCTCGCTGCCTGTCACCGTCTTGAACTCCCCCGCCGTCCGTAGTTATCAGCCGCAGGTTTCTTTCGGTACGGGTCGGGATATAACAGGCGTTGTTTTATTTGGTATCGGGTTTATTACGGAGAGCGTGAGTGATGTGCAGAAGTTCGTGTTTCGGTCGAGGAATGATCGGAGCGCGATTTGCGACTCGGGGTTCTTCTATTGGAGTCGTCATCCGAATTACTTTGGGGAGATCATCATTCAGTTCTGTAAGTTTTCGCTTTGATATTGGTGGGGATTAAAATTGACGATTAAAGCTATATATATGATATGCGTCTCGCCCGCTGCTAATGGCCCTGTCGCCGGACAAGCATTCAATACACTTTATGCCACCATCTTAGGTCCCTTCTTCCTCACCACCTTGCTCATGTTCATTTCGGGGCTGCCGCTGTCCGAGCGCCCCGGCGCTAAGAAGCGGTACGAGAAGGGTTTGAATTGGGAAGGCTATCAGCGGTATTTGAACCGTACTAGCATCCTTATCCCGTTCCCGCCACAAACCTATGAACGGCTCCCTAGTATCGTAAAGAGAACGGTGTTCCTCGAGTTTCCTATGTACGTATTCGACCCGGCCAAACACTCAGAGATCACCGAAAATAGGCAAATCAGCGGATGAAGGGCGGCATGAGAATCCCCCTATTGACTTCTGCCGGATGGAATAGTCCTTAACAGATAGAACTTAAGTGAAACGACGGTATCCTTTACATGGATAACTTTTCCGATTTAAATTTACCATCACTACGCCACCAGCCACCATCGACCAACCGTCGGACAGGAGCGCCAACACCACTCATCAAAACTTTCAACATCGTCTATAATCCACTCAATTCGCAGGCGCCCTTCACAGGCCCTATATGAGCGCCTTCCCCCGCTATATCAGCCGCCGTTGGGGCGGCCCCGCTATTCACGAGTATACCCGCCGGGTCGAAGGGTTGGTCAAGAGATTCTTGAGAGGTGCAGTAGTCGGACTCCGTGGGCTCTTCCGAGTATGCTTCAGAGCCCTCGGGGATGGGAATCATTGCTGATTTGGTCCATATGTGGATGGCTGCTGACCAGTCGAGCCCATCTATACACTTTAGGAGCAAACAAAGTTAGTGATTATCCCTGTTAGAGTCAAATAAGGTACCCGGTCATGGATTGGGAGTTTGTTGGTAACTATGTGTATTATGCGCCGAATAAGATGAGGATAAAGGAGGTATTGAAGATATACATACTCCTCCTTTGACGGAGACAACATTCTTGCCCTATATATTATTAGCATGTGTTGCATAAGTCACCGATGGCATTCACCCACCGGTGTCGTGTGAAGCAGTCTGGTACCGCAATTGCGGCAAAAATAGCTAGGTAATGAAAATAAGTTAACCAATCCATCATCATCATTATGAATGGAGGGAGAAACATAGTAATTACCAATAAAGCGTGTGACCAGAAGGTGTCGGCCGGCTATATCATCACCAGCGAGTCAGTGAGTCATACTTCAAACGATCTATACATCAGTTATAATTTATATAACTACATAGATAGGTACATATAAATTGTAACGTAGATACTAATAGTAAATAAGTGATTAAAATACTCACGTATAGCACGACATCAGCTCAGCACGAGGTAGGGGAAAACGGGGGAATATAGCGGAGGTGCCAAAGGCAGAGCTCGTCTGACGGCGACATTCGGCACAGTGGCAAATGTAGAGAGCCAGGGGCTTGGGCAGGGGCGTTTTAAACGCGACGGAACCGCATTGGCAGCGGGCTTCCATGGCTTATTTCCTTTTCGTCTGGTATTTTCAACCAAGTGACTTCCTTTTCTGATGCTTCGTCTCCTTTCCGCTATACAGTTATATTAGATACTAAGGTGTGAACACTTAGTATTCCCAATAACGCGAGACTCTTTGTGCCTCTAGGTGCCTAAGGTTAGGTACCTAAAACAACTCGAGTATTTGTCACAGCCCTTTGGCCTTTGGGATCCTTTGGGGTTGGTTATGTCGGAAGTACAAGTAGCCAAGTCAACATACCAAGAAAAAGTTGAGTCAACGGTGGACGATAATTCCGGAGGGAAAGGACGCGGAGCTTAAAGCTTAACTAAGGAAGGTAGCCTAGTGTAAGAACCCCCGGTCCCGAAAGTTAATTTAGCGTGTCCCGATCCCCGCATATCTTGTGTCTCCCGGATTAGTCATCAGCTTTATATAGAAACGTACCTATGTATATACATATACTGGTATACTCGTTTATGATAATTACGATTTCATTAGCACATATCACAAGATGTTAATATCAGGTTTCTAAGAATTACAATAGCAGGATAAGTAATATAATCTCACACGACTATATCCAAAACTCATACAAATAGCGAAAGCACGCTGATGACATCACGATATCATTAACTCATCGTATCATCCACCACTCCCGAACGCGATGTCACATGTCTAGGTGTTCCCAACTTGTCAGCTTAATATTATATCTGATATGTGAATATTACCCTTTTAGATGATGGACATGAAAGACAATCAATCCAAGTCAAACCATGCTAGAACTCCCTCCTTATCTAGGATATCAGGTTTAGCCCCATTTTCCATAAGAATCCTCGCTAATATCTCGTTCGATTTGGTGAAAGCGATGTGTAGTGGCGTTCTGCCGTCGCTATCTTGAATATTTGGGTCTGCCCCATTTCTCAAAAGCAGCTCGGCCTGTGCCTTATACCCCGCATATCTACGAGGAAGCACATTTGCGGCTTCGTGGAGAGGTGTCTCCCCTGCTGCATCCTGGATGTTAGGGTCTGCTCCATTCTCCAACAGCTCTTGGACTAATTTAACCGATATCGCAAGATGCTGTTTTACTACATAGTGTAGTGCTGTTCTTCCGTGATCCACATCCCCTTTGTCGCTACGTTGTATACCACACGCAACATGTAATAGGGTCCTTCCGTAGCGATCCTTATAACAAACATCGGCGCCGTCCTCTACGAGTGTCCTTGTGTTCCCGATATTCCCAGGTAGGGTAGTTAGGTGTACGCCCGTTTCTCTAACTACGCGCAGCGTTGTTTCCTCATCTGCATCACCGCTCGCCACACTAATCTTCCTGTTCAATAATGACTGTATTGCGTCACTAAGACCGTGCTCTACCGCCATCTGTCGCGCCGTCATTCCATAATTATCTTTTATAGACGGGTCGGCGCCTTTTTCTATCAGCAGCTGAACTAAAAGTTCATCCTGGTTAGAACAGATAGAAGAGGTAGCGTCATGTAACGCTGTCTGTCCGTGGCGTACGGCATAATGCAGCACGGTCCTCCCCTCTTTATCTTTGAGGCTTGCACTAGCCCCATAGCTGAGGAGTAGCTTTACTATAGTTGTAGCTAACGACATTAAATGCTGCTGCTTTTTGCTATCCGGGTGCCGAGTTCCCCTGACTGACATATGCAATGGTGAAATACGGAAATAATGATCCCGGATATCTGGATTGGCGTTATTCTCTAGTAGAACCCGTATCACAGATTCATCTCGTCTGAATGCTGCCAAATATAAAGCTGTTCTCCCCTTCATGTCTTGTATGTTAACGTCCTCTCCATGTTGCAATAGTAACTGTACTGCTTCTCCATGTCCATACTGCACCGCCTCATGTAGGAGTGTAAAGCCATGAATATTCTGAAAATTCCGTACGGAATGGTATTTAATCAAAAGCTCTATCGTTGGTGTATCTCTTAGCCCTTTAGCCCAAAGTGCCTCGATTACTCCCTTCATATGGTTTCTGACGGCCATATATAACGGTGCCATCCTTCTACAGCTGTAAGAGATGGGGTCGGCGTTGTAATCTAAAAGTAGCCGTGCAATCGACTCATGCATCCTCTGAATTGCTACTTGCAGCGGAGACATAGCCGATTTGTTTAGGATGCTGACATTGGCTCCTCGTACCAACAATTCTTCAACCATTAGTATATGTCCTCCATGTGCGGCTATGTGAAGAGCTATGGATCCATTGTAGTTAGTTAGGTTAAAACCTGCGCCATATCCGAGAAGCAACAAGACAACGTCCCAGTGGCCTCCGGTTACCGCCTCTATTAACGGCGTTTGGATCCTCTGGGTCATTCCGTATGGAAACCCTGTATTTAATATGAGGTCATTTTTCGGGATTTTCTCCAATAATTGGCTAACCACCCTTATATGCCCATGCCTTGATGCTATTGCGATGCCCATAGGCAACCATTTATCTTCAATAATTACTTCTTTCATGACTTCCCAGAAGTTGTAGAGGCAAGACATGCTAAAGGGACATATCGGTAGATTCTCCTCTAGTCTCTTACTCATTATGAAGACCGCTTCTCCCAATTGGCACCGATGTGAAGGTTTGTGTAGCATTCTCCATGATCTAGAAATTCCTCGTACCCAATCTTGGAATACGGTAGTTACACAACCCTTCCCAATAAAAGAGGAAAATAGCTCTTTGAGAGGGCTCTTGTTGCTTCTCATTGAATCGCATTTTTGGCAATGAAAAGCCCAATAAACCATTGCGTAATCCACCAGTGCGTCCGAGTCCGACTTGGGTCGGGAGCTCCTCAGCATTCGCCTGACATGATCCTGGAAGAGAATACGAAAACAGGTCTCAGCCAATAATGCGTGCGCATCTAGTAGACTATAATCGTTCGGCTGAGCTTTCCTAATAAATTCGACGACCGAAACATGTCTAAAGTCGAAATGATCATTTTCCCTATTCAAAACTACTAGGTGACGGCAGACCTGTAGAATATCTCCACGGGTGATAGTATCCGGCTTCATGTTTAATTCGACGCAGATCGCGGTGATTAGACATTGTGATGGGAGAGACTCCTCTGCCTGATATAACCATAGAATCGTACGTCTTGCTAATTCTGCATATCGACCATTCTTTATGTTTGCAAAAATGCTGTTGTACATGGCTTCTAGACCAATCGGAAGTTCATCCAGAGCTGTCTCCATGTTACCGCCCAGAGAGCTGCAGACATAGTTGATGGCGAATTCAATGTACGTGAACCTAGTAGATCTAGGTCAGTAGGTACCTAATGAAGCACCCAGTGGTAGTTCCCGCCAAGAAAAGAGGATACTAACATTCCATGTGCTCGTTCCGCGAGCGTCATTTTGATCTTATCCTTGATGCATTTGTCTCTATCTCTAAGCCGGGTTTCTACCTCGGTGCCGATATATAGAGTAACATCGCTCTTCGTCTTTATAGGGACGACTTCTATCTTAGGCCAATGGCCGAGGGCGTTATTAATTCGAGTTTCTGGTCGGCTTGATAAAATGATTTTCAACAAACATGTGGGTGCTTCTATTTGCATAAGGTCATTCAACATCTCAAAGAAAATAGCTAAGTCCTCATGTTTAATCTCATCTAGTGCGTCGATGATTATAGTTGTTTGAGCTCTGCCGTTAAGGCTAACGAGTTTCTTTATCATCTCTTTCAACTCATCCAACGTGAGCAGCTCTTCCCCATGGCACTTTGCTGCCCATTTTTCTGTTACCGCATCTAGTCCTTCTCTTCCCTTTACAAGTTGTCTGATGATGCTTCGAAGGATGGAATCAATGCTCGTTCCTAGGGTTCCCGAGCAGTAAAAATAGGCCATCGTTCCTCGGTTCTCTTGATTGTATAGAGTCTTGACATGCTCGATAATGGTCAAACTAATATAGTTAGTATACAAGTACGATCCGATTTAACAAGAGAATTCAAATATACATCAAAGTAGTTTTTCCTGTCCCAACTAAATTTACGTCAGTATTATGGTAAACTTGAGGCTGCTAGATAATAACTTACGATCTCCGGAGAGCCACAGCACCGATGGAATGATCGTACCCTCCCAGTATTTATATTCCGGCTCCTCCAAGATCCATTTCCCCGGTGCTTTCCTCTCAGACCCTACAGCCTTATCGCGGGCTGACTTGTGAAGAATACTCTGATTTGTAGCTGAGATCCATGCCAATACTTCCCGTTGTTTCTGTCCTACCAGGAAGTTAGCTCCCTCCCATAACGATTTATTTCAACCTACTTCGCACGTATTCATCAATGCTGGCGGTTTGATGATCTATATTATATATTGGCGAAACTATATGCTCCGCCAGTGCCTTTAATTCCGTTAATTGGGTTGTACGGCCTATAATATTATCAGCAGAGTCGAGGCGAAGCAAACATTTATCTACTTACATTCGTCCTCGATCAGTTTCGTCCATCTACCTCTTCATCTCTGCTCTGAAGGGTATCTTTGAGTTTCTTCAGCGCACTATCAGACAAGGGTATAATGCTTTTGAGGACAGTGCCTATGTCAAGTGTGAGAAATATGCTAGGCCGTATTTCGTGCTAATAATATCACCTAGTTTCGTTTGATTTTGGAAGCCTTTAATTTCCGCTAAGTATTCCAATGTTGGTTCATACACGCTAATCACGCACATTTCGAGTTCGTTTAAAGCACCAGAAGGCATCGTCATATATCGGGCTTCAATTAAGGCGTAACGTGCGAGAAGGTGAGTCAAATATTCGGCCCCGTCTAGTATTGAGCCAGCTTTATCCTCGTGGTTAATGGCCATCTACAGAGCTGTTAGTACGCAAGCCTAACTGCTACCTGAAATCACTAGGCTGTACCTGAAAACAAAAAGATGTGGCTGTCCAAGCAATTGTTCCTATAAAGTTGACATCAATATAGCATCTAGAAAGTGGGTCGATTGGAATTACCATATCCAGAAGGATCAAGTTTCAACCCGGCATCCACAAGTCCTTTGAATTGCATGATGGAATTTATCATCATGTGAACCTTATTCAAGAATATACGTCTTTTTTTCGTGTCCCCGTCACGGAATACTGAGTATTTTTTCCGGTACTCCTTATATACTTCAGATGCCTGTTGAAGTACCGAGCTGACAATATCAGCATCATTTGGCCTTTTTTTTATTTTTTTTTTATGTCGGCCTGAAGGATTGACACTGCTTTTGGGTCATATTCTTCAAATCTCTGGATTAGAGTGGTAGAATTAATATCCAGAATGTCCCCCGTACTAATCCACGATTATTCCTGGGATACTTTCAGCATTACGCTACAAGATAGGTATATACCTACTAATTAGAGCTATTTTTATGAACGATATAATGGGAATGATAATCTAGAGAGCAGATAGATTAAGCTTGTCAATGAGGATTCTCCGAGCCTCGACCTCATTGCGAGGCTGCCGTGGTGCGTCAGCAACCACCGCCACACAGCAACGTAGCTGTGTTGGCATCTTTTGATAGGTAAACTATTAAATGTTATGCTTAGCACTGCCACATTGCCTCCCGTACAATTCTTTCACTATAGTATTTTGGGTATAATAATATATCGTCGTTTCACATTCATAGGAAACTACCTTTTTAATTTAGTCAACTATCTTTTACATATTTTATTAACCGTGACTCACCTAAACGTAACCTTGCGGGATTAAGTATTAGGATAGGTGGTTACTTAATTGAAGATAACAAATGGATCACCTGAATAGATAATTACGCACATTAGGTGCCTAAGGGAAGGGGTCGGCAAGCTCCTCTCCAAGCTTCTTAGTATAAGAAGGGCACTATAGACTGTTTGTCTTAATATAGGATTTAGGTGCCTTAGGCGGCGATCCGAAAGACGGACCGGAAATGGCAGAAGGAGACGAAGCTACGATATTTAAAGAATGAAGAGAAATTATTGAGCCTGTGAAGGGGGTTATCCGAATAATGGTACCTAACGCCGAATGCGAAATCTTCACCCCTGTGTTAGCAAGAGCGCTGCTTGCGGAGGCTCTCCGGTCCTTTGTCATCTCCTATAGGTTGAGGTAGCTCTCTTGAGCACACTCTAAAAACACCCCCCATTTGTATTGGTGTTCGAGCGGGTTTAGGAACTACGTGGAAAAGTCTAACCCTTCCAAACGGGGATATGCCAGTATTACATCTCGGAAAATAATTCCGACGCCTCTAAATTGGTAAAGTGTATAAATATATAAGAGCTTGTAAGCTGAGCAACCCTCGATAAATTTGGTATCTCGAATCCAAAAGACTTAATGATCTTTAGAAGCCTAAACACCTAAAGATATATTGTCGATCAGCAATGAGATGAAGCCCTTGTGTTCTTCGTAATTAGAGTATTATATTCGTCCCATTTCGAATATATGAGCTTTCTCTACGTAGGTAATGTAAGCATTGCCAAGCCCATTCGAAAGTATTAATATATTAACGCTTCTTTTACTAAGGCTTACCATGAGATGAGATAGGTAAATAAGTCAATTAGAACTCTCGCCGTCATACGCTCATTAAGTTTACTATAGAGTCGACTAGATTCATAATAGGATCTATTTTATTAGCCCAGCCTTCCTACCCAGCTTACCTAAGGTATGCTATTTTCTACATCAATACAGGCGTGGGGTATAAGAGCGCACGAGAGCACATATACGACGGTAGTTAATAAAGGCGTAGGTTATTATAGACTGGGTTTCGGTAGGATAGGTTAAGTGAACCGCATCGATAGCTGCGTAGGTACTTACTACGTCGCGGCGGCGCAAGCCGGCGACCGGATCAGCTTCCCCAGACGATCTCCGGAGGTCTAGATCGCGCTCTAGGTCTATCTAGATCTCGCCTGCTTACCCCGTCCGGGCGTTCACAGTCCGTCTGCGGTCCCACGAATCTGGTTCGGCTCTGATAAGCTTATTGCCACGGCCAGATCAAACTGCTAGCCTGCCGTCGGTTCCCTCCAGATAGGATAGGACCCCTTATCTGACGACATAATCGTGTCATCATTGGATTTGGGGAAGCGGGGAGGAAGCAACAATACGTGCGGATCCGAACGAAAGTCTTCCTATAATCCTTAGCACGTCGAAATTTGCGCGTATTTACGAGGAACCTCTTGCATAACTCATACATATTACATATTACATACGACGAGCCTTTATTGGTGTATATTTTCTAGGCGTAGGCATATGCGTTGTCGTATGGCTACCTAGTATGGCTACCTAGTATGGCTGAAGAGGAGGTAGTATGCAGTAAATTCCACTATCCGCAAACCGACTAACGGCGCCGTCTCCACTTCGCGGAATCCACCAGGAGGATGCGACGGTGCTGGCCGTCCGCGGGCAGATCGCTCTTAGCACTCGCTTTACGACGAGATCCGTTAACGTAGATCCTAGACCTACGTAAAAGGATATATTTGCGAATGAACGCATACCTAGCTTCCAGATCTGGAGGCTAAACGGGACATTTCGAAATCGAATCAAACCCGGCCGAGGATTTGAGGATTTCAGAATTTGAGAATTTGAAAAGACCAAGTGTTTATGCTATGCCTAATAAGGGGCGTCGGATGGGGGTTACTACTATTAGGCAAGGTACGGTACCCCCAACTTATGTATTAACGTTGGACTAAAACCCCCAATCCCTGAAAAGCCCGGCAGCGTTACACTATAACCGCTGCGCTGATCCGTCGACTTTGTTCTGAAGAAATCATCAATCTGAATTTCGTGCATGACGTCCGCTAGGGATCGACCAGGAGAGATCTGCAAAAGACCAGGTCCGGTCCTCTAGAAGGGTAAAGACCTGCTACGATACCGAAAGGTTAGCGTCTCTGCTTTCCCTACCAACCTACAGAAAAAGACTGGGAGGTAGTACGCTAGGAGGAGATAATACCGGGGCTGCTACTGCGGGCTTCCGCTAATTAATGTACCTTAGAGGGTGATAGACATATCACGGCCTGCTCGCACGCTTAAGAGCTATATTTCATTACGTTAATAGTCGAGCGAAGGACTCCGCATAAGAGACGGAGACAGATGTGAAGGAAGTTTGGATATTATGCGTCTCCTATCGTATTGAAAGTAGGTTATATTATAGTTGATGATGTAGACGATGTCTTATATATGACCTATATCTACACCATTCTACATAATGTATATACTCCAACGCTAACTTGTAGTTCTCATGTAGCATCTTTCGCCTACGCATGTACCCATGTACGAAGGGGGCACGTACTACCTAATAGATGGATGCACCGAGGCACATCTTCATTTCACATATCCCATACATACTATATGTAAGAGCACGCGAGAACTACCACGTTGTGTCTCGGATAGGAAATAGGAAGTCTGCCGCCAAGCCGTCTTAGACCTCTAAGACAATCTCGATCTAAGTGTCTTGCACGAGGTCGAGATTGAGATTTTGAATCCAGTCTCTTCCATTCGTCTTCTGTCGTCATCATGATGGTTTCGCGCATTCGTCAAAGAAGTTTGGGATATACGATACCTCAGTTATCAATTGTTCTTCATATGCGCTCTGTTCTCTCCTATTAATAGCTAGCAAGCAACGTCATGTTGTGCTCACGTCTCTTTGATACTTCCCTTCTTTTGAGTTCTCCGTTACGATACTTTTATCGTCCAGTTGCATACGCATACGCATACATACCTAGGTATACCATAATGGAGATAGCATCCTAAAACTCCAGGTTACTTAAATAAGGGCGTGCGGCGCCATACCCGTTATAGAGAAAGCTAGGGGGGTCTCGATAGATAGTGCAGACGCATGCGAGTCCATAGTATAGTTCCCCCCCTCCCCTCTCCCCTCTCCCACCCCCTCAACCCTCGTCCTCTACTACCCACCTTATTTGTAAGGCCGTGCATGATGGTAGACGCAGGTCCGAGAGGATGAGGTTAAGCGCGGCTCGCAAAGTTACAAACCGTCCAGGATATTTTTTGCGTGGTTCGTGGTTAGCGCGGTCCTGTACTATGTAGTACACGCTGGCCTTCGGTTTGCAGTCTCGCGTGTAGAAGCGGTACGAGTACGGTGCTGATAAATGCGCGAGGGAGAAAGGGAGAGCAAAGTATATGGAGCCGCTGATTGCTAGCTTAGCGTTGCAGATAGCCAAGTTGGAATTATACTACATTGTATACTACATTGTATACTACATGGTATACTACATGGTATACTACATGGTATTACATTCTATGTACTGCGTAGTAAATGCTTGTTCATTGCCCAAGATTGGTTAGCGGAAAAGGGGAACGAAATCCGGAGATGAAGAGGGTGTACTGTGTAGCATCTTAAACTCTTAGCCCTGAGGAATAATATACCAAGCTGGGAGTTTTCTTTCCCATGTATACTCTCCTACATCGAAGCTAATCTATCGTCGTCATCGCGTCGAGATCGAAGTCGCCGATCGTCATATCTGCATCTTCAAGTCTTCACCTGCACACCTTACGTACTATGGTAGCCTTGGATAGATTGCTTACCCATCTAGTTCCCCCTACCTACCCACACCTACGTGCCCCATTCATTGTTGCGGTACGTATTCCGCTGGTTTGATCGTCGATCGATGAGAGTCCTTGGAGAGATCACTTTAGGATCTCGGACTAGCAGGGTCTAATGGTTCATTGCCGGGATATGGTGTCTAATTCTACCACGGCTGGTGTTCGAATCTCTCGTCAGCCGTTTCTTACTTTCCCTCTCTATTACTCGGTTAAGAAGAGCCCCGTCTCACCCGATAAAATCTAGATCGGAATCGTGACCGGATCCTGCCCTTTTTTCAGCTCCCGTGAGCGTGCATTGTTAAATTTTAGCCGCTCTTGTGACATCCCTATACGGAGTTTGACGTCGTCTTCATGCCTGTCCTTCTCCGCCCCCGGTGGATTAGCGAGACACGGATGCGCGGTGGTCGTGTTCTCCCCTGGTAGATAAGCACTAATGCCGGTAGCGAGAAGCCTATAGGCGACGAGGCATACGAAGCCGGTGTCATCGTTCGAACCTCTCTAACTTGGTGATGAGGGTAAGGTAAGGTAAAGTTGTGTCACCACTCCCTCTCCCTGCAAGTTAGCGTCGTCACGCATGCAAGTGATATCGCATTGGCGTAGACCTACTACGTAGGCGTTAGCATCGGTCATCAGTAGGTCTATAGCTTATGTGCGTCGTGCAGGAGACTACGTCGTTTTGTCGATTACACATACAATGCCTCAGGTACTCAAGCAATACTCTCCCAAGTCGAAGGGGGGGGTATCAGTCGTAAGGACTGCTTAGAACCCATCCGTCCTATATCCACTATGTCCAACTTCGCCAAGACATGCAGGTAGCCTCTCATGGTAACGGCCTAGACAAGGAGTATTTGTTTTGTTCATGTTTTACTCCTAAATTAGCTCCGTCGGGACCACAGTGGTGGGATCGCGTCCTCCTGCAGCTGCGGTGGCACAGCCAATGTCAGATAAGCTGGAGAAGCGAAGTGATAAATCACCAGTCAATCTACATATCTGCATATCTGCCGTATCTGCACCGGATGTCACAATTCTCCACTATGAGGACGTACGCATATGAGCGTTACTCGGCCCGCGCCCAAAAGACACCGAAGCCGAGTCCTCCGCGAAGTCGAAGTCGAACAAAGTCCGTATGTGTCCGTTTCCGTCGTAGAACAGACAAGCTATATGCCATGTGGTAATCGGAATATTGTAGATGTAGATAACCGTTGCAACCTTCCGCCGTATCGGGTATGGGATCTAGATTGGTACCTACGCGGTAGTCAAGAAGTACCAAGCTAGCCAAGCCGTTTGCCGCGGCACGACGACTTGGAAAGGCGATGGCTTAGTGACCGGGTCACATCGAGCACGATCACGAATTCAGATACAATTGCGGGGGTTACCCATAAGTAATCTACGCAGGCTCAGGGCTAAGACGACATAGGAATGGGTTAACTTCGTGCTAAACGTTAGGACGAGTGGAGTCGACGTCTTTCGATCCTCTTGGACTCCTCCCTCTCCCTGGTGTTCCGGGAATTTCCCCTCATCAGTCATCTCGCATGGTTCCAGGCGAGTGGCTTATGCGTTTCGCTAAGTCCAAGCGAAGGACATCGCCCCGAGATGACCGCGACCCAAGATCTGGAATGATCCGGGGCATTCCTGGCATTCCTAGCATTCCTAGCATTCCCGGCTCCAGGTAGGATGGATGGGTGATAGGCATATTCCGCAGTAGCACGAGAGCGTATTTCAATAGGTAATTACTGCATTAGAAACCGAATTTTAACAAGCGTAGGGCCGAATTGCCTGGCTTAGCTAAGGTCTGCATTGGACCTAAGGGCGTCACGATATCAGATAGCTCTAGGTGACCACCACTCGTACGGGAAAAGGCGGTTTGCGTCATCAGCTGATAAAACCTAGGTATACAACTAGCCGTTCCTAGCCCTACCGCAAGGTGTAGGATACGGTAAGGCTAGACATTCTAGACCCGACCTAGGTAACGAGTGATAGCCGTATTTAATAACGAAAGAGTCAAGTGGTTTACTTCACGGAGGGCGCAAACGAATCGTTAAGGGATCCGACTGGGTCGCGAAGGGAACCTATGAGGATGGAAAGGCAGAGCCTCCCAGGCTTGGCGTGGTCAAAGCTGGGGATAAAGAACTCCGTTCGTCTTGCGTGCTGACATAGTGCTTAGCAGTTCTTACGCGATGCTCTAGAAACCCCTGAGAGACCGTTGCCGGCGATGCTGTGCAACACCAAGTCTCCTGAGGGGCTCCTCAGATGGTTGATCTAGCGTTCTTCTCAGTCGCATTTAGCATATGCCGTGTCGTTCCCTTGTCTGCTGTACGATAGATATTCCATATCGCGGGGGTGTCGGATCGGTAGCTTAGGGGGGGTTAGGTCGTATCCCATCGACGTCTGGGATAGGTAATAAATGTGCAAGTCACACCACATCAAAAATCTTACTACATGAATATGCAGTACGACGCACTCTTTTTTTTTATTCTCTTCCCCCCTAGTCGGTCAATGTCCCATTACATACGTAGTTGCATGTGAAAAAAAAAAAAAAGAAGACCCTTCAGATTTATTATTATTTCGTTTCTTTTTGTCTTCTCGGCCTCGCATTGGTCTCGAATCGTAGCCCCTCTAATACATCTATGAGGAATGCGAAGACGTCCATGCAGACTAGAGTCACAATCTATTCCCTATTTTTGCCCTCCAACCAAATCCATCCCTGACGTCTTCACACACACCAATCCGTACCAACCATTTTGCTTTTGGTCGAAATCGAGCGCGAAAAAGAAAAATGCTGCATGCCGAATTATGCGACGCGAGTGAAATATAGGAAATGAATATGCTACCTGCCCGTCCTGTAGAAGCCGCCTGATTAAGTATCGCACGGCAACCGCGCGAAAATGAGTTCTCTCTAGCTCATTCGCCGTCCACTATGCTAAAACCATAAAACCGTCAACTTATTATTCGGGTGTGCTAAAACCCTTCCTCCGCCTTCTCTGACGAAGAATTAAGACCAGGTGCCGTTTTAAAGGGGGGGGTCGTAGAATAACCGATGTTCAACAAGTCCGAAAAAATTCCAAGGCCAATGCCGCGTTATAGGCTGAAAGCTATTGGCCGCAATCCATGTCTCAGGTAGCGGTCCTATACCGTATGAGAGTACCGTTTTGACCTCTTCCGATAAGCCCTTCGGTGAAACGAATCGTAGATATAACATTCATGAATCGTAAAATGCATAACCTCCTGTTGGGAGGCCGTAATCATCCGTGCCAAAATAGCCGAATAAAGATCCGTAACGGAATAGAACCCCCACATGCCACTAAGATAGTCCCGCAACCACGGCGATCGGCGGGATCTCTCTCTCGTAGTCGAGAAGTGGTTCTTTCTCGGAATATTTGGTGCGGTGGTTGCGCAAGGCCAAGGCGTTGCTGATCATACGTTCGAGATCATCATGTCGAGGCGAAGGCGTCGCAATGCTGTTGCTCCTTCTGGGGCGAGGAGACATACGCAAGGCGTCGTTAGCATCACCATCAGGTCGGCTACCCCAAGAGGTCTATAACCGCGTTAGTATTAAGATTAAAAGCCCAACGCTTCGAAGTATGCCTTACCATGTTCAAGGTAATCAAAGCGTATAGCTTGATCAAGCCGTGGAAGTAGCCGAAAATGATGGAGACCGGGAGGAATATGATGTCGGTCGGGTTACGTCGAAAGAGCCCAATCAGCTTGACCACTTTGGTGAATGCGAACATGTAGATAAACTGAGCCCAGAACCAGCGCTGGCGAACTTCCAAGTCCCAACCCTCGGTACCCCACCAGAGTGAAGCTAGTAGAAGGGGATCCACGAGGAAGGCTAGAGAAGTAAAGGTTGCAATATGAAGAGCGTAAGTGGACCATGGTTGTTGACTAAAGCGCGAGACGATAGTTAGTTTATGAAAAAGCGACCTCGTTGGGGTAGTTTAATGCTACAAGGGGACAAGGTGACAAGGGGAGAAATGGGGACAGGGGTTTAAACGAAAAGGCAGTCAGAAACCCTTACGTAATCACATATCTCTCTCGAACCAAGCTCGTCCAGTTGCTTCGCCAGTTGCTTCGAGCCCATCGCGAGCACTGATAGAGAAATTTAAGGCCGTTTTCGAGGGTAGTCTCGATCTCGCATTCGCGCTCGTACTGGATCCAAGTCTTCCATTGGTGGCTCACCAGCCAGCGGGTCACGAAATTGTCGTCGTCGGCGTTCAGGATATAATCGCGCCATCGCTCAGTCTTGAACCCCTCCAGAAAGTCATGGCTCGACAGGATCTCCGATCGGTAAGCCCCAGTGCGGCCAGACATGCAAGAGGTTCCTCCGTCGACGTTGTGGGTAGCCGAGATCTCGAAGTTGCGACGTTCGATATAGGCTGCTCCGAGCCAGTTGAAGATCTGAGTTGACAAGGATCCGTCCGGCTCTCGACGCACACGTTGACAGGTGCCAACGCCTCCGATCTTGGGGTCCTCGAAGGGAGCAAGGATCCATGGGATGAGAGTAGACGGCCAAGTGACGTCGTCGTCCGCCATAATAGTAATTTCAGTCCTCACCTTGGGAAGCGCCTCGCAGACTTGAAGTCGCTTGTTCGCGATGGGCCCGGACATCACGCGGATATTAGAGGTCGAGAGTGTCTTCACCAGCCTTTCTAGCGCCGCGTGCTTATCCAACGTTGTCACGAGGATCAGTTCGAACGGTCGACAGGCCAGAATGCTCTCCAGTGAGGGACGAAGCTCCTCGAAGACGTTGTGAATAGTAGGAATAATGACTGTCACGTCATTGGAGCAGTATTTAGGCTTGACGGGAATAGGCTTCGACTTGTAGGTCCAGTGGCTAACCACGTGAACGATCAGACGTAGGTAACGATGCACCCTGATGAAGAGTTAGATATTTCAGAGCATCAACCGGAAATTATCCAATGAGAGAAACCATAAGAGCTGTGAACGCGCAGAACTTACCACAAGAGCCAGAAAGTATACCACCAGAAGTCTGGCGATGAAAGAAAGTGAAGAGGCACGTGAAAGAGGCCTGACAGGGGTGTGGTGATGCCCATCGTGGATAATTCTCTCCGGGGGGGAGATTCGAGATCCAGATAGACGTATTAATTTATTGTAACGTATTAACGTCGTTGTCAAGAATTCTACTAGGAAAGGTCCAAATTGGTTCAAATTGCTATTCCTTTTAATTCCTATTTTAGTTAGGAAGTTGCTGAAGGCGCGTGCTTTTGCGTACGAGCCGGTCGTCTGAGTGATCTCCCAGGAGAGGTTGACAAGTCCCCACCAGGTATTTATCAGTCGACTTCGAAGTGACTAGATATCTGGGGTTAGCTGTCTGTTTGGTTTTGTTTTCGTTTTTTACCTCGGAAGAAAATACGAGTAAGGTAGGTAAATTCCCATTTGCGGAGAGGAACCAGGATGTAGTTGGTTTGCTGTAAGAGCCGCAATAAATAGAAACCGCAGCCCCTCCAAAAGACAACCGCAGGCAAGTGACGAAGCGAGCTTGCAAAGCGGAGCAGGTGCGGCGTGATATGCGTAGTCAGGGAAACGATAGTGGCGGGACGAAAAGGGAAAGAAGTGACTGCTTACCTATTTAATAGTTTAGGACGTTACGTGTGCCTTCCGAGATCTGGACTCGACGAAGTGAAGTCACGCGTAGTAGAAACGGGGAAGGGGCGGCATAAAAATCAGACGGAGCCCTTCTTTTGCGTCTGTGATTAATAGACGGAATTAGGAACAATAGACGAAACCGGGACCATGCAACGGTGGCAACTATTAGTAGTCCCCTGTAGCGTGAGATCTCCGATGAATATATTGTAGACAACGACAGAAAGAAGAAAGCTCCGAATTCAAGACCTCGAAACGAGAGTTTGTCCTATCCACCGGACGAGAAGAGCAACCTCGAGCTCCCTTTTGTTTCTTTTCCAGGCGAGGCGAATCTAAGCCGAGACGGAGGCAGGGCCGGTAACAACAATATAATACACAACAGACTAAAGGAAAACCCTAAAGAAAAGAAGCCATTACGATGATCAATGGGCTTCCAGAGGACATAGGAGAAGTCGTCAAGATGAAGCCAGCGGGCCAGACCCGGGAGAGGAGGCAAGGATATATACCTAGGCAGATGGACCCATATCAACCCATTAAGGAACGGTCGATGTGTATACCTACTTCAACTATTTCCCCTACATACATACGTAAACGATGGACGACGCAATGGGAACATAATTATGGGGATATATTTGGCTAAGAAGATAAGTAGGGGGGCATAGCAAAGTACGAAGAGACATGTAGGCGTATGTAGGTGCATGTAGGCATGTAGGAAGGTAGACAGGTACCGTACCTACATACATGTAGTCTCGTACATGCGTACATGAGTAAATACATGAAATACATGAAATAAGTAAGGGTAGTGGAAAAGTAGAGTAGTGCTTAGATCGACCCGTATGCAGCTTGTAGATGATGGGAACAGGTACCTTGCCAGGAAGAAGACATGGGAAGTGTGTATAGGTTAATAATACTTTGGGACCTTGGGTCCGACGTGCATATTATTGCTATACTAGAAAACGAGAGCGGGAAAAAATTTAAGGGCTTTAATCTTAGACCATGAACTAAAAAGGGAAAAGAAGAGACATAAATTGATAAAAACCCAGCATATGAAATAATATACTGTATTAATTTCAAAAGGGACGTCAAGGCCGAAACAACCTTACATTACAATGTTACCTGCCCAGGCTAGGTACCAAAAGATGTTTATGTAGGTTAGGTAGAGAAAGGAAAACGGTTCTAATGTCACGTAAGTTATAATAGACACCCCGAGCTGCCTATCAAAAGTAGCTGGGAAAGTCGAATACAACCGAATAAGAAACGAGACGCAGACCGAGAGAAAAATAGGAATGGTAAAAATTACTCCCCTTTTTTTTTTTTTTTTTTTTTTTTTACGATTGCTATTTTGCTCTCATCGGTTGGTACCTCTCGAACCGATTGTGAAAGAGCGCGTGACGGTTAGAGGTTAGGAAAAAAAGAAGTGACTGGACTTTTTAGGTAGAAGAGGAGAACCTGAAAAAAATTCATAGTTTTCCGGAGCCACCTATTTCCAGTTTGACCAGTTGCAGAAGCGGCTGTTGCTAAGAAATGTCCGGTTTTGGAGGCTGGGGTCGGGGTGGGCGTACTAGATTTGGCTAGCTGGGGCTGCTGGGGCCAATGTAGAACGGGGGTTTCTACTCTAGATCCCTAACTTTTTCCAGGTAATTCCTAATTCACTAATAACTCTAACTGAAGAAGCTCAACAGCAAGGACGAGGGGCAATGGCGGCGCAGTGGATTGTAAAGTAGGTACCGCATGTAGTGGGCATGGTAGACAGGGAAGGCTTAGTGGGGTTTATGGTTACAGGGCACCAGGGGGGTGTATAGATATGCTAATGGTAGTTACCTAGGTACTGGAGCTCTCTCTAAAGTCTAGGAGTCTAAACCGCGTTAGTTCGATAGCAAACTTCCAGCTGCACTAAACCAACTACTATGTAGGTACCTAGGTAGGTATTCACAGGGCTCTTTAAGCGGCTACCGTAGCGAAAAGCACCTAAGCGGAGTACCGTGCAGCGTGTATCCAAGCTTAGGTACCCAGAGATGCCTAGGCTGTACTTTGTAGACCCTAAAAACTAAAAACTAAAAAATGGGGTCATCTCTGGGAAAACGTGCTATCTTGTCGAGTACTTGATCGGTACATTACAAGACTTACACGAATACTTCCAGTAATACAACCTTAAACCTACAAGACAACTTACCAGACCTACCAGACTTACCAGACCTACCAAGAAGCATCCCATCGTGCGGCGATACGCTTACAAGAATACGGATAATTATGCGTGCGAGATAGATGATAGTGACCTGACTTTCTATCATCTGTATGTTTTGTGTTCCCTCTTCCCTCTCACTGGTGCACCAGAATAGAAACACGAGATTCGTAATTTATATGTAAGTGAAGGGTTTCCCTCCGAAGTTCGCATGTATGGTTGACGCATTAAAAGGACTATGAGAGTAGCATGCGTAGCATATGTAGGTAAATGTTGGCATATGTTGGCATATGTACGGTACATGGCTCAATCAGGTGGTTCCTGATTGAACACAGTCAGCGCGTACGGACTGAACGAGCTCGTGAGAGTTCGGCCCTGTCACTGGTCGGAGCTGATTCTGGGACCCTACGGCTCATAAGTCGCTAAGGCCTGTCGAGCCGACTAAAGATCCTAGGTCTCAGGCGAATCAGGCTTGAGATGTGCTGCTGTGGAGCGTAAATCGATCTTCACAAGAACGGCTCCGTATACATTTCGAACGATCTCGCTCTTGGCGATTGGCTAGAGAGGTTCGTTCGGGCTGTCTACTAGTGAACTTAGCGCTGATCTGTAGCCTCCACGATGGACGCTATCAGTGGGATCAATGCGATCAATGGGCCTTGGATTACGAAGGCGCTGGGGAATTCCCTGTGCGATGGCGAAAGCACAAGTTCCCGCCTGCCGAATGGAGGGAAAATATCATATTCCTCTTCCCTCCAGACGATATATGAAGATCCAATGGCCAAGACATGGGTTATAGTAGCCGCGCGAGTAGAAGATCCGAGAGCTTAAAGCGTGCGGCCCCCAATATTCGTTAATACCTATAGCAGCTAGCTGTAGGTTATTCATCATTCGTCAATATTTACCAAACGGGTAACCCTACCGGCAGCAGTTAGCAGCAGCGGCGTGCCGGGTACCCAGTTAATGAATCCAGGCTATAAGATAGGACATAACATATATCTCTAAAGTTGTCGTCTGGAAAAGCTTCCTCGGTTCCGCTTGTCCATGATTGCAACGCGCCCCAGGCATACGAGAATCATCGCTGTCCCCTATCAGCGCTTGATAATACGTATTATACTACTTAATCTCGTCACGGCCGCCTGTCATTGGAGAAGCTGTGACGACTTTGCGTCTACGTGGACGTCTGGAAACACTGGGTCCAGCGAACCGTCCCTGTAAGTAGCACGGGTCTCGCCAGATTTTGGGTTGGATTCGATGCATCATTTAATTCACGGTGATCTGGAAAATTCCATTCACGGCGGATTTTCCAGAATTCGTGGCGTGGTTGGCTCCATGCAGAAGCAACTGAACCCTCTGTGTGTGCCTGTTGCTATAATAACGATCTACTAGGAAGTAGTACCGGGTTGGTCCGGCCCCCGTGTGTTGAAGTTACACTGTCGCCCCTCCGTATGTTGGTTCAGACGACGATACCTGCATATATGCTCATCGTCGGTGGTACTGATATGTCAACCCCCACAGATTCATTATGTAAGGCAGTGGGAGGTTCCATATCAAATACCGTATGCGCGTATGTAGCGGCGCATAGCTTGCAAGTATAGCGTATAGAGTATAGCTTGGACAGCTTCTCCTATCGCCGCTGCTGGTCTCTTGTTCTGGCGTCGACGTGTGCCGGCCACTTACACAACACCCCGTTCTCAAAATTGCGCATGTGGTAGGTCGACTAGCACGTCCCGCTGCCGGAGCGTCGTGCTATTGTCTCGCAAACTGCGCCTACGCAGCCACCCCCTTAAAGAAGATGCTGATGATACCTATTAATCGCGATAGTCGACGTAACGTATCGCAGCACAGTATCAACGCGCCTTTTTTTTTTTTTAATAATATTCTTTCGTGCCTCCCCTACTAACAAGGGAAGAGGGAGTAAAATTCAAATAAGAACCTTCTTCGCTCAGGAATAGGTGATAAGATGAGATGTGCATGCGTCTTTGCCGCAGAGACAGGCAAGACATTGGAAGCCACGAAAGGTTGAGGCTTGGTTGTCATTCTGCGAGGTGTTATTATTCCTCGCCGGTGCAACTTGCGTGTATTTATTTCCGGTAGAGTCGCAAGATTTAATGCAGCCTGCAAGACCAAGCAACGACCTGCCGATTGAAGACTGCTGCCGACAGGGTTCGACGGCCGTCATCGTCCCTTATCCTGGTTTTTGAATTATGGTTATACCATTTGGATCGGTCGGCCGATAATAAACAGCAAATGTGCGCAGGTCGGTCTCGCCAAGGTTCCCCAACTTGTACAAGTAGTATTACAGGGGGTGGGAAACACAGCGCCGTGACACACCCGATGATGATCTCGCCCGCTGTTACACGGCGCCGAGCACTACACGACAGAATCTCACAAATAGGAAAAAAGACAAAAGATGAAGCAGACTTCCCCAGCCGAAGACCCCCATAGGTATCCGCCTTGTGGGCGAGAGAGTGGGCGCCGCACAGCACAGCGTCACACGACATCGCCCCTGGAGAGGTCCCTGACGAGGATCCGTGAGCGTCCTGTCCGTCAGCGAGCGTCGACCCGGGATATTAGAAGAAAGCTGAGGCTGGGGTAACCTGGGACGATCTCGAGCCATTGGCCAATGACCTGATTTACCGTACCGGCATGCAATATCGGGCCTTGTTCCTAGCTTGCTAGCATGGTTCCCGGCGTGCTCTGGCGCAATCCAGATTCGGTCAGCGTCATGTACCTTGCTGGAATATCATTTACAGATCCATCTCTATCAAGCCGCAAATGTACATGCAGACTATGTAGATCTCTCGTTTCTTCGAATCTTGATTTCCTATTCTAATGTATCTGCCGCGGAAGGACAGTGCAACGCCTTCCTGTATGACCTACATACATGATGCCATACGCCAGGATAGGTCCAATCACCACGGTCCTACAGTGTAACCGTAGTTGCATCTCAACCAAGGTCGAGCGACGACAGTTGAAGTCATTACGATGGTCGTGGTGGGATGAGGGGTGAACCCGATGCTCCGAGCCCCACGTATCCCGTCTTCTATTATACAAGATTAGGTGCGTGTCCTCTTGGGAGACGACGGTATTTGCCTTCTCGTACCTAACATATTTATTATATTCGTTTACGTACGGTTGCGTAGGCGCTTGGGGTGACGTGCCTGCGGCACGGTAGGACGACAGCCGGGCGTCTTTTTAACGTTCTTTCTAGTATTCTTAATTGCCTCTCTTCTCAGACTCTTACTATTCGAAAATAAAATCGACAAAGACTTCTTCGCGGCGTGGGGATGATGCTGTACGTATAGATGCAGCTCGACGCTTTGAGGACGAACCCTGGGTCCCTAATAAGCCGTGACCATGCTAGTCATCCCAGGGATTGGACTACATACATAGATACATAAGTTTCAACAAACCTTGAGCCGGCTAGTCCCACGTAACTCCATATAGCTCTATTCCTGAGCCTTTTTTTCATTAACCTTTCCTCTCCCTCTCTTGTCTTTCGGTCGTAAATCCCGTACTCCTAGCATGATCGCCGATGAGGCTGCCAGAGCCGTAGATGTACTCCACGCTCCGTCCGTCGTCTGCTTTCATTTCTAGCGTATCATCAAACCATGCCGTTAAGAGATCCTAACCGCGGAACCTCACGAAATCTAATAACCCTTGGGCATGGCGTGTCTTGCATGTTTTCCGGAATGACACCCTAACCATACCGGATATCCAACAAGCTTGAATCGGGGCTCGCCTGAGGTTGGCCAACGTCTAGAATCATACCAGCTTCCTCAGAGGCGCGACCGCGCCGGCTGTATGATGCCTCTATCGAGCAGGGTTTCGCATGTATTACTACTCTACGGTACTATGTAGCCGGCGAATCTCCTCGGTCAAGCTAGCTACTTGCATACCTTAGCCTCCGACACCGTTGTCGACATGTCGAATTACTACTTGAATCCTAGATGACCGGCGTGTATGGCCTTGTTATTCAGCCTAGAGGCCTTTTTTGGCTTGGCTAGGATCTAAATGCTTAGATTAACGCCATATTATTCAATCAACACTCTCTAAATGGTTATCCAACTCCGTTTATAATTTTCGCCGTTAGGACATAATAGTACCTATAATATAACACGTCGGTTGCGAATATCCTAGATTTCGTTATCGCGGCTCTCGCGAATGGGTGAGCTCGAGGTATGTACAGAGTAACTCGAAAGACGCCCGCTGCGTTATACGTATCGTATTAGCGAGCCCCCGTCCACGTTTATTCGCCTCTGACCTCCAGGGAGCTACCGTAGAACAAGGGGGAGATACGCATGTATCAATTATCAACTCGCCATCTCTTTAGTGCTGTGATGATCAGGATCTTCCCGCGGCCATTTTTAGCGACGGAGTGATTGTGGAGAAAGGGAAAAAAAGGCCAGAGAGCACTGTTGCTATTGTGGCCCCTGGCCTGTCGCCCACTGACCGAGCACCTAGACCGAACGGACAGGCCCATGATGGGGCTCTTCCACCGAAGGAACGTGCCCATCGCTTCTCTTACCATGGTTCAATACGCATCCAGGCTGTGTAGCATGCGTACCTACATTTCCGTCGAACGAGGGATTCTTCCATCTTCCGTAAACGAAAGCATCCTCGCTGAGAAGGACGGCAGGAAGCATGGAAGCACCATTAAGGGGTTGCCGAATCGGTGAGCTATTTCCGGTAACAGGTGTACAGTTCTAAATTGCTCTTCACCACCGGCAACTTTCGAAGAGATCGCGAAGGCATTTTCTTCCTCTCACTATTAGCGGCTTCGCATTAGCGGTACCCCCTACCTGGCGGCGACGGATCTCGATTCGGGTAGCTTGGCAATCTTACATGCTTAATTCGATACGACGCACGAAGAGGTAGCCATAGTTAATAATTCTGGTGAAGCTATTTTCGCTGACCGAGAGCTCAGGTCAAACAATTTGGAAAGAAAAAAAAAAAAAAAAAGACTACCAAGCATATTGCTATAAATGGTTCATTACATATAGAACTGCTGTTCCCAAAGCATGGATTCGGTATATTCGGCACCAGGATCCCAATCCTAACTCTTGACAGGTCATGACAGGTCAAAGATCAAATCGCTTTTCCTCACCATATGCTTCCTACCTTACCCTTAACTCCTTATTATTTTTTGCCACCCCTCACTCTCTCTATGTTAAGTTACCCAAGACATCGTACAGATAGCAGGGTCCGCTCAGCAAACACTATCCGCGGGATCGCGAACCGCGCACGACCAGAGAATCAATCGTGCCGTCTCGAAAGCTCGCGAGCAAGTCATGTACGGCAGACACCTGCAAGTTCCGCATACGCCAGGAGGGCAGTTGTATGAGCCAGGTTCCAACAGCTGGAGTTTAGATTTTCATTCTAACGTCAGTCCATCACGTCAACTATTCTTCGGGGTACTTTTAAGCCTACCTATCGTTGGATGGGAGAATGGGGAACGAGCAAATCAGCGCTGTTCCACCTTATATCCTCGTTCGGCGCCGGGTCCCAAGTGGCCCTCTTGCAACCAAAACCCTCGCTTAGACTACAGGGCCTGGATTAATACCTCACACCCTCACAAGGGCGTGATCTTAGCCACATATTTGACTTCTTCCGAGGAGTGCGGCCGCCCACGTTGCCCTCTTTTCATTTCCTCTTACGGTCGAGCAAGATAACGGAGGTACTTACAAGGTACACCCTCGTACCGGCCCCCCCATAGCCGTGCGTGTACATGGTCGTCTATTTGAAGGAGCGAGGTGGTTCGCAGCCCGTCTTCCACCTACATGTCTACCTACATGACACCAATCCCAAGTCGTCTAGGCGGTTAAGCATCCCTCTTAGCCAACCTGTTACGTACGCACTGAAGATAGCAACGATAGTACCCAGCAAGAAGGGGAAGAAAAAAAAAACTACGAGAAGCGTCGCTGCAAGGACCTACCGGAGACGGTAGAGAAGCTCGATGCACCTAGGCTCGTTGGTCCCTCTGAATCACAGCATCAGCACGTCTGTATTCGGCAGCTCCAGAGTCCCATTAGTCGATGGAACCTCGACCCAGATCTAGAAATGTTAATTTGGCCCACAGCGGGAGACAAGGCTCGCGGAAGCACGAGCTCACATCCGGGTAGAAGTGATCCAGATGATGTGCATCCAGGGCCACTTTGTGGCGAAATTACTGTGTTTGCGGATAAATCCATGAACGTGCTTTCTGACATTTCACAACATATCTAGATTCAGAAGCTATTTCCTGCCTCTGCATAGTAAACCCCCATGGGTGTCTGATGGTTTCGCTAATCAGTCGACTCCCCTTCGGCCCTTGACTTACGTCAGGTTCATATCATGCCCTTAGATGGTGCATGCTCCTAAAGCACAACATGCATATGACAGCGGTAGTATGAGTTGTTCTGCTATGCGAGAGGGCCTTTCTGCCGGCCCCGTGGGAAACAAACCCCACGTTTCGTCCTACGGTATGATATCAAACTCGCGAGGGTCAATATTGAAAGAAAGAGGAAGAAAAAATTTTCTTGTTCCTCTTCGTTCCCCTGTCGCCGAAAAACTATGTCCCATTTTGGCAGGAGTAGGTCTTAAAAACCCTAGGAATGCGTTAACCCAACCAACCTATCGCTGTATGTCACTTGGCTACATAGCTGCCCCCTGTCGGCACAGCACACTGATCTCACGAGCTTAAGAGCATATGGCGGTCAGCACACATTGGCCATTCTTGACTTGACAGGGTGTACAGCATATACTCACTCCCACCTCACGTCTACATCCGCTTACGGTAACCATTCCGGCTACAGAGATATATGCAGGTGCACGTCTGTCATTATGAAACAACAGGCCACCGATAAGACGTCAAAAAAAGGACCTGCATATAGGACCCTGAGTTCTGTCGCCCGCGCGATGGCGAGAGAAGTGGCTAAACCTAGTGGCTAACCACTGTGGCGAGTCCTGCAACAAATCGAGTTCTTGGCATCGATGTTCGTTGGTTTCCTACCTGCATTGGCCTGAGGCGACGAATAGAGAGCTCCGCCTACTTCTTCTCTTATGCACAGGAGGTCTCAGCTGAGGCCATGGACACAGCCGTTACCATGGTAGTAGACGAGACCCAGCTGGCCACTACTCTTGGACCACGGCTCTGACGAGTTGCACGTCTCCAAGCGATCGATGCTCCCATTACTCGGTTGGGCCAGACTTGTGCGGGACCGGGCGTTCATCCACGATAATTTGACAATGGAGCAGCATCGTGTCCTTCTTTTTCCAGATTCGAACGTACCGGGATATTCGGCAGTGTAGTTCTAGATTCTCACTTGCCGAGAGGCCCCAGTCATTGTTGTATGATGAGCCTCTTGTTTCTCGTCGCCCCTTTCCCCTCACTTCTCACGCCGGTCTGCCAAGCGCTAGCATGCTCCCGCGCCGCTAAGAGACGGCCGATCTTCGTTACGTGCAATGTCGGGAGCGTCGAACGCAGTGGCAATCGACTGGGGAGAGGGGGGTCGATCTTGGTAGCGGAAGCGATCCTCGAACTACAGATCACGAGGTCTCTACAGTACCGCGGAGCTAAGCCGAGCGTTCTTCTGGTAATGAACCCGATTCTAGTTGCCCAATAGTGATAAGTAGCACACACGGTAGAGCGCACGAGATGAACATGCTCGACTTGGAACGGCTATGCGAGTTTCGCCGCCTAGATCTACTGTAGCACCTTTAACGGACCAAGATCTTCTCTCTGCTAAGCTATGCCAATCATTCAAAACCGGAAACTCGGGAGCCTTAACAGGTACTACCTTATTCGTCCTTAGGATATCCCACATTGAGGATTACTTTCAAATCTATATTGATACCTCGTAGCTAAGCCAACGACGCGTGACAGATTTAATTGCTCTGGATACTTTCCGAGAAGTGCCCACAGAAGTGTCCTGTTTGAAGCGTTACTAGTGATCGTCTGAAAAATTAAAAACCCCTACGAGACACGTACTTCGGCCTTAAGGCCTCTGGGCGTTCGCCACCATACGTGATATCAAACCGTGCATGCCATTAATAAGTCGGCCCTCCGAAGTGACAGGCTCGGGACGTTACCTGGTAACTTACCCTCAGAAGATACCGTTCTTACGAACGAGTCGCTCCGAGTCGTTCGATTCTAGACGAGATGATGCTAGGTGTCTATGTGGATCTGTTATTGCATTTTACGACAATTGTCATCTGTGACAGCATTTTCTACTCTTGGTTCCATTTCCGACGAAACCTGGTCTGCTGAATGGTGGTTCTGTACGAGTGCATTATCAAGGCGACGTGTCGTGTCAAGCCCGATCTCATCCCTCGTGGCAGTCAAGCGAGGAACAAGCACAGAGTGAGTGGTTCGGAACGATTACCTTATGCAGGAAGTTGGTACCGCCGCCGGGCCGGACTCCGAGAGCGGGGAGACCTGACGTCTTGCTTCCAACGGCTCGAGCGACCGAGCGTTACCGATGGAAGGTTTTAGACCGGCGTCGGCAGTAATGCTTCCAAGCGTGTTCCGACACGGACTTGTCAGGGGAAAGACTATGCGAGACCGACGTGTCGGCCTCCACCACCCTGAACTGGGGCGAAATAGGAGTAACGACAAGTCATCGGGCCGTCGGATGCCGTCGTACCGCACTCTCAGGCCACCATATCTCCACAAATCCCGTCTTTCTATGAGGTGGCAGACCCAACGGTAGACCCAACGGTAGACCCAACGGTAGACCCAACGTGGAGTTTCTTATTCCAGCCAACACGATACCACTGGTTGGTCGATAGGGTTTCCGTTTGAAGTTCCTATAACTTAATCTGTTCTATCTATAAGTTTCGTCACATACTGTCTCTTATATGTCCCCTTTCAGAATTCTAGAAGCACGGGAAGAATTGCTGTCTACGATTTCTTCATCTCAAAAGGCTCTTCTGCCTCTTTACCGCCGAGATTGATTCATAACTAGAGTTGCACCAGCACTCAGAATTACCATGATCCCATTCTCATGTTAGGCGTAACTAACATTAGCTAAGGATGATCCCGAAAATTGTCTAATATATACAATTCCTCTGTTCTCGAGGACATATTCGAAATGTCCAAGGATTAAACTTACTCTTTACAATTCGCCATGGCATTCAGCGGGATATTGAGACATTTATAGCTCTCATTTTCCTATGCGCCTAAAACGCCACGACCTCAAACTCGGAATTTGTCGACCGGCATAACTCCGAGTCAGCGAAGAGTTTAACCTAGTCTTTCAGTCACCGACTTATTATATCGCTCTTATAGACGCTAATGCTTCACGGGATTGCGTCCGCCGTTCCCGGACGGTTTAAGCCGGGGGGTCCACCGCATCACCGATACACCGCCTCGGTATGTTTCTATACATATCTCTCATCGAAAAGCACGCAAGCGGACGGGACGCATACGTGCAGCCATCTGAGTGAACGGCTATTTAGTATTCCATGGCTCGGCTCCGCCTGTTCCTTTGAGCTAAACGGCATCGATCGACTGACTTGCGTCCACGACACTTTGCGACAGCAAATTACGCGGCAATCTAGTAAGTGACAACTCTAAATGACGACCCAACCCCATCAGAATCTTGTAATTGGCACATTTAACTTCCGATTTAGAATTCGGCTAGCGAGCCTATTACTTGTCATGTGTAGGTGACCGGGTAGTTCCCGGGGCGGGGGGGAACAAAGAGGTGAGTATAACCTCAAGTATAGCTTCAAACGGGATCACGAACAAATCGGTTATCTAGAGTCGTTCGATATCATAGGTTGGGAATCTTTTTACTATGTAGAATCAAGCACTCTATAGTTAAAGCTAATATAAATACTATTCTATCAAATTTACCCCGTATCATAACACTTACAAGTAAGACATCACAAGTTAAACATTTACCCTCCCACCTTTCCACCTTTCCCACCTTTCCCACCTTTCCCACCTTTCCCACATAACATAGACAGATATCTATCCGCCGTAACACAGATCCCCCTGCATTGTTAATCTACGTTGTCCACGCTAAATCCTCAAATCCGACAGCCATCAGTTGTTAGATGCATGAAACATACGTTAGCTCATATTTTCCCCCTCTTTCGGAGTTGGCGACGATAAGGAGAACTTATTTTTCCTTTTTGGCTGACTACTGCAAGTATGTACACCTAGCTGAGTGGAGTGGAACATGATCAGTTCATACCAACCCGAATTCATACCTAGGTAGCTTCTTGAGCTTCTTGATCTGCCCAGGGCTTTGCTGTTGATCAGTGGAAACTTATTCGAATGCGGTATCATCAATGGTCAATTTCCGTAATCCGCAATCGATAAGGCATACCACAGCTTGAATCCCTGTTCCGGCCTTGCTACGCCGCATACCCCGACCCAGCCCCCGGCGAATCTTCTCCCCTTCTCCCCTTCTTCCCCCTTCTTTTAGAAGGTGAGAAATTGCTAGAATGGTGCTAGGCTTTCCCCCCTTTTCCCTTTTCTCTTTCCCATCACAATAACTTGCCTATTCCCCACCACGTGCAGGCCAGGACGTGGCCCCTTCGAGTCGTTCTAGTCGATTTCAGGCCGCTGAAAAAAATAATAGACTGGAATCGTGAGGCTGAACTATCACCTGTACCCCCCTCCTTCCCCCTTCCCTCTTCCCCTTCCCTACCCCATTTCTCCCGACCTACCCGACTTGCTGACTCCTCATCCTACTTACAAGCTATTGTTCCATTACACACACTATCTTATTGTCCACCGCCTTGTCGACGCTAAGTTGGCTAGGTAACCTTTTTTGTTAAGTTCTGCCCGCCTCTTTCAAGTTTCGCATCTGCTGCGTAATCTACTCATCATATTATTCCGTCTTTGTAGTTTTTGTCTATCATTAACATTTTCGCTCGTCATCATTATTGTTGTTATTATTGTTATCATCATCGTTGTTTGTTTGTTTGTTTGTTTGTTTGCTTGTCATTATTAGAAGAAATGCGCCATACAAACGCTATAACCAGCTGAGAAAATTAAAGGCATTATTGTGAGAGACCGCCTTTGTTCTGTTGGTCGTTCACCGCCTTGGTCCCTCCCAAGGTGACCCGAGCTTTGGATGCTTGGTTGTTGCTGCGCGTCCCATCCGCATCGTTATGCTGTATTGACCGAGCAATCCCTCCACCCCTCGAAATCAAAGGCCCACCAAAGAACTCCAGTCTATCTATTCCGATTCAGTATTTATCACATGGTAAAGGCGACAAATTTATGGCTATTTCTAAGAGCATATGAAGCCCGTATGAAGTCTGCCTTCTCGTTGATGTCACTTTGACCTCAATTATCGTTGGTCTTAGTCATCTCATCTTTAGACTCTGAGTGATTTATTATCATTATTATTATTCAGACCTCCTAACCGTCGCGCACCTGACTCTTAGTGTCGGTCCTACTCAATGTCTTTATTCCGGTGATCCCGACTCTTTGGCCATCTTGCGGGCCCCCTTGCGAGCCCCTTTTGCTCTCTCTGTTCTGGCGCGCGACAATAATTATTTCGCGTCTAACAATCCCGTTTGTCTTCCTGGACGATTTATTTACGTACGTTGATAGTCCCGCGATAGCAAGGGGTATATGTGCTTGTATATGGTTAGTGAGACACATATATTTACATGTACATTCATACTTGAATACGTCACTGTCGCCCCCCATGCCATTCTACACCATGGCATCAATTCATAGCCTACCGGGGCTCGGATCGCATGGTTCGAGCAACAAGATAAACAAATCAAGAGCTAGGACGGCAGTCAAGCCAATTCTTAAGAAACTTTCGTCGCAATCGGAAAAGAATTCACTAGATTTGGATAGAGGGTGGACAGATCAGGATGAACAATATCAGGCCCGCGATGGCTGGGTAGGAGGAGTAGGAGTAGGAGTAGGAGGAGGAGGAGGAGGAGGAGGAAAGGGGGTAACGGGAGTAGAGAAGTCGACTAAGGAGATAAACTTTACCTTGAACGAGGCTGGTACGAACCGATATAATCATGCCAGATCGATTAGTGGTGCAAGCCATGTATCTGTCGCGACAAGCAGCAGCTCCGGCCCGCGTCACCAAGTCGGTGCACCGTTCGTACATCCTTTTCAGCAGACACCTCGGACGTCAACCCCGCCTTTATCGTATGCCAATTCGCAAACTTCCTTCTTCGATATCACTGAGGATGATAACGATGATAACGATAATAGCATTGCTAGCTGCAGCAACAGCAACAGCTTAGACGCAAGTCACAGTCATAGGAATAGCCTTCATATTCAGATGAACTCACATTCACATTCGCAACCTACTCTGGGAATACGCCGCCCGTCTCTAGCAAGCACCCAACGTACTTCATCCTTTTCTGAAGTAAAAAATGCGCATACTTCAGCCCCTTATCCTTCTCAGCACACACCCCCCCTCCGAATAAATACTTCGCGGACTGTCCTAGCGTCGCCCGCGCAGTCTTCGCGTCTCCCCAATGTCCCAAGTCGATCTGATTTACAACTCGATCGGATAACGGACTCGCCCATATCTCCATCCAACACTCCTTCAAATCACGTCGCATCTCCCGCCAGTTCATCAACTCCGATGTCTCCCTTACGTTCTTCGTTCGATGCCAGCGGTTTCCCACGCCTGCGCGCAAAGTCTGACCTAGACACGGCTACCCGCGCTGAGCACCTTCGAGTAGCCCGTCGGAAATTTGAGCTGAGGGAGAAGGCCAAAGAGGAGAAATATGCACGAGAGGAGATCAAGCGTCGCGAGCGAGCTGATAATAAGCGCGCTCTCGAGAAGGAAAGGTACGCGGCGGCCATGCATAAGGAGCAGATGGCTGCGAGAGCTCGCCTAGAAGCAGCCGAGCTCGAGGAAGCAATAGCTCGCGGGAAGCATAATAGGAAGTTCAGCGGGACTAGTAGCAACCGCCCGAGCATAGCCATATCTAGGACTAGCATGTCACGGCCGAGCACATCGCGCAAGAATGTCCCAAGCCCCTTAGGAGAGCCCGAGAAGTTTGCTAGTAGCAACTACGACAGCTTGGATGCGCGAAGCCCACCAGCTTTTGGCAACGAGGCCGGAGGAGCGCAGAGCGTCCCCTTTCAGCCCACCAAGCGCAGAAATACAGCTAAGAGGAAGACCCAGAGCACGTGGACTATGTTCATATTATGGCTAAGGACAAAGCTGCTCAGGGTTAGCAAGAACCGTTGACTTGTGCGCCTCCCGGCAGGACCCCCTCCCCGCACATCTTATATCTTATTTTCAGGTCTTAGCCGGCCTACGGACATACTTATACCCACGCTATATACATACCCAGCTCAGCATCGTCAAGAGGAACGATATTGCGCATCACGGAGGCGGCGTGAGTGACAGGATCAAACCACGCATATCAATCGTTAGGTCATTGGCAACAAAGGCATACGAGCATATACGATATCCATTGCATTCACGACTTTCACTTTAGCATCGTTGAACCGGGCGTTTTGGACTTGGAGTTTAAACAAGTCGGTTGCATTTTTTATTAGATACGCCGTTGCATTCGCCCTGCTTCATTGACATGGGGAATAAAGGAAACGGAAGGATAAAACTTATGGTACCCTTGGGAGTTTTGTACTCGAGGATAGAGTGCTGCTAACGATCCGAGGTCTACTCGGACGATTGGATTTGCCATTCTTTTCACTTCTCTTCTGCGTTTCCGGATACCCGGCATTCAAGCAATCCAACTAGAGACTATCCACACTCAACCCCTTTCTCATCTATCATCACATCTTGGCAGCACGTAGTAGCACGCCACAGCTCTGTGGGTAAGACAAGTAAGGGATTGTTGGTTCTGGACAGATTCTATTTATGCTCTGCCGTAGTATTCCGGAAACTTTTGGGGGAGGGATATATACCGGTGAATTGGAACCTGCAATCGCATTGGTAGTAGAATAGATATGGTAGCATCTACGGATGGAATGAATAGTGTTCCTCCGAAAATACAAATAGCAATGATGAGTTGCAAAGCCACCACGCATAGTTTTGAAGTGCTGAATCTTGAGTGAGTGAATGACCAAACAGCCAAGGTGCCATGGCCTTCTTTCTAATATATGACTAAATCTTACATATCTGGTATTGTCTGTGCGATTTACTAAAATATCTGTCGGCTTCTTAAGAACGTCTTGTATAACTTGCTATCAATGTAATTACACGCATCTTACTAATACGAGTGCCTAACATCGTAGTAATCTAGGCTTGTAAATAAACATCAGGTAGATCTTTATATCAACGAATGAGATTTAGATCTCATGCATGTAAACACACATAAACACACATAAACATGTACAAATAACACACAAACAGGCAGAGTTGCACCTTATGAAGTACGTCACCACACCATTCCAGGCGTATTTACATTTACAAGCGTCTCGGCATTCTAGTCAAGACAAGGCGACTTAAGTCTTTATATTTATAGGCGGGTTACGTTAGTCGGTCCTCATTGGTTTCTAATGTTATTTTCTGGCGCGCGCCTAGATCTTCTAGGCCGTGTGGGGATTAGTGTGTCCAGTGTTGGCTTGGCAGTTCAGACGCCAAGATCTTCAGGGGGGCGTCGCACGAAGCATAGGTACTAAGGTACCTATGTTTGTGAAGGTATATTCGTATCTTAGGTAGGTACCTGAGTATGCAGTTATGGGGGTTAAATTCGAGTGTTGATGCTCGGGTACTGCAAACGCTGCTATGGTTAGGTGCATGGGGATTTAATTAACGGCCGCTAAGCAACATGAAAGTTTCAGGTGGTGAGATGCCTCTTACTTTTAATGATTCCCTAGGTACCTAACATAGGTATTTTAGGTATCCTGTCGGTCGAGTTATTAACATAAGCGGATTCGTTCGGGAACTTTACGCCTCAAATACGAAAAACGGGAAGGCGAATACGTACGCCAACGCCATACATACAGGTCTGGCCGTTCTGGGCAATGCGGCTTATGTCTTAGCTACTATGTATCGTTTTATCTCGATCCTAGTTTGACTTGGATGATTAGAGAGATTTGGTTGGTTCTTCGGCTCGTTTGTTCAACCCCCTTTGTTCCCATAATTCTATATTCCAATAATTCCCATATTTATTTTTTCTCCCAGAAGAACAAGACCAAAAAACCCCCCAGGACGGTCTAGGCTTTAGGTCTTGGCCAAGCTTTCTTTTGATTGGTTAATCTACCTTTCTTTTCCTTTTTGTTACCTCCTGAAATCCAATTCGAATCTTGGCCTTTCCCATTCTTTGCCCTCTCTGTTAATGCAGTCCGGTTGCTTAGTTGGTGTTAATTCGTCCTGTCCTTTTTTTTGCCCTTTTACGTCGTTGACGTCGAGTTCCACTATCCTTCAAGTCCAAACCCTCTCGTCTCCGAAACAAGTCGTGATTTGCATCATCTCTAACCAGGTCATCCATTCGTTGTCTATTTTCCATTATTTCTGCCTCCCTTCCTAGTAATTCGGTATTGAAGTTAGTTCGCTTCTCCTACTCTCCTTCCGAGTAGATACATTTCGCAAACTATGGTGAAATTATCTACGCCGGTGCTGGCTGCGCTGGGCCTGTTCGCCGACAGAGCATTCGGTGCCCTAGAAGTGAATCTCGACGACCCAGGTATGTACTTGTCTACTTACTCTTCATGGTACTGTTGGGAATTGTCCCGTGCATAAGTAAAGGCGATTAACAGGGGATCTTCTCCGTCTAGAATCTATTAAGAAGGCTGCCGCACAAGTCGCCGAAGACCTTCTCACGTTCTATCATGGCGACGAACCGGGCATGGTTCCCGGTATCTTGCCTGGTCCTCCCCCCGATGGCGACTACTACTGGTGGCAAGGTGGTGCGATGTGGGGTACGCTGCTAGATTATCGACACAACACTGGCGACAAACAGTTCGACGATCTAATAACGACGGCCATGCTGCACCAGGTTGGCGACAACGCTGATTACCTGCCGAGGAACTGGTCTGCGTCCATGGGTAACGATGACCAAGCTTTCTGGGCGTTGTCGGCCATGCTGGCCACCGAAGTAGGATACACGGATCCTCCAGAGGACCAGCCGCAATGGGTTGCGTTGGCGCAGGCTGTATTCAACGAGCAGACGAGCGAAGACCGAAGAGTTCCCGACGGACGATGCAAATGGGGTCTCAGATGGCAGGTTTACTCGACCAACAACGGATACGACTACATCAACAGTATGTCGGACCAGCCTTGATATTTACGAATAATATATTGGACACTAACGTGGTAACAGCTATCGCTAACGCTTGCTACTTCAACATCGGTGCCCGACTAGCCCGCTATTTCGGCAACCAGACCTACGCCGACCTTGCGACGAGAACCTGGGATCTGATCGATGATCTAGGCTACATCTCCGACAAGTGGGATGTCTACGACGGTGCCCATCTGCCCGAGTGCCGCGATCTCAACAAAGCCCAGTTCTCGTACAACGCTGCCATGTTGCTACAGGGTGCTGCTTTCTTGTATAACTACGTAAGTTCCATCGCTTCGTTTAGTCAAGCCAAGAAGAGTCTTTTTTCGAATACTAACATAACTACTCAGACTGATGGCGAGCAAATCTGGAAGGACCGCATTGATAACCTTGTAGACCGTATGATCGAGATTTTCTTCCCTGCCCCCGCTCATATCGCGTTTGAGCCGTCTTGTGAAAACCAGCAGTGTAACTCCGATATGGAATCCTTCAAGGGATTCACGCACCGATGGATGGGCACGACTATGCAGGTAGCACCCTTCACTAAGGAGAAGATCCTACCGATTCTGAAGGCATCCACGCAAGGCGCCGTGAAGCAGTGTACTGGCGGTACCAACGGTCGGTTCTGCGGCTTCCACTGGACTACCGGAGTTTGGGACGGCGACGTCGGTGCCAGTCAGCAGATGAACGTCTTAGGTGCCTTGGTCAGTCTCCTGGCTCCCGATGTTCCGGCACCCCTTACCAACCAGACCGGTGGTACTTCGAAGGGTAATGCAAACGCCGGTTCCAGCGAGCCCGTTATGCCTACGCTCGCTCCGATCACCGGTGGCGACAGGGCGGGTGCGGGTATCGTGACAGCCCTCATCATTGCAGGATCACTCTCGGCCTTTGCATGGATGAGCTTAGACTAAACGGGGGTGGATTAGAATACATATTGGAAGGTCAATAATGGAATTTCTGGCGTAGGCACGTGTTTTATAACCACATTTTGATCCCTTTTTGGAATTTTGTTCAGGAAACGAATACCCGGAACTGCCGAGTTGTCGAACCGACGAACGGATTTGTACATAAGCATTCTTCCCTTTTGGTACCTCTGTCTTTCTAGTCTGCCACAATTCATTTCTCGGAGTTCATAGGACTTGGCTGCCGAGATCCCGGCACGGTAGGGGAGGACCGCGGGAGAGTGGAAGAAGCAAGGAATAATCCAAAGAATTGGACAATATAGACATAAATCTAATTCAATGCACGGGTGATACTATTGTCTATTGCTTAATACAGTGGCTTGGCTTGTCTTGTTGACTAGCGTAGGCTGAACTAGTATCAATGGTTATACGGAGAGAGTTTGTCAAAGACGGTATCATCAGCAGACTTGTGCTCGCTCCTGCTCTGACTTGACTTTTTACCAGCAACAGAACCAAGCACGGATAAATAAGATGGAATATCCCTAAGGCTATAATCCAATAACCCCTATCCTTGTGCCCTTATAAAGACTATTTAAGAGTCACGGATTGATTACGCCTATGCCATTCATTCACTCATCCTACCAGAAGGTTATACGTTCTCGCTAATATCAGTACAATACCATTAGTTTAAACTACTCAGACCAACCTACCTAATGAGTATTCGTAAAGACCTAATACTATATGAACTTCTCACACGAGTAATGAAATATCGATGTCTCGTTGGTGTCTGCATGGCAAGGAACCGAAAGTGACTCAAGAGGGAAAGCGGTAGTAAATACGGCCAGGTTATGCGGATGGATGCATATGATAGAAACCGCTATCTCATCCTGGCCCTCTTCAATCTTACATTGTCACCAAATAATATGTATGCAGTATGTAAGATAATCAATTTAGCTATCCTAAGCAACTATGCTCGACTTAGAAAGCTGATGAAGAACTTGCATGTATAGTATAAGACAATACTATGAAACATGTAAGGTAACCAACTAACTAGACGAATTAGAAACTAAATACGAAAGTATATTTTACAAGTCCCTTTCTAGTATTACTTCGCTTTGGGTTTTCTTCGAGTATCACGCTTAAGGGTAGTCCTAACGTAAGTGTATAAACATGTAATTGTTGACGATGAGCACCGAAATGGTTACTTACCAAGCGGGTATAGGAAACATTCGGTGTTTGAAGAATGAACCTCTAACTTGATTTAGTGTCTTACACTGAATATAAAAGACTATAGACTACGTGGTTGAAGAGCGGTTACGATACTCTGGAGACTATAATTTATATGCTAGCAGCGGAGACATAAGTCACGTCTCCCTAACATGAAGTCGTCAAAGGCCACTAACTACTAGGTGCACGGCTGTCATTGTTCGGATACTTCAATCAGGATGGATCCTTGTTGCGCCGACACCAAGTTTATGCCCCCAACGCTGGGTAGATCCGAGCCGATAGCTCCGCTGGGACGGTAAGGTAGCGGAGATCCGAGATCTAACAATGAACTTAATCTAACCGCAGATCTTCAGTCATGGGTAGGTGTTTGTGGATTAAGCTGCGGCTCATCCAACATCGAGACCTTGCGAGTCATACATCAGCTGTGTCAATATTGGGTAAGGACCGTAAGGTAGGTGCCGAGTTGTTCAGTTAGTTCCCATGGTTCCTACTCGTAGTAAAGAAAGCCTTGAGAACATTATGTTATTAGTCACCATGAACAATTACCTAGGTATGAATTATAGGTACTTACTGGTTGCACTTGCTGTATAGTGTATGATTTAAAGGTTGGAATGATCTACATGGTTTAGGTGCACATAGTTACACAGCCTTGGTGCAGTTATTCAGGCAACTACGTCATCATTTTCTTCCTTTTTTACACCTGGATTTTAAGCACGATTGCAACTACCTCCAATGCACCTACCTCGTAGGTATGATGTGGTACCTAATCTATAATCATACTAAGGTTCTAGTGTTACTTTTAATGCTGGGGAACAAGTCAGACAATCGAAATAATCGATATTTATGACTTGTAACCTTCCACCCACTTCCCGATTTTGTTGATTATACTATGAACCTAATAAACACTGCAGCAAGGGAATGCTATGACTACGTCAGTTAGCTGAGTCTTGCTTCGTAGCTATTTGTATTTATTTATCATCTCCACCACCATCCTCAATACTTTGCCTTAGGTACCCGACCTAGACTTTACACAAATAACAACAACAATAACAACTATTCGCAATCATATAACTACATTTACCTATACATTTATCAAATACGACCAACGCCGAATCCTTCGCAAACTAATAAAAACACGTATTTACGCATACAGAAGCTAGCCTCAGCCTCCTTTTACAATCTAGGTTACCTTAGGTAGGTAGTCTACCGAGGCACCGTCGGAGCTAGACTCATCAGCCCTACGCACGCTTCTTCGCTTTCGTTCAGGTGATGCGAAGCACAGTGTGGATCGTAAGTCGCTTATACGTTATATCTTAAGAAGAAAAAGAAGTGAGGCGGCGGTGCCGTTCTGCCGTTCCGTCTAGGTAATCCTTGTTGACTCTACCCACAAATCATCGGAGCCTGTTCGCCTGTTACACGACCGCTGACGAGAAGAAGACCTAATCGAGTGCCAAGGAATACTTACCGGTTTGTTGACGAGTCGGGTATACACAGAAAACACCCACACGGAGAGAGTACTCGTCTTACTGGGCGATACTCTCTCTTTAGGGTTGATCGTTAGTAGACAGCATGCGTAAGTTTTCACTATTTCATTAAGTATTTCTTCGTTACGTTCATGTTTTTTCATCTTACCCCTTTACCTACCTTTTTTCTGGACACGTATATCGTAGTCGCTTCAAGCGAAGCCAAAAGCTCGGCGCTCATTATCCGTTACCACATTATGTACCCTTCTTGCATGCTGATGCGGGTGTCCATCCAACCCGACGCGACGCTACATTAATTCCGGCAAGCTTCCAAGTGGGGATGATCTGCCGGCTTCGAATCTGTTGGTATCTGTTGGTATGGTGTCATAGAGGGGCGAAAGAGATCGGGATTTATTCCTATACACTACCTTGAGCTTACGGGAGCTTTGTAAAGCTGTAAAGCTGGTAGAGCTCAAAGCTTTTAAAAGAATCTGGTCACTCAGCTATCGACGACAAAGAAGTTGCGGAGAAACAATATGTCTTTATCAGGGAATTTTAATAAGGCTTGCGGCACAGACAAACGTGTTAGCTAGCCTCAGGTAGGATTTACGTCGTATCGCCATCCCTATGTAAAAACAAGGCGGAAACCCACACAGTTTAAAGTCTACACGGTATTCTACACGGTATTCTACAAGTCATCAACTACAGTCTATAATCTACTGTGTACACTAGAGACGACACCGCTGAATCTCTGGTGACTGGCTTGGAAAAAGTAGTCTATCCTGGGAACCAATCCGCAAGCAGCACCTCTCGGCTTTACCCCTGGGCTTCTAGATTACGCCTTGATCTCTTCCAATTAAAGCTCTCCCCACGCCACCGTCTTTCCCCAATTTTTCTACTTGCTTCTACGCCTATTTAGTCTAGGTCTCTCTCACTGTCGGATTACGTCCTAGACACGTTCCCCCTCTTCCCGTTCTCTTTCCAGAACAATTACGACCTTGGCGTCGAATCTGCCAAAGCCGCATACATCGATGAAGGAAAGCTCAACTGACAAGGCCTCTAATATAGATCGCATACGCTCTTGGGCACGAGGTCACGCGTATGGAGGCTCTACACGTTCCACCGCGTCCAACTCTAACCCCATCCTTCCCTTAAATAATACACACGCGCATCAAGATCCGGAGAAGATCCGCGATGTTAGCGGTGCCGGTTCCGACGGCCATCAGGGCCTTTCTAACGGCTCCGCGAAATCTCAGGACGCCCCCAACTTCGGAACGGATACCCAGCATGCCGATAGGTCGGCTCCGTCAACATCTCAAGTGGAGGGGACGGGGGCTGTCGTAGACGAAAATGGCACCAAGAAGAAACAAAATGTAGTCGTCGAAACCTATTACGAATTAAAGAAGGTGATCCTCCACAGCTGGATCAACCTATTCTTGGTCTTCGTACCCGTCGGGATTGCTATCGCAAATATCCCGAACAGGAACGCCGGAGCTACTTTCGGTATTAACGCTGTCGCTATCATTCCTCTTGCGGCACTCCTTAGCCATGCTACCGAGTCCGTCGCCCGCAAGATGGGCGACACCGTCGGCGCGTTGCTTAACGTAACGTTTGGTAATGCTGTCGAACTCATTATCTTGTAAGTCTTATCTGGTCATTTTGATTGTGCTCTTAGCTAACAAGTCAATAGCATGTAAGTTGATCATGCTCCACGATTCATTGTCGAGTGGTCTTGTATCATCAGTCGGCATACGAATGTCGTATATTAACCTCTGCTAACCTCATATTTTAATTTATAGCATTGCTCTAGTTAAGGTAAATATTGAACCTGACTATTCGTAATTTACGTTGCTAATTCCATGTAGGGCGAGATTCGCATCGTTCAGGCTTCTTTGCTTGGATCGATCCTTGCAAACTTGCTCTTGATTCTAGGCATGGCCTTCTTCCTTGGTGGTCTCCGATACCGTGAACAGGTTAGTAGAGTATGAGTTTGATCACTTTGCCTCCGCTAACATCTTCCAGATCTACAACAGCACAGTGACTCAGATGAGTGCTTGTTTGCTAAGTTTGAGTGTGATCAGTCTCATGTTACCGGTTAGTCTACCCCCCAAATCATACTTGAAATCTCGCTAAACATTCTTACTAGACCGCATTTCATGCATCCTTCCGAGACAAAACAGAGGCTGATAACGAGTCTCTGAAAATCAGCCATGGTGTTAGCGTGGTATGTATTTGCCTATTCCACATGTTTCAACCCCTACTAACATTGTCTCAAGATTCTTCTTCTGGTATATGTCGTGTACCTTTTGTTCCAACTGAAGTCGCATGCATACATGTACGAATCGACTCCTCAACACATCATTGATGAGGAAGCAACACCAGGCCCGGCTGCCGCATGGCTCGAGTCCTCTGATTCCGACTCGAGTTCTTCGTCGGACTCGGACTCGGATCACTCGAGCCATTCGAGGGAAACCATGTCTAAACGTGTTAAACGAGCCATCCGTGGACACCGCCGTAGGAAGTCGAGTACGGCGTCGGTAGACACTGACGATGGAGTTCGAACTCGCACCTCATCCCTCGGAACCAATAGCGCTAGTCCTATCCATGAGGGAGGCTCTAAGTCTGGGGATTCTTTGCATGGTCCTCTCTCTTTCCCTCGAATGAACTCCACCGGTACTGAAGAGGCTATTGAAGAGGAAGATGAGAACAAGTCCCGCCGTAAAAACAAGCGCTCCAAACGCAAGCAACGCAAGCGAGATAGGAAGGCGTCAACTGGTGTCGAAGGAGCCACTCAACCTCAGAATATTGCTGGTGTTGGACCGGATGCCGTGCAGGATCGTGTCGCGAGTGATGGAGAGCCCCGCCGTGTAGACTTTGCTGACACGGTCACCAATGTCGAAGGTGAGCTCGAGGTTACTCCTACAGGACCAAGGCGTCCCTTCAATAACTTGCGTGTTCTTTCATTCCGACCCGTGGCTAAGAGCCTGGCGCCGCCTGTTTTCACTTCGGACGTTGGAGCTGTACCTGCGGCATCGATTGGACCCGTGCCGCGCGTGAGATACGGCATTCGCAGAACTAACTCTCTTCCCGAAAGACTTAACCAGTACCAGTACCGACCACCCGGAGCCATGATGCCTTCTCAGATTCCCATTTCTATCCTAACTGGGGGTACCGGCGAAGAAGGCAAGGAGCACGGAGACGATCTTTCACGTGGCGCGGCTATTATCATGTTACTGCTCTCGACGGCTCTTGTAGCCGTATGTGCTGAATTCATGGTGGATGCTATCGATGATGTGGTCGCGAATAGCGCTCTCAAGGAAACTTTCATCGGTTTGATCATTCTACCTATTGTCGGCAACGCAGCGGAACACGTGACAGCCGTGTCAGTGGCTATGAAGAACAAGATGGATCTGGCTATCGGTGTAGCTATTGGCTCCTCGATTCAGATTTCTCTGTTCTTGACACCTCTGGTGGTTATTATCGGCTGGATTATCGGTCAACCCATGACGCTTTACTTCACCCTATTCGAGACTGTTTGCCTGTTCGTATCGGCCTTCATCATCAACTTTTTGATCCTGGACGGCCGAAGTAACTATCTCGAGGGTGCGCTGCTTTGCGCTACGTACGTAATCATCGCGGTCGTAGCGTTCTTCTACCCCGAGGGTGACGCCGCCGGTGCCCTAGGCGCTTAAAGGGGCATCTAGCCTCTAAAGTGCATATTTAAACCTCTTATTCGAAAACACGACGCAGTGTTTAACTCGAGCATGGGATATAACGTTTAGCCTATTATTGCTTTGATATTGAACTTGCACGAAGCGGTTTTATGAACACTTATTTGACGATTTGACGCTACATACGGTCAACGGGGGAGAGAGTACGAAGATGAAATGAAATGTTTACTTCTTTAAAGGGATGCTATCTACTTTTCGGAGTTTGGCCCCTTGCGATTTGATTAAATTGCCTTGATTTTTTATGAGATATTTTTTCGGACAAAGCTGAGCCAGCCAACTTGGCCGCTCTGATGCAGATAGCGATGACGGTGTGGAAACACGCAGATAGCTTAAGTAGTTAGTTTAGCGACGCAGACTTGTAGACTTTGTGGTTATTATGAGCTGCATAGCGGATGAATTGGACATACTCTCATTTTGCAGATAAATTGATTCTCCTGACATGTGAAATTCCGTTCTACCTTCTTTATGAATGATGAGGATTTGAACGGATAACCTAAGGGATATATATATCTTACATCAAGCCACGGCGTTGTACGGTAGGTACGACATGTAATGAGCAACAATCTTTTATTTAATGCATAAAGTGACTGGCCAGCCAGTCTCTTTCTATATAACCATCCTTTCCTTTCCATTCACACCCGAGGGGATGTCGGTTGCCCTTTACCTATCTAGCCCGAATTTCCAAACCATTCTAGATTTCCCCAATCTTAATTTATCCGCGTTTCTTCGATGTCTTAGCCCCCGTTCGGCGTGGGGCTAACGGGGCCCGGCGCGGTCGCTCGGTAGTTCCTCCCACTTCTTCCGCTCCGTTCTTATCCGCCTTGCGTTCCCTTGTCTTTCTTTCCTTCTTTTCTCCGTGTCTGTTGATGGCTGGAGCTTTAGCCTCCCCTTTCTCTCCTTGGGCTGACCCTGTCTTAACTTGCTGGACACCCTGGCGCCTGTTGTTCTCGTGCTTACGTTTACGCTTTGGCTTCGGCTTCTCTTGCTCATCTGTAAGGACGTTCTTACGATCTCTGTGGCCGTGGTGATCGTTCTGGTGATCTTGTAGGTTCTCCCTTGCGTTATCCTCGCCCTCGATATCGTGGCGATCGTGGTATGGGAGGCTTAGCCTAACGGCCTCGTCCCTCGTACTCTCCGGAAGAGGTCCCGGTTGCTCTATGCCCAGACTATTAACAAGTCTTTCGATCCCCATGGTAAGGCAGCGATAAGACTTCTCTCTTTCTCGGTCCCAGCGCTGAGTGCAATCTTCCATTTCCCTCAACATCGAATTGGCCTCCCGAGCGATTCGTGCATAGTTGCTGTGCGACGTAAATAACCTGTCTGTCCAGGTTCTTGGTTCTTCGCCCATAATCTCTCTCCATTTTTGTATCATCTTATCGGCATTTTCGACACGCCTTCTGGCACTATGACGCCCCTTTCTCTCCCATCTTTTCTCAGAAGTGTCTTTCGCTTCTCGGTCCAACACGTCCTTATGCTTCTCAATGAGTTCGATAAGGTGCATGCAGAACTTATGGGCCTCTTCGTTGTTGGCGAGGCGGTTCACGATCCCGTCCAAGAAGAACCCGGATGCCTTTATGCATGGCGGTATGGCTAGTGCCATTACTGGGTCGGTCATTTCGTATCGAGTAGGTAGTGTCGACGCTGGGGTAATTGTAAACGGAGGGATAAACTTGATAGTGGTATAAGAATTAAGGAGCGATATGGGGAGGCTTGACTATTCTTTTTGGGCTTTAAGTCTGAAGCTGGATTGCGACTGAAGGAAGAGTAGGCGATTTCGAACTATGAAGATGGTAATAAGGATTGCCCAAGCGAAGCGATGAATGATATATACCTATATATATGCTATATATATGCTATATATATGCTATATATATGCTAAGTATATAGTAACTCAATAGATGATATTTACGAATTTAAAAACCAATGCTATGCACTCATCTAACTGGTCTGGGAGCTCTTATAGAGCGACAGCTCCAGCCACTCACTGGAATAGCTATGAATTCAAAGATTTGAAATCGTATATGTGGTAGATCAGAAACAAAGAGAAATCAAAACCAGAGCATCTCGTCTTAAAATACTAAGCCTCTGGGTTAGGTTACTGCCCGTCACTTGACGTATAAAGTCGAACGAGTTCACGACGAGCAACCAAAATCATTGGACGGAGTAAATTTACGGTAAAGCGATGACAAACATGGTGAAGTTACTTGTATAGGTATATATATACATATATACATATATACATATATACATATATACATATATACATATATAATTATTTGAAATAACTACCGGATTGACTTGGCAACTTTAAACTCAGCCACGACTTGTTTAAGAGGCTGTTCTAGACGGGGGCTATGCTATGCTGGATAAGATAGGTAGGTACCTAGGTAATTGAGGTATGACGTATGAATTTTATGTACCTACTCCTAAGCATCGGTAATTATAAGCAATTAGCACATACAATGATGGTAATTTTGTCTTGTACCTACACAGAGTCAATGTAAAAACGTCAGATGCCAAGCAATTGGAAGAGTTCCTAACCGTGAATTGTTTGACCATCTATTTGACTATTTGAACCAATGCTCTTCTCTCAATTCTTTCCCCAATTATTTACATACATTGCATCCATTTTACACACTTTCTAGAATTATCACGTGTAATCCCATTCGCCCACTTACACGCTTACACGCTTATACCGTCAACCATCTACCATCCACCATCCACCATCCACCACCCATTATCAACCATCATAGTCTCAAGAACACACCCGATGTGTTTCGGAAGTAAAGACAAAACCACCGACCCAGCTCCCAAGCCGGCCCCGGTCCCTCAATCATCATCCACCACCGCCGCCAATCCCAAAGCCAGTATGCCGCAGGACTACGCGCCACCTCCCGGACCCCCGCCGCCTCACGGTCAGAGTCACGGTCAATCCCAGTCATCTCCCTACTACGCCCCCCCAGCTGGTCCACCCCCATCTCATCATCAGGAGCAGTACGCGCCTCCTCCGGGCCCGCCTCCCTCGGACACAAAGAACAACCCATTCTTCAACTCCAACTCCCACCCTGGCCCCGGCGCGGAATACGCGCCTCCACCAGGTCCGCCACCATCTCACGCCAGCCACGGAGCTTCTCAAAAGGAAAAGCAGCAGCACGACTGGCAGACCGCCGTCCCAGACACCTCATTACTGCCTCCCCCGCCCAATTTCTTCAGCGGCTTCGACCGCTCGCCCGCGAACAACGCCACCGAGGAAGAATGTGAAGCCGGCGAGTCCTGGTGTAAGCAATACCCACTCTACAACCCCATGCCCCTCAACCCCCCCGCCGAATCCGCCGCGCGCACCGGCAACATAGCCATATACGCGCCCCCAGCATTCACCTCAGCAGGCGGCACCCTAACACACGTCCGTCCGGGCGTATGGTCCGCATCTTCCCCGCGCAACGGCCGCGATACCTGTCTAGCGACCTATCCGCCCATATACCACGCCGCAGCGCACAGCCCGCTAGTAACCGGATCCCGGAAAAAGACAGCGTACTACGAAGTCCGCGTCCTCGAGCGCGGCAGCCGCAGCGACGAGATCTCCCTCTCGCTGGGCTTCGTCGCCCCGCCGTACCCCGCCTTCCGGCTGCCCGGCTGGCATCGCGGCAGCCTGGGCGTCCACGGCGACGACGGACATCGGTACGTGAACGACCGGTGGGGCGGGAAGGCGTTTACGTCGCCGTTCCGACGGGGCGAGACGTTAGGGCTAGGAATGGATTTCTACCCGCGGAACGGGGGGGTTAGCGTCGAGGTATTCCTGACGCGGGACGGTGTGGAAAGGGGCCGGTGGAATCTGCACGAGGAGACGGACCGGGAGCAGGATTTACCTGTTACGGGGCTCGAGGGGTATCATGATTTGTGCGCTGCCGTGGGGGCGTTTGATAAGGTGGCGTTTGAGGTTGTGTTTGCGCCGGAGCTGTGGAGGTGGAGGGGGTATGACGGATAGATGGGGGATGTGAGGATGTGAGGATAGATGGTGGTCGTGGTTAGGAGTAGGGAGATTAGGGGGGAGCTTGCGGTAATTTCCCTTTGCTTTTTACGGATGGGCCTGATATACATAATTCATAGGAGTATAGGCTATGTTTGCAAGGCAGGTGGTTGTATTATATGCGATGAAATTTGTCTGCGTTAGGTTGCCTCTTCGATGGCCTCTTAAAGAATCTGGGTTCTTTAGTTACTTACGTTGTTCGGTTGATTTCATGCTTGGGCTTGGGAGGCTTGCTGTAAACTAATCCCCTAATCAGTACTTTGATTTACTTTGATTTTTCCTGTTCATTTTTCATCGTTTCCTCTCAGTGCCCAACGACGTGACCTAGTATGAGGTATACAATTTATTTACGTGAAGTCAAATTTCAAATTGAGGCTACAAATCATTGGACAGGATGACAACACAATGACAGCACAAATGCTTGGCCGAGTTCAGGAGCGAGTAGACGTGCAATTAGTTATGATTGGCCAGCTGTATCAAATCAAATAAGAGCCGTCGTTTTTCTTCCTATCGGGAAAGAAAAAGAGTAAATAAGGAGATCTACCAGGATTCCCTCCACCCAAGGATTGTCAATATCTTATCTGCAAAGATATCTCCGTCTACTTCATCACTGGTCCTTATTCCTGGCCTAGTAGCTTCCCGACCAATCGGCATTTATTCACAGTCTGCCCATACTCCGCGGCGCTGCATGAACCCCACCACTACCAAGTCAGTCAGAAATCGTCTGGGCACCCTCGAATGCATCGTTCGGGTCCAGCGTAGTCCATCCGCTGACGGACCCTGCTTCGATGCAGATCATCTTCTTGAAGCCGTCTTTGGGCTCGAAGTCTCCCATGCCTGCCGCCTTTTCCGTCCAGGGATTCCAGACTACAACGTCCTTAAGGTTGTCCCGTACGATACTGAAAACCGCCTCGCCGTCCTCTGCGACTACTACCGGGTTCGAGGGACCCTTGGCCGGCGTGTACACCCTGTCTGTTTCACCCGTGACGGTTATAGCGCCTGACTGTGTCTTTGCCTTAGCCGCGTCTACCTTGTCAATGTATTCCGACTCTTCGAGACCCGTCACCTGGATCTTTGAGATGTCCTGTTCGGTGTGAAGATTTAGGTTAGCTCTCGTTGTGCTATACGCCTTTTATGCGCAATAGGAATTACTTACGTCAATTCGCAGATATGTATGCAATAGGACCTGGAAATCTATGGGTTGTTCACCATCGTTAGTAACGACGATGCTCGTGTTCAGGTTCTCCGGAGTCAAGGTGACGCTATAGATGATAGAGAAGGTGTAGGGCCATAGGCTCTTCGTCTTATCGTCTAAGGTGGCAGATGAGAGGCCAAAGTCGAGCTTGACGGAGGTGTCAGACGGTCCCGTCGACTCGGAGCTCGACTTGCCAAGGAATTCCCATCGCGAGTTGCGCGCAAAGCCGTGCTGGGGCAGTTTCGAGGTCGCTGCGTGATTAGGAGCCGTGCCGAATACCTAGTGATCAGCCATAAGTATTAACTAGCGCTGTTTATGAAGATATTATGAAGGTATCATCTCGAAACAAGGAGGTAGGTTAGTAATTTGTAACTTACGGGAAAGACAAGAGGAATGCCACCTCGTACGGCCTTAGATCCGTCAAGCTTAGCGGCATCAGACAACCAGAGCCTCTCTATTCCGAAGCGGTTCTTCCAGCTGATAACGGTAGCGCCGTAGAGGAGGACCTCGACACTCTCACCGGTAGGCAGGACAGCTGTAACCCGCGAATTGTCTTGGGAGAAGTTGACCTGAGGTTGAGGTGGTAGACCCGGGGTTGTGGCTAACGCCAAAGGCTTCTTTGGTCGGTCAACCATGATCGCTAACTTAGTCGGTTGTCTTAGTCGTGTTAGCTTTAGTAGGTTGAGTTAGGCAAGGTTAGGTTGAGAGATAGTAGGAAAAGGATAGGTAGGTAAAGAAATAGAGAGGTGAAGAGGTTAGAAGTTAGAGGTTAAAGGTAGATGGTAGATGGTAGATGATAGATGATAGATGATGGTATGTAGTAAAGAACAAGAAAGTAGGTACTGGGATTGTTGTATGGCGGGGTATAATCGAAGAAGGTAAGGTAGGTACCTACCTGCCCTACCTGCCCTACCTACCCTACCTACCCTACCTAAGGTGAAGGTATGTCTTTGTAGGTAGTGGGGTAATACCTACCTAACCTCAGGTAGGCACCTATATAAGTCTAAGTATAACTAACTAGCAAAAGTACATACATTACATATGCCGCACCTTATTTAGCTCATGTATACAATATTATGCAAGTATTCCCGTATCCTAACCTGGTGGCACCGCATAACCTGAAACGCCCATCTTTCCTACCTGCAGCTACCCTTTTTAAGACGTACCTATGAGATGCGAGCAATCAGCCGGAATCGTCCTAACTAAGGGAGCATCTCCCGAACATCTACACCCTCCTACACCCTCGGCTTAACATTGACGCTGCAAGCTTCGTCATTAACTCCATACCAAAAAAATGCTAATCGCTAATCGCTAATCATTCATCCATCACATAAAAGAAGTACAAATAATTATAATTGTTTTCATTCGTGTAGATTACCTAAGGTATCATAACTAGGTATCGTAACTAGGTATCATCTACCTCCTAAAACGCCTTACCAATCAATGCCTTAGGTATTCTCATAACCATATCGTACGGCAGTACCTAAAATATAAATATATTCCTCGTCATCCGCCATTAACCTTTACAAACCCCCCCCCATGAAACCTAGCATCGGCCCCGACTCTCCGCCTGGTATAGTTCCTTTTTGATATCGAAGAACATGTCCTCAATCCTGTTCACCTCGTCTCGAGTTAGCGTCGCTGTACGGAGACTCTCGAGGCTTCCCTTCAGCGCTTCCATGATCCTTTCCGCTGCCGATTTCTCAACTGTTGCTTCTTCGGCTGGACGAGGCTGCTCAACCTGAACCTCGGCCGCCTTTTCTGCATCTCCTTCTTCCTCGTCATCTATCATCTTCGTATCGTCATCTACTAAAGATATATTTCCTAGTACTTCCGTAGGAATAGGCCCGACTTCTGACTGTTGAGATGCTTCCGTAATTATCTGTAAAGTTACTGCTTCCGTATCAGACTCGCGCTCGACGAGGCTGTCGTCGAAACCCACAGGCGAAGAGCTTCGTTGAGCGGCTTCTGCAGCTGTGGGCTCCTGTCTCGCTGAATCTTGCGAGGAGCTGAAAGCAATATTGGTGTCTAGCTCCATTGAAGTGTCGACCTCGGTATTAATTTCGGTTGTATCCCCTTCGATATTCTGGGAAACTTGGCTATTAGGTACTGATTCGACATCTGTGTCCTCGTGCTGCCTCCTCTTCTTTTGACTGCTGCCGGGTTCTTGGCTCCTATCCGCATGTCGCTTCCTCTTTCTTTTCGACCTCTTAGTCGGTGAATGAGAGCTTTCCACCTCTGTAGACGACGAGGGAATGATAGGCGGCGACTGGCTGTTCTCGTCTTTCTTAGACTTAGACTTGCCACGTGACTTCTTCGATCCTGTGCCTACCGTGATGCACTCCGAAGACTGGGCCGCCAACTCTCGGGGCTTCTCTGGCGATTCTGAATCGACCTTGGGTGCTAGCTCGCATTTCCTAGAATCTAGCTCGATAACTAGACGTGCTAGGCTCCGCTCTTCGTCGTCACTAAGCTCGAAAGAACGGTCCTTAGACTGAGAAGAAGATGGAAGCTTTTGTACGGTCTGTACACCCTTGGACGTGTTGCTACGGAGAGCTCGAGGCGATCGGGACGTCGGGCTGGTGAGAGCATCTATGAACACTTCAGGGTCGGCCTTCGGCGAGGAATCGAGAATTTTACCCGAGCGAGTTTTCCGTGGAGTAGTTGGTCTTTTGGGGGCATTGACCTGGGCAGACATATTTTCCACGCTTGAAGATATACGCTCTGGCTGAGATCCTGCAGCTTGATCCAGGTTCTCGTCTTTTACGACTCCCGATACGCCCTCGCCGTTTTCTGCATCTCCTCGTTCTGAATGGCTTTCATCTGCGGGTGCTGTCTGTCGCTTTGTAGCGGGAGATCCAGAAACAGGTGAGGATAGGATAGGGAAGTCTTGGAACATGCTACTGCTTCTGGTCCGTGGCTTCATTTCTGCGAGTAAGTTCCGACGGGGTTCTGGTGGCGAAGAAGGAATATCGTCTGTCATCTCGTGATCAAAATCTATCATGGGAGCTTGGCCTCGCCTAGGTGTTGGTGTGGATGTTACATAATCCTCGAGGCCTTGGTTGTGTTGTGGTGTCGTATCTCGTTCTTGTTTCGAATCTTTTGCTTCGTTCGAGACCTGGTTTTCTGTGCTAGCTCGAATATGGGCAAAAATTACGGCATTCTCCTGCTGTCGTTCCCGGACTTCCTTCTGATGATCTGTCAAGAACTGAGATTCCATTACATCGCGACTGGGGGATGATTCGATGGGTGCGAATTGAATTTGGGAGTCGTCGTGCCGCAGTTTGGGAGTCGCGCTACGCTTAGCCGACCCTGGCCGAGGTTGGTTGGGGGTAGTAGTAAGTCCCTGCTTAGAAGACAGCGAAAGCTGGACTGATCCAGGCGTTACAGAGCGCCTTGAAGATGGTCGCTCTCCTAGAGGTGATTTGTGATGGTCCTGTTTGTTAAGAGACGGATTTGCGGTCTCTGAATTGTCCTGCGATTCTATGAATGACGGCTCCTGCCCACTAGAGGCGTAGCTGGAGAGGTCTACGCCAGGAAGCACTACATCAACGTAAGAATGAATAGAAATGAGCACATTTTTAAGCTTCTCTGGATATTGAATCTCCTCGGTATGCTCGAAAGCGCGGTTCCACATGATCGCAGTATAATTAACAATATCCCTATGCTTGCTCTGGAACGCCGAGCACAGCAGTTTCTCGATAGCGTCGAGTTGTAGGTTTTCTCGAGTATCTGTATGCAGACACAGCTTACAGATCTGATCCCATAAGGTTTTAACCTTGCGACTGTTAGTGCCGGGTGCAAAGGGAAAAAATAGAAAAGAATGCGTTACTTACAGCTCGGGCAACCGTCGTGGATTCTACTGTGCTGTACTGCGCGTTCGTATCTTGAATCCAGATGCCGATGCCATGTTGCAGGTGAGCTATTGATTTGAAACCCAGCGAGCGGCTGCATCGCATTAGGAAGCAACCAATCTCGGTAAGCAAACGTACGATGACATCGTCGTGGTCATAATACTTCATGTGCAAATAAGACACTTCTAGTAGGTAGTTTACGAGGCGGTAAAAATTGTCGAAGGGGTCGAAAGAAGCAGATCTCGAGCCGGCAATGGAAGTACCCCAAAGCCGCCGTCGAGCAGCCTCTAGTGCCTGACGATCTTTAGGGTGCACTGCATTAGAGATTAGATTAATGCCACCCTTAAAATGCATAGTCGATACCGCATTGTTGCAAAACGAAGACCAGAACTCTAAGAAGTACTTAGCTAATGGCTCTATCACCACGATGGCCAGTCCTGCATTACCAGCCTCGGAGTAGACTCGAGTTGTCAACAATTGGAAAAGCGAATCCCAATGCTCCCAAGGAAGATTGGGTATAGAGTTGAACCCCCTTTCTAGGTGCTTCACAATCTCGCGGTACTCGTGGCCAATCGTCATCGATTCGCTTCCAGAGCTGGCGGTGAGATGGCTAGACTGGCTACTATCTAGAGATAGGGAGAGGATATCAGATATGAAAACCCACGGCCCATACGGCAAGAAGGCGTCCATGGGCAACGTCTGTATTAATTCGCGAGCTAGTTCAGTCTTCCCATGAGAGGAGGATCGGGAAATTACGAAGGGATCTAAGACAACCCTGATAAGATTTAATAAGCCGTCATCGTCGGTGATGCCAGGAGGCAGTACGGAGAGGATAGAGAATAGGTGATGAAGAGGTGTTCGCGTTAAGCCCTGGCCCCTTCCTGAACGATGAGAAGGAGTCGCTACTGGAATGAATGAATTTTGCTCATTTAGGGAGAGGAGCTTCTCGGTGAAGGGCAGTAGACCTAAAGACTCTATAATCGTCCAGAGGTATGCTTGTGTCGCGTCTAGGAATCTCTGCTGCGACTCGGGTTGGGCGTCTGAACCGGCAAGTCCCTGAGACCATATCCTCGCTAGTACGCTAAAAGCATGTGCCATGAAAGTCGCCGTGTCGGTGGATACCTTGACCTCCTTGGACGCAGCAGCCGCCACGGCGCTCACGAGGGTGCGCCAGAGCTTGCATGAGACGGATTCCGGACTTGCGAGATCCAAAAACGTCTTCTGTAAGATAGGCTCCACCACGGAAAATACCCTCGTCGCGTTTCGTCTAATCCATTTCGGATCCAGCGCAGGTAGCTCGTCTGGCTTTACCAACGCATTCTCAACGACACGATCTTCCTTCCATAGTCGAGGCGTCGATGAGTCGAATAGCCCGGTTAACATTAGAACTGCCTGCGTCAGGTTGTCAGAGGTCATAGCTGTAGGTTTCTCGGTTTGTTTGGTGTCCACCTCGGGAAAAGCCAGTCCTCGAATCAGAGGCCTTACGCACGCATCCCAGTAGCTGTCGACTTGCGCCGTACTTAAGTTCGGCTTGAAGGTGTAGTAGTAAAGGTTGCAGACGCCACCTATGACAACCTTCCGCAGTTCCTCTAACTGTTTGGTGCTATTTTTTCTTTTTAGCTGGCTGACGAAGGGTTGGCACACCGTGGCGACAACCTTCGAAAGTGACGTCTCCTTGAGATGTAGGACATAGACGAGCCTGTTCCAAGCGTAATTGGCTTCGAGTCTAGTATGGTAATCCCCGCTATTGAAACATCGCTGGATAATCTCCAGCCACCGTCCGAAGAAATCCCAGTTGTCAACCGGACATCTAAGAAGGAGGATGACGATACTCCAAACTTGAGGGACGGATGCGGATTGGGCCTTGTCCTTTGTCATGCTCGTCAACCTCTCTAAATAGTATTCGATATACTTGGTGTCGTCAACCTGTAACTGCAGTATCTCCATAGCTCTTCTAGACAGCTGCTTCTCTTTACCCATTGTGAAGCCAGCCTCAAGTCCTAACGCGATGGCCGCAGCACGGATCTCTTTCATGCTACTAAGCATATCGGTAAACAGATCCAGGAGCCAGTCCGAGTGAGCGACCATGTGGGATCTTGACTGCTTGATTAATCTTCGATATATTAATATGCGAGACATGATGATGCTTTTCCCCTTGATATGCTCTTCCATCTTGTGGAGCGAAGCTACCAACCGGCCAACGCGGTCAGCCGTCATGACCTTTGCCGAGAAGTCCTGAGAGGCTATGACCTGCATCAGATGCCTTACGACGTCCTTAGGTACGGAAGCGTCCTCGAACGACCTGATGCAGTGGTCGACAATGAAGACGCCAAAGTCGGATGACAACGTAGAAGCGATAGCCGAGAAGTGGAAGAAGGTGCATAGTAGAGTAAGGGCATGGTTCACCATAGACGAGTCGATATTTTGGTTTATAGCTTTTGTCGTAACGTCTCGTTGTATAAACTGCATGAACAAGCTCATCTTATCCTGAAGGGCGATACGGTCGGGCAAATTATTGGATGTTTTCAATGCCCGTGCTAGCATCATGTACGCATCTATTTTAGAATCCCTATCAGCCCCTGCGAGCTGCTTGATGGTTGAGTCTAACATGGTTGCGATGTTGATCTGATCGCCGGCGATTAATGGATCTAGAGAGTGGAGAGGACTAGGGCTCGAAGTCTGCTTCAAGATAGACTTGATCGGTTTGACTGAAGCTACCGACGAAGGGACAGAGGCCGGCGTTGCTTGCTTTCGAACATTTTCCTTGTCAGCATAGGTGGGAGCTTCTTGATACTCGGCTTGCGCCAAGAATCCGACCTTCTTTGCCGATCTCCGAGAGCTAGTGTTGGTATGGTTGGTGGGATCGGAAGAGTAGCTTGGGGGAGTATGTAGATTTAATCTGGTATCAACGGGCTGATTAGAGAGAGCAAGCTTCGAGGATGAGCCCGTATCTTGCTTCTTGTCTCGGGGTGGCGTTGGTGGTCTTGTAGGCAAGGAATCCAAACTTCTTGGAACTGATGCTAATTGTGATACCATGACTGCTCCAGCCAACAGCTCCCACTGGGAAAAAGATCTCCCAGATCTCCCGGAAACAAAGATATCATGCGCTATACGAACCGAACGACATTAATAAACACCAATTCCAATTGAATGCTATAGACTTCAATGAATTTCAACGAATTTCAACGAGTGATATAGGACGTATAATGAACGAACGAGATAATCTCGAGGGTGTTTTTGGTCGGATACAGCAAATTGCGATTCTTGTCTGATATGTCTGGATGGTTAAGGCGGACCCCCTTGACCATTAGATATTAGGGAAAAAGACAGAAACGCGTCGCGGTAAGCTTTTCGCGTAGTTTCTATTAAATTTACGCGAGAAGCTCGGACCCCCACTTTAACCTAGCTGCCTAGTGTAGGACCCCTCGCGTGCAAATTGAACGTTTTACGTAATATACTGAGGTATATCCATATACGTACCGTAATGGCCAGTGCAGGATGTCCAAATCGACTACACAGCATGTACCCAAGTACTATTGCCAGCTGCTAAAATATTTGTTCGAATACACTATGCGAACATGCGAACATGCGATATCCCTGCTGCGTCATACTTGACTCTATTAATAATTGACTGTTATTTTATTTCACGATTGTGTATCTTAATATTAACATTCGCATAAGGAAATAGCATCGTGCTACAAGTCCTTCAAGAGCCTTTCCTTTACACTCTACTTACTCTACGCTCTACTCAGGTAGGTAAAGAAAATAACATAGCCTCCAATACGAATTTTCGTACTTGGGAATCACTTCATACAGCATCTCAACTTAACGCCAGTCCCAAACGTTTCTTTACACAAACCACCAAGTTCACTATCAGATCGGCATTGGCAACACACAATTTACTTTCTTTTTATTAGTACTACCTCATTCTTTCATAACCTATTTCTCTCGAATAGTTTGCTTCCTACCAGATCTTGATCATTAGCCCCGCTCCATTTGTGTTTTTGTGTGTTCTTGACATCTCATACAACATTCTAAGTTTGATTTGCTACCTAGGTAGTATATTATAACTACCTACCTAAGTAGGTACCTTCTATATCATGCCATCTTCATACATTATGTCTTTTACCGTCGTTTTATCCCCGAACATCTAAGCGTTTCTATATATCTTGCTTACCATGGCCCAGCAGTCTCGTCGACCCCAATCCAAGTCGTTCTGGCGGGTATTTTCGTCATCTCGTAACCAGTTAGGCGATCCAGAGGACTTCCCGGCCCACCCCCAAATGTCTCAACCTAGCCAGCAGGTACTTGCGGCCGCTGCCCTTAGAGGGCCTGGTTAGTAGTTAATATCCTCCAGCAATAGCATAATATTAATCATATATGCAGCAAAGCTAGCCGCAGTTACAAGTTTGATGGGAAAACTGTCACAAGATCTGGTTTCCGCCAGCCTACTCCCTCAACGTAAGGTGCCATTATAAACTATCTACCTAGTTATCCTACCTTAACATTTTTATTACTTTAAGAGCGCGATTCTACCTTAGAAGAGCTTAAGATATACGGAAGAGATCCTCAGAATGCAGATCCCATATTTACAAAGGAGGTAAATTGAGGAGCTATCAGTATAAACCCCCATAAGCTTACAACTCTTAGGGCATAGAGACGCTCGCCCGACACGCATTTAATAGTCCATCCAGTACCACATCCAGAAATGCTTTGCGAGTTCTCTGCAATGCGCTACTCCTGAAGCAAGAGACTCGTCAGGTTTTCGTCGACCTTGGCTACGGGGACAAATTGTGTGACAAGTTGCAGAGTGATAATCGCGATGACGAATTTCTAGTTTCCAGGATACTCTTTCTAACGACTTATGGCACGGATACAGACTTGACTGAGCTTATTGATAAGCATCATCTTGCAGATGCTATCAATAAAAATCTTGAGCGGCATGCAAAGCGTCGCGCCACCGGAAGCCCGGTGACGGATCCCATGGAAGACATGGCGCTCACGGAGACGCTCAAACTCCTCTTTAATATTACCCACCATTGCAAAGACCGAGTTTCCTCGTTTACCTCAGCTATACCCCACATCGTTACCTTGTTATGTAAAGGTTCATTTCAAGTCCAGAAACCGCTGGACCCCCCTACCGGCCAACTAGTCCATGCCCTTCTTAACTTAGATATCGCCGCCAAAGAGGTTCAGGCATCTCTCTTCCCCGAAAGCGATCCTAGCGCTCTAGCCAGCCATCTAGTCGATCTGCTATCCACCTCGATCACTGTGTATACAAATGAGGACCTAGAGCCGTCGGTTACGCCCTTAGTTAGTGTAATCCGTGAGATTCACGAACACGCACCTGCGGATGTGAAGAAGTCTATACGCACTAGGCTTTTGCCAACCGAAGACGATAGGACAGAGGTACTCGGCCGGACTAGTACCCTGCCTTCTTGGCTGTTGAAGAATTCGACGAATCCTTTAACGCCTCAGCTACGGGAGATAATATCCAATTTACTCTTTGATATGTCTGACAGAGATGCATCAACGTTTGTTGAGAACGTGGGCTATGGCTTTGCCTCTGGTTTCCTATTCAATAGGAACTTGCCGGTTCCTGATAACGCCTCAGAAGCGTTCAGCACTGCCACGGGCGGACCTGATAGACCTGTCAACCCTATCACGGGCCAGTTCTTAGATGCCGAAAGACAACCCGAGGAGCCCGTGATGACTGAGGCCGAGAGGGAAAGAGAGGCAGAACGGTTATTCGTCTTGTTCGAAAGGTAAGAGTTTCATTCCGATATATATATATATATATAGACATCAACTAACTTTTTGACAGGTTAAGAGCGAATGGTGTTATTTCTGCTGAGAATCCAGTACGAACAGCTGTCCAAGAAGGGCGGTTTGAAGAGCTACCTGATGATTATAAGGAAGATTCTGATTGAAGAAGTCTTCAGGAAGCCTTACAGCTAAGTGTCGCGAGGTGGAACCAAATAGTATGGAAACAACTTTGTTGTTCCGCAAGGAACTCTAACCTAACTATGAGTGACTGAGTCTATACATATCTGATGTATCCTTTGTTCTAGATATCTCATCTAGAATCCTGACACTATTTTTCTACAATTGTTTGTTTACAATATACCATATCTGATATATATTAAGATGTAATTAGGTACGCTCCAAGTCCGATAAATCTAATATCACCTTGAGGAAGAGACCAGTTGAACGGATACTTAACGTTATTTTGAAGTATCATATTCCGTCTGTACCTATTTTAGGTAAACAACTAGAACCAGAAGTAGCCCTGAAAACGCATTAGGCAGGAACGTGGTAACCAGTACCTTCCTTCATTATATGCAACGCCTATTTCTAAAATCTCCAACCCTCGTGTCCTACGCACACATGGCTTTTTCCCAATAAATATCTCTACCCAGTCACTATCCCCTCAATCACTCAAACCAAGTTTCCTAAATATCTACCAGGCTGGTAAGTTACGATCCCTATAAAATACTTTATAGGTACGTATCAATTCTCATTCGTATAATACCTACATAGTTCTACAATAATCACAATGGCACCTTCACGCATCCAGGACGCATCTACTATCGGCAAGATGCCTCATCATCCCCTTCGATCTAGTTCCATAGATAGGAACGTTGACGTTGTTGTTGCCCAACCCCAACGTCCCGCGCGTCTCAGTACTGTTGTCTACTTAAGACCCGTTAAAGAGGAGACCGATTGGGACAATACTGATGATGATGATGATGATAATAACGGCAATCACAATTTAGAGGATTCCCCTTGCCAGAAATTACAACGCAAAGTTGTAAAGAATAATACCGAGATCAAACCTGGCAGTACTCACGAGGAAACTGGACCCGTCAATCAGCCTACTCGCAAGTCTTCGCGCATCCAGGGAAAGGCAGTCTTGAACGTAGCGAGAGACGGTACTAAGCCCGTTCGTAGGGCCACCAGCAAACTCGCCGTCATTCTTGGAAACGCACCCAAGACCGTGAAGAAGCGTTTGCAAAGTCCTCGTCGATCTAGCCGGGCAGCTGCAGCTGCCGCCACTTTCCGCATTTCGGAGATGAGTGTAAGTAGTCCCATCTTCTCATACTTATATATAAGGTGCTAATAAGTTAGATGCAGTGTAAGAAACCTAAGGTTGCTTCCGCAATACCTGCTGTCCTGAAACCAAAGTCCAAGGGCGTCTCCCGTCGTGGCCGGCCCTCAGGTTCTAATACCAAGGCTGAAGCTGTCAAGAAGCAGTGGCAGGTCGATAAGATTGTGGGTATCCGAAAGAACAAGACTCGAGGGACCGAATACCTCGTCAAATGGACTGGCTTTTCTGATGACCAGAACACCTGGGAGCCCGAGGGAAACCTAGACCATTGTGGCCGCAAAATTGCCCAGTTCAACGCAACCCATGCTTCCAAGAAATAATCTAGGACTGGGGACGTTTTTTATTCAGATAGAACGCCCTGCGAGTGTAATAGTCTGAAATAGCTGGATCTAGGCGCTGGATGAGATGGAATTTGCTTGTGGCTTTCTTGGAAGGACAGTTTCGCGCCTAATATTTCCAAAGAGCTTAGGCTTCTCGTGCTTCTCCAGCTGTTGAACATTTTCTTCTGTACGATATAGTTGTTAGGGACAGTAAATAATCGCGATGCTCTTCTCGCATTTGCCTTCGATAGTTGATAGTTGTAAGCCTGAGACCAAGATAATATACGATTTCCCCCTTTCCTTTACAGTTTAACACGTTAAGTATCTTAAGATTGCCATGTTGATTTTATATGTACGTGTTGTCATTAATATTACCTATCTGAATGAGGTATTTTATCTGGTAATGTTACTTGATTCTTCACCTTTCTCGACGCATAGGCTACTTACTGTTGAGACTTAGACGGGTGTCTTGAAATGACCATGGTTTCTATTTCTCTACCAAGTATACGATCCCAACAAGTTTGCCGAGTATTATTAGTTTCTAATTTCATCTGTACAATTGGCATATTTAGGGGGTTTGACTTTAAGAGTTATATGATCAGGTTATGTAAATGAACATAATTACCTGATAGTACCTATTTATTCAACTACCTGTTACGCCGGCATCGGTCAATCGTAAGCAGACCGGTCTTTTCCAGGGGCTGATAAAGACGTCGTGGGTTGTACAACAGTCACTAGTGCAAGTTGATAGGTGGGCTTGTTTTGTTAAAACTTAGGTACATTCCATCTGATTAACTGATTAACAGGTCTTTCTGGAGTAAGAGTAGAAAATAATTGCTAATACCAGTATTTATTCCAAACTTCTTGTTAACGGCTTATCTAGAGTTGAATCTAAGCTCTGAACACAACGTTTAATAATACGATAGTAATAATGTCCTTAGTATTTCTATTGGTGATGTAAACTTACACGCTGTTAAATGCTGAGTTGGAGGTTGCGGGTTAGCACACCAGCCACAAGCTACGTATCTGAAGATGTGCATGTACCTAAGTACCTACTGACCTTTAGGCTTCAAAGCTAGGGTCGATTGGGCTTAGTCTCTCCCGGTGAACCCAGCTGACAGGGTCATAGGCTGCCAGCTTAGAGGCTTCCTGACTGATTATTACGTACCGTGGCGTGTTATTTTTATCGCGCCAGGACGTTTGTGTTAACTTTTTTAAGCCCTGTTGGGAATTTATTTTATCTCAGCCTCATCAAATCTCCTTTTCTATCTGTCTGTATATCTGGCCTCAAATACCGATATAAGTACTACATACAGCCTGACTATACACTAGAGTCCAGACAAACTAGATCGCTGCATCTAGTTAGGAAATAGAAGAAATCGCGATGGAGGCACTAAAAACTGCGCTGCAACCTTTGCAGCCCATTACGAACAGCTTACCTACTCCCATTCGCGACCTAGGCGTATCCATCATCGGCGAAACCTGCTACAAGACGTTGATCCTCGATCTTGACCCTACGGATTCGGAATGCCTTAAGCTAGCCATATCTAAGGGTTTGGGTATTGGTATTATCGGCGCATCGTCTATTGTCAAGGTTCCTCAAATCATCAAGCTCGTCCAATCGCAATCCTCATCCGGCGTCAGCTTTTTATCGTATCTACTCGAGACCTCATCCTACCTCATCTCGCTCGCCTACAACTTCCGCAACGAATTTCCCTTTAGCACCTATGGCGAGACCGCCTTGATCCTCGGCCAGAATGTTATCATCACTGTTCTCGTTTTGAACTATAGCGGTAGGGCTAGCGTGGCAGCGCTGTTTGTTGCTGCCTTGGCTGCGAGCGTTGTCACGCTGTTCAACGGTGGAATACTCGATATGCAGACCCTAGGCTATCTGCAGGCTGGAGCGGGAGTGCTTGGCGTGGCTAGCAAGGTGCCTCAAATTGCTGCTATCTACCAGGCAGGCGGAACAGGTCAGCTCAGCGCCTTTACAGTAAGTCCCCTCTATGTTTTATACTTAAATCCCTAGCCAAAATCTGAATAATTCTTATCCCGCGAGTTGATATGCTTCATAATTGTATGCGATTAGGTTAGGCTAACTTGGTATGCAGGTCTTCAATTATCTTGCCGGCTCGCTTTCTCGAATCTTCACGACATTGCAAGAGGTGGACGACAAATTAATCTTATACGGTTTCGTGGCAGGCTTTGCGCTGAACTTGGTCTTGGCTGCGCAGATGGTCTACTACTGGAATGCGCCGTCAGCTAAGGTTAGAGGGAAGATGAAGGAGGCTGCTCCAGTTTCAGCTGCGGCTCAGAGCTCTGGCGTCTCTACAGCTACCCCCAAAAGTAAGGGGCCGTCGACACGACGCAGGGGTTGAGTTCTTGTTACGTCTTGAGCCGACTTTGTTGAGTAGGGGTGATTTTTAGGCATCAACTATTGCAATACACGTATGTTATACCACGGCTTCTTACGTACTCTACCACTCGTGGTAGCGATGTGACCCTTATCAAAACAGACTTTGGCATGTCATGTGCTACTAATCCCCGTACCCAGGCTTGGCCTGCTGTCCACCGTTGTTTATCAGCTGAGAGAAAAGAAAAACCTGGCAGGGACATCTGCATGGTTAAGCGCCATGAGTAGCATGATAATATCTACATATCTGTGCAATATGCAGGTGAAAAATCTCTCTCGACTCCGCTTCCGGATCTATTCGGGAAATGGATCAGTTATGGGAAGACGGCAAGCTAGTGGTATGAGAAGGATCCGAGACCGATAGCCGACGCAGATCGGACTTGGGAGTCACATTGGACCTTGCTGTTGGTCATGGATGGATATGGATAGTCATAGATAGTCATAGATTTACTGATAAACTGCTAGAGATGTGGTTGAACTAGTTAGATAGGTACTTGCTGCATCGCCACGTTTGCCGTTTGTTCCCGCTGTTTTCGAAACATGCGGGCGAGTCGATTCTCGATAGGTGCCCGCTTGGTTAAGACTTGATGTTCTTTGTTGCCAGGTATGAGAAAAAAGGGTGTTGAATTTCAAAGCCAAAATCAGCTGCATGACGGTCTCGCGCAAGCTGCGTGGACTCTGACGTGATTGGGGCTGATGTAATTCATTCTTGTTAGTGACTAAGGATATTCATATTAATGGTATGCGGATCGTAGGCGGATCGTAGGCAGATGTACTCGGTACTCTGGAAATACTACGGGATCAGATAACAATATGTTAAGTCCGTCTTGGTGCTATTAATATGCGACATCATGATAACGACTGCGGTATTGGAATCCCCAGATTTCCCAGGATCCATTTTAGTCTGAATAGCTTATCCATTATTCAGGCGTTAAGGAAGCAATAAAAGTCGTGCGACAAGGGGCACGAGGATTGATCTATATACGCCGAGGGGTGTTGTTTATAAATGTTTCTTCTTTGCATTGCTGGGCGAATCATGCACGCGATGAAGTTCCGAATGTGGAAAAAGTGGATGAGATAATTCCTTTTGATAGGTTAACGGATGTAGACCCCCTGAGCCACTTCTTATCTAGGTATAGTGGTAGGGTATTCTTATCAATAATCTGCTCCACGGGGAAAAACAGCGGTGTCACTTAGCGTACTTTTCGCCATCGTTAGCTGTAATTACGCCAGTCAAACGATCAGATTTCTCTGTCCCACTAAACCATCTTTCCAACAATAATTTTACAGTTTCCTTTTGAATGATACTTACTTACTTCCATGCTTCATTCAATTATTGTATTGTATTGCAGTACTTTAGGTACATCAATTCACTTGCCGGAATGTATATTCCCCCCAGTCTTGGCCCTTTAAATAACTAGTCCTTCTCATAACACGTTTTCCTACTTTCTTCTCCGTAGTCAAACCTATACCTCTGACTGGCTGGCTCCCTTGTAAGTCCTGCACTTTTAGCCAGCTCCACGATCTTCATCTCCGATAGTGCCTAGACACATTGACAGTTCTGTTGGGCTCCTAGTCAACTCCTTACGCTAAACTAGCTATCTTTATAAACAGCTCTGTTCCCGCACCTTTTTCTTCTTTTATCTTCTATATTCTCTAGTTATTCTCTATAACCTCCTCTATTTTCATAGACATCACTTACTAAACTGAGCTAGTCTCTTTTAAACCAGCTGTGCTCAGTCTTTTTCAAGTTCATCTTCCTTTAACGTAATCCGTCAGCCTTGTAATACCGTCACAATGGCTCCTGATATTAATTCTCTACCACGGTCAGAACCTAGTCTAGATGGCCCCCGCCAAGCAGCTCCACCGGTGGCCAATGGCATCAATGGTACTGGCGGCTCTTCCGAGAAGCCTCCTAATATTCTATTCCTCATGGCGGATCAGTTAGCTGCTCCGTTGCTTAAGATGTACAATTCGGAATCTCAGATCAAGACTCCCAATCTTGACGCCCTAGCAGCCAAGTCTGTTCAGTTCGACTCTGCGTACTGCCCTTCTCCCCTCTGCGCTCCTTCTCGTATGAGCTTGATCTCTGGTCAACTACCTATGAAAATTGGGGCGTACGACAATGCCTCGCAAATCGGAAGTGATGTGCCTACTTATGCTCACTATCTGCGCCTGAAAGGCTATCACACTGCTTTGGCCGGCAAGATGCATTTCGTGGGAGACCAGCTTCACGGTTATGAAACTCGTCTCACCAGTGATATTTACCCTGGCGACTTTGGCTGGGCTGTCAACTGGGATGAGCCTGATAGGCGGTTGGAGTGGTATCACAACGCGAGCTCTATCCTCCAAGCAGGCGCTTGTGTGCGAAGCAACCAATTAGACTATGATGAGGAGGTTATGTACAGGTCAACTCAGTTCCTTTACGACCAGGTCCGTGAAGGGCCAGACACGAGGCCGTTCTGCTTAACAGTCTCCCTTACCCACCCCCACGACCCGTACACCATCGAGGAAAATTACTGGGATCTCTACGAAGACGTAGACATTGAGTTGCCTAAAGTCAAAATTCCCAAGGAGGAACAAGATGCCCACAGCAAGCGGCTGATGAAGGTGTGCGATCTCTGGGATGAGGATTTCACAGACGATCAAGTTAAGCGAGCTCGAAGAGCATACTACGGTGCGGTTAGCTACGTTGACGACTGCATCGGGCGTATTCTTCGCGTGCTCAAAAACTGCCGGCTTGATGAAAACACTATCGTAGTTTTCAGTGGGGATCACGGTGACATGCTTGGAGAACGTGGGTTATGGTAAGTTAGAAGAAGAAGTATACATTCCAGTTGAAAAGTTGATTGCTAAACTATTATATTATATAGGTACAAAATGAGCTACTTCGAGTCATCAGTACGAGTACCCCTCCTGATCTCCGACCCTCGGCGCTTCACCCCTCATCGTGTGAAGCAGAATGTGTCAACTCTGGACATTCTCCCGACGTTGTGCGACCTCGTCGGTACCAAGCCTATTCCTGGTTTACCTATGGATGGTCTTTCGCTTCTTCCCCACTTGGAGGGTAGAGAGGGCCACGACACCGTGATTGCCGAGTATACAGGTGAAGGAACTATTAGCCCATACATGATGATTCGACGTGGTCCTTGGAAGTATATTACGTGTCCAACAGACCCACCGCAGCTCTACAACCTCGAGCGTGACCCTCTCGAACTTGTTAACCTAGCACAACTCGTTAACAAGAAGGAGGGGCTTTCTCCCGAGGAAGAGGAAGCGAAAGAGAAGTTCGAAAAGTTCGAAATTGAGGCAAAGGCTCGGTGGGACTTCGATGCCATTACGAAACAAGTACTACTATCACAACGGACACGAAGACTTGTATGGGGTGCTTTGAACAAGGGCAAGTTCGAGGCGTGGGATTATAACCCTGGCGACAATGGCACTTCAAAGTAAGAGATTCCTCCAACTTATATTTATATTCTCGGGACTAACAGCTATATTCAGATATATTCGGTCTTTCCTGCCCCTCGACGACCTGGAGCGTCGTGCAAGATACCCCCCTGTAGACAAGTACGGTCGGGAGACCGGAAGAGTCATTACTGATCAAGCCGGTTCGCATGGCGAGTAGCGGTCAGCTTCTATAACTCTTTTGATGGCATGAAACGTGACATGATTTTGGTTGGGGATTAATGAAGGCCTAGTTAGATGCCTAGTTAGATGGTGATGCATCCACGACGCCCAAGTACATTTAAGGACTACTTTAGTCCGAAAATCACGGTGATTTTTAATTAGGATTTAGCGACGAGTTACGGATGAGTGATTTCATGGGATTGGGGGAGGGGGGGAAGAAAACTATGATGCGCTAGATACCTATCTTTGAAAATAAGTGCGTTAATTTAAGAAGTTGATAGGCAATTGAGACTCAACTGATTTTTATTATTTTTATTATTATCTGCCCGTGCTATCACATGCAGCATCGAATACCTAAATGCGACGTCAGTGGACCCTGAAAATCGTGGATTGATAACAGCATACCCCTGTCTAGAGTGGATTTTTAGTACATGTTACATTCGGCTATCGGAACTCGGGGGTTCCCATTATCGAAGATAGGGGTGTATACTTAATAAATGGCGGGAGAGTCCCGTCCGTGCTTGCTCTGTGTAACTTCTAGAACCTGCAGCCAAGGTGCAAGGTGGAAGGCACCGTATATAGTGTACATACTGAAAATAGCACTGTACAATTACGATTATCATTTGTCATTTGTCAATTGGCAATTGGAGAAGCTGTCAGTTTAAGTCGATCTTCAACATCGCGTCGCATTTTGGGAGAACCCATCCAAGCCCATTCAAACCCAAGTTGCCTAACGCCACATTCTTTACATCGTATAGATTTTGCACTATACTACATAATATACACCCCAAACGTCATATTACTGCCTATCACGTTCGGACTGTCGTTGATAGACCATGGCGTCGCTTAACCTTACCCAAGATGAGTTCAGAGCTATTGAGCAGACGCGGCAGCGGCTCTCACAGATATCCAGTAGCATCGCGAGCCTCAAATCCGATGTCTTTATCAACAACCCACTACCTAATCTGTGCGTATTTTCTACTATTGCCTTACTTACCCATATACCTAGGTACTTATGAATGCCCACCGTAGAGAATCACTCCAGACCCACACCGAAGTTCTACAAAGCATGATACAGAGCCTCCTCAGTGTTACGTCGCCTGCTGCCGAGATTTTTAGCCGCATTGCCGTGCATCCCTCAACCAACTTTCCGGGGCGTACCCAGGAGATGATACTCCAAAGATTGCTACGCAAAAAGCCAGAGCCGGACATCGCGACGTCTATGGACGAGGGAAGAAACATGGTTGCGGCCTTCGCTCCACCACCAGCTTCTCAAGGTCTTATAGGCACGGGGGTGGGTATCGAAAAGGGTCCAGAAGAAGAGTTGGAAAATATATGGAACTCTGTACGTGACTTCTGCGAGGAGCGCATGAGAGATTACGTGATAAACGAAGGTGATGACATGTTCACGGAAGAGGAACGCGAGCGGGGTGTCGAGAATGTGCGAACAGGACTTAAAAGATCACTCGAGGATGAAGAGGACGAAGATGACGAAGACGAAGAAGGAGGTATGAATGGAGGCCAGGACGACGTTATGATCATCGATCGTCCGCCTCCGCCTCCAGCACCAGCAGTCATGACCCAGGAAGTTGAGGGTGCAGCGTTAGAGAACATTATGCGTTTCGCAGCGAGAGGAGAGTTTGTTACCCGCTAAGGCCGTACAGGCTTACGATAAAATCTACCCAACCTTTCTCTGTTTACGGTATGACATCACTAAGCCGAGAAAAGTTGTATTGGGTGGTATGGTTATGGGATGGGAGGTGGACGACTTTACCCGAGACATCTTACACCTCCGATGACAGTCCGATAACGACAATCTGATAGGAAAGCGGACATAAGTGTTACAGGAGCTGAGAATAATTCTTGAGACAGTAATCTCCGAAGCTTCTATAACGGCGGTTGGTTTTTGTTGACGATACTATCCGACGCTGCCCGCGAGGTACGCGGCCTCGGTCACCAATTGCAAAATGAGTAATTAACAGGTATTGAGCCAACTAATTTCATTACTGATTTAAAATATTTGTTGCATCAAACTAATTGCATCAATAAGCGACAAAAACGTGCTCGGGTCCCCGTTCTTGAGCCTCATTTCAATATGCACATAAGCCGCAATATATGTCGAGATTGGCATTTAGTAAGACCGTCCTACGCATGATTATCACCGAGTTTCGTTGACCGGTCACGGACGCATTTGGTGTGACCTATTCAGCCCTATGAGAGGCCAGAGATGATTCTAATCCCGGTTATACGTAAGCACGACAAGATCTGACTGCCTACGCGCACGTTCGTTGAGCTGCAGCATCTTGGTTTTAGAAAAACCGAAGCGGCCCGATGGATGAGACGAACGTGGGGTGGAAAGAAGAATAACAGCGAGTATCGCACGAAGTCGGGTAGAGCAAATCTAGGGAGTTCACATTATTTAATCAAACCTGCGATTTCGAATCCTATATATGCAGTAATACCCAAGCGGCGCAAGTTAATACGTGTTGAATCTCCAAAAGGGAGATCAAGAGTAAGGGAGCCCAATCGGAATAAATTTGCTAGGATACCTACGAACCGTATTATTCGCTGTGTTAATTATTTCGGTGCTGACTCGCAGATTTGCACCCTTCCAAACGGCCCGCCGTCGTATTGCCGCGACCTGGATGATGACGGGAAGCTGACGCCTAGAGCGGCTCTCCAAAAGCGTGACTAGGCCTCCCTGTAAGCTGATGTTATATCCAGCGGGTTTCCCACCTGTCCAGTTCCTTGGTTCTTATAGCCGGTCCAATATCGTCGCTGACAGGCTGGTCTTTGATTGGCCCCTGGTACTTTTTTTTATTGGCGGTCAGTGGCTGGCTGATTATAATACGGCTTAGACACGATTAGATTGGGTACAACTCAGGGCGAAGGACACGACAGCCCTGTTCATATCAAATCGCTCAGTATATATCCATCGTATAAACTACCGCCTCAGAAGAAGCCAAGTGACGTAGCTGCTTCCGCTACGATTTTATAAATATCCTGTCGTCCTGCTTCCCGCCACGTCTCGCGGACACCTGGTCGAATCCTCCTGTTCCTTTCGCCTTTTTGTTTTACGTTATGTTAACTAGTACAGTTTTCACTCGTTAATCACATATAACAGCTTGGAACCGCCGTGTCGGTATCCATTCCGGATATGCTTTTAGATCAATTTGACGATTGTGACTGGGTGGGAGGAAGCATTACTACGTGGGGACTGGGCCATTGTTCCGAACAAAGGGAGATTGCGACGGGGTCTGTGGATAACCCCGAATTCAGGTCCCTCGGGCTGGAAAATCTCAATAAAGAAACACTCTCCGATTTTGAAGCCCTCATGCTGGGGGAGATGTCGAACGATGGATGTTCGGAAGACGAGATAGATTCGGCCACCAGCTCCGAAGATGAAGGCTTCTTCCCGCTTATGGAATTACCCCTGGAGATCAGGTTGCAGATTTACCGCTGGGTGCACCTCATGACTCCCATCCGGCTGACGCAGTTCGCGCCGTGGTACCCCAACCCGGTTTATCACGCTTATTATGTCAAAGCCGTAGCGTTGGACACAGAAACAGATTCGCCACGGCGTAACTTCGGCGTGTCGAAAGACCTCGTCGGAAGCCAAGGGCAGACAGCAGAGCGACCACGGCTTCTCTCGCCTTACAGGCCGAATTGCTGCATGCCAACCTCAATACTGATAGCGAACCGGCAGATTTACCACGAGAGTAGGCATTTGCCATTTCTAGAAAACGAATTTGTATTCGTCAACTGGTTCACGTCGGGGCTATGGGCGGCGCGGTCGTTTATGAAGGGGCTACAGCCGTGGCAACTGACTATGCGCTACGCTCGTCTAGAGCTTCTATCGCGGGATCTTATGGGGCGGTCTTTGGAAGACTGGAGAGACCTGTGCGAAGCTTGGGCCCCTGGCCTTAAAGGGCTGAGACTGAAGATTCTAAGTGGTGGAGGAGGAGGGGGAACATCAGCAACAGGAGGGATGTCATGGGTTGTAGCTGGCCCACCACAGAAAGGAGCTCCAACTGTAAGAATACGGGATTCGGATGGTAGCGCGGCAGGGTGGATAGAGAGTGGCTTGAAGCTTTTGAAAAGGCTCCAGTGCCTAGAAGTCGAGCTTTCCGTCGCTGATTGGGATGCCAGGACAAAGTTGGAGTGGTGCCGAAGTTTAGAAGAAACCGTGAACGAATCGAAGGCAGACACAGAGCGTCATGTCCGAGTCTGTTGTGTGGAAAGGATAGCCCAGGAGGGGAAAAGGTCCGTATGTCTATAAAGCTAATTATGGTCGTTAAGGGGGTCATCACAGGGTCGTCTAGTCTTCATGGTCATGTGTCTGGACAGTTTGTCCATTAGACGCAATTGTCTTCGGATGGAAAGGTCGGGCAAGCAGACAAAACCGGGCTTGGGATCCCCATAAAGCTGGGTATAAGCAGTCTAAGAGGAAACCTTGTCGTCGAACATGAGACTCAGGGGGGATTGGGGTATACATAGGTACGCATCACGGGGGACGGTTTGTTCATCGAAAAGGGGAATTGCATAGGTACCGTTGCATAATGGGGTGCATTCTATTGGCCATAATCATAGGGCGTGACTTAGGAGATAGGGGTTTCGATTAGAGAGGGGATAAGAGGTTATTTACTATTTTAGGCGTACGTTCCTAGGTGTCCCGCGCTGCTCACACGAATAATCAACACACACAAACACTTGACCAGGTAGTCGAACCCGTCTTTCCGCTTCCGACCTACCTGCCGTTAGTAGCTGCACAACAAAATTTGAGAGCTCACTGCGTTGCCCGAGGAGCAAGTCACAAAGGTAGGTACATAACATATCACGGGTCATCTGCACACAATAAGCTATTTTCTTTAGCAACCTGAATTTCCTGTCTTTCCCAAATTCAACTACCGTTAGCAGCAGCAGTTCTAGAGCCACGCCGTGAAGCCCTAACTATTCTGGTTATATTTTAACCGAGTATCTTAATATTCGGATACGGTTCCAGTCTCATCACACATCCGATAAAGGTATTGCAATACCGAATAAACATCCCCCTTTAAGCCACGCCATCTCGATACGCATCACCGTTCGTGCATTCCTTCACGAGTACGAGTCTTCACTCACCACTTGGTATGTACAAATAGAGAGTTGATAAATAAGAAGACCAATAACTAATGTTGATATTCTAATAGAATCAATCTCCCAAGACCATGGATTCGTCTGTTGGCACTGCTGCCGTCGCAATGACCGATCCAACCCCTTGCAACAGCAACGGCAAGGGCGACGGCGGTGTAGACGTCCCTTCCTACACCCTAGCCTTCACTGCTCTTTGTCTACTCCCTGTTGTTCTCATCGCGGTTGCAACATACTTCCGCGGCAATGAAACCACGGCCCACTCGATCCTGCTGAAGGGCTTGCGCATGTTTGCCTTTAGATTCGGCTACATCATCGTCGGCATCTTCGCCGTGCCCATCCTCTGCCTTCACTACGTCGACAAGTACTAGGGTTCCTGGTCGACTATCATCTTCGGCCGCGGCGGCAACACCGAAGATCTCGAAGGCGCTCAGGACGTGAGTGACTTGGATCTTGATGACACCGACTTTGAGATTGGCGCTCCGACGGACGACTTTAAGGCTGGCCAGTGTACCCCGAAGGAGGGCGTTGAGGTGGATGTTGATGCGATGGGCAAGCAGGTTAATGAGAAACTGGCGGAGATCAAGGATCAGCAGTGAAGATGAGGGGGTGTGAGGCTGCTGCTGTGCCTCGTTGAGGAGGGAAAAGGATAGGCATTAGGACAGGACGCGTTTGTTGCCTCCTATTAGGAAGGCGAATAGTTGTCCAGGCGTTGAGTTGTTCTGCTTTGTTTTCTTTGATGCCACAAGGGTGCGGTTCTTTGATTTAATACGATAGTTGGTCGGCGACGGGACGAGACAGAAGGCACACGCATTCACGACACTCGACACTCGACACTGACATCGGCATCGGCATAGGCATACGCTCTCACCTCAATAATAATTCTCTACGAAGAGAAATCATGGTCTTCTGATTTTCTTACTCTTCTGAGGGTTGCGTTTCTGCTGTTGGCCCCTTTCCGAAGGGGCATGGCCAGCTGGTTGAATCACGTTTGCGTTGCGAAGGTACGGTTGCTCGGTTCTAATACCTCAGGACTGTTTTCGGTAGCTAGGCGAAGTATAGATTGATAGTACGGAAAAGAGACCTATTTCTCACCAATTCTGACTCCACAACATTGTCTAGTGTCGGCGATGATTCAGTCTAGGATTAGGTCTTGTATAAAGTCTGCGTAATTTGGACTTGACTGGTATATGGTGCCTAACCTACCCTGTCTCTAAACGAAAGACGTCCTATAAGTTAAGGGCGTAGGTCTTAGGCCTCGTAATAGTAAATGACTGTTTGCCAGTCGAGTATTAATTAAATTTTGGGTATTAAGAGATGACGCCTAGGAGAAATGCCGTTTGCCAGAGACAGACTATACCACCCATTTTCCATGCCCGTGTCTGTTCATATCCTCGTTATTCCAAGCCATCCGATCCAACACATATCTACATACGGGTACTATCTATTTACCACGATTCCCCTCTCGGAGCCAAAGCTGAAGCTACTAGTTACCCGTCCAGATAAAACAAATATCAGCATAATCATACCTTCCCAGCTAAATACAATATGTTCTCCCGAACCGCCTCCGTCAGCTCGCCCTGTCCCGTATACACATATCGTACTGTCTGAGACCACGCTTCGGCATGTGGCATGGGTAGATATACAACATCGCCCTCGCGGACGTGGCCGGAGGTTAGTAGCGCCGCAACGACAGGCAAGTATGCTCGAGCATATGGTAGGTCTGAGATTTCGTTAGTGTTGGTCTATACTTAAACATGTATTAGGCGCATCTACTTACGCATTGGTACAGCTCTTGCGTCTCTTATCAAGCTCTCGAGATCCAAGGTATTTGCGTCGGAGCGCAGGAGAGTGCCCGACCGCACAGTACTTGATCGTCTACGGCTGGACTGTATGGGAACCGAGGCACTGCTCTGATTTGGGGGTTGTTGTCCGTCCGGGCCGCTGTTTACTTGTATATGTGGAGGTGGATCAGGAATAGTAGCCCGGAGCTCATCGATATCGAAGTTGCGCTGAATTAGGAATGTTGGCCTATCTTGAGACTGAGGCCGGACTATTGCGCGAACTGTCAGTCGCTTATTCAGTGGTGCACCCGCTGGTAATTTTACAAATCCCGGGCTCGTCGGGGAGTTACAGTTATGTTGGCGTAGAGACCTAGCGATAATAAAGGCATCGGCCATCTTTGAGTTGCCAAAATAGACGGGGCCCCAAGTCCGAAGTTGGTCCCGCAGCCGTATTGCTGCATCTCTTTGCGGAGAACCGGATGGCATTGGGGGGTAGTCCGCATTATAGTAGCTAGGACTTCTAACTGGATATCCCGAGGGAGTATCATGCATGGTTATTGATGTCGACCCATCTAAAGACAGGAGACTTTCTCTCCGAGACGAGGCATCTGATGATGCTGGTGTAAGTACACCACTGGCAATGCTCATCGGCGGTAGGATGCTGATCTTTTCGAGCCTTGCAACTAATGGTGACGGTGAGTACTCGTCGATAGGAGTCAGAGGTGCCGAGCTTAGTGACGGCACCGCTCTCTGGTCAAGGCTGTTGACCAGCGCCCGATCTTGCCTTCTCATAGATCCATCATAAGAGGCGGGATGGACTGGATTGGGGCTTGGGAGGATTGGGAGGCTCTTGGGAGATATTGGCGACTGGGGCAAACCCACACTGATGGGAGTTGGCCGAATGATGGTCTTAGGCATGTCGTTAACGGTGTGGTAGGTATTAGTCCATACAGGATCGAGACCCGGACGCCTCGAGATATTTACATCGCTTGTCATTGGATACGGAGCGTGTAATCAAGTTCAGGTAACGGCTCAATTAGTTAGAGCGTCTCTTTGGAAGACTTACTCGAGATTGGAAAAAGCAAAATGTATAGGTAGGGTAGTAGGGTCATAATTAAGATGCTATCGCAAGGATCGAACTTAAGAAATACTTCTATGAATAGATAAAGGACAAAGCCTCTTTTATGAGCTCTTCTTTCTACATGATGGGGGTGGGGGGCAAACAGAGGAATCAAAGGAAGAAGCCATATAGTAATTGTCATTGCGTTGCGCCAAGCCGTAGAACAATTCAGCTTCCCGAAGAGATTTCCAATCTTGTGACAAAGGAGAAAGAAATCTTATCGGGCTGTGAGAGCAAGTGAGCCACAATACGGGTACGAACCGTAAAAGAATAAAGGAAACTCCGAGGCTGTTGTCATTTACTTAGGGTTTCTACATGAAGAACCGGGTATAACAGTCCGATGGAGAGAAGAAGAGGTTTCGCGAGTCTTCTGCTGACCGAGCCTCACGACAAAGAGATCTATGTTGCCACACTTCACATGACTACGAGTGTTTGTATTTTGCGTTTGTATTTTGGCAAAGCTGTTTATAATAGATTGATCAAATGTTGTTGATCTGTTGATCTGTTGATCTGTTGATCTGTTGATCTGTTGACGATGTGGGAGTTGAAAGGAATTATATGTATTTCATATATGCATATATACATATACGTACATTGTTTAAATGATATTCAACTAAATCATTAATTCATCATTATGTATATAAGCCTACCTAAAGCTTAGCTGCAGAGCCGCCGCCAAGCTAAACTCGAGCTGTGATCTCATAGCACAAGCTGCTAATGACCCACTCTACGTTAATCCAACTCTAATTTGTCCATTTCCATCCAATCTTCAAAACTGTCAACCTCGAAGCTACTTATTCTAAAGAACAACATAGCATATTTCGAGTTGACATATGTTCACAAAAGGACACAATCCCTTTTCTGCCGCTATGATGGTAGTAAAATCTCAATAGCACTCTTAAATAAAATTTCATTCAACTGTGTTTATTACCATACTTCACTCGAGGGAAGACAACATGAGTTCCAATACGACCAGCTATAAGCAGATGAAGGAGGACTTCGTGTCCGGCCTATCAGGTGGCTCAGTCTCTGAAATTAATTATGTAACTGCCATAGGACCTGTACGTATGCAACTAACTAACAATGAACTTCCTGTCCGAGAAGTCCTGTAGCTAACTCGAGCTTTCTAACCAGATCGCCTTTGTCCTATGGTCCATTCTACAGTCTCGCCAGTCTTTCTTCAAGCCGTACAAGCCCCTAAGCTTTGTAGTTGATTTCCTCCTGAACGTAGTGGCCACTCTACTTGCGATAACACTCTACGCGGACAAGCCATTGCTTCTCTCCGGCCTGCTCCTCGTCCCCGCCATATTCGTCTACGCGCTGCCCCCGAACCCTGCCGTGTGGAGAAAGAAGCCTAAACTCCCTCCCAATGCGCAAGCTCAGAAGTCGCCGGGCGCATTGAGCGTCCTGTCTACCAAGCCGTTTTTGACGACCTACCGGGGAGTTATGATGGTTACTACCTGCTTGGCGATTTTGGCAGTGGATTTCAGGATATTCCCCCGAAGGTTCGCAAAGGTTGAGACGTGGGGCACCTCGTTGATGGACGTGGGCGTTGGCTCCTTTGTCTTCTCGGCGGGTGTTGTTGCCGCGCGTCCGGTCCTTAAGGAGAGGGCGGAGGGTAAAACGACGCCGGTACTCCAGAGGCTCCGATACGCGATGAGGCATTCATTGCCTTTACTAGTTCTCGGTGTTATTCGCCTTATAAGCGTCAAAGGTCTCGACTATGCCGAGCACGTAACCGAGTACGGTGTGCACTGGAATTTCTTCTTCACCTTAGGCTTTCTTCCCCCCTTCGTCGCGCTTTTTCAGTCGGCGTTAAAGATAATCCCGTCCTACGCGGCCCTTGCCATTCTACTAGGTGTTATTTATCAAGCTGTACTAGAGACCACAAGTCTGAAAGCGTTCATCCTTATCGCGCCACGAACAGACATCGTCTCTATGAATAAAGAAGGTATCTGCAGCTTCTTTGGATACCTTGCCATCTTCTTGGCCGGTCAGGATACCGGTATGTACGTACTCCCTAGGAGTATCAACCCGCGCAGCGGAACTAGTAGTAGCACCCAGCGGACTACTCTGGTCCTAACTATGACTGTGTGGGCGTCGATCTGGGCCATTCTCTACTTCTTCATGACAAACTACAGTTATGGCGCGGGATTAGATGTGTCTCGGCGATTGGCTAATCTGCCCTATGTCCTATGGATCGCTGCATTTAACTCGTCCCAGTTACTAGCATGTTGTGTTATTGAGAGCGTATTCTTTCCGTCATTCTACAATGCTACAGACGCGAAGACAGAGCAGGAGGCGTACGAGACAGCTACGAGCAGGGTGCTACGAGCATTTAATAGGAATGGGCTAGCAATCTTCTTGGTCGCAAATCTACTCACAGGACTGGTAAACATGACGGTACCTACTTTGGATGTCGGACCGAGTGTCACTATGGGCATATTGGTAGGATATGCCGCGGTTCTTACGATACTTGCGGTTACGTTAGATGCTTGGAATATCTCTATTAAGCTATGAGTAATAGGTAATGAACCGAGATTTTGAACTTTTCTATCCACTGACATCATTCCGATAACCGAAGACAAAACAGTTCCCATGCCATTGTGTTCCTATTCTTTTGTACGGCAAGAGATAGCCGCCTTACCTCGGATATATAAAAGGGAGCATAATGTAAAACAATTCAAGTTCTCATTCGGCAGATGAAAGAACCACAAAGAAGTAATTTCGTTCCGATAAGAGACCTGTTGTTAAGGAGGCATCCGACGTCGTATTAAAAGAGACATTAGCCCTAGCACCCAGCCACCGTACGTAGATGTCTACTCACACCCTGCCTTGATCGCATGAGAGCTTAAAGGCTCAGAATAAAATGTCTCTATGTCGGTTGATGTTGTGGTACCTTCTCACCTTTCAAAAGTTTCGTAAGCTGGATAGACTTATTTACGGTCGTAAAGAATAAGTCTTTATTAATTGATTTATTTCTCCATGTTAGTTCTGGAAGAACCCTTAATGCGCTAACTAACTAGTTAGAATAGTAACATGTAATTTGAAGCTATACATATACTGTGCTTAACTGCTATTTGAGTCTCGTATATGTGTATATTCGTTACTCTGATGGGAATGACTATTTCTTAACGTGCGCAAGACTTTCAACTCAAACTTGCATCACCAAAGCGACACGGGTATATATGTTGGATACTGGTAGCTTAGAACCCATATTTATCAATCTAAATATAACTAAACATGGTTAAACAAGACAATATGGTGGTCGCAAATATATCTGTGCGCCTACTGAAGCAGGCCATGGACCTTCTGGGTGATAATAATGTAATTCTCCCCGATCACTTGGACGGATGACTTCATATTTTAGGTACATAGGCAATCCTATCCGTTTACAAGGGCAAATGTCTAACAGGCCAGAGTGTTAGTGGTGTCACAAAACGGCAGCGTAGTCTTCGCAATGAATTTGCTTCCGCCGTCGGATTATTTTCTGCATAGTCCCACCGGTTCTGCCACACATTGATTGTCCAATTAGTAGCAATTAAGAAGTGGCAAAGACAAGATCGAATCATGGGTAATCGTCGCATTTAGGTGCAGCGATGGTGATATCCATCTGTGTATGTATTACACTACATAGATTGACCCCTGAAGTGATCCACGGTCCCGGATGATCGTGTAGCTACCTCTCTGCCTCTTAATAGACACGTTTGGGTTAAATATTCCCCGCCAATTTATATTTTGAATGTTTCCGCTATTAAGGGTTTTACATAGTACGAAACGGGTTCCTGAATTTCGCTACATGCTAGGTTAGGTATAGGTAGTTTAATAGTTTGCCCTCGACCCTCATTCGAACCCGAAACCTCAATTCCGGGTTATACTATATCGGCTCGGTTGAATTTTCCGGAATATGCACGTATATATTGAGGTTTACTTGGGGCCTAATTAAGTACTGAAGATCGATGTTTGCATGAATGTGCTTTTTACTATTCCCTTTTTTCATTGGCCAAAATTTGTAATTATAAGGATGGATTTCCCTTTGACCATTTCGATTCAAAAACAAGGCCATTTTGCTTTGTGGTTGCACGAAGCACCACCAAGGCTTTGTGTTCCTGGAATGTCTCATGCATTGGAGGACTGCCTCGGTAAATATTGGAATGGCTTCACTGGCCGTATTGAACGACAGTAGAGTCGAATGAGTCTGGGCCGATGACGACGATCTTCGAGCGCGTAAAAGTAAGTACGGTATGGCACGAAGTCCGAGCTCTTCGAGACCCGGATCAACCGACCGTTTCTCGGCTAACCGCTTGGTCGACCATGTTCTGAAAGTTAATAAATCCTCAATTATTCCTCTGACCCCTGCTCACATCCATGAAAGGTCATCTCCGATGTTAATGCAAGAAGATCTGATCTTCTCAGCCTGTTAGCGTAGTGGAGCCTGTCATCTGCCGTAGTTGAAAGCTAGAGGGGGAAGAACTTTTGTATGTATTCATCTAGACGTGATATAATATGGGAATTGGAGAAAATGGCTATTTGATAATATGCCCAACTGTCTTTCTTTCTTACCATTGGATTAACGTCTCAGCCTTACTGGGGCTAGGTTAAAAAAGGCAGCCCTCTTGGCTCCGGAGCGTATGATCGTCGAGAAGTCTCGTTTGTTATGGCCGTGACATTGACGACCACAACAAACAATAAGTTGTTCAAACTAAAGCCAGCCATAATCGCGACCGCGTTGCGAGTTACCAACGAACCAGATAATACGCAGCTAACTGCAAAGAGAATATTAAGCATAAAACATTATCGTAATGCATAATGATTGATACTGGCTCGAAATTAGTACGAAGTACTACTACCAAATACAGCGATTAGCACAAAAATTTCAGCCTCGCGGCTAAATACATAAAGCTAAGGACAAAGATGAGAAGAAGCTTAGGTAGGTTAGAAGGCTGTATTTTGTATTCTATGATGCGATGACCTAACAACCTTTGTCTTTCGAGGTCGGGTAAGATGAAAGAAAACGATAGCTTAACTGCTGTAGACCCCATTTGGCATATACCCACTTTATAAGATAGGTTTACAACTTTACGTCAATAATAAAAATAATTTTAATAAATAATTATAATTATAATACTAATCTAATTAATATAAAAATAATATTTATTTATTGCACCGATTAAAAGTATTTAAACATATTTTTTTTTTCGTTACTTTTTCTTGTTTTAAAGTTATATCATTTTTTATTAACATTAATTTTAATTCTTGTTTAATTTATATTAATTTAATTTTTAAAAGACTAATAAATATCTTATTAAACTTAAATATTATAAATTAACATTTATTAAATATTATATTATTTAATTAAACTTATAATATAACGTTTTTAACTTATTATCGTTATATTATAACCGTTAAAAAAAAAAAAATTTTACCATTTTTATTTATTAAATTACAAATATTGCAATTAATTAAGCCATTATTTTTTTTAAACCTTATAAATTACTTAATAAAAATATAAGTATTTTCGAAAGTTTTTTAAAAGGTTTTTAAAAACTTATAAAATGGTGTATATTATTTTATTAACATTATTAATTAAATAAATAAAAGTTATATATTATTAATTATTTTATTTATATTTAAAAGTTATAACTTTAAATTAAATTAATTTAAATAAATATTACGTAATAAAAAAGTTTTTTCGTTAACATTTATATACATTTATAATATTTATTATTTATAAATAAACGCGATAATTTAATATTTACCGTAAATAATATTTTCGTAACAAAAATATGTTTTTAAAAGCGAATAAACGCTTATATTAAAAGATTACATTTTATTACTTAAATACATTAATAAATAAACGAAAATTAATTTATCTTTAAATACTTTTAATATAAAATAAATATTAACGTAAATAATATAATCGTTTAAAATTAATACTTTATAATTATTATAATAACGTAACTTTATTTCGAATAAAAAAACATTTTTAAATTATTTATTTATTATCGTTATATTTATTTAATTTTTATTAATAATTATATACTTTTATTTAAAGATTATTTAATTAAATTATTAAATTTAAAATTATTATTTATTATATATAAAGATTAAAATATTTTAAATACTTTAAATATTAATATATTTAATAATAATAATTTATATAATAATTATAAATTTAACTATATTTATTTATTACTTTTTTAATATTATAAAAATAATAATATCTTTTAATTTACCTTTTTAAAAGTTAATCTCATTTATATTATATTTATTTTTAAATTTAATATTATATTTTTTTCGTATATTAATAAAAAAGGAATAAAAAGCCGTTATAACTTTTAAATCTTTTTTATTTATATAATTAATATTTACAAAATATTTTATAACTTTATTAATACTTAAATTACATTTTTTAAATCGATTAATTTAATATATATTAATTTATTTTATAATACCTTTAACTTATAATATATCTTTTATAAATAAAATTATAATACGTTTTTAAAAAAATTTATTAAAATAATTTTTAAAAATTATTTAATTAACCACCTTTTATTTTTACTTTAAATATAAAAATTAAAAATTTATAACTTTTATATAATAATTTTTTGTCTTTTTAAATTATTAAAATAACGTAAACAATAATATATTATATAAAGTTATAATATAACGTAATATAACATTTATTTGCATTTTAATCATAACTTAATAAATGCGCTTTTTTTTATTTTTAATATAAATAGTTATTTTAATTAATTAAATAAGTTTTAATATTATAATTATTAAAAATATAATAAGGGTATATCGGTAGTTAACCCAATATAATATCCCATAAAGTGGATATGTGCCAAATGGGGTCCACAGCAGTTACAGCTTTACAGCTTTAAGGGTATAGAATGGAGCTATTTTTCTTATTTTAGACCCCGGAATCCTTGTCGTTTCAGATTGCCCGTCGCATTTCTATGTACGTTTCTACGTTTCTAACTCTCTTAACTAGCCGGGATTTGGAAGACGTTGTTTAAATTCGATAAACAAATTCGAGGGTAAGCCACTTTCTTTGTCTCGAAGCGCTATGTCTTGCATGATTCGTATGTTGGCAGGGAGTTGCTTCTATGCGCTGTTACTTACATAACAAAATGGAGATCAACCATATAAGGTATCAATCTTCTCGATTCTCTTACGTGCATTAAGTGAGATGCGTGCCGAAGTTTAGAAGTCGGAACTTGAAGAAGCGATGGTCGTATGGGGTATGGCATTGATGAAGGGCATACTATGTATAACTACAATGTTTAACTAGTTATAAGTTGTATGATTAACTACCTAACCTAGGTAATCAATGTTAAATACCTACTAGCATTACTAATAGTATACTGCTTCTTAACGACTTGCTGTTCATATATCGGATGTTTAAAATAGTCTCTTCAAAATTACTGGCTTGCCTAACATTTCGGTGAATGTAGCCGTAACTAATGGCTCGTTACATGATAAGATACATACCTGGCAGCTCTGGATAGGTACACTACTGTAAGGTCCCATAATTGTAAACTGTATTGTACCTGCATGAAAATGGTGAATTATCGTCATTACATTTTAGTTGTCACTCAGGCATTAGAGACTTCCAAGGTGGTTACTTACATCTGTACCTACTTAGGTACCTACCTACCCCGTCGTATTCGTTACCTAATATAGTTAGTCCCTTATAAAGTTTGTACCACCATGTTCCCGTATCGCATTGCTAACTCGTCCACTTAGCGCCATTTGGGGACTAGCGTACCATCCTAATAGAGCAGGTTCTTTCCTTGGCCGGAGAGAAACACGCCCAAAAACAGAACGCGTTCCCCCTAGTTAGGACCAGTTAGGACCAGTTAGCGCAGAGGTAGTTGGTGCTGTGCAGTACTATGCAGTACTATGCAGTACTATGCAGTACTGTGCAGTACCTGAGGTAATATGTACCTAGGTATGTATGGCACGGTACCGTCCTGTGTGACAGGACCCTCACTGCCCCCCCTTGCTGTCGTCTCCATCTGACCATCTTCTAATTTCCCTCTCAAGGGTTATCAAGGGTTATCAAGGACATCCCTACTTGTGGTCCCTAGCAAATCCCTAGCAAGTCCCCAATTTGATGTTCGTCTCTCTTGAAAAGTTATGGTTTAGTTGTGACCTACGCTGGGTTGGTTTGCTTCTCCTCCCTCTTTCACGTCGCCCATCACGTCGTCCATTTGGCCTGCCTTTATTCAGGCGAGGCTTTTCAAATTCATCGCGCAATTCTAAGCGACTGTAAAGCAATTGGGAGACGGTGTATTGAATAAACGCACCTCAAGCTCTCTGCAACATTTCTCTCCTTTAATCCACCACCAATTTTCATTTTCATTGCCCTTTTAATCCTTTTTTATTTTATTTTATTTTTATTTTGTCTTGTTCTCCGGTCGTTAAACCCCCTTAAATCGCACGCGTCCGCCCATTTCCGTTAGGCGGTGCATTAGTCAACAAGTCCTACAACTCAATTGACAAGCAGGCCTAGCGATTAAACTCGGTTCAGCGCCGGCGAAGAAGACATAGGCTTAATCTCGCCTACTTTACCTTTGTGGATTGCGAGGATTAACCTCTACTTAACTAAAACCTACCATTGTCGAATTGATACACCAAGGCGAAACGTCCGTACATCTGCTTTAGTTCCAGCTTCGATCTTATCCGATTCAGAACAAGCTGTTTATTTTTCCAAGAATATCCCAGCTTGAAACTAAATTTCTTTGGAGGAAATCCTACCAGAGGATAGCGCCAACTAATCTTTTATTTACCTCACTGTGGTTAAATATCAACAATACCGACTCTTAATCATTCGCGTTGGTAGAGTAGGGTGTCGCGCAGTTATTAACCCTCCCTAGTAACGTCGAGTACTCGAAAAAGGGAGAAAAGACCACAACAGACAAGACTAAGGGAAAAGAAGAAGCTGAAGATTACTGGTGCTCAAAGCTGCAACCCGCATCTGCATGTGCATCTAAGCCTCCCCTTTAAATTGGTCGGTGCAAGGACAGAACAAAAGAATTACCACCTCTACAATACCTACCTAGTATTCGAACGAATAATAGTATAATAGTAGCATTGACAAGGCTCACAAGCTGTATCTCAGCTGAGATTACCTTACGACACACTCAAATCGTGGTGTCCTACACAACCTTGGCCCGCTACCTCCTACAGCACTACAGCTTTACAACCTGACCTGCTTGTTTGATAAGAAAACTGGTAAGGGAAATCCAAATCGCCGATCAGCTGCTTTATCCACGCGGAACGTTATTCAAACGAGATAGCACTTCACTGCAACGCACAATGTCAATCTGAACAGGCTCATTGGAGGACCAAACGAACCAGCAGCCCTCTGGATATTTTTTCTAAAATATTCCAAGCGCGTGCAGGTGTTTCTATATTTCCCCATAGCCTCTTTTTCTTCCCCCTCCACCCCCCTTTATTAGCAATACCTTCACCGACACTCGAACCCATCCCGAAATAAAAGAGGACTTCAATTTACTTATTTTCAATTGTTTGTTTTAGGTATTATCCATCCAAGACTGCAACCCAGCAGCTGACGACTAGCCTACGCGTTGTCGCGTAGAAGATGTCTTCTGCTGCATTGCAGTCAGCTCATCAGCCCGCCGCTATACCTACTCTAAATACACCATCCCCAGCTGCCGCCTCATCCAACCGTCAGTCTCCTAGCCGTGACGGTCGATATGCTAGCCGCGAGAACGCGAACGATTCCCCTGCATCGTCAAGACGCCCATCCCGACGACCGAGCGGAAACAGCGCGAACGCGACGAGTCCAATCCCGACCTATCAAGACCAAGCACAATCATCCCCGATGACGTCGAGGTCTGCGCTGGCCTCGCCGGTACCCGTGGCAGGTACTTCGGCCGAGTATGAAAGGTCATCTTCGAATCGGCGAAGAAACGAACCCCCAGTTGCTCCTCCGCGAACATCATCTACGCAACAAGGATCATCCGCCGCAGCAAACCCCCGAAGAGCGGCCCGTGCTGAAGAGCGAGCTGCAAACTCCCCAAGGCGGGCAGGAGATGGCAGCGGAACGGGCACGGGCGGACGGTCGGACCCGGCGCGAGCAGGATATGACGACCCGAACTCCCGAAGTCGAAAAGCGGCATCTCAACATCTCATGCAGGAGCCTACTCAAAGACCGAGTAGCAATAGGGACCATAGACAGACCGTGACGACTACGATGCCTGTTAGATCTGCTACGAACGCTTCCGCGAAGCAACCGTCTCGGGAAGCCAGTGAAGTACTTAATCGCGTTATCGTGTCTCAGCCCGAGGATGATATCGAGAGGGAGCAAGAGCGCCTGAGTGAGGCCCAAGCCCAGTCCGGACGCCGAGTTGCCGATGAAGATAGCCAAGCTATTGTGGCCGCGAATGATGCACCCGAAGAGACCCGCCGCGGCGGTCGAAGTCGCCATGACCATTCCAAGCGCGAAAAGGGATCGAAGTTTGGAGATTATTATCTAGGAAACGTAATCGGAGAAGGTGAATTTGGCAAAGTGAAACTCGGCTGGAAGCAAGATGGAGGTGTTCAAGTGAGTCAAGTTTTCAGTCTTCCCTTCAGAGTACAATCTAATAATCATTCTTAGGTCGCTATTAAACTCATACGGCGAGATAGCGTGGGAAATAACCCGTCCCGACTGGCGAAGATATATCGAGAAGTGGCCATTTTACGCGGGATCTCACATCCTAATATCGTTAGATTACATGAGATGTCCGAGACGGAACGTCATATCGGAATAGTCCTCGAGTACGCTTCTGGTGGCGAGCTTTTCGACTACATTCTCAACCATAGGTTTTTAAAGGACGGCCCTGCTCGACGACTCTTCGCCCAACTTATATCGGGAGTCGGATATCTTCACAAGAAAGGAATCGTCCATCGAGATTTGAAGCTGGAGAATCTACTTCTTGACCGAAATCGTAATATTATCATCACCGACTTCGGATTCGCTAATACTTTCGACCCGGCGGATGAACTGACAGAAGATGAAGAGTTGAATCTATCTGACCGTGATTTTGTTAAGCGCATTGGTCTAGATAAGACAAAACCGAACGGAATGCGTAGAGGCGATCTGATGCAAACAAGCTGCGGAAGTCCCTGTTACGCAGCACCCGAACTAGTCGTCAGCGACTCGCTTTATACGGGCCGGAAAGTCGACGTATGGAGCTGCGGAGTTATCTTGGTAAGTTGAAGCTATTTCACATGCGGCTTATTGGTGTCTTTATTTGCTTACCATGTTTAGTATGCCATGCTCGCAGGATATCTACCATTTGATGACGATCCCGCCAACCCCGAGGGTGACAACATCAATCTTCTCTATAAGTACATCGTAAATACTCCGCTCACCTTCCCGGAGTATGTTACTCCTCATGCGCGAGATCTGTTACGTCGCATACTTGTTCCAAGCCCACGAAAGCGCGCGGACCTATTTGAGGTGGCTCGGCATAGTTGGCTGAGTGAATATGCGCACGTTGTTGAATTCATTACCAGTAGTACAACTACAAGCAGCGAGATTCAGAACACGACCGTCCCAACCGAGGATGAGGATGTTGGAAATTTGGCAAGGAGCGCATCTGTTAGAGAGGCGACGAAAATTAAACCATCTAATGCAGCTCCAAGCGATCCGGCGCGGAAGCAGGGTAAAGCCGATGCAGAAGAGCAAGCGTACGGCAAGCAGAAGGATAATAAGCGACGGACCGTACAAGTGGAGTATGTGGCTCCTGTAACTCAGACACAGAGAGGAGGGGAACAGTCGGATGCCCATGCGTCGCCGCGCGGAAAGACTCGGGCTCGGTCTTCCAGCCAAGGTCCAGTCGAAGTACATTCTTCGCCTACCGACAAGCCCCTACCAAGAGATCCACCGGTCTCGAGGGACGACTATGCCACACCGTCTCGAGACTCTCGAAAGCCGCCGAGCACGCACCGGCGGGACGCACCACCCCCGAGAACGAACATACCCCGTACCGCGTCCGATCAGGCTTACATGAGCACTGCTGCCGCCGGCACATCGGCTACGAGGCCTACTACTGGAGGCTCGATGCAATCGACAGCCTCAAGGTTAGCCTCATCTACACGAGGATCGTACGGTCAACCACTACCCCCAGCCGTTGCCGGTACTAACGCTCATGGAAGTATACAACAACCTAAAGGTTCTAAGAACTACGTTATCTCGAACCCGATCCCTCAAGAGGCGCCCGATATGGATTTTGGTCGACCCAGCATCAGCGTGCCTTCGAAATTCGCGCAGGTTTCGGGCTTTACTCAAGGACAGCAACAGTCGGGCGAAGCTAAAGGCCACCGCAGATCTAACACTATCGGCGAAATCGGAGGTAAGATCTTCGGTCGCAGTGGATCGATCTTTGGAGGTCGCAAGAAGCGTCCGGATCAAGGGGACAAACCATCTAGGAAGTATCCCCCGATCAGTATGTCGAACGCGGTGCCTGGCGACTCGAGGACTTCTATGGAATCCCGTGCTTCTCGGAGATCCTTTTCTTTGGGACTTAGTAGGAAGCGAAGCGGCAGCATCTCCGGGTCTCAAGCGTCACTTGAGAAACCGCAGAACCGCCGTTTCTCCCTAATGAGGGCGATAGGCCTAAGCAAAGAACCTTCGACACCACCCCCTGAAGCATCACAGCAAGATCTACCGATTCAGGAGCCTCCCGAGGTTGACGAATATAACCAATATGTCGATCCGCAGCACAGCTACGCCAACGTGGGACAACGGTACGGAGATGGAACATATGAGCCTCTACAGTCACCGCGGTTAGAGTCTGTTCGAGGAGACCCGAACGCCGCCAGTCCTGTTCAATCGCGATTCCCGTCTAATACGAGACCTACGGCAATTCCTTCCTATTTGCAACAGGGTGCGGTTCTAAACTCAGAGTCCGAGTCGTCCATTGAACAACCACAACGGAAGCCACAGCACCCTTCCCCTTACCAGGTCGGCTATGACTCTGACCAATATGACGGGCGCCAGGGTGCGCGTGGAAGTGGAAGAGGCGTCTTGCAAAAGAATAGGAGATTTGTGGACGCTTACGACGGCGAGGAGTACGGAAGACCTCACGACCATGCTGGCAGTAGCGGCGCGGCGAAGAGAGTGATGGACTTTTTCAGGAGGCGGGGCCGAGCACGAGGAGGCGAACCTTAAAGAGTCTTCGGGCATTTTCAAATAGGACGCGCCTAGTCACTAAGAGAAGTCTATTGTCGACTCGAACAGACGACTTTGGAGGTGCACTGGTGCGCCCAGACGACATCAAAATTGCTTCTGGAATCTTTGGAATGCTAATGATACCTTGTTCTTCGCCAATGCCTATATCCTACGTTACCTACCTTGTAATACGAGAGACGCAAACCTTTTTCAGAAACCAATCTTAATATTCTATCCGTCGAGGCATGACATAGATCGCGGACCGCTAGGAAAGACGGAGGGGGAGCCAGCGAGTGGCCCCCCTCGAGTGTAGTTGGCAGCTAGCCTCACAAATTTGGAAGACAGATGACGCCGAGAGGGACTGATATTTGACGATTCGGAGCCTTACTATACCACATATTTCCACTCCTCTCTACTCGGCAAGAGCAAGCAAGCAAGCAAACACACGCACACACGCGTACACAATCACACACAAATCATAATCATGGGCTGGGAGTTGGACGGCGTGCGTACCTTATGTACCTATGTAGATGGAGGGGGGGCTCTCCCGGTTTTTATGTTGAGCGCGCTTCTTCGCAGTCGTTCGTACACTCGCAGCAGCAAAGCTGTAGGGTATCTTTTTCATCTATTAGCATCTGAATCAGACGGTTTCCTGTCTAGTATTGCGCAATGTGTCTAAGTGACGTGACGCGACGTGAGGTTTGACTTCAATACTTCAGGGTATACTATAGAGGACGAGTATGTGATGTAAAGGCGAGATAAGTCGAAATTGAAAGAGATGAAATTGCGACACCGGAGAGAAAAGTAAGAGTAAGTTGACTCCTAAGGATAAATAGTATAAACTTGTAACTGTTGTAATAATAATACGGACTGTGGTGGCGGCGTCCTCACGTATCGGGTTTATATATCCCACATAGATTAAGACTTTCATTGCGAAGGCTTCTAACTATGTTTCTATGTTTCTAATATCTTTAGAGGTCTTGTTTTTTAATACTAGTTTGAGGGGTTGGGGTCTTTGGAAGTGTGCGACTTTTAGTAGCTATTTTATATAATTATCGTTAAGGGAAAAGACAGACAATTCTCATTCCACAGATGAGGTTCTACTGTAGTGGTAATTTTTGGTTGTTAGATAATTGCGATTGCTAAGGCTGCTGCTAAAACCGCTACTAAATTCCATGCTATTATGAATTAGGTCGATATATCGCCTAGACACCTCTTTAGGGATGGCAATAATATCGATTTATGAGAGTTTTTTCTTTTCTTTTCTTTTCTTTTTCTGATGCTGAACTTGCTGGGTAGGAAGTTAAAGGAATAATCTACCGTAGCTGATCTACCATTGTAGGACGTTGAAAGTGGGATTAAATTTCTCGGTTGCTCAGGCATCTACATCTTGGACAAGAGTTTTTAGCTCTATCAGTGCCTTATTCTTGGTGCTCCAACAAAGTTGTATTTTCAGACAATTCTAATCTTATACTCCGCATTGACGTGGCCTATGTGACTACCAATAAAATCACCATGATAAAGTGACATAGTCGTCCTATCTTGGCTTGACGATGACTTGTTCTTTTGCTAGTGTCATTCATAGGTAGATGGTATAAGTGTATACTATGGAAAGACTCGTAATGACAATAGTTTGTTTCCCTCATAGATATCCTCTTTATAGTAAATATGCATGTAATGATATATAACTGCGGGGCAATGGCGACTCACCTTTTGTCACTTTTGTCAGGCAACATCTCAACTTCGCGTTCAGTGATTCAGTGGCGCGTTTCGTCAGCACCGACACAGACCGTGATTTCTAGAAGCTTATTTAAATAGCTTACGTTATGGCCTCCTTGATTTACAGTCTTGAAGATGGTTGAGCTGTTGAGGCCTCTCACTTTTCACTTCTTAACCTTCTAAATCATATCGAGTTTTCATTTCCATTTCCATTTCCATTTCCATCATCCCGACTCTTCCGCACTCATCCGCATACTTTCAACGGATTTCATTACACAAAATGAACGAGATAGATCCCCTAGTTCTCTCATATTCGCATCTAGCGGATTTTCCTCGTGATAAGGATGCCTTGCACACTCTAAAGAAAGTAGCTTCCTTAGTGAAGCCTCTTATGAGAGCGAGGAAATGGAAGATTGGCCAACTAACCGAGTTCTACCCAGATGAACACAACCTCCTGGGTAGGTTGGAGTGATACTACCGCGATAACACAAAAATACTAATATTGTAACTGGCAGGCTTAAATGTAGATGGTGGGCGAAGGGTTTGTCTACGACTTCGATATGCCAACGATCGCAACCAGTTTCTCCCCATCGAACAAGTGGTTGATACAATGCTTCACGAACTTGCGCATAATGCTCACGGTCCGCATAATGCTAAATTCCATGCGTTATGGAACCAGTTACGGGACGAGCACGAGGCACTCGTAATGAAAGGATATAGCGGCGAGGGATTTTTATCGGGGGGTCAGCGACTTGGCGGAAGGAGGATACCTCCAGAGGAAGCTCGTAGACTGGCTCGAGTAGCTGCTGAAAATCGTCGTACTCTCAACGCTGGATCGGGACAAAAGCTGGGCGGAGTTGGTCCTCGGCCGGGGCAGGATGTCAGAAGAGTAATTGCCGATGCAGCCGGACGTCGTAATAACACGCTTCAAGGCTGCGCGAACGACAACCAAACTCAAGACGAGATTCGGAGGATCGCCGACACGGCTACTAGAAATGGTTTCAGAACGCAGGCTGAAGAGGATGCGGCAAACGAGGCGGCGATAGCCCAAGCATTATGGGAGCTTGTAGACGAGGAAGAAAGGGCCCAGAGAGGCGACAGCTACATTCCACCTAGTTCTAGTAGACAAACTTGGACTAATGGTGGTGGTTCCGAGCCGCCAAGACCTCCTCCTCGCCAGGCTGATCGCAACGTGGACAGAGGAGCTGAGAGGCTTACCTGGACGTGTGATATTTGTACTCTCGATAACCAAGCTAGTTTCTTGTGTTGCGATGCGTGCGGTACTGAACGGGACGAGAAGATTACCCAAAACCTCGCACAAAGATCGTCGAATCAACAACGAACGGTTATCGACCTTACCGAGTCGCCGCCACCAAGAAATCGGAATACACAAACACAATCCTTCAGACCAGGTTCGGGTTCGAGTTCAAGACCGACCGCGAGACCGGCTTTACCGCCATCCCAATTTACGGTTCCTGCAAAACCAGCGACGTGGACATGCTCATTCTGTGGACGTGTTAGAGAGCAGCAGTGGTGGTCTTGCGACATGTGTGGAACTATCAAGCAAACATCGTGATAGAGCAGTGATGATACTCTTTCAGTGATGATACTATTTGGCTTTGAAAGACATGTTTGCTCTATGAAAAAGGAGAGCCTAGTTTAGTCTGGTTATGTTGCTTAGGAATGTAGAGTGCATACACTACATAGATAGATTAGGTAGTTATTCTGAGGAATGACATCATGAGCTTGATTTAATCTTATTTGTAGCGTATTTTCACATGTTGTCTAACCACGATCGAATGGAGTTAATTAATATGTAGCTGTCACGAAGTTTAGAATATTCATCTTCATCTAATAAACTTAATGTAGTTAGTCGACCGGATATAGAAGTGGAGAAGAATCTATTTACGCTTGCGGCAATTGATTACGATATGTGAAGCTATGATATCATTATACTTGACTTTTTAGCTTACCTACCTAGGAGGTAGTTATGTCAAGTAGTGTACATGTACTGATTAATATCTGATACATAGAATATTATCCTTTAACTACCTCTTACGAATACATGCACATAATTCTTTTACCCAAGGTACCTAAGCTTGTAAGCCACAACGACGCAACATGACCTAACAGCTCGAAATATGACGGATACGCGATGCAGTGTAAATACTACCTTGCTTACTACTATATATACCATATATTTAAGGGTTCAGAACAAGGCAAACGCTGATCCCACATAAGGCTGGACGACCCCAACAGCCGCATCCCATCGGTACCTTTAAATGGTGTGAAGCACTTTCTCGGAATATTATCGTACTACGACGTCATTCTGGGGTCGGATCCCGCGTGGCGTTGGCCGCCGTTGCAACCACTGATCGATCTACGCCAAGCCAAGTACCTAGGTACGTACTATATAGGTAGGTACATGTAAGCTTCCATGGATGGATAACTATAATAAATAAAAATATCTAAACCCTGTACGATCCCTATAGAAATTTATGATGGCCGCTTTCGATGTAACAGCAAGATGATGCTGTTGTTGCCGGCCCCCTCCGTGCTGTTGTGTAATACCTAGGTAAGCGGCTAAGGTTGAAGCCACCGAGATTTAATTCCATCAGGACTACGGAACAGCATCCCTTGTAGAGAATGGAGATACCTAACTCTATAAGTTCATATAATTGGTGGCTGTTAATGTCACTTAACCTTTTGGATACCTATGTATCACAGCATACGTACCTACCTTTATCAGTTATCCAATTACAGTGCGAAACGAAACGGGTATACGATATACAGCATGTATGTACATACATTAGGTACATTATGTACTGCCCGATTCCAAGTGCGTATAATTGGTTCTCGGTACCGTACATGTAGTTAGTGTAGTGTATAGCGCCTTGCCATAGGACCCTTGACGGATTCCACTCCGGATTCCTAATTAGCTTAATGATCGTCGACTATTTGATCAGCTAAGGCAAGAACCCCTAAATGATTGACATTTGCTGGTGAATTGGGGTTTAGTTATTGCTTTTTGAAAGCTTTGAATTAGGTAGGATAGGTATGAAGTACACTAAAGAGCTTAAGGTACCCTAACACCTCGAAATCTATTTACATACATGTACCTAGCCTCAGGTACCTAGCCTACCTACACACCGATGGAACATTTTTGGGTACCGAGATCGCATTCAGTAACCCCCCTCTAAACATTAGGTTGCTCTTGTACGGTGGAAGCTTAGAAGGTTCTAACTGATAACGACCTCCATAGAACCCGGAACTCTGAATAAGCATTCCCCGTTATTTCCGTAGACAACCTAACAATGTGGCAGTTCCAATGGACAATTTGAACAATTTACATAGTTTAGGTACCTATCTTAGGTAGTAGCTACTGTATTCTATCAGGTAGATACCTCTATGTTAATGTATCTTACCTAACCTAGGTAGGTACGCATGTACCCGGGAACCTTGTGATCTGAGGCACATGCATCCGTCTAGTGTAAAATGTATCGTCCAATGTCACACACCGACAATGGCCCATTCTTTTTTTTTCACATCTAGACTCCAGCAAACCTAACCTAATTGAATTTCACACATTCTACTATTCTGGCATTCTGACCCGAATAACTCTCCTCTAATATGATAACCCCCCCTCTCTCTAATACTTCGGGCTGCCCTAACCTAACTTAGACGGACCGCGGTGCAGCCTCGCTAACTTGTTCGCTTTCTCACTTACACTTTATATCTCCATATCTCCATACTCCATACTTCATATCTCCAAAGTCCAAATACATTCAAATATAACCTGTGGAAGTTAGCGGATTTTATAATCCTCCCAAAGAAGCAAACGTAACTCTTTCTTAGTGTTACCGAACGTTCGAGACCCTCTGATATAGTCCTCTTCTTATAGTCCTTCTTGTTGGTCTGCTGGTGTGCTGGCCAGCGTCTACTGGTTCCTGCAACAGCTCCTCTAAAAGGAAAAGAAAAAGAAAAAAAAAGAAAAAAAAAAGAAAAAAAAAAGAAAAAAAAGGAAAGAAAAAAAAAAACAGGGACAAAACTAGTGCTCCTAAGAGTAACTATTTTATTTCGCCTCTTGCGCAAGGACTTCGCGAATGTTGCAGCTCGATTCATGGCCGCCGACTAGTAAACCCTTAATAACTCACCCGCCGGATTCATCCCCTCTAATCCTTAACGACCGATCGACCGTGTATTATATCTCATGGGCCTTCTTCTATCCGTGCCCTCTGCTCCGGCGATATGACGCCTCTAGATGCCTTGAGCACCTCGAGTCCCATGCCCATATCTATGATCCCGGAATCTTCCTCTCCTCCAGAGATCCTCCCGCCGCCGAATCGGACCCCGGACGACAACTACCAGCCGCCCGCCTGCTCAATCGAGCAGTCCTATTTCCCTTGGGATGGCGACCCTATCTCCGTTAGTACCAATCGTGTGTTGCGAGATACCCACAACATGTCGCCGATAAAGGAAAAGCGATCCGCCTCAGCTAGTCCTCTGAGACTGACGATGCCCTTCATATCTCCTGGCCAGCTCGCCTTTTCCGCTATGCAATTTTTACCCGTGCCTCTGCTGGTCCTAAATAACCTGAAGACTGTCGTCCTAGCAAACGAAGCTATGGGAAAGATGTTAGGTATGGTGGGCGACTCTCCTCCACCAATGGACGACCCGGCCGTAATTTCCGAGTCCCTCCGCGGACAGACCCTCTCGCAGATTGGTATCGATATGGTGCAGGATGGTAGACCGGTCTGGGTTTCGTGGGAGTATTTCTTGGATGAATTAGTACTCGAGATGGGTGCGAGACAGGCAACAGAAAGCCCGGAATTTCGTACTAATCATGCCAATGGAGAGGCCACGGGTACGGTAGACGGTGCAAAAGTAGAGCCACCCGGTGGCATTCTGGGCAAGCCAGCGACAGATTCTGTCGTTGATGTTGTGGTGCTTCCTAAGAGTTTAAACATATCTGAAATGCCAAAATCGAAGCGAGATGAGCTTCAGACATACGCCAAGATGATAATTACGATATGGGAGATTGAAAACCATCAGACGTACTATACTCTTACTTTCACCAATACCGGCTCAGGACCCTCGCCCATCCCGAGCAGGCGAGTTCGTGTTGCCCGACCTTCTACGCTCGAGGCTGCGGAGCGTAAATCCATCATAAATTCCAACCCCCCTTCTCTCGGCTCGGGTCATTCTTCTAGCTCTCCTTCATTCACCAATAGTCCTGGCTCAGTCTCGGTCTCGGCAAGCCTATTTCCACCTATGGGGCCCCCGTCCCGTCTGCCCCCGTCAAGTACTCCGTCGTTCCTCCAGAAGATGACTGTTATTAAGGATGCGCTTCTCGATAAAACCGAAACACCAATATTTTCTATGTGGGTCGATGGTAGTGCCCCAGTCATGAATAGAGCAGCCCGAGATCTCTTCATGACCGTCACCGGGGAGGATTGTCACGATGGATACGACTTACTGTCTCGGTGGGAGGTTTGGGACGGAGACTTTAAAAAAAAGTATGCCCCGTCTGAGTTTCCTATTGCCGTACTTCTACGAGATCGAAAACCATTTTCTTCGTGGAGAATCGGCATGCAGGACAGGACGCATAATGTTAGGATTGTATACGACGTGCTGGGTGAACTGATTACTAACGACGAGACTGGAGAAGTCATTGCTGGTATTATAACTTGCCGAGACGTAACTCATCTAGCTCAGGAGATCACGGATATAAAGGTTGCGGACGAAGAAAGGTTCAAACTGATATGCGACACCATGCCTCAGATGGTCTGGACAACTACACCTGACGGAGTAAATGATTTCTTTAACAGGCGCTGGTACGATTATACGGGTCTATCGGTTGAAGACTCTCTGGGTCACGGTTGGCAGAATCCGTTCCACCCCGACGATATGCCTACCACATGGAAACGATGGGAGCGTAGCTTAGTTACGGGGGAAGCTTATGCTACCGAATATCGATGCCGCAGCAAGGATGGTGAGTGGAGGTGGATGCTAGGACGTGCGTTGCCGCTGAGAAATAAACGCACAGGTCAGATCGAAAAATGGTTTGGGACTTGTACCGACGTTCACGAGGCCCTTGAAGCGAAGATGGCCGCGAAGCAAACTCGAGCGCAGCTACTTAGCGTTCTTACGCATGCGCAGACGACGATCTTTTCTGTAGACCTGGACCTCAAACTCACAATGTTGGAAGGTGCGGTGTCCTGGATCGCAGGAAAAGACGAGACGGCAAGTAATGATGCTGACCGGCCTGATCCACCGACATATGTTGGAAGAAACATCGACGAAGTGTTTATTAGCTTAAACCCACGCCTACTTCCGAGCGAGTTTTCTGCATTCCTCGAACCCGTAAGACGTATATTATCTGGTGAGCTGACAACAGAGACCGTACACGAACACAAGCTAGGTAGGTATCTTATTTACTATCAATATATGAGTTTGCTAATAAGCATTTAGATGATCGGTTTTACCGCACTAGGTTTCTGCCTCACATCGAGAAAACTTCGCAGGATGGTCGGACTAGTAACATCGATATTAAAGGCGCTATTGGCGTCATTATGGATGTTACCGAACTAAAAAAGCGAGAGCAAGATCTCGAAGAGCAGGTCAAAGAAAAGAGACAACTCAAAGCCAACGAAGCAGCAGCCAAAGAAGCAAGCCGTCTAAAGAGCCAATTCTTAGCAAATGTAGGTGGTGTCTTATGTTCTCGGTGATCTCCGAAGTGCTGACATACGATTAGATGTCTCACGAAATTCGAACACCGATTACCGGCGTGATAGGGATGGCTGAGCTTCTTCTAGACTCGCCTCTGAACGAAGAACAGCGGGAATACGCAGAGAACCTAAGCCGGTCCGCGAATGCCTTATTAACCGTTATCAACGACATTTTGGATTTCTCCAAGGTCGAGTCCGGCCGCCTCGACATCGAAGAAGTCCAGTTCTCCCTCTCCGTGATAGTGCAGGATGTCTCCAAGATGCTGAGTTTCGCAGCCGGGAGGAAGAGCCTAGATTTTCGCTCTGATATATCAAGCGACATCGAAAACGACCTCGTGGTTCTTGGTGATCCCGGCCGCGTCCGGCAGATCATTACGAATCTACTTACTAACAGCATCAAGTTTACTAGTGGTGGTTACGTTAAATTCTCAGTATGGAAAGAAAAAGAAACAAACGATACAATTGAGATAAAATTCGTTATAGAGGACACTGGTATCGGAATCGAAGAAGACGTCCTGAAACGTCTATTCCAGCCATTCAGTCAAGGAGATCCCTCTACAGCTAGGAAATTTGGAGGGACAGGGTTGGGATTGACGATCTCGAAGAATCTGGTCGATCTAATGCGTGGAAGAATCACACTGGAATCTACAATCGGCAATGGCACTACTGCGACGTTCTGGATACCATTTAACAAACCGCAGACTCCGCAGAGGGATGCGCTCGTCGATATTGGTCGCCTACCCGAGCGACTACAGTCCGAGATGAGCGTTTCATGTAATAGTTCGGAACATGAGCATTTCTTAGGAACACCGTCAGCAGACCTATTGCAGGGCTCCCTAGATAAACCCAGACGGCATCGAAAGAGACCTGCTAATTTAATGGCGCCGTTCGCTTTCGAAAGCGATGAACTCCCCAGATCCGAACGTGCCAAGGTGCAAATCCTTGTTGTCGAGGATAAGTGAGTTCTTTGGTTTGAGATTAGCTGACAAGTTCAATTTTTTTTCTAATATGGTGTTATCTAGCGCGGTCAACCAACAGATCGCAACCAAGACTATCAAGAAGCTTGGCTTCAACGTTTGTGCGGCTTGGAATGGCAAGGAGGCGCTTGATCATCTCGAGGCGTGCAGGGAGGGAAGGTTTGCTAAGCCAGATATCATTCTGATGGACGTACAGATGCCTGTGATCGACGGGTATAAGTGTACGCACATACTGCGGCACCACGTACCGTACAAAAGCTACACTAATGATGTCCCCATTGTGGCCATGACCGCTTCAGCGATACAAGGAGACAGAGAAAAGTGCACGAAAGCTGGTATGGATGATTACTTGTCTAAGCCCGTGAAGAGCAATATACTTGAAAGGATGCTAGTGAGGTGGAGTAAATCCCGCCGCAAGGTAGAGTCAATGTCATCTTCCTCAGCTGACCCGTCTACTTCGGACTGTTCGGAATCTGCGGGCGGATGTATCAGCGCCGACATACCTACACCAGCCACGTATGGCTTCTCCAGTCAGAATCCTAAAACGCCGGAGGAGCGTCCGGAGAACGGCGATCTGGATGGTGCCGGGGAAGACGACCGCACAAATCTGCTAACACCGAGGCCGATCAACGCGCGGACAGGCTCGCACGAGATAAATACGTTCCCCTTTGGGATCTCTAAGCCATCTAGGCAACTTAACAGTGATGAGCTGGCTATGCAGCTGCGAGATGATAAGCTCATCGACGCCGCAGATGATAGCAACGGCAAGAACACCGCAGGACAGCCGCCCATGTCCCACTCATTCCCCGAGGGTGACTCGTTGACGGAAGAGAACGTGCAGAAACTCGAACAGGTGGGCGCGAGGAGCTCACCCGTCAGGGAGATATACGATTTTGAAGAGACACCGACGTGACCGTAATGAAATAAACAGGTCGATTTTGCTGCATTTCCACTCACATATACGATGAGAGCTTGGGTTTTTAGGTTAGGGCAAAAAGCCTCTAATTCGAGATAATCTGATTTCTCCAGGGAGCTAATTGATACACGGTTCTGCGCGCTCCCTGGTATCTGTTCTGCGGCCGGCGTTAAAAGAGGAACGGAATGGGGCTGGATAGGCTAGGAATGGGTGTCGGCACGGGGCGGCAATGACGCATTTCGCTTCGGAAGGATAAGCTCACGGGCTTGGGCAGGCGTTAGTGGATGGAACGGATCTACTGTGGGCAAAAAGGCGTGTATGTCGGTTGCTTCAACGGGCTTTTATGCATTGGGGTTGGACGATCTACCTAGCTTCATGTTTGCATGTAGCCAGTAACTTACTTACCTGAGGTATCCCTGTGCCATTTGCGCATATAAGGAGGAGTACCGTATTAGATATTGATGGTGTATGGTGTATGGTGTGGTATGGTATGGCACTTTTGCTGTCTCCATGCGCCTCTTAGAGTTAGAATATATAGTACCTAGTAATTCACGATAGCTCCGCTTCGTAATAGATAATATTCTGCTATATTATTAGGTCTTCTTGTGGTAAGCTGGATTGACTAATATAATATAACAATCGATCACTTACATGCAAAGGCACTTGGGTAGTGTATTTTAACAAAACGATGGACTTTTCTGTATTCGCATTCCTCGCTTGACGTAACGAGTAAGCGGCTATCTTTTCTAGCTCTTCTATTCATAAATAAAATCATATCATTCCCCATAGTCCACCGAGGATCCTTTTCCTATGCCATGCCATGCCTTGCTTATGTCTTTAAAAATTTTCATCTTTTATTCCGATTCTCCTCCCATCTACGAATAACGGCTCACTAGCAACCTAACGTAGATAACTGACTCCGAGGCCTACCCTCACCTATTACTTAGCAAAAGAGCTATTCTTCACGTTCACCACCTCTAATGGTGAAGAAGATCTTTCCTCCCCTGGCGGAACGAATCCGCCACCAGGAACGCGAGCTCGAGTGCTTGTTTCTCGTTGAGGCGGGGGTCGCAGAAACTGGTGTAGTTGGTGGACAGATCGTCCTCGTCGAGGCCCTCGCTGCCGCCAACGCACTCGGTTACGGCGTCGCCGGTTAGTTCTAGGTGCACGCCGCCGAGGTAGCTGCCCTCCTCGCGGTGAACGCTGAGCGTCTCGCGCAGCTCGTCGAAGATATCGCCGAACCGCCGCGTCTTGATGCCCGACGCTGTCGACCGCGTGTTGCCGTGCATCGGGTCGCATTGCCAGATACACGCCCGGCGGTACTCGGACCCCTCGACCGCGCGGATGTGGCCGGGTAGTAGTTCGCGCACTTTGGATGCGCCGTACCGCGTTATTAGGGTTACCTTGCCTACCTCGCACGACGGGTTAAGCGTTCGTAATAGTGCGAGCAGGTCTGATGTTGGTGTTGTGGGGCCGACTTTGATACCGATGGGGTTTGCGATGCCGCGGAAAAACTCGACGTGTGCGCCGTCGATCTGCCGCGTCCGGTCGCCTATCCAGAGGAAGTGCGCTGAGGTGTCGTAGTACTCCATCTGCGGCCCGCCTGTTGTTGATTCGGGGGTCGCTTCTGCGTCGCCGGGGAGAATGGGCTTTTCCATTAGCCGGGTAAGACTCTCCTCGTACTCAAGGAGCAGACCCTCGTGGCTAGAGTACAGATCGACAGTGTCGAGCTTGGGGCTGCGGTCGGCGCCGATGGTGTGCATGAAGCGCAGCATGTCCTGGAGGAAGCGCACGGCCTCGGTGTACTTGGCCTTGAGCTGCGGGTCCTTGACGTGGCCTAGGGTCCAGTTTAGAGGACGGTGTAAGTCTGCGATGCCTGCTGCGATGGCGGCTCGCACGTAGTTGAGCGTTGCAGCCGAGTGGTGGTAAGCTCTAGGGAGATGGTGTAAGCTAAGTGCTTTGTGGAAAGGGGTAAGGATGTGAGCTATACTTAACAAGCCTCTGGGGATCCAAATCACGCTCTTCGAGGTGGTAACCATTTAGGATATCGCCGCGGAATGAGGGGACTTCTTTAGTCTCTCCGTTCTCGTCGACGACCTTCTCAGTCGGACTCGACCGGGGCTTGGCGTACTGGCCGGCCATACGACCTATACGGACGACACGCTTGTCGGCACCCCAAATGAGCACGAGACTCATCTGTAGTAGGAGTTTGATCTTAGACTCAATAGCATCGGCGCGGCAATAGTCGAACAACTCGGCGCAATCACCTCCTTGCAGCAAGAAAGCCTCGCCGCGCGCAACATCGCGTAAGCTAGCCTTGAGCCGGGCTATCTCTTGCGGATGAACCACGGGCGGGAGCCGGCTTAGCTCGGAGGTTGCGCGGTGCACGGCCGCTTGGTCGGGGTATACGGCTTGCTGCTTGATTGGCTTGGACCGCCATGACGAGGGAGTCCATTCTGAAGGAGGGGGAGCAGAGCCATTTGCGGGCTCGACTGAGGGGGCCATGTTTATTTGTTTGTCTGTCTCTTTACGAATTAGATTAATTTAGGTACTAATTCTATAATTTTAAAGAAGGCAAAGACTACTCGTGAAGACAATTGAGAAGAGAAGATATAGTTTCTCGCACAATTGTTTATTATGAGTATTATGAGGAATTGAAGATGAGTGAGTCAAAGGACTAAAAAGATCGGAAGCCATTAACTACGGAAATCCCCATCAAAAGTTTTATCCATAGATCGGCAAAGTCAGCTTTGGCTAACATTGACGGGCTTGAATGCCGTAAGCCACATGGTATAGTTATGTATTATTTAAGTTAACTACTTTGTTGTTACTTATATATAATAAATCAAATCGATTTTTATGTGTTTATTTTATAAGTGAAAAGTGTAATTAATTGTGTTATAAAAGGTAAACTTTTATATACATTTTAAATCTCGACCGCCGAGTACTTAATACTATGTTTTCGACAAGTGTACTTAAAGCTATCAAGTGGGGTGTATGGACAAAACTTTTCATGGGGACTTCCGTAAAGAATTGTTACTTAATTAGGATGAATTTTAATATGTATGTACATAGAATGCAGGGGCCCCTGCACAAGCACCTGCAGTAGCTTGTTTCTGCTTTGGTGCCATATATTGCCCATTCGCATAGGTATTGCATACATATACCAAGGTACTTTAAGTTGGTGGAAGCTCAAAGCTCCCCCGCATTTTACTGAGCGTCTGTTACAAAAATTACATATGTAAAGATCAATGCAGCATTAAAAAAAAATTATTAAAAAAAAAACCTCCCCCACCAAGTATCCCTCATACACTACACCACAGAACGAAAGGAGCAAATCAAAATGGCAGAACCTCAACCGAAAAACGTACAAGAGGGCGCATCCGGAGACGTCGAAGATGAGGTCCAGACCACTGCCAAGTCAGCCGAGGATCGGAAAGCTGCCGCCGCTATGGCGAGCCTCGACACCCGCGGAGACGAAGCTGGTTCGTCCAACGCTGTTGATCAGGAGGCTGTAAGCAAAGCCATGCAGAGCCTTGGGAATGGCCCCTCCACTGGTGCTGCGAAGGACGCCAAGAAGGTCAAGGTCGACCCTGCAGACGTTTTGTTGTTGGTACGTTCCCGTTTATCAGTCTAGGAGTGCAATATAGGCGCAGCGCAATACTAATAAGTTGGGGTGCGATTATAGGTCGATGAGCTCGACCTGACTAAGGCAAAGGCTACCGAGTTGCTTAAGGCTCACGACGGCGATGCAGTCTTGGCTATGAAGGCCTTTATTGCTACGTGAAGAGGATTGCGAATAGAGGGCTAAGGTTCGTCTACCATATTATCGTATGAGAGGTGTCAAGTCATGGTTTTGGGGACGTGATAGAGAAAATAGATATACCTAGTGAAACGATGAAGAGAAGCGCGAACTTGGAAGGCTGATAGGCACTTAACTATGCCAAGCGTTCCTCATGTCTACAGATGAGGTGTATCAATATTTGATATTTAGCGCCGAAGAGTAAAGGGGAAAGAGAGTATCTGTTAATCAGATTACGGTATGCGGCCAAAATGTCCGTCTTGGAAGAGAGCCTCTGAGTCACGTACCCCGGTTCTTACCCATTTACCGGATACCGGAGGCCGGACACCGAACGGCGGACGATCGTCATTGGAATTACTGTTTGGTTGATTAAATGAGCCGAGATATGAATTAAAAAACCAGAAATTCCCCGAACCCACATGGAAATGTACCGTCTTATTCGCGTCTTAACCAAAGCATGTCTAATGACATACCCTGGCATATTTGGGTCTAGATTACCAATACATATTCGACGTAGTCAAATATTTCTAGCGTCAAGGAGGTAAATACCTATTAGGTAGGTACCTAATAGTATATGCTAACGCTATAGTGAATAACATCGCCAGCTCGGTGCCGTAAGGGCTGTGGAGACTTGCGGGAAAACTATCTGACTACTCTACTATCTTATTAATCAACTCTCTAACCTAGTAGGCTAACCACGTAATAATATACCGACTAAGATCTACGGAATAAGGTCGACGATGCATCAGTAAGCAAGTTCTATATCTTGGAAACTTGCATTATCTAAGTACCTAATTAGCAATGCTAGGCTAGGCGCATGCTATGACTTATAAAATGGTCAGTCCCTTCCGTGATGGATGAAGAAGAACATCAGTGATTCAGTCTCGGATAGCCTCATACTCAGAATTAGCTACACATCATGCTTATTTCGAGATTAGTCTTTCCTCTCATAGTTGCCGCTTCCCAGGCAGCAGCTGATCTGGTAAAGTGGGATGATTGGGAGCACGGTCGAGTTGCTCTAGAAGATGTCAGCATTCACTTCCGTTATGCTGGCTCGGGGCCGCCCCTATTACTCGTCCACGGAAACCCACAGTTCAGCTTGACATGGCAGTTTATCGGACCCATCCTCACGCAAAACTACACCGTCATCGCCCCGGACAACCGCGGCGCCGGTGACTCTAGTATTCCGCCTGACGGGAACTACAGCGCTACCGCCTCGGCCGCCGACCTTAAGGGTGTTCTCGACTTCCTAAACATCAGCTCCACGTACGTCTTCTCGCACGACAAGGGCGTCGGGATGGCCGTCGCGCTCGCCGCACAGTACCCGGGCTTGGTGAAGATGCTCGGCCTATCAGAGTATATCCTCCCAGGATTCGGATACGAGGCCGCCTCAACACCGGCGCCCTTTTGGGATCTATACCAGAATCCGCAGCTGGCCTTTTTCCAGATCCCGGACTTTGCCGAATTTCTGATGAGCGGTCGCGAACGCCAGTTCCTGCTATGGTACTTCTACCACGGTAGCTACTCGGGACCGACGGCCTTCTCGGAAGACACGGTGACACGGTATGCCAGCAGTATCCAGAAGCCTGGGTTCTTGAGAGCCATGTATGGGCCATTCTCGACGGCTTCTGTGTCAGCGGACGCCGAGTTCTTTAACAGGACAGTGGGACAATCCCCGCTGAGTATGCCGGTGCTCGCGACGGGCGGAGAGGCGAGCTTCGGCTTAGAGTCGATATTGCAACAGTCTTTCGGACCTATCGCGAGCGACCTAGAGGTCGATGTCATTCCGAAGGCGGGACATTGGGTTGGTAAGTTTGAACGCCACTTATAATCTCTCCTCCGCACTAGCTATGATAGCATGAGTTCGAGAATAGTAAACTAATAATCAATACAGCCGACGAGAACCCAGTCTGGACTGCGAATCGCCTTCAACAGTTCTTAGCTAAAGACTCCTCCCCGATGGACAAAGTCGACCTGTCATATCTCAAGGATAGGGCAACGCTAAAGGTTGCTTATTTCGGGACATTGAGAAATGCAGCGCTAGGAGGACTTCAGGTATCGTGAAGTATCTACAAGGCAATCAAGTAATATAATTCTATAATAGACGGTTCTTGCTGTTGATATACAATCGTATCTATAATCTCTATTTAGCCCCTTGACTCTAGACTTATCAACCCTAAGAGCTGTCCCCGCTGAAATTCAAGCCCCTGAATAATGTTAGTCGTGAAATAACCCTGTTGCTGCCTGGAAATGGCACATTCCAGGCTTAAATCCTACATATATCTTACAATTCCTACCCTTCTTCGTTTCAAGATTCTTAAATCTAAGCATACGAAGAAGAGTCCATATTATCAATGTATGTTGTCTCGATCATTGGAATATACATATCACGTGACTATTTATACTAAAATGGGTTTTAAGAACAATAATTGAGAGTGAAGCCAATTAGACTATCTGACAGAGCATATTCCATAAACGAGAAATTGTTGCTACCTTTATCAAAAACTTATAAGCTATATTACATGGACATTAATCCGCACCGCTTATTGTATTCGTTTATTCTCATAGGTATCATCTTCTCACCATCACTCTTCCAGCGATACACCGGGAACTCATGGAGACTACTACAGATAGGTTGGCTGTATACTCTAGGAGACTGTCGTCTAGGAGGGGAACCCGAAATGGCTAGATATGATTATTCTCCTGAATGGGAGAATGAGCTCGAGGGTAATATCGACTTTGAGCTTTACGATGGAATGAATGATGAAATGCAGCGAATCGTGGAAATGGTTGGAGATAACGCCACTCTGGCTTATGAGTTGATGTCGCAAGAAGTACAAAACAAGAGAGACCAAGGCCTCATACACGAACAGACCTATTCCCACGGCATGTTTCACGAGCCGATGATCGCCTATCAGACGCCTCGGAAAATCAGCGTAGATGAAGTGCGGAAATTCGCAGAGCCCATGATCGCTCGTATCTGGAAGAACTTTTATGAGCTGCAGAGTATTGCAGAACGCTACGAAGAATATATCCAGGAGAAATGGGAAAATGAATCCGAGGCTGAGAGAAGGGGTATATTGAACCAAGCTTGGGGTTTATCACCGCCGATGGCTCTTGAGCATCGACCTGACTTGACGCACCTAAAACACCAATGCATCGGGCTCGTATGCAATGAGGGCAACAACACTAATGTCTCGAAGCGGCCCCATTTCTTGTGGCCAAATATCAACCTCGAGGATCTCAGCGAGACAGAGCCATTATTACTCTTGCTTAACGCTCGCGGTAGGAATCCGCCCTCGGCCTTTGCCTTCGCCGAACTCGAACCGCTCGTATTTGGCATAAAGTCCGGTTCTTTGCGCATACCTCCATTTCTGAACGGATGGAATATGAGATTTATGGATAGAGATAGCCCTGATACTTACGGAGAGCTGGTCTCCTGGGAAGATGACCCTGATGCGCGTCAACGGTTGCAGCGCCGTCGTGATGTGAGCCCTGGCGAAGGACTCTGGATCCTCGAGATACAGGACCGCCTGTACCAGTTCTTACTCGATGCATGCAAGATAATCCTTCACGACTTGGACCTGGGAGACAAGCAGAGCCAAGTCGAGCCGAAGCCCCCTGCCTCGATCGCCAAGTACAAAGGCGACGTTGCTACCTCTCTCACATTCTCTCAATATGAGTCTATTTACCACGTACCCGCAAAGTTTGATATTAGACGGCTTCAGGATCTCATTGGCGCTAAGCTATCTCAAGTTGAAGATACCCTATGGGCATTACGCGAAGACCCTGGTTTTTTCGCCTCTCGCCTCTTGGAGCTATACCAACACCGCCCCGAGCATATCCTTGACATCAACGGCAATATCCATCCATCTGTAGCAACTGAGAATGGCCGTGAAGAAGTGCTGGTCTCTACTGTTCGTTCTATGCTAAGTTACTACGTGCCCGTTGTCGAGACTTGGGGTCACGTATACGAATTAGTCAACCGCCTCGCCTCACTGAAAGAAGAGCTTTTCGATCGCATCGAGGCCGATACACGGCCAGAAGATGACCTACCGCTTGACTTAGAAGTAGCATTCCGCTCATTGCGACACCATTTAGACCATTTTCTAAAAGAGCTTCTTCCCGCAGTCAATAGGTGGGCACGCTGGTCACCACCCATCCAGCCCCTATACCGATTGAACGTACCCAAAAGCCCGGACGCACAGCTGAGCATCACAACCGGTAGTACTGAGCCAAATCCAATAGAAGCTGTTTATCTTTGGGTGCTGCACATGATGGCCGACCCGCGCAATCTGAAAACCATTGGAGTCAACTCGTGCATCCAAGAGATAGAGCGTATCGCCCACGATCCAGAAGGCCGGAAGTTCTTCACCCCCTTTGTGGCAGAACAATTTTCCGATATCTTCGTAATGGCCGAAAGCATACGCCAGATAGCGCTCTTTCAACCGTGGGCAGCAACGTTCGAGACTCAAATAAAGGACAAGGGCGCGCGGAGGCAAATATCCGACGAGTTCAAGCATACTGCTAAGGTCCTGGGCCCCCTATATCAGCTCGAATTTTCTAGTAGTGCGGGAAAGCTCGGCGCTATGCTGACTAGATTGAGATATCCCATGAATGAGCCCCTTAACAAGACTAACGTCGAGGCTATACAAGCCTCCGGGAAAACTTTAGATACCTTCTGGGATGAGGCAATAAACCAACTCCAACAGGCCGGGCTCTGGGCTGGACGCGTAAAGGATGTGCTTAGTAAAAAGCCTGAGCGGACACGTCCGTGGGTCGAGCCGTCTGATAATATTGGAGGAGATACGACCGGTAAAGTCGATAACCCCTATTCGTCAAAAGTAAAGGAACAGCAGCAGCAGCCCCTATTAAAGGTTGCCGAGCGCGCAAGAAAAGTCTTCGCCACGCTCTTCTACATGCCATCCACCACTAACCCTTCATCACAGGGGGAAATTCCGTGGGAAGACTTCCTCTACGCCATGCATCACGTCGGTTTCGAGATCGAGGAGCTTGGCGGATCGAACTGGCACTTCACCCCTGGACCTACATTACTGAATCAAGGCCAAGGGTATACGCGCGCCATCCAGTTCCACGAGCCGGGTCCCGGCGCGAATATAACGTCTCTTATGGCGAGGGTATACGGTAGAAGACTTGCTAGAATGTATGGGTGGCGTGGCGAGATGTTTACGGAAGTTTGATTTTTCTAAGATACCCTTGGATATCTTTCTAGAATAGTTATTATAAAACAATTACGCAATTACAACGCCTATTAATTTTAAGGTAGGTTCATAGAGCCTTTCTTCGCGGCATCAACTCGTAGGTGTGAATTATAGAATGTGCTATCATAATATGAAGCACTGCTTGTCATCAATGGCTTGGGTATCATCGACTCCGTAGTATCAAGCAATAATCATTGATCCCCTTACATCGGCCAACCACATAACCGCAGTATTGCTCTTTGCACGATACCACATTCACCTGCACCCTTTGTCTGTGTCAGGCACCATCTTAAAATTGACCACCTCCTCTTCGGTGTTTGATAGGAGGTTCATGGAAGCTTGACTGCGCAGCACTACCCTGAGAAGATACGCTGTAATTATTTGAGGGACCCTAAATCCGTACCTAGGCGCTGCTTGACAGCGGTAAGTCGAGATAAGATGCCTTCAACTTGGGCGGACAGTGATGTCGTAGTGGCTCGTACTCCGTGAACGTGAGCCACAAGGACTAAAGTCTCGAATCTTAGATTGTTCTCGTTGGTCGACTAGGGTACTTTATTGGCGCGGATTATCTCAAAGACTAACTTCAGATTCTGATCCAACCTAGCCGCGTCCGCCGCTGCACGCATCGCTCTTGGGTCTACTAGCTCACGAAGGGCTTTGAAGTTGACGGGGGAATCCTCTGACCATGGATATTCCTCATCGGCTATATAATTTGACCAGTTAATGTCCTTTGTATGTGTCCACGTTACGTGTAGTTTACTTACCGAAGCAGTTTGCCCAGATCCTACGGCAGAGCATGGGCTGGAAGTTTACCAAGGAGAAAGACTTTTTCTGTTGTGCTAACGCCATAGTTACAGCATGGAGTAGGGTGCATAAGTTGTTCTCTAGGCCCTTGTGACTGGCCTTCTTCTCTATGACCTCGATGGCCTCCTGGAATGAAAAGGGCCTTTTATTCGACGCCATCGTGAAATCGGTTATCTGATTGGAACGAGAGTTACAGAAGCAGAAGATGAGATTGTTGTTGGAAAGAGTTGACGTAGAGGGGCAGAGGCGATAAAGTTGCCGCAAGTAGAGGCCGTCGATACGTGACATGTTAGGATACAATGCATGTGGTAAGAAAGCGGCAGATGCGTTGTCATGGTTGATACAGGAGTCGCGATGTTATCTGGCGGTCTGCTAGATAACATCATGACTCAGATACTGACTCAAGGACTTCACCCCTTTGTGTACATAAACGAGGCCTTGCAGCTTGCTGGGAAGATCTCATCATCTTCAATCAATAACACCTTTTGGTTTCAGCCTCGTGATAGTTCCTTTGCTCAAACGTTGCTATACGGGTTAGAAACGAACTACCATTATTTAGGGGGCAACGACAAGTCGTTTCTATCCCAGTAGTATGATCAAACTATGATGCTACTTGTAAAAGAGCTATCCTACTTACTATTATCTACAAGCATGTAAGATGTCTATCTGATGAGTTTACTACGGGGGTAAACTATAACGGCAACCGTATTAAATTGACTATGAACAATAGAGTGAACATGCTCGTAAGAATATCTAAAGTAACATTTGGTGTTTTGAACACAATTTTCATGTAGTGAAAGATCAATTCAAGCGCAATAACTGAAACTTGCTGGCTGTTCTTGTCTAAAAAGTCTTGCATAAGAACTACTATACGATCGAATCGACACTCTTGCCTCTGCAAAATCAACGATTGAAAATTTTATAATTCGGATAGTTATGTATAAAATAATACTCACTCTTCGACAGTTTCCCTATAAAATAAACTTAGCGTATTCGTATGAGCAACGTGTGATGGCACGTTACGTTAGCTACCCTAGGTAGGTAGGTAAGGTGCTCGGTATAATTACGACGATACTTGGTCTAAGCCTTAATTTCACTATATCCTCACCTTAAAAACGACTAATGTAAGGGCTTATTGTCAAGTTGTGGGGTAGTTATAGCATTTTACTAATAATAACTTACGTTAGAAGTCTAAAGGTGAAGATGAAATATGAAATAACTAGTCTGAATGAGCTGGATGAGAGTGGTGGAGATATTAATTCCTTTCGTCGCGTGGGATCTATAAAATGACAATCGATCCCGGTTCTTAAGAAACTTCAACTTCCTATTTCAATGGTAGAAATGCCGTCATACGACTTCAGTCTTCTCCCTTATGAAATAATAGCGTGTCGAGGTGCTACCATTTTTGATATTGTCCTGCCAAATAGGGAGAAGCTCCATTGCCGAAGGACCCTTCTCCACAGTCTATCAAGCATTGAAGATTCAAGCATGGAAGATTAGATTTATTCCTTCTATGGCATCTCAGTTCTCCAAAACCTCGTGATGACCATCCCGAGAACCGAAAAGGATCCAGCCTTATAATAAATCTAAAATTAAGCTATAGCTCGAATCGATTGCATCTCTCATATCTTCCCATACACAGATGCGAGCCATGCTGCCAAGAAGGAGAGGTGGGGGCCAATTCCAAAGGATGATCCAAGTTGTTACACGCGATGATACCTAATCGGATCCTGGTGGCGGTTTGGTGTTTCCCCATCGCGAAACATACCTACACACGGGAAAGGCCCGAACGGCATCCATCTATGGTACAGGAATAGTCATCAGCTTGGAGCCCTGTCTACCGCGTGTGTAACCGCCTTACGGGCTGGACCGCTTAGTGATACCGTGCCTCTAGCAATATATCGCATACCAACGACATGTGAAATATGCCGGGCTGTGGTTTTATCAGGTAAACCAAGGTATTTTTATATCATAGTTGCTTTTCGGAATGGCACCTAAGACTAGGACGTAATTCTCTGGATATATAAGTCACCAGGAGCGCCTCTTCTTATTAGACCCCTTAGAACATGACTCATCCCAAGTTCTAGCTTCTCTTCATTCTACCCTTTAACAATCTCTTTGTGTCGGTCACCATGTACGGAAAAATCAACTCGGCGCTGGCGCTATTGCTTGCCGGCTCCGCGTTCATAACGCGATCCGTCGTAGAAAGCAAGCTCGTATTTGCTCATTATATGGTAAAACTGCTCTTGTAGGAAAAGCTATTTCCTAACTAAATTCTGACTGTATATAGGTTGGATCCGTGGATTCGCAAACCACCCACGCGCAGCAGGATATCGACGGTGCTATCAACGTCGGCTTTGATGCCTTCGCCCTGAATGTGGGAAGCCCCGGGGACGACTGGGCAAAGAACACCGTGCAACAGCTATTCGACTACGCAGGGGACAAGTCGTTCAAGCTCTTCTTCAGCTTCGACTTCTACGGCAACGGCGACATCAACCAGCACCAGACTCTGTTCAACCAATTCAAGGACCATCCCGCCCATCTCAAGTACGGGCCTAACGACCTACCCGTCGTCTCCTCTTACAGCGGAGGCAACATCGGCCCCGATACCTGGAGGAATTTCAAGAACACCAACAACGTCTATCTCATTCCCAACCCAGAGGCCGACGGGAACTACTACAACAACCCCACCGCTTTCTTCCAGAGCTGGGGCGATGCTATCGACGGCGTGTTCAGCTGGGAGACGTCTTGGCCCGAAACTTCGGAAAGGCCCGCGAATGTGTCTTCGGAGAGGGATCAGGCGGTTAAGTCGGCCGCAGATGCCGCCGGCAAGGCTTATGTGATGGGTAAGGCCCCTCTAGGCGGAGTTATACCGAGACAGGATAGTATTAACAAAACGCAGGTCTATCTTCTCTTCAATATAAGCACTGCTGCGGTGATTCCTGGTATCGAGGCGGCGAGACCAACTTGCCCGAGCGTATGGAGCAGATCCTTGCCGTCTCTCCCGAATTCACCGAGGTTATCACTTGGGTAAGCAACACATCTTCCGAATTCTACCTAACCCTAATTATATCGAATTAATCCAACTAACTCATACCGTCTACAGAACGACGCTGGCGAGAGCCACTACATCGGCCCATGCTGGGCTGAAGGCTTAACCGAAGAAATCCTACAGTACGGCAACTCCGACACGATGCCGCACGACGGCTGGCAACCACTAATCGCCTCCTTCGTCGATGCCTTCAAAGCCGGGGCCACAGACGTCGGCGCCATGAAGCCCCGCAGCGGAACCTTCGCAGGCGCTCTCTGGTACCGAGGCGTGCTCACCACCTGCAACGGGGACAAGCCGCGCGGATCCGGCGCCGCCGTCGACGCCGTGAACTACGCCGTGGTCCTACCGGCAGACAGCAACGGGCTCAGCGTCCGCGTGTCGAGCGGCGGCCAGGTCCTAGCCACGCAGGCGGTGCACGGCGGCCTGAACTACAACTCGGTCGTGGGCATGACGACGGGCGCGCAGAAGATCGAGCTTGTCGATGGTAGCGGGCAGGTTATCGCGTCGGCGAGCGGCGCCGTGGATGTATCGAATGATGCTACGAATGGATTCTGCAATTACAACTATTATGTTGCTGGGTTGCAGTAGAATGAATGCATAGGTACCTGTTTGGGAAAAGGAAAAGGGGGGGAAGGAGTATTGATTGGCCTTCTTCTAACCTTATAGATTTTAAGAGACTTTTTTATTTATTTCGTTACCAATACAAAATAGGTAGTCGGTCGATCTGACTGTACGCTTATTCCAGGGACATGGCATGTGCTTTGTGTTTTGTATTTAATTTGGAGTCTCATCTTGACTACGCCGCATGTGTCCAGGTATAGATATAAGGGCTTAATTATTGTACTATATAAATTAGTTAATATGCTTTAAGTCGGAAATATAGTCGCAAGAATACCTATTCAGAAGATTTGTAACCCTGGTAAATTGATACCCGTCCAAACCTCTGACTACTTTGAGCAGAGACTCTAGGTACTAATATAAACAAAACAATGAGGCACTTCTAATTAATATAGACGTGAGATTACAGTAGATCAAAGCATTGCCAAGTCTAAAATATTCCCCCTTATTAGTCACGGTCAAATACCTAAGTGCTTACTTTGATCGTTATTTTTTTCTCATTCAGCTATCTTCTTGATCGGATCATCATGTGATCACGTGTCTCTTATTTTGCATCTTCCCATTCCCACGATGCGGCGGCATACGCCACGCGAGTAAATACACCAATGCAGGCTCAATAGAATCCTGTCATATCCATTCGTATGCGGCTCCAGCGCGTCGACCTCGAAAAGTCAATAGGTGATCGCAAACGACGGGTGTGGTCGTCACAATCAGTAGCTCCGTACAAGCGGACCTGAGTTATGCGGAAACCACCATTTCCACTAAGGACGGTCGCAACGGTAACTATCGCAGTGAAACCAGATGTGGTTACGACTATATAGAGAATCAAGTTTCTCTAGGCGAATCGATTTTCGACTCCATGTGTTTGATATCTCGGCATAGATCTCATTTCCTGATCCATGTTCGAAACGACTTTATTACTGCTTTTCGGACATCTGTTGGTTCTCATCCTCGGAATCCGACTCGTGATCTGGAGACTTCATTTTTGAGTGGGGTAGGACATCGAGCGTCTGCGACTTTCTAGAATTTGAACTATTGCGTTTGGCATCTTGACTGGTGCAGCCTAGTGGCGTATCACCGAAGGAGTTCTGAGCCGTAGGCGTGTTGGCCTGACTGCCCCCGCGTTGGCCGTGGTAGTGTACGACCTGCGGAGGGGGCTGCCCGTGCTGGCCCAGTAGATGCTGGGGATAGGGATCCAGATCCTTGCTAGAGGTCGAGAAGGTCGAGACGATTGGTTGGTGATAACCGTTCGTTGGGTTATTCCCCGCTGAAGCAGGCCCCGATTGCGTGGCGTGTATAGTCTGGGGTAAGGATGCTTGCCCGCTGGGTTCGGCTTGCGTCGGGGTGTCGGCGTCGTTAGAGGTTCCCAGGGCGGTGTCGAGTTGCCCGGTCAGGCTCGTCATGCCGCCTTCGATGTCGCGAAGGAGTCGAACGTACTCTTCCGGTACTAACCCGCTTTCCTGGGTCTTGGGGTCCTCCGCTACGAGCCAGCCTTGGCCGTGCCTATACGACACCCAAATAATTTGGCCTTCGACCAGAGGCAGTTCGTTCTCGTTCTCCCTTTCAAAATCGAATAACGCGACGGCCTTGCCGTGCATTTCCTCGTCTGGAGAGGTGATGGTGAATTGATAATCTCTAGAATACCTAGACTCGTCGTAGGGATGATAACCCGGAGACGAGCCGGTGCTTGAGGCGTCCGACTCGGACCTATACCCGGTATCGTTTTCGGCATAATTTCGTGGCTGCTGATCCGACGACGGTTGGTACGCATTAATAGAATGCCGGCCTTGATCCGGCGGATACGTGACATATTCTCCCCCCGGACCGTTGGCCTCGCTGCCCTGGCTTACGTAGTACCTTTCGCCCCCGTTACCACTCGTTCCGACGTAGTAACCCCTATTAGAATCTAGGCCCCCCGCACTAAGTATCGAGGTAGACACGCCGCCATCCCTCGAGCCCCGGCTCTTATGGTGCCCCGTGACAGCAGAGGTAGACTTGTGCTTTCGGTGCCGCGAGCTAACGACAGGGCTCTGCAGGTCTTCGTCCTCGCTCCAGGGGGGACCGTCGCCGAAATGGATCGGGGCAAGCTCGCCACCCTTCCCGAGTCCACCGTCTGACGTCCAATCCCAACCAATCTTGCTTTCCCACGAGGCGGGCGGGTCCGAAAGTCGTCTCGTCTCGCTTGCGGGGGTGGTCATGCCGGAGGGCGGTCTCGAAGGCTCCGGCGGGGGCCCATAGTGCATCGGATGTGTGGGCGGGTAGGCGAAATCTCGAACGGTGGTATATGACAGACTGGAGTGGAAGACAGGGAAGAGGAAGGAACCTGGCCGAGACCGCGACGGGACGGAGCCCGTCGAGTACTGCGACAGTCGATTTTTGGAAGCGTGGGACATCGGTCGCGGTGCGGTTGATCGGCGCGCGGGTGGAGAGGTTATTAATGGCGTTAAGGCCGGGTGGTTCGGATTCGTAGTATGCTGTTGCGGCGGAACTGCTGGAGGCGAAACGGCTGGGGATGAGTACGATGAGGACATGATTGCGGTCATCGAGGAAGGGAGACCGAGGCAGTCTTCATATGCGTACCCAGAAGAGAAGATATTTTATGTCGAAGTATCACGCGATACGTGTGACGACGTTTGCAATGTGTGCGGTCTCTTGAACAGCTAGACTGCACAGCAACCAGACTGCACTGGCATATACATCCACACACGGTGTGAATGCCGCCCAACAAACTCGACCCGCAAGTTGTTCCGCGATCTCGTACGATCCTCGATGGGGGAAATCAGATAAGTCGGGGAGAACGGTAGAATTAGCAATATCCAGGCCTTATACGATATCCCAATCCGAAACAACTTCTTCACGACGTGGCGACGACAAAGGCGTGCAAGTTTTCGGCTACGTCTTCAAAGAGGCTGGTTGGACCTATCGTGAGTCCAAATGGGGACTAGGATGCGAAGAACGGGGAGGTGGCTGATATTGGCAGCTTAGCGTAATAGTATATCACGTCTCGTCGTCGAATTAGGTGGGTTTGTAGCGTCAATGTCTGTATAAAGAGAGTGAGGTGGTGAAGAAAAAGAGTGTATCGCGAAGAGAACCGAGGGCGCTGGCGCAAGCGAAGTTGTGTTAGAAAGAAGACTCGCGGTCCCGAATTCGAATTCGAGGTTAGAGCCCTAGGAGCCCTGCGAAGATGACTAGGGTCGACAGGAGGGTAGAAAGGACAGGAAATTATTCGTAATAGGGTAAGGTTCAAGGTATAGGGAGGGTATTGTAGGGACGGACTGTGGAGATTTAGTGATTTGGTGCATTTGGTGAAGGGTGTAAAAAAGGTATTGGAGTGGAGATGCAAAAGAGAGGTAGTGTACCGCAGCAGCGGGAGGGTCCAAGGTTCGAGGTCCAAGGTTTAAAGTTCAAGGAGTTCCAGGTTCAATTGAGCGAACTAACAGGGCAGCTATGTACATAATTCTAGTGGAATAGCCTAGGAGTGGTTGCCTGCTTAGCGGAGGTACTGTATGTAGGTACTGACTGTACGAAGTACGTGTACCGTACCGTACCTATCATTAGGTAGTGTACATATATTGGGTAAGTACCTCCCTTAGAACGGAGACAAGACCAACAAAGCATTACAACAGGACTGTGCAAGCAAAAAAAAAAAAAAAAAATAATAGAGCACAGCAAAGGTCCAAGCATAACTTTTTGCGCAAACTCACCTACACACTACAGTTACAGCGCAGTGCTTTTCTTAGAGGAGCTTTGATCCCAAAGATGACCGGAATTGGTTGCAATTAAGCGCGTGGTACAGAGATCCTACTGGCTGGACCCTGCACTTTAGCGGCTCTTTGCCCTTGGTAACCACTCAGCGGGGTCTAGTGAATGAGCGGCGCATGCCTGAAATAGCGCCGGCGGTTGCTTGCCGGCCGAGTAACATTGAACCCGAGTGACCGAGTCGCCTATGTACCCCTATAAGGATAGTGCAATGATCAAGAGAAAAATAGAGCAAATCATGATTTATAATTTGAGAAATTCGTGTAAGTTGTATTTAATCTCATTAAAGGCTACCTTTTTCTATTCCATTCTATCTTCTTTACTTTGTTCTTCTCCTCCGTTTTATCTTAGATACTTAGGTTATGAGCAGACGAGTAATATGCGCCTCGAGAACTTAGCCGGTGTTATCCCTTATATACATATGCGCAAGGTAAGAACCATAATGGTCCTACCAACCAAGCGGTGCCTCATAGCAAACGACTTAACAAGGCTCTGTTCGTACTTCATACCGCCACAAAAGTGTAAACTTTTTAACATTAAGCATGTTTCTAGAATTGCTCATAGTCGTTTCAAATGCCTGCTTACATGTAGGTCCATATACACTACTAATAATCAACTTCAATATAAACAGACTACAACACAATATATCCATATGCAAGTAACTTACCTTCTATTCCTATAACTACTAACAAAAAAAAAAAAAAAAAAAAAAAAAAAGCAGTATAGTCCATTGCGTCCCGTAACGTTGCTGACTGTAATGTTCCGCATAAGGGCGTAACATCAACTCCGTTCGACTGCAACCAAGTTGCATTCGCTGTGGCCTCTTGCAGCCCAATAACACTTTCATCTACATACTTTGGGCACGGTCCCGAGACCCAGAGACTACCCCCGGAGACTACTGCCCCCTAATATGGCGTAGTTGAACCCATCGTTAGCTCTATACTTACCCAGGTACGCTAAAATACTCTCTCCCCTATTCTAGTAATGTTTTAGGAACGTTATAATGCAAACTTATAGAGCTATCTATTAGAAGATTTTACAGCTGCACTGCCATACTCGTATATAGGCTGCTTCGTCGTGCTTCTCTAGCGCTCACGTCTTGCAGCAACACCGCATCTAATCCTGCGGGCATGGTTGTCGAATGCGATGGACAGCCCGAAGAACCATGCATCTAGTCAATGGTGAAACAAAGCCGACATGGTTGATTCGTGCCGCACACGTGACCCTTAACCGATGCCTCAATCCGTCGTCGCCTACTGCTTGGGTATGTAGGTCTGTACTCGTAACGTGCATATAGAACTTTTAGCCTGCGAAAAAGCGGTCTGGTATTAAGAATTATGATGAGAACGCCAGCGATGAATTCCTATTTCGTCGAGGGACACAATGCAATGTAAGTCAGAAGAAAAACGAACGCGGTAGGGATTTGTTAGGAGCTTGTGAACCAGGTTACACGGATATCCCAGCAAACAAAAGGACGTTACATACCACTAGCCTTAAGCGTAGATAAGTAGTAGATGTAGTTATGTAGTAAAAGTATACTTCCTTACGAAGAGTAACTAGAGTAGACTACAAAATGTATAAGCTTTACATAACAAGACCTAGTACTAGTAAAACAACAAGACAAACAGATAGATTCCAAGTCTTCGTAACGGTGTGTTTGAAATCCCAACCCAGCGTTGTGCGTATAAGCCGATCCGGACTTGCTCCTGGTTGGATCGGATGTTGCATCGAACGGGAGGGAGAATTGGAGATGGTGTTTCTATTTCTGGTAACATCCCTTCCAACTTGTTCGACTTGCTGAACTGCTACATATGTCGGGCGCCGACCCTACAGAAGTGGAGTAGAAACTGCATCTAATACGGTCATTTTATTGGACAATAGCTTCCCCACCGCAGTCGTTAAAGGTCATTCTGTCGTTTGTTTCATGTTTTCTGCGTCTGCGTTGTCCAACCCCAAGACACCAACTGCGAAGGTTGTATACAAGGTACACGTAGTCGCAGTCCTACCTAGAGGTAGGTATGTATAGAATAAAACTCCTAAGCCGGAACTAACCATATATGCTCACAACATGGCAGTTAACATCTAAGTTGCCCAATCTAAAGAAGCTTTAATTAAGACCTCGAATTATCAATAGCAAAATAAATAATTACTTCCAAGTAACTATGTGTATAAAAGTAACTTGTATGTAGTTCATGGTATTGGTTCAATGCACGTATTTAAGTATGGTTACATAAGAGGTTGACCAGCCATCACCTGCAGATCGGTTCCACTTGGACTACTCGGGCCGGCTGTACTATCCGGCACGGATTAATGAATATACCGAATGCCTTATGCACTGGGCAAGCGCATCCGGGCCGCTAGGTTAGGTTGTTTTCTCAATGCACCATTTGATGTCACCAGCATTTTTGATTAAACATCAAAATTCAACATCAAACCAATAACTACCTTTGATCACCAGCCTTTCTTTTTGCACAGCTAACTCAACAAGAGAGTCGCATACCTCAGCAAGACGCGCAAACCTCCGCATTAACAGTAAGTAAATCGTCTAGATCATTCCTTTGTTACCTGTGTAGTACGTCTCTCGTTATGATGAAATTTGATATTGGAGCTGTCTGATTTTTCTATGGTGACACTCAATTTATTACCTTACGCAACATTTCTGATCTACTCGAGAAATATTCCCTTAAGCTTATTTTATAATCATGGGAATAGTATCGGAATTAACACAATCATAGGCTTGGTGCGGCTTGATCTCCGATCCTCGATGAGCATGCGAATATCATTGTTATCGGCTTAGCTCGTGAAATTGAGTTGAACGCGACCTTGAGCGAAACAAGATGGAGGCGACAAATGGAGTATCCGCAGCCCCTGCCCCGGCTAACGGTGAACGGGAAGACCCAGGGGGATTTAAGCTGAAGTTCTGCACAGTCTGCGCCAGCAACCAGAACAGGTATGATGCTCCTCTCGATCACAGTCATGTCAAAAGTGCTAACACGATAAAGATCGATGGAAGCGCATCTTCGGTTGTCACAGGCTCACTACCCAGTCATCTCCTTTGGTACAGGATCTCTGGTTCGGCTACCCGGACCTTCAATAACACAACCCAATGTCTACCAATTCAACAAGGTGTCATACGACGCCATGTATAAGGAGCTCCACGAGAAAGATCCCCGGTTATATACCGCTAATGGCCTGCTCAACATGCTCGGTAGAAATAGACAAGTGAAATGGGGTCCGGAGCGATGGCAAGATTGGCAGGTAGGTATTCCTAGAACCGAACACGCCTCGGACCGAGGAAGCGAAGGAACAGAAGGCGGCGTGGTAGATGTAGTAATCACCTGCGAAGAAAGATGCTGGGATGCCGTCATTGACGACCTTCTGAATAGAGGGTCTCCTCTAAACAGACCCGTTCATGTTATCAACGTCGATATCAAGGATAACCATGAAGAGGCTTCTATCGGTGGACGAGGCATTCTCGACCTTGCCGACTCGTTAAATAATGCCGCGAAGGAAGAACGGGAGTCCATAGGACCCGCCGCATTCGATATGGCGAGCGCAGCCAGCAGAGCCTCTTTTGATGAACGAGTACCAGAGATCATCGGAGAGTGGCAGGAGAGGTGGCCAAATCTACCTGCGACGTGGACGTTGGCTTGGTTTTAAGATGCGAGGCTTGATTTGTTTTTTGCAGTGATACCCCGGAATCGGATGATTTCATTTTATGCGAACAGCCGTAACCATACAGATAAATATCTGGTTGCCTTTAGATGTCTACCGAGGGATATGGAAACGGCGTATTATAATGGACTAATGAATAAATAATATCTCACAGTCGTGATTAGAGGTTATCTTCCCTTTTACTTATGTGCTCTTCTAGTTCTGTGTGATTGTGCCGGCAACAATCTGACTCTATTCTTACAAATAGAAATTTTTTGCTAATACATTTTGTATCTAGATTAGAATTGTTTAAGTATCTAATTTTTATGATATTATCTAATGACAAGTCCCATGCCAACATTCTCATAGCCTCCAGCTCGTAGTAAGAAGGCTTTCTTACATGAACGACGGACAGATAGGAAGATTATATCGCAAATTTCCACCGATATAACAATAGCCCGAAGTTTGGTAATACATATATATATATATATCTACCTAATATATATATTGCTCTTCACATAGTACTTCTTATCTTCCGTTTCTTGTTGCTCTGATGCTCTATAGGTATTACCTCGGTGATGCCATCCGACTGTATGCCTTTTTCCCGATTCCCATAGACACCAATAGGCCCACTAATAGAATTTCGTGCTGCCAACCCAGCCTTCTTTGACGCTCCTTGAACTAGGAATCTCACCCGTCTTTCAAGTTCCGCTATCCCCTCTCGTGTCATGTCTTCCTGGGTTTCTTCAGCTTCGCCGTAAACCCTCATAGCATCTTCAGGGGCTGAGTCTGCCATTAAGTCCCTGCCTCTTTTCCGCTGACTCCTAATCTCCTTATCTAGTTTCTCCCATAAAGCTAATTGTTTCCTGCAGTCTTCTAATGTAATTGTTTCTCGTGCCCTATCGACCTCTATAGCTTTATCCGCAACATCATGCTGTGCTGGCGGAGCTACCAACTGTCTATTATCTCGTCGCTCTGGAGGCACCTGCGCCGTGAGGCTTTCCTCTGGCTCTTTCAGGGGCCACAATACAAGATAAATGCCACCATCCTCACCTTCGGCATGGAGATAACCCTCCTCGATGAGAGAGACGTTGTTTTCTTCGACGCGACACTCCCTAACCATATCTGTCCAAATTGCTGGTCCAGATTGATTTCTTCTTATGCAGAAGATACACTTTTCGCCCTCTACTTCGTCCAAATAAAAGTCTTCAAGAGAGTCCATCATGATTAGTGTGTGAGATTTAAAGCTCCTCTTCATGCAATCTTATTAGTCAAGCAATAGGCATTGATTATATTGAAGAGTAGTGCACATACATTTAGCTTCTGCCCGAGAAGAGTAATGAGTTGATTTAACTCGGAAGTTGGTCTCTTTTTAGATGGTGAATCCGTGACTTCAAGACGACCTGCATCGATTTGTTTGCAAATGTCATCCACAAGGCTTGTCAAGGTCCCCACCGGGACTAAGACATTAAGGAACGACATTGTATTCTTCGTTGGAATAGCATCTGATCTCAGATACGGAAAGTAAAGACAATTGCTTTTTCCAAAATATGTTTTGTTTTGGGTCGCATTATTCAAGGCCAGGAAACAGACCGCTACATTACTCTGCACAAATTTTTATTATGACGAAGGCGCCGATGCGACCAATAGCTGGCTAACAAGCACCAAGCACCTCTCCACAACGATCTATGCATACGATGCTAAAAAGTAACATGTAGATAAAATAGCTCCGACCCATTGAAGCAACTGATAAATCAATTTAGGCCTCATCATGATTTGAAGCGGTGACAGGCAGAGAGAGACTACATATGTAATGGGAAAGCAACGTAAGGTAAGAATAAATCTACATACATAGAAAACATTGTGTATGAGATGAACAAACGGCCTCTATGTAGTCGAGCTGTATGCCTCGTTTCGGTAATTAAACCAATCGAAATTTCTAATGGTCGTTTTTATTCGCTATAAAAGAATTTGAGTACGGCTGCCAACGAAGCGCGCGCGACGGGAGATGACCGGAGCCATTGGAACCTAGCATGGTCAACCGCCGGTGAATGAAAAACCAATCAATCACCTGTATAAGGTATAGTTACATATATGTATGTTCAGGTTGACTTAAAGATGCCGCATAATATCCCGTACATTTAGGTCAGTTATGCTAATAGAATAAAGAGAAACCCATAAATTTTGTGAATCTCGTCTTTTTTTCTTTCCGGCCGATGGGGAAATCTAAAATCGTGTCAAGAACCCCACGAAGAGGCGTATCGTCATTGGGGAAAGCGAGCCGTCGATCTTCCTGGTCTCGATCTTCCTGGTCTCGATCTTCCTGGTCTCGATCTTCCCATCTTGTTGACGGCAGTCGAGACTGGCGAGGCCGTGCCCAACGGATCTCTTTTCATTTTTCTCATAAGACGAACGGGGAAAGAGGACGGACTTCTAGAATGCAAATAGCAATCCTTAGCATCCCCACGGATGATTCCGTACCAGTAATACAGACAGACGGGGCAGCGGCGGGATCAAAAGAGGCTGGAGTGAAGAATTTAAAGTGGACGGCGCAGCATTATTCTCATCTTAAAAATATGTACCTAACACATGAACGATGTATCCCTATTCCTTACATGCGTACCCTTGAGTACACAACCCCTGAAAATATGCAGGAGAATACATTTATGTATGGGTTATGTAGCATGTATACTTACACTGTTGCATTATTAAAGGGAATATCAATGTAATGTACATGGACCTAAGATCGAAGAAAAAGCTTATTTCAGCATACAACAACATAAGGATATTATACGATGCATTTACGAGTATCTCCTTACATATCTTAGTAGGTGCTTGTATTCAATACAGATTATTTATGATTTTCTTACGTGTATGAAGTCAGTTCACCTGGGTATGGTGAATGAAACGAGAAATACCTTAGGTTAACTATATTCTATGTATAACTTACATAGGTACAGTTTTTTAGTGTACATACTGGTGTATAAGCAGCGCGTACGTAGATCCATGAAATGTACCTAGGTACTTTTGTAAACTTCCCACAGAACAACCACTTACAGCAACTGCTTGACCCCGTTCTGCGTGCGTTGCAGATGGCCTAGCCACGGCCTAAGTCACCATCTAGCCACCGTCTAGTCAGGCACCACCCCGGTCGGAATACCTTAAACGTCCTAAATGCGTCCCCGCCCCCTTTCTCGATTGGTCAGGCCCCCCTGTCACGGTGTCACCCCTTGCCCTTCCCCATCTGCTTCAACCAAACCACCTGGGCACTTTTCAAGGTTTCATTCAATTGCTACCACCAACTTTTGAAGTGCATTGCTATTTACTACCTAATTCACCATACATGCACCATACACCATTCACTTCCCTCCTTCACGCGAACTAATCCAGGTACTCTTTTGTGCATGAGTCGTATTCGTTGTACCTGCAGGAGTCCTCTCTGGAACATAATCTTTTTTCCGCGTAGAGAATTCGAGACGCCTTGAGCCACTATTAACGTACGTTCTCTTTGTCCTGGTTGATAGACGGGGTTACTTTCTACTTTTTCTTTTTGCTTTCTTGCAAACCTCCAGTTCGCTCGTATTGAGAGGCTATTGTCCCTTGCTTCAATCAATTTCTTTTCCATTCTCTCATAGGGATTATTAGCAAGTGGAATGAAGCTATCGCTAGCCTCGGTTCTGCCATAATCACCGACCGCAAGAGACTCTCAGTCTAATTGCGCCTCGTTGCTTGTCGCACCTAAGATTGCCTTCCGCTTTAGATCAACTGCTTAGTTAAACTGGTTAAACTAAGCCCGGGTTACGTCTCATCCCCACCGTAAGACAAGAAATTGTCGGGGTGTCGGTCGGTCTTTTGTCATATTCATTATTACACCGTCCCTCTTTTTTCTTTTTAATACTTTTCTCAATTATTCCCCTGCATCTCCAAGATCCTGTCCTTGGTCTCGGAACGGGAAAGGGATAGAGAATTGCTGGAAAGCCTAATTGCCATACTACAGCAAATCCCCAAACTCGAAACTGGTATTCGATTGGGTCGAAAGTCGAAAGCCGAAAGCTGAGAATCAAGGAATCAAGGGGGAAGCTAGCTAGATTGGATCAGATCTGACTAGACTGGGCTGGACTTGAGACATCTGCCGCCGCCTCAATTCCTCCTTTTTCGCGTGGCGCGCGCATTCTCTTCCTTCCGCCCTTGATTGTTGCAACGGCGGCCGCTAATTCCGCGTACCAATTACACTCACCATGAATACCCGAAATGCGCCGCTTTCACCTGTCTCTGTAGGCGCTGGAAGCGAATGGTCCGGTATTTCCAAATACCCGAATAACGACGGCGACGGTCCTTATCCTGATAATCGAGGTCCTGTCTCCCCTCCGGACTCCAATAGCTCCAACGGGAATATGAATGGCTTCCCTCCCGGCCCTAGGAGCGTCGGCGGTCCCTCGCCGCCGCCTTCGGTTGGCCGCTCTAGTACCTACGCTAGGAGCGAGAGTGGGAGGAGTATCCGCGAAGAAAGCACTGAGGCAGTCTTAGGAGAACACTACATCGCCCTCAAGAGGTACCTGTCCTCAACCTCTAAGGATGGCAGAGCAGGTCCGCCTCCTAACAAGGCACGCGACAAGTTATTGCGCCTATCGTCTGTTCAGTTTCTCGAGCTGTCTACCGATGTCTTCGACGAGTTAATGCGACGACAAGCCTATAGTCGAAGACCTCCCAATGCGCCTCCCAATGTCGGTCCGCCATCTTACTTATTACCCGAAAACATGTTCCATCCCAAGCGCAACCAAGCACGTCAGAAGTTATCGACACTAGGTCCACCGAGATTTAGGGATCTCGCGACAGATGTCTTCTGCGAATTGGAAAGACGAATTCCCCGATTTATCGCAGGCGATATCCCCCGGATGAGTACTCCTGGCGTACCGTCAAGTCGAGCTGGCACTCCCATAAACAGCATGGGTCCTAGGGGACCGAACGGTATGCGGAGACCGTCAGACGCAAGTTCCATTCGCTCCGCCGCCCCTAGGATCACTGGCGAATACCCTGTACCGCCGTCGCCCGGTCTATCGAACGGTAATTTTGATCGACCCCTCCCAAAGCAATTTCAAAGCAATACAATTGTACCCAATAAGAGTACGATGGTTGAGGAAGACGATGACATGGTCGGGTCGAACGACGAAGAAGTTGATGCTTTCAGATCGCAAAATCGAGACAGTAAAAGAAGCATCGGCACAAATGGCGCATCCGAGGCAAGTATTGAAAATTCTAGCATGGAGTACGACGGCTGCTAACTCATGTTCCATAGGTCGACAGAAGGTTAATAGATGATTATCAAAACCAAGTACGAGAACTTCGAGACAAGATAGATAGCATGGAAGACCAACTCAAAAAGAAGGACGACGACCTGGCTCAATTCATGGATGGTGAACGATCCCGTACATCAGCTTCGAACTTGGAAAAAAAGGAGTGGGAAGACATGCGGACAGACCTTGAGAGCAAGCTAGCCGAAGCACAAACCCTCAACGACTCGTTACGGGACGAAATTGAGAGGATGAGGGATGACCACGTCATGGAGACTCGAAAGCTAAGGGAGGAGATCGAAGACGTTCAGAAGAACAGCAGGAGTACCGGAGGAGATTCCGATGTCACGAGAGAAAACGAAGAATTGCGTATGGCTCTCGAAGAGCAGCAGCAAGTAACAGAGAATGTCCGACGTGAGGCCCGGCAATTCCTCGACGAAATGAAGGTTCTCTCGCAGCAGCACGGTCCCTCCTGGGAGAGGCAGGCCGAGCTGGAGAAGATTGTTGAACAACTGGAACAGGAAGTCAGAGAGTGGCGGAACCGCTACGCGCGCACAAAGACGCAGCTCAGGAGCATGCGTGCCTCGTCGATAGGGCTGATGATCGAGCAAGATGTTGCCAAGTACGTGCAAGAAAAGGGCTTCACGGAAGAAAATGGCCTCGTCAAGGATGTGCACGTCACTAAATTCCAAATCGCCATTGACGAATTATTGCAAAGGGCAAGAACGGATACCCCGGACAAGGTAATAGATTCTATGAAGGCGGTTATTGTCGGCGTCCGACGTATCACGAAAGACATCGACGAGTCACAGCCGAGCGATGGAGAAGTTGCCCAACAGCAGCAGAAGCTCAAGAGCCGAGTATCCGCCACGGCCAACAACTTGATCACTGCTTCCAAGAACTTTGCATCTGGAGCGGGAATTTCGCCTGTTTCTCTGCTAGACGCGGCTGCCTCCCATCTTGTTGCTGCTCTCGTCGAATTGCTGCGAACAGCCAAGATACGCGCCACGCCCACCGGCGAGTTAGAAGACGACGATGACGGCACGGTTACGCCGGTAGAATCGACCGGGTTCTTCTCGAATCGCACTACTACAACACAGCAAGATGCGTTCTTGAAATCGCAAGAATCACCTCTCGTACCGCCCCCGCCATTTCAGGGTCTCCGTACCGGAATGCGTGATAGCGCCAACTCTTCGGCTTATAGCCCTATTAGTTCGCCGCGAGAATCCGGTGATCAATACGGCTCTAGGAACGGCGGTGTCAATGGCATGGCGTACATGGGACTAAATAAGCTACCTTCGCCTCCTAACGGCCAACGAGACAATACGAACGAAGAGTTGAAGATATATCTCGAAGATCAGAGGGAGATTATGGTTCAGACAATTCAAGGCCTAGTCGGTTCCATTCGTGGCGATGCGCCTATCCAGCAGATATCCGAGGAGATTACGTCGATTTCCGATGTCGTTGGCAAGGTAGTCGCCGAGACCGAAGCAAGCGGCAACGGTGGCGATATGACCGACCGCCTAGCCGCCTGTCGCCAACGGCTGCTTGAAGCCGGTGACCGAGGCAAGGATCTCGCAGCTCGTGGCCTTGGAGAAAACGACCGGGACTGGCGCATGTGGACTCAGACGCTACCACCTATCGCTTTTGAGATTGTACGCGAGACGAAGGAGCTGGTCCAGCGAATTGACCGTTTAATTATGTCCCCGACGGCAGAGGATTTCTCGTAGAAGCGCCCGAAACATAGGAGGTTAGCGCCATCATCGTTACGTCTATTTCGTTGACTTTGGAGTCTTCATTGATTACCCGAGCATTTTTTCCATTCTTTTTTTTTGTTCTCACCAGGCCTCGATGAGATACCCCATAAGCTGTTCTTGCTTCGACGGATCGTATAGAGCTGTCTGGGTTCAGCTCAACTTTTATTTATACTTATGGAACCTTGGAAATGGGTGGTTTGAGTCGATACGACGGCGCATTTCCCCTGAATACACGTAACTTTAATCGATTCCCATTAATGCCTTGCTCTTCATCGGCAACACGGATCCGCCAAAAAGGAGCAAGTAAGCTAGAATTGGATGGAAATTGTGTCCTATTTTCATTTTCACTTTACAACTATGCTATCATTCTCGTTTATGTAGCAAATGGCCGGGGAATAGTGTACTGGCGGGGAGGCAAGATGTAGTGGGCGATCCCCGCGTACAAGATGACTTTACGAGTCTTTTTACTGATGAGCCTGAAGTGGCTTCTCTCGCGCGGGGCTGGGCCATCAATGGGGGCGGTGGGTGGTAGTCATGCGAAAAGATGACGATTACGGACGAGAACAAAGCTGGCATATTGTAGCATAGATATCGAGCAGTATTAGAGGGACTCGATGGGATACCGAGTCAATCGACTACGGAATTTTTATTTCGCTTTTGATAAGAATATGAATTTGTGTGAATGAAGGATAGGAATGTATTGTATAGTCTAAACTAATACCAAGCTACCTTCTACTCTCTAGGTTTACTAGTCGTATCATCTTTATTCTTAAATACCGAAGTATCCCTCGAGGATGTCGACGTTTTACGGGGACGTCCCGGCATAAGCGGATGTGGTGCAAGCCACTCCCGTCGTTCTTCCCTCCTTCCACGAGATATCGATTCAGCCCGAAGGGGTCGTTCTCCTGGTTCGGTATTCCGTCGATTTCTCACCGATGATGAAGAAAAAAATGGCGATGGGGGTTCTGTTGTGGGAGTGAAAGGGGTGGGTGAAGAGGGTTCGGTATAGAATCTAGCGTTATCCTCCCCTCGACTTAGTGGTAGCCCCCCTTTCAGTCCCGGCCGTCTTGGGATGGGAATAGGCAGAGTCCGAGAAATTCCATCCCCTTGTTGTAGCATCGACGCTCTTGACGCAACTTCTGATACTGTTATGCTCCTCGCCCGACGCTGCTCTGACGCGGATTCCCGCCGTGCTAAGCCTTCGTATAATATCGGGACGAGCTCCGCCCAACGTGCCCGGCACTCCTCGGCGCTCCTCCTCGCCCATTGCGCCTTTGCAACGTCGTTCCAATGGCTCACACCATATCGTGCTACCGCTTGCTTCAGAATCCTGTCTTCGATCTCGGACCAACTTGATGATGACTGCTGTGGGCTAGGCTCTGGTCCTGGCAATGCCTCTTCGGGCATTTTTGCGGACATTTCTCTTGGCTTGGAAAGAATAAGTGCCTAAGATACGTAGGTAGGTGGGTAAACCGATAAACGAATATCTATAGAAAGGCGGATAGATGGCCAGATTAGTTCTTTCAGGGGCGCTTTTTTCAAACTAGGCACTCAATAGTTCACTTTGTGCAGAAAAGGGATGTAAACGTGATGGTATCAAGGAGGAAAAGAGCAAGCTTTTTCCAAACGAACGGATCAGGATTTGATTGACCCGAGATCTGGCTTTTGCAAAAGCTTAAGCTCTGAGTGCTTGGGCCCTAGACGCATATCTGGTGCGGTAGATGCGTTAGAGAATTTGGTGGTCCTCGTTCTTAAGGTTTACCTTTGTACCGGGCATACTCTTGGCGTGGTGCTGACCAGAGCACACACCCGATATGTGAGTGTTGTTTATTGGTGGGTGCGTTTGATATGGTTTAGAGTCGTAGGTAGGGACTGAGTGCTAACTTTCGTATATGTTGATGGGACTGATCGCTAAGCAATTTTTCGCGCGTGAGAGATGTATATATGTATAAGTTCCATGTATAATAGCTATAGGGCCGTTGTACATAACCAGATGCCCCTTTCGTCGCTGCTTTGTATGTGTTCCTATAAGGATGACGCGCGGCGCTTTGTTAGCTTTATAATACCGGGTGTAGTTTAGAATCTAACTGAACGATCCTGCTCTTGTCTTATAGCGACTGTGATGGCAGTATTGTCTTCCATCTCAGAACACCAGTATAAATTCTTATTCTTTGGCTCTTATATTGGCTTACAGAACCCCTTTTTGTGACTGGGTGGCTCAAACCCAGTCGTCATTTCTAGACTTCTAGTATAAATAGATAGGAGTACACGTAGGGTAGCGGACAGAATTTGTATGTAATATATTTTTGAACCGCATCTATCAGTTATATCTCTGTTAATACTTTTAATAAAGTACCGGTTGGGACAATCAGTATGAGCCGCACTGCTCGCTAAGTGCCTGTTTATATTCCTTTTTTATTTTTCATAAAGTGAATTACTACTCGGCCTATCTTGTTCGGGTATAACGCGAGGCAATAACGTATGAGCATGTCTTTCAAGTAATAGCAGAAAGCTCATCTCGGGAGAACTCAACCAATCGTAACGAAGAGCTTTCAACCGTATAGCCGTTTTCAGATTGCATCGTTATGGCCGAAGCTTGTTGAGTGCGTATGATTATTGAAGTTATATGGATATAATTTTTATCTGTAACTATAGAGTATCTTCGGAGGTTGTAATTAGTTGGATTTTGTTAATATCTTCTTATAAGATACCTGATATAAAGCCTTAGCATTTCCCAAAGTTTAGCAGCATAATAGGAGATCAGCTTACACATCCATAGCTACCTAGTAACATGTTACATAACCCTTAGTTTCTCAAGCAAATGCTAATAGATGAACCAAGATGCAGTTGCAGTGCTGGTGGCTGTGCTTGACAAGTACTTATGTCACACCTCAATAGCATATATCTGAAACTCTACTAATCATGGCTCTTGCTGTTCTCTATTTGCCTAGCCGTGGAGGCACATTCTAAGTTATGCTATGATTCGCTGGCCACTCTAGTGTAAAGCTATCTTATATAAAACCTGCAGTGATGCCCAGCTTCAACCCCTAAGCCCCAATGGTGGAGTTGTATATACTAGTGCTAATCTCAATCAAGAATCATGGCGTCTCGATGGACCAATGAAGGGTTATCTCGCTTGGGTTGACTAGTCGTGGGCTAGTAATACAGTATACTACATTGTATGAATACGGTAGAGTCACACCCCAGATTGCTACCGCTTCCGGGGATGCCTTCTTTTATATGCCAGCGGCTCCTATGTGACATCAACTGGAATCAAAGTTTTGTTTCTACGTCCGAAAACAACTTTAGATTAATACATGATATTGTCAAATTACTATTAGCTGCACGTAGCTTAGGCATCAATTACACCACCTACAAAAACTCGTAAAATTGCCTATTCCTTCAGCCGTAAAGCCACTTCACTAAAATAGCCATGGACTTCATACGTAGCAGGTACCTATATAGTGGAAGCCAAAGCTCCTTTGGCACTCTGGGGGGAATACATACATCTAAAATCGTAGTATTAGGTAGTTAGAAAGAAATAGAAAGAACAAAAATTCATTGACACTCGTACATACACGCTAGATGCTTCGTCTTTGAGTACCATGTTAATAAACTATTTTCACTTGTAGTGTATCTGGGGCATAGGGGTAGGGGATCATGTTATCTAGCATTGTAACATCGTGTTGCTGCGGGGAGAAAAAAACCGGATAGCCATCTTGATCTATTCTTCAGCTGACAGGGGTATGCGTTTTGTCTTCCAATCCATGACCCCAGTTTCAGCCGCAAGACAGTCCACTATCGCATTTCATAGTGATATGCCGCAACTGCGAAGTCTCGGGGTGACACTTCATCTCGTTTGATGTAGTAGTTATCACCATTTACGGCTGTCCTTCTCTTGGCGTAGATCAATGGACCTGGGACTTTCCTAGCGTAGAAGACCACTACTAAGGTAGTTTGGCGTTCTACTGCACAAATAACTTGTCATGGGCACTTTCAGCTGCTGATACCCTTGTGCCTGGCAGTTGGTGAACCATTTATTTCGCTTATGGCTTCTAGTTATTATGAAGTAGTTTGGCCTTATTGGTAGGCGGGCGTGTCACAGTCCACACGAGGCACTCTTCGTAAAAAACGGACAGGGTCTGATAGGTATATGGGGTAGATGGTTTCCCTTTCCTGAGTTGTTAATATTTCTAGCTTTTTATTCGTAGTGACCGTTTTGCCATTCACAAGCCTCTGCGACGTGGTTCTCTTTTAATCATTATCCCTTTGTGTGCCACGATGGAGCAGCCAGTGTCCAAGTACTCAAACCAGCGAGTTCCTGGAAAGGAGCATATTCCCCTTTACCCTAAAGGATTCGTTGCTATCCGCATTATTCAGTTAATCTTCAGCATTGTATGTCTGGGGTTGAGCGCTTTCGGCATCGCCTATCTCGTTTTTGCAGGAGATGCCCTGACGCTTTTTACCGTATGTGAATCTCAGCAATCAACAATTCGGATCAATACTAAGAATAAACTGACGAGATAACCAGTCCATTGCGACCATCATCACCAGTATCTATTGTCTCGTCGCGCATTTTGGTCCCGCGAAGGCCTATAACTACTGGGCAATACTCGGCTTGGATATATTCCTTGTTATCTTCTGGCTAATCTCATTTGCCATCCTTGCTGCCCAAATCGCCGCCGCGTTCGCTGAATACTACACATACAGCGACTACTATGACGACTACTACGATATGAGCGAGTACGATACTGTAGTCAACACGTATGGCGGTTGCTTAGCTGCTGCGGCAGGTTTAGGCGGAGTGGAATTGTAAGTCATTAGACGTAGGCTTCTCGGCATATTTATGCAGCCCTAATATCATTTAGTCTTCTCTACGTTATCTCACTTTCGATCCATGGTGTCATGCTACACCGACACCGAAAGGTTGGACTCAAGGCTATGCCTATCCAGGGAGCTCCCGGCGGTACAGGAGCTGGCGTTGAACTATCGGCCGGCGGGGAGAAATTTCAGATGCAGCCTCAAGCTGCGCAAGTCCATCAAGAACCCAACGCTATGGCTGGACATCCTCCGCCTCCCCAGGGGTACTATCCACCGCAGTCGCCGTCTCCGCTCTCCTCCCAGCCCACCGGCAGTACCTATGTTCAACCCCAGCAGATGGGAAACCCTGGTCAGCCTATCTACGAGGTTCCTGGTCAACCTCAGCAGTATCACGTTGCTCAATAACCTAGGATACCTGGGTGATGGCGCATGAATGAATTGTTTTGGAATGAATTCGTACGGTAGCTAGCAGGTCATATATCTCATTCCATACAAGCCAAGTAGGCTGATTTAGCAGAGCGAAACCCCGGAAAAAACCAAAAGTTTTCTATATTTAGAATCGAGGCTTGGGGGATTCTCAATGCGCATCTATAAATTGTACGCCGAAACGGAAAAGTGACTTTGACTTTGACTTTGACTTTGTAAATTTCCTGTACTTTGTGTTGTTAAAGAAACGTGGGTTCGAGATTGCTGCTTGCGACCTCTGGAATGTCTTCTTTCATCTGTATAACTGAAACCGGGAATGGCCATACGGAAGCATCCAATCACGTCCCAAGGTTTCCGATTATTGTCTAAGACCATTATACCGAGTCCGTCTTTGTCCGTCTAATAACTTTTCGGCGAGCCCTTGATTTTGGGCGTCTTTTTAATCACCATCTCTCATAAACCTCTAGCCTTCTCTAGTCAAATCTGGTCAAATCTTACTTGAATCATCGTTTAACTTATAGGGGTTTCTACTCCATACTATATACTATACATTATTACATTACCACATTATTAAATACTGAAGAAATCGGCAACAGCATAAAATTTGAAGATTGTTCCGCGTACGGACTTAACATGTCAGGAAAACTAGACGGAGATAAGGGCAAGGTGCAAGGGAGGCGCAGAGCGCTCTATACTCCACGAGATACGGATGTTAGAGAGTACCCTAAAAATGTCTTTGAATATGTAGCCCACGGGATATTTGGGGACCCTGACCACAAATGGGGCCCGTTTGCTAGACATGTTAGGGCGGCTAAAAAGGAAGGACGTTGGAATGAGTGGCGGCTTCGTGATATCGTGAATGAGGAACCTGATGATTCGGCCGATGAATCAGATGGCCAATTCAGGAAGCGAGGCAGGAGTTCGCGAAAAGGCTCGCAAAGATATAAAATATCCGAAGAGCTAAGACACGATAGTCGTCCTGCGCAAATCGACTTCGAACAGCTTCTCGGTCGCATAGCCCACCCTGGCGACTACGATGATGACTTTTATAAGACGCATTACGCCAACCTATACACTAAAACGGTAGAGTTCGCGACCAAGTGGTTCGACGGCAACGTGAACTTGGACAACTTCAGTCACCCGGCCCAGGTCTGGACCTCTAATATGACGGACCAATTTGCTGAATACGCCCGCCTGGTTGCACATGAAGATCGAGGAAACGGCGGATGGCCCATCATATTAAATGATGCGACGCAGCGAAAATGGCTTATTGTTGGCATCCTCGGCCAGGTCATGGAGAAGAAGGTTTTTAATGAGCTGCTGTTCGGAGCAGATGAAGATACCGAAGAGGAATTAGAGAGACTCGACTTTAAGTGGATGGAAAAAGAAGGTAGGTTACCGAAGCCCCAGGAATTCTCCTCAACAAGAGAAATTGTAATTTACTAACACATTCTTGTAAAGGCTACGACCGTAAGATCGCTCGTGCTATCACTGCGAGGTATGGTGTAGAAGGAGGATTACTCCCAGCAGACTTCTGGCCCAAGGTCGACGAGCTGACGGCCAAGACCATGAATATCTTCCTACCGTTCCTCAACGTATTAAAGGAAGTCTTTCCGGGACAGGTAAACACATGGTACTCGAAAACGGTATTCTTGCAAGAATTACACACTATAATTTCGTACGCGGGCATGATTCAAGTCTGCATGGCCATCTCCCCTTCTATCTTCCATTTCCTCTCCGCCACACCCGGCGCTCGTATGGACTACGGGCAGGAGCAGCAAGCCGATGTGCAGCTGTACCGCGAATCTAAGGAGCTATACGAGGGAGAAGATAGAGTTTGGAACGACTACGTCGATGCCGCCGTGAAGGGCTCCCGTGTCAACAGGCGCGTTCAGCAGCCAATCCAGATACCCCAGAACGAAAATGAACGCCGTGTCATGGAGTACCACAGAATTCGCGGTGCCAAGGTCAAGTTCGCGGTGTTCCCCAAGGTCACGCGCTATCGATCTTATAACAAGGGTAAAGGCACCACTGAGGGCACTCTCGGTTATGATCCTAAAGATGAGGCCTGGGAGGAAGAACGAGGTGAAGTCGAGGGCCAGAGCATTATCGATGTCTCAAACTGCATGGTTGTTTACTACCAGGGCTTGATTTACCCAGAGGAAGACTACGTCGAGGCGATAACCTTAGATGAGCATTTACATACGCTTCTCTGGCAGCCGAACGGTCTATACGGACTGCTCGAGTCAGGCTTCTTGGCTCTGTTCGGCGTGTCCAGAAGGGCATTCTGGCATGGTTTGGTGGTCGGCGGGTTCCTTTGGGGCATATTCTCGGTCTATAAGGGTTTCGACTACATTACATATCTCGCCAACTTCTGGCTCATCCCTCTCCTCTGGATTTCTTGCTGCACGTATTTCCTCGCCAAACCTCACATAGACCAAGGAAATTGGAAGAAGGGTGGATTTATCATCGGTGCCTGGGTATCGTTCGTATACCTCATTGGCGCTTATTACACTTACACGGGTGCTGAACCCCCACCGCGTGACTCGAGGGTAGGCTGGGACTTCCTTGCAAGTCAAACCAACGATACCCTTGCCGACAGACTTAGAGATTTCATGAAGCAAAAGGAGGTTTGAAGCACTCTAGAAGAACGTATGAGCTAGTGGGGGAACGGGGGAGACGTGGGTCTCAGCGATTGGGTAGTGGTTATAGAACGGTGATAGTGATGACGATGGTTATTACAGTGGTGACTGCGGTGGTGCACACGGTTTGGTGTCCGGTTTGATGTCGTTAATTATTGTTTTAGTTCGTCAATGGTATTTTTGCTTTGCCTTTTTCTGTATTAATATTGTATCCGCAATCAGGAGATCATCAATTAACTAAGTAGATTAAGTCCCCGGTCGGGAAGAAAATGAATAAATGAATGCCAATGTTCTAGATTACATCAGGGATCTAACACAACTTACGTATGTACTTGGCAGTTTTTGGGGAATATCGTGGACATACCGTACAACTGCCGAGAGCAAGTTGGGGAAGTTAGATATGTTCATATATAGAGTACCCCTTACCCCTTGTCCAAGTGGGCCATCGTTGCTATCTCCGCACATCTACCATGGTGATCGTCAAAGATCGTCCGGTAGGGATCAAAGATAAAAGAGGGCCAATCCGATTAATTATATGTTTTCCTGACTCTTAATCATATCGTCTCTCCGACTACATCTTCCGAGCAAAATTGAGACGGGACAACAACCGACATGGCGCCTAAATACTCAGATCCCCTATACCAGACAGCTCACGAGGAGGCTTTTTCGAAGCCGCTCGTCGCAAAGATCAAGACGGTTCTGCCACCAGACGTATCTCAGGAAGACTTTGCCTTAGCTTTAGAGAAAATAGTAGCAGCTTTGGGAAATGACGCTGTGTTTACAGGTGACGGCTTGACGGACTATGTTGACCCTTACGAGATCCCAGAGGCCGGGCATGAAAGGAGCGTGCCAAGTGCCGCAGCTTGGTAAGGGATTACCTCCTTGGAAAGACTTGATGTCATCGTTCGAGCTATTAACCTGCCGAGCAGTCCATCCTCAGTGTCGGATATTCAGGCCGTTCTGAAGATCGTAAACGAGTATAAAATCCCGGTGTGGACTTTCTCTAGAGGAAAGAATCTAGGGTATCATCTAGCTAAATCGTTGCGCGAGAACAAGCGAGGACTAACATGGTTTGCAGGTATGGAGGACCTGCACCGCGTGTCCCTGGAAGTATCGCCTTAGACTTGCACCGGATAAACAAAATCATAGAGGTAAATGAAAAATTCAGCTACGCAGTAGTCGAGCCTGGAGTTACCTTCGGAGACCTATATGAATATTGCGCGAAAAACAAACTCAAGGTGTGGCCGAGCACGGCATCTCTGGGATGGGGTAGTGTCATTGGGAATGTGGGTTCTCACTCGCGACAGTGGGAGACAACTTGATTTTAACATTACTACTTAGGCTCTTGATAGAGGTCTTGGATTTATCCCGACGGGGGTCCATCATGAAAACATAGCCGGTATGGAGGTTGTTCTAGCGGACGGTGATGTCGTTAGAACAGGTCAATTCGCCATGTCTAACTCACCCTCTGCGCATACCACAAAGTTGACATTCGGCCCTACGATCGATGGCCTCTTCCTACAAAGCAACCTCGGGATAGTTACCAAGATGGGGATTAACTTAACACCACAGCCGCAAGCATACATGGCCTGCTCGTTCGATGTGCCCGAGTTCGAACATATCGAGACCATAGTAGACGTCTTCGGCGAACTACGACGTAACGGCACTCTACCATATATGGTCTACGTCTTCCACATTGCGGAATGGGCTACTATGTTTGGCAAGCATTCGGATTGGTGGAAAGGCGAGGGACCAATTCCTGACTGGCGACTAAAAGAGATGCAGAAGGATTTAGACGTTGGCATCTGGACTGTGAAGTTTGGACTTTTTGGACCGACGGAGATCGTCAAGGCCCAGTTCAACGAAATAGAGAGATTTGTAGCAAAGAAAGCCCCCGTTGGCCGCCTTCGCCAAACTCTGTTCGCCGGAGAGGACGGAAATCTTTTAGAAGCAACTGCCGTCTCTCCGCTCTACGGTGGTGTCAGGGTCGGAATCCCAAGTATGTGGAATATACCGATGGTGAACTATTATAACCGCCGGGATGATTCGGTTGGAGCACACGGAGCGTACTCACCCATCGTACCCCTAGACGGGAAGACAGTACTCGAATGGGCTAAGACAGCTAAGGGCATCTGCGCGGAGCAAGGATTCGATTTCCTATGCGATTTCTTTATGCAAGATCGGTATGCTATTTTTGTCACGATGCTCTGCTTCGATAAGACCAGCCCAGAGCAACGAACCGGCGTGGATAAAGTGTTTCGTAACCTCTTCAGAGAAGGTAGTAAGCGGGGTTTCGCTAAGTATCGGGCACATATCAACCATATGGGTAAGTTGTATCCCGGGGGATAGATGAACTTGTAAGTAATACTACTAACACTTGATAGATTTGAATGCGGATCTTTTTGATTTTAACAATCACGCTTATCGCCGTTTCGTCGAAAAGTTGAAGGTTAGTCGACTCTATCCCTCTGTCCGTGCTGGCTAGGGTTTGTAACTGAACATTCAATTAATTCATCTATAGGAATCTCTGGACCCCAACGGTATCCTCTCGCCCGGGAAAATGGGAATCTGGCCGGAAAGGTTGAAATGGTTAAGAGCAGATAGCCAAGTTGCTAAGATGTGGTAGATTGAGAATAACTAAGGGGTATCTTGTAACAGATAAGTATGTATAAAGATTGGCCAAGCATAAATATGATAGATCATTATTAGCTACCTACCTGTTATCCTTAGAAAACGTATGTTATATTTGTAACGCATATCGGTTAGATATCCAAACCGATCAAGTTGACCGATATAGCCTGAAGGCTTTGAGCTTCTCAACCGCTGCTCTTAATGATGTAGTTGTATATTTCAGATTTCATCGAACCGGAGATAAGAACGGCGGCTCACGATGGCTTAGACAATAACCTCGCGTCACACGAAAATAAGCCACCAACTTGATTGTGAAATACAACAGATTTTAGCCAATCAACATCTTAAATTAGAGTGCCCCTCGCTATATGCATGCAGAAGAAAGTATTTATTGAGACGCGTCGACGCGTTTAGTGGTGTTCCAACACAACAAGTTACATCACAATTATTATAAAGAGAGACAAGATGGCTAAGCGCAAGCGGGCAAGTTATTACGGAGTTCAAGTCGGCAGGAAGCCTGGCGTGTACGATAATTGGGAGCAATGTGAAGAACAAGTCTCCAAGTTCTCAAATGCCGTTTTCAAGGGATTCGACACCCACGACGCCGCTCTAGCATTTGTTGGCGATGCTATAGCTCCCACCACCAACCATATAGTCGAGGAGAATTCGCGTTTAGCGCAACATAATACTTTCGCCTCCTTAGGAGCCTCGACTGGCCTTATGAGCTTCAAGGTTGAAGATGCCGAAGGGCTAATGCCGCCACCCGCATCGCAGTCTTACTTTGATCAATTCCCCAACTTTGTGCCCGATAACAACGCGCCTTTTGACGACGAATTTAGTCGTTTGGCTTCCTCCCAGGGCTTACCATCTGGATCACAGGAGTACAGGAGACAGCGAACCAAAGCCATTCGTGACGAGTTGAAATTTCATTACTCGTCCCAACCCGTCGACGCTGCAGGGGGCCTGCAGGCCATACCCGAGCTCGCTAAAACATCATTAGACGAGAGTGAAAAGCTTGACATCTATCAAAACATGTGCCGCGAGATCGGCGTCAGCCCGCGAAACACCATCATGGCGTGCAGACGCGAGCTTAAAGGGGTTCTGGTCAACATTGTCGATTACATCGATGCGCGCCGCATAGGGAGGAAGGTCAAAATATGGCCCTGGGATGACTTCCGTCTGTTTAGTGCGTATACTTTGAAAGACGACAAGCGTATGGATAGAAGAGAAGCGAAGGCAGATGGAGGATTCCTGTCGGCTCTCCTGCAGAAGATAACGGGGCCTGGCCTGGGGAAGAGGGGTTTGGCTTCGCTGGCTGTTGGCAGTCGAGATGTTAAAAGGAGAAGGACTAGCTAGGGAGGACTAGGCGTTGTATAGCGTGTCCGTGTGTTGTATCTACATTATAGTTTGTTAGCTAGGTAGGTTATGATTACTCTGCTATGAATTGATGATGCGTTAGTTGAGGACGCAGGTTATGGACTATTGGAACAGAAGGGCGGGTTTGGTCTGTATGCGAGGATCGAATATAAGAGATATAATTCTGTCTCGATTTTTCTTTAACATATATTTAGTTCTAAGCCATCTTTTTTCAACTGAATCATTGAACTTGGGAGATCATACCGACCAAAGTGATATCGACTAATTTATGACCATTTTATGATAGGCTTTATCCTAAGTTATTACATACCGCTATTTATACCCAATTTTCATACCATTAATTTTCCTAAACAGTAGAACTTCAACTCCAACCAAACCAAACCCTAACCACCAGCTGCGCATTACATCTCGTCTCGTCTCATCTCATTACACTGGCATACATGCATGTATATAACCCATTAAGCCTTGTGTCTCAAACTCTTGCCCCTCTCGAGCAATCCCAAATCCCACCATCCCTCAATCACGCCCCAGAGAGTCTTCCGCTTCGGTTTCGGTTTGGCCGCCATCTGCATTTCTAGATCTCGACCACTTGTCGGGCTCAAAGGTGTAGCGTCATCATTATCTTCGTGCTGTATCTGAACCTTCCTACTCTTCGCACGGGCCAAAAATTTCCCCACTGGTATTCCGAGAGCATCCCTGGGTAGAGGGGGCGCTCTGCTAAGCCGGTAATCCTTTAGCTTAGGCGAGAAAGGTGTGGGTGTGATGGGTGTGAAGCCGTCGTCGCTAGGAGTCGGGGGGACGACGACTGCGATGGGAGGATAGGGCATCCTTTTCTTGTCGTTAACACCATGGTGAGATGGCTTATGTATGATAGGTATATAATCTTCCTCGGATGAATTGAACGAGCTTGAAGACCTGGCTGCTGATGGGGCTATCATCACCGGAGCTGGAGCGGCAATATTGCTCCCTAAAGGCTGACCCCCGAAGATGGTCGGACCTGAGTTGGCGTTCACTACAATTGGAGGTAGCCGAACCGATCGGGTATCTTCGTCAGTAGACCGAAAAATAGGAGGGCGACGCGCGGGTTGGGGCGGGGGAATCCACCGGTCGGAACCCTTGGCGGCGAGGAGTCGAGTTCCAAGAGCGGTCGGTCCCGAATTCTGCTGCAGGGGACCAAAGCCCCTCTCGGATTTCTCAGTTACAGCAGCTCCCCCGGAGTTCCCACGCGTGCCCGCGCACCCCTAACCTTCGATATCCTTAGGGGCGGCAGCGGTGGCCTTGGTACGGCGCCATAGTCCAACGCAGATCACGCTAGAAAAGGCGAAGAGCACACAGAGCGCGATGCTCAGACCCCAGGCTGCCTTGATCTCGTAGCAATGCGGCTGGTCGGTTGTAATCAAGGCTAGGTAGTTGTTGTACTTGGCAGCTGCTGAGGCATAATTACGAGCCGAGATGGACATGGTAAATATTTGGGTTGGTGCGGTAGGTTGCGGAAGCAGCTCGCACTTAAGTAAGGATAGGGGCTTTCCGATAGTGACCGCAACTACAATGGCCGCGACGAGGAGCGCTAGATCTATCCCGCCCGCGATTAGGAGAGGGAGAAGCCCGTCGTAGTACAGGATATAGGAAATCGAAACGTAGAGCGTTGCGATACTTGCCTTCCGAGTTGTTAGCAGGAAATTTCGGCGAAAAGGGGTAGGAATTTGCACACGTACCACGGCAAGAGTACCGACCAGCACATCCGGCGCATCGCGTTCCGAGGTTACGATCTCATTGATGAAGTTGGCAGTTATGCCGATGATGGCGATGAGCGAAGCAAATTGCATCGCCCGGAAAGCCGTGAAGGTCACGCCGAGGGCGCCGAGCTGGGGCGCCTGAAAACGCATTCTCAACGGGATACTTGTATCGAAGTCGGTTATAAGCGAGAGTTTCGGACGAGGGCTGTCGGACTTGAGAATGGTGCGCAGAGGGAGATTCCGCGGCGGATATGGGAGAGACGACCGGGGGGTTGAGGAGTGAATTGTGAAGGAGGGACGGCTCGAGACCGAATTTGATAGATGGGGAATGGGTTTCTTGACCTCGAATAAGCGAGGATTTTAGCTGAAGCAGATCTACTGCAATGGAAAAGACCGATAGATATATAAACCCAGAAGACAGTAAGTAGGAAAACCGTTTCGTATAGTTAACTTTGAGAGAAAGAGACGTCGAAATCTAAAGACCGTCCGTTATATCGTGATAATAGACCTTCCCAAAATAGCGACAGAAAGGAGATAATGGAAAGAAGGAAATAGAGAAAGACTCAAGGAAATAAAAAATAGAATATTGCTGAGAGATTGTTTAGTTCGTGAGGTATGGGAAAGAAGATTGTCGAATATTGGGGGTCTCTACGCCTTAAATATCTAACATCACAGATCACACATCACATCAGTCGGTCTAGATTCTTCCAACATTCATCGTTCACAACCAGATCAGACTCTCGCGGCAAAAACATCCCTGACTCGATCTTCTTTCTGAGCAGCCGCGTCTTGGCTGCCGTTATTTGCATCTACACATCGCATCCGCAATGCTATTTTCGCAAAACACAACCTACGTCGTCGGGACCTGAAGCGGATATCAGAATCACGACGCGCGGGCGTATCCAATCGGGGAAGAGAAGAATCCTCGTTACTAGTGTAGGAACCCAGCATAAAGCATCCCATGTCGTCGCGGATATCGTCGCCCATGAACGATAGTCAAGAACAAACCAATAGCACTGCGTTCGCCTAGCGTCGTCTCAACCCCGGCAGTTAGCATCGTCGTCGGGGAATTCTGGTTGGCTGACGGCTCAGCTAAGGCGAAATGAGATCGGTGGGTCGACCAGGGATAGTTAAGCGCGGGCCGCGGTTAGCAGTCTTGGGTTTCTGCGCCTGTAGCCGCCGGCATGGATTATTATATGAGCACGGGTATTAGTTTGCTGTTTTGAGAGCATCGTGAATTGTCAACCAATAGGTTGGCCAACCTATTTCTCCCTTGTAAAATAGCTGATCCACGCACGACAGACACCGTAGACTTGGGAAGGCGGCTCTGTTGCTATGCAGCCGTGGAATTCTCGAGCTGCATGCTTCTTTACTGGCTGATCCAACTATGGTGGAGATTAAGCAGAAGCTTCAGAAGCTTAGAAGTCCTATCATTGTTAACGTAACCCTGACCTGAAACAGCGATGACAGATACGATATTTAGAATCATGCATCGTACGTGGTAGCAACATCGTAACAGGCGAGCAGTGGTACAATATCATATGGTGCTGAAAATCGCATGCATTGTATTTCTGTCTGAGGCTTGTTAGTCTTCACAAGAGTTCTTATCAAACGAAAAACACTGTCGATCTGTAACTTGATCTGTTTAGATTGTACCGTAGTCATTTTACTCCCAGGCGCCCTTTTGCGAACGTGTTAAGACCACCCATGCGGCAGTCCACTAAATAACAGGAAACCAAAAAAAGCAACAAGAAAAAGACCACTGTCAACCAACTTCCAATTCTAAGTTCTGAGCAACCTTGTACGTTGCTAATATCGTCAATGTGATGTACAGTCTCCTGTCTTTCATAGACATGCATAGACTCTGCCTTGGCTAAGGCCTTGTTACAGGCTAGAATACTCCTCTAACCTAATAAGTCGTCTAAGCCACTGCCTCCAGTTGATGAACTACCTGCGGGTTTTGGTGTGCCTGCTGCGGGTGCTCCCCAGAGTGACGCGCTGGTCTTCTCCTTGGCGAGCTGACCCATCTTCGGTCCCGTAGTCGGAGTGCTCGCTTTCTTCAAGCCGTTACCGGCTTGGCCCCAGAGATTCGCAAACGGGTCACCGCCGGCGTTAGGCTTAGCCGTCGCCGGGCCTGCTGGTTTGTTAAGTGCTGATAGGCCGGATGGAGTGGAAACGCCAGTTGCGGACATCCCAGAGATTGATGATCCCGTCGGCTGAGCTTGTACGGACTGATAATAATTGGGAGTGGCCGCTTGATAGCTGGTTATCGGCTTTGGCGCTTGGGCAGACATACTCGCGGTTGCTGGTATGCTGAAAGATGAGTAGTTAGCCGCAGGTGTCGTGGTGGTGCTTGCGGGAGGTGAGATCGACGACATCATGTCGCTAAGGTTGGCTTGCTGTGGCCCGGACAAAGGCTTTGGCGCAGCGTATTGGGCGGTAGAATGAGCGTTCGACGTCACCATGGGCGGGGGGATGCCGGCGTTGTTTGAAGGTGCGGGTGGCGCTGCTTGGAAATCATCAAAATCGTCGTCATCGTTGTTGGTCGTCGACAGAGCAGCCAATCCAGAAGAACCATTTGACGGAGTAGCTGTAGAGGTGGTCGCCGCAGGAGCAGGATCGTCAAAAGAGAAGAGGTCGACCTCGGGCTCTTTCTTCTTTGCAGGTTCGACGGTCTTCTTGACGCCCATCCTCTCGCTACGCTCAGGTCGCTTCGCTCGAGATGAGCTCGACGGCGCAGATCCTTCGTCGAACTCATCGTATTCTTCGAACTTGTCTGCATGACTAGCACTGGTATCTCTCCAGTCATCAGACTGGCCTCCGAACCCGCCACCATCTCCGTATACACCGCCTGAGTATCCGCCATAGCCGCCCGACTCGCTACCGAATCCACCGAGGCGGCTGCTACCGGAGAAACCTCCCATGGTGCCGCCTTCGACTCCCGTGTATTTGGCCTTGTTGGTTCTGGCTTTCTTCCGCTCTGCTCGGATCCGATCAACGTCGCCTAGGAGTTCCGCAAGTTCCTTTGCGCGATTTCGGACGTTAATGCCCTGATCCTTGCCGTTCGGGTCAATGTAGTGAAATTGCCGCAGCATTTTTAATAGCGTTATATGGCCGCGCGCATCGTCGATGACTCGTTCCGAGCCGTGCTTGATTAAGAATTCGAGAAGCTGAAGCGCCTTGTATATTTGCCTCCATTCTTCGGCGGCCTTTTCGGTGAAACGACGGTAGATCATGGGCATAATTTCGTTGAGAGTTTGGCTAACGTCGGTCAGCGTCAGTAAGATAAACGCGTGGACGGGATTATGATCGCGTACTAATTAAAGGTGCCATTGGCGATTTCCTGCATAAGAGTCGACGAGGCGCCCCATGGTTCGTTATTAGTAGCTTCTCGCACCTGTTGCGCGCGTAAGTAACAGCAACATCAAGTATCCTGGGTTAGAACCAATTGAATTGTTACCGACCTTGGCTTCCATCTCGGTATAGTTCATGACAGCTATAATACCCAGACAAGTTAGCATCCAGGTTTCAACCGAGGCGCACGTCGAGCGTATAAGACGAGTAGGTAGATACCATTCTGAACCTTACGAACACCAGCCTTAAGATCGTATAGCGTTAGGTTGGTTACCTGGTCCTTCAGACTGTTGAAATCCATCTTGGGCCGTAGTTTTTCTGTCCCGATCAGGGACCAGGAGAGAGAATTGTAGTTGTGGTAGGAAGCGAGTACTATAATAAGAGAGCGAGGCTAGAAAAGATTGTTCTTGTTTAGGTAAGTTTCGAAACGTTGCTTAAATGGATGAATCGATGTATCGAAACTGCATCTGGCAAAACTGACACTTCGACTTTCCTACCTTCCTTTCGGACCCCTTACAAACGCTGCCCGACTTGTGCAATGACCACCTTGATAATTACGGGGTCCACATCCGGCACTGCGGACTTCTTACGTCAGCGTTAGCTGAGCTATAGATATCACGTGACTAGAGCGTGATTAACTTATATGTCACCTCAACGAAGAGGTGTATGAATTTCTATAGCTCAGGTACCTAATTGATAACAAGACGATAGTGACTTATAGATATCTATATTTAATAGCACGTAAATATAGGTAAAAGGTGTAGGATATGTATACTCTAGTTATTGGTCGATAGAGTCAGACAAAATGCCAGAATGTCCAGAATAGCCGGTCCACTTAGTGTAGGTATAGATTTATAGAGAGCTCGGACCAGGTCAAACTTTTTGTAGGGTTCTCGAGGAACCTAGAAAATTTGAGAGCTCTGCTCGAGCTCGACTCCCACTATTGTGAACTATCCAGCTATACGTTATCCGACCTCGAATTTGCTCTACTTATATTCAGAGTAACGGCTTGATTACACTATACAACTCGCTTAATAGGTATGTGAAAACAGTTCTTAGAGTCGTTGTTGAATTTACCTATACTTCGTCAAGTTTGAAAGGAAGCCCTAAAAGCTCCAAGCGGAACTTCCAGTCAACGCAATCCTTGAATCTCTAACTTGCCGTATGGTTACGTTGGAAAGCTGCGAGCTCCTCGGCTCGTAGCGTTATTTTTCGATACATCGGGCTGTATTAGTGTCGGCTTCTTGCACAAAAAGATCATCTCTCAACTTCTAAAGACAGAAGCAAGGCTAGAGAACAATTGTTCAAGCCAAGTTGCGGCCTGGAAACGACACGGCTTTCCATCTGTTCTTCACAGGCCGAAGCATGCCGAATCTGTAGGCGGTCAGATAGATGGGCGGAAGTGGGGTGAAGCTGCAAGTCTTGCCCCAGCTGCCCTGTGTCCGCCTCGTTGGTGTGTGTGTCTGCGTATGTCTGCGTGTAAGTCGTGGCATGCGTTTCTAGTGGTCTGCTTGTCGCATGTTTGAAGACACTATAGACGGGCAGTCTTATATACCTACTACATACCTACCGGCAGCATCACACGCTGTTGCAACAAGCATGGCGAGAAGTCAAAACACTATGCTGCATGCAAGAAGCACGAAAGATTGCTAAGGCACGGCACGGCATTGCACTGCCACCCTCTTGTCCTCTTTTCCCCGAGAGAGTCGTTGACCTATCTGATGGAGAGGCGCACGTGGGATTTAGTCCGACCATGTCTAAGAGCACGTCATCGGTGTTCTTGACAGCACGGGAAACACAGTGGATTTCCCGTATTAGTTGGGGGGCTTTCTAATCCATTGCCGGATAGAAGAGCGTTGGAAACCCTCTGTTAGCCGATATCCTTCGAGTGAGGCGAATCTACTCGGCGTTCACGTCAATAACATACATAAAGGCCGAAAACCTGTCCCTGTCGGAGCCCTTGTCATCGGAATGGTCATACATAGGAGTGATGGATAGACGAAGTACTCGTCCAGACCCCAGACCCCCCATGCCCCTTTGGTCACCAATTCCATCCCCAGTTCTAACCCCAGTTCTAGTTCGGACTGGGAATTGGCGGGGAGAAAAAGGGGGATACATTTTCCCTCTGCCTTTTTAGCTACGTTTATTTCGATTGTTGTTGTTGTTGTTGACGTTGACGTTATCCCCCTTTTCTAAGACTTTATCCCTTCTCCTCCTCCTCCTTATTTGTTTGCTTTTTATCAGACAAATCAGTCCCAGAATACTAAACCATCTCAACCTACTTGTACATTAATCCCAATTAGTTCTTGTTGGGATTTAATTCGTACATGGTACATGTAGGTAATGGTTACATGTATTGTACCTAGTTAATTGTTGTATCGTTGTACTTATATACATGTGTACATGTGTACATGTGTATTTCTTAGTGGCATGCATGTGGGCAGTATGTTCATGTTTACATTGGAAGTCCGCCTCAAGTGAGAGTACATACCTCATAACATAAACTATTAAAAAGTGGATGGAGTGGGGTGGGAAGTGAGCGAGAATGAGTGACGACAGCTCCTTCCAAGTTTAACCCCTCCACAGTATAAGTACCCTTGTACCTAAGGCTACTAAAGATGCTGCTAAGATGCATGCAGTACCACTTTCACCCTCATAGAACCCCACTTGCAACCTGTAGCCCCCTCGGAAAGAGCTTTTTTTTGCCTCCATCTTTATTATATGATTGGTCAGTAGCTTGAGCTGACCCCTCCCTTAGCAAATCCCAATACAGTACCGCAAAAAGATGATGAGACAGACCTTCTTCCAACCCCTCCTTCGAGTGCCCCGCGCTGCGTTTTCTTCCTCCTCTTCCTCATTTTCAACTTCGTCTTCCTGCTTTCGACCTTCTATCTTCCCAAAGGCATCATCAACCTTCTCTTCTACTCCAGCAAGCCAATCGTCCGTTCGATTCTTTTCCGCAACCTCAGTCAATATGTCTGGCAACATTAAGGTGTAAGTCTTGTCTTCATCCTTAAATTCCAACTTTTTACAATAGTCTTTTTTAAATTTTCAGATGGAGCTAACACATCATCCAGCTTCTTTGATTTGGAGTGGGAGGGTCCCGTCCTAGAGAATGGCAGACCTACTGCTACCGTGAAGAGTAAGTTGAATCCAATCCTAGCAATTCTGCCAAAGCTTCTATTATCGTGATAAGCTCTGTTATGCATATCTTCGTTAGGAAGCTCAATTGATTCCCAAAGCACTATTAAGCACCATACTTCTTATTTATTCCTAGCTGTTTGGAAGCTGACACGTTATCTACTTTATAGCCCAGACCGGTCGTGTCAACCTGGAGCTCTGGCAGTCCCTCGTACCCAAGACCGTCGAGAACTTCCGTGCTCTCTGCACCGGCGAGAAGGGCTTCGGCTACAAGGGCTCATCCTTCCACCGTATCATCCCCGAATTCATGCTTCAGGGTGGTGACTTCACTCGTGGCAACGTATGTCGACTTCCTCTCAATACCACCGTAGTCCGCTTTTGAGCCGACTTCTAACTGCATAACAGGGCACTGGTGGCAAGTCCATCTACGGCGAGAAGTTTGCCGACGAGAACCTGGATCTTAAGCACACTCACCCGTACACCTTGTCCATGGCTAACGCTGGCCCCAACACGTAAGTTTTATTCACGCTGTTGTGCCTTTCTCTCTTAGGCTACAGAGACCACGCTTCGATTGATATACTCCCACCTTCCCATTTCATATTCCATTAATTATCATCTCCTAACTGATGTATCTCGTATTTAGCAACGGCTCTCAGTTCTTCATCACCACTGTCAAGACAAGCTGGCTAGACGGCCGCCACGTCCCGTTCGGTGTCGTTGCGGACGATGCTTCCATAGCTGTGGTCAAGGCCATCGAGGCTACTGGCTCCCAGAGCGGTGCTATCAAGTACAGCAAGCGACCTACCATCGTCAACTCTGGCGAGCTCTAAAGGAAAAGATGAGAGCCTTTTCATCTTTCTTGCGTGTAAAATTTCTACTTGGCCCATGATGCTACCAACTTGCCTCTCAAGTATTGGTGTAGGCCACATAAAACGGCTTGAGGAAACTCAGGGAGGGCCAATTTGCGAGACATTTCAACAAGCAATTCGTTAGACGCTAGGTAGTTGCCAATAACATGTCTTGCTTCAAATTATCAATACCTAGCCTAAGTTTCGTGATACGTAATTGTAGCCTGACTGTACTGATCAGCATTAGTGGCTTTGTCCGGATCTAGCAAAACTCTCCCAACATTTTGTTCGTCCTTAGTTGTGACATATGTCTTTTCCCAGCCAATCAAACGCCGTGCTATGCTATTTCGGAAAGCAAAAACGCCACTTGTACCTTGAGTATACATTATACCTTATAATAACCATTTGTCAAAATATTCACACCCTCCCGCCCATACAGGGCCACCTTCTTCGCATAGTTCAAAGACAGGACATTTGCCGCAAGGTACTGTTGTCAAGCCATTGGTTCTTGGCTCCCAGAAATCTTCGCTGTCTAGCTTGACCATGTCCGGATGTTGCTTAGACACACGCACGGCCCTGTAGCCAACTCGGTCACCAGTCTTGACCTCCTCAATCCTGTTCTCCCAAATGAGAATGTCGATAAGCTCTTGAACGTGTTCCGTCTTCAGCGGCTGTCCTTTGGCTATGTGCATGGAGACGATTTCTGCCGTAATCTCCTCGGCCGTGGGATAGCCCATATAACCCGCAGGTAGAGGGAGGCGGAGGGCTCCGCGGACCTTAGATGTGGGGGCTGTAGGGCGTGGATTATCGTCTTTAGACATTGCGTCTGCGGAACGTTTTTTACTCTTTATCGCGGCCTCGGATAAAGCTCCTCTTATTACACCCTTCTTCGGCAGGACCGGGCTCACGCTTCGAACGCCTCGTTCCCCCGTACTTCGATAGCTACCCCTATCCTTTATAATGCGCACCACCACAGCTTGCAAGGTGTCGATGAAGGCCTCGTCGAGATATTGATCAGTGTACCAGGGGCCGCCCGTTGCGCGGGCAGAGGGCTGCATGTTGAACTTGATCCACATCTTCTTGGACATGTTCTCGACGGTAGTGAACTGCTGGATGAAGCGCTTGGTTTCCAGCTCCTTGAGAGCCTTTCGCAACGCATTGTCTTGAAGGTTAAGGCGCTTCTTTATGTCCTGCTGCCATGCGCCCTCGGCACCGGCCGAGTCGATGATTTCGTAGACTAGGACCTGGTCCTCGGAGGTGAGGTGCTTGTACCTATGGAAAAAAGATTAGACGGGGATTAAAATCAAAAGTAGGTAGATAGAATAGGAAGGATAATAGGAAGAAGACTTTACTTACTTGGCCGCCTCGGCCTCGGGACGGAGCCGCCATGCTAGGCCACTGTGGAAGTGGACGGGAACGAAAAGGCGCTCCCGTGTCAGAAGCTGTATGATTTGTAGGAGTTTCTTTACATCTTTGGGCGGAACGACGTCGAGTGCCATTAGGTCCTCCTGAGAGAAAAACCTCTCGGGATTATCTCTGCACGCATCTTCGCAGGCTGAATAGAGCTGAGTTTTAAGTATAGAGGTTTGGTCGTCCATTTTGAAGGGTGGTCGAATCGTGACTCATAGGTATGTTAATAGTAAATTGGTGATTGATGATAAGTTCAATGAGAATTTATAAGGCGGTCCAGGATAGGTAAAAACGCGCCAAGCTGTAGTGCACCTAATTCTAAAAAATTAAGAAAAGATCAAGGTACATAGTTGCTTAACGCGCTTCTACCTAATACCTAGGTATATATCTGGGATGGAGGACCTTATTTATGTGAGGTGCGCATGAGTAAAAGTTGTAGGTGAAAATATTATACCCAGCGAACAATTGAATCAAGACGACGTGCCCCGCGCAACCAGAGGAAATATTTCTTATCTCTCTTTGGTCGCGCATGCCTAGATGTAGGTAACCTAGGTACTTCCTAGCACTTGAGTGTTAGCGCGATACGCCGATACGCCGATACGTCGATACGTCGATACAACTGATACGCTATCGCTATCGACAAGCAGACGCAGCTTTCCGTCAGGGACCTCAATACCCCACCGTAGAAAGCTCTCGAATTCATCGCATTCAGCCCTAAAAAGATCAAAGTCCCAGTGGTTTCATTCCAAAGTTCGGGCATCGCAACTTACATATAAATTTAACTACCACATATAACTTCTACTTTACAACTATTTTCTTCTTGTTGTCTCTCTGCAAGTTTCATTTTACAAGCGTAAGACTTTTTTTCAAGTTCGTAAAATATTCGTTCAAGTTAAACCCAACAACTGCGTTTGGAGAAAAGTAGCATCATCCCGCCATGGCCTCTGTAGATGAGCTTAAAGCTCTGGGCAACAAGGCTATTGCCGACAAGAAGTTCGACGAGGCTATGTAGGTTTTTACATCCATTCCTATGATATTGATCTTTTTAACTTTACAAACCAAGTTTCTAAAAATTAGTTGAGATTCCAAGACTAACAATTCAACTAGTGATGCCTTCACCAAGGCTATTGCCATCGACCCAAACAACCACATTCTTTACAGCAACCGATCTGCTGCTTACGCTTCTAAGAAGGACTGGACCAATGCTCTAAATGATGCCGAGAAGACTACCCAGATTAAGCCAGACTGGCCGCGAGGATGGGGTCGCAAGGGTGCAGCCCTGCACGGTTCTGGCGACCTTCTAGGTGCCAACGACGCCTACGAGGAGGGTCTCAAGCACGATCCTAACAACGCCGGTCTGAAAAGCTCTCTTGCCTCCGTCCAGCGAGCTATGGAGCAAGAAGCCGGTATGTAAACACTTGCACCCTGTTTCATCTTCCCTTCAAACATATATCTTCATACAGTTTTTATATACTGACTCTCTATAGGCGCTGGTCTCGGTGGTGACCCTACAGGTGGACTCGGCAAGATGTTCAGCGACCCTAATCTCCTCCAGAAGCTGATGAGCAATCCTAAGACCAGCGGTTTCTTTGCTGATCCCTCTTTCATCGCAAAGATCCAGGCCATACAGCAGAATCCCCAGAATACCCAGGAGTTGTTTAGCGATCCTCGAATGATCCAGGTACTAGGAGTCCTGATGGGCATCGACATGCAAATGGGAGGTCCGGATGACATCCCGGGCGCTGCCGCTGCCGCCTCTTCATCTCGCGCCAAGGAGGCTGAGGAAGACGTTGAAATGCCAGACCTTGTTCCGGGTGATTCCAAACCCCAATCTAAACCAGAACCGGCCAAGGCCCCCGAGTCAGAGCCTGAGCAAGAAGTGGACGAGGAAGAGCTTGCCAAGAAAAAGGCAAAGGAAGAGGCTGACAAGGAAAAGGCACTGGGTACTGAAAACTACAAGAAGCGTAACTTTGACGAGGCTATAAAGCACTATACTAAGGCTTGGGAATTGCACAAGGACATAACATACCTCAACAACCTCGGCGCCGCTCAATTCGAAAAGGGCGACTACCAAGCCTGCATCGAGGCTTGCACTAAGGCTATTGAAGAGGGCCGCCAGATATATGCTGATTTTAAGATGATTGCTAAGTCATACGCGCGCATTGGTACAGCTTACGAGAAGCTAGGAGACCTCACAGCAGCGATTGAAAATTACCAGAAGTCCTTGACCGAGCACCGAACACCCGATACTGTGAACAAGCTCCGCGCTGCCGAGCGTAGAAAGATCGAGGAAACTAGGAAGGCCTACATCGACCCGGAGAAGGCCGAGGAGGCTCGCGAGGAAGGTAATAAGAAATTCAAGGAGCAAGATTTCCCCGGCGCTGTTGCGGCTTACTCGGAGATGATCAAGCGTTCTCCAGATGATCCTCGTGGATATAGCAACCGTGCTGCCGCCTTCGTCAAGCTATTCGAGTTTCCAAGCGCTCTCGAGGACTGCAACGCGGCTATCAAGAAGGACCCCAAGTTCATCAGGGCGTATATTCGCAAGGCACAGATTTACTTCGGCATGCGCGACTACTCCAAGTGTATTGACGCTTGCAACGAGGCTACTACGGTGGACAGCGAGCATCACAACAACGCTAACGCACGTGAGATTGAGCAACAGCAGCAGAAGGCTCTGCAGGCTATGTACTCTGCCCGAGAAAATGAGACAGAGGATCAGACTCGAGAGAGATTGATGAAAGACCCTGAGGTAAGTACCGAACGCACTCCTATTGTTTCGGATAGAATAGGGACGGCTAACCCGTGTCTTAGATCATGAGCATCATGCAAGATCCTGTCATGCAATCTATCCTTCAACAAGCCCAGTCCGACCCTGCGGCGCTGCAGGAGCACATGCGCAACCCGAACGTTCGTTCTAACATCCAGAAGCTAATTGCGGCTGGTGTGATTCGAGTTGGACGATGAGCGTTGGCGTAGTGGATGTCTTATGTTTCTACTTTAGCTACTTTTATCTCATTAATTTTCACAATGGTTGGGTTGGTTTGCTGGCTGTAGTAGCATGTAAGGGCATTGCGGAGCCGTAGGTATTCATGGTAATTGCAATTCACGATACTGGCGTTGAAAAATGCAAAGGGTGGATTAGGGAATGAGGGTAAATGAATTTACGCTAATCAACGATTCCAACATCCTTATAGTTCTCACTAAGCTTCATAGCTTTATAGTTTTCGTGATATGTTATAGTTCCTTAAGGACGAATGCCTTCACTTGACGATATTCGTAAGTAGGATCACTTCGGACAATGCCAACTTCAGTACATCCGTTTAGATGTTAATATGAAGATATATTAATTATACGAAGTAAACCGTCCTTTATCCTACACACCTACTTAGGTAGGTACTTAATGTATATTAATCCTCAAGCCTGCGTTATTATCTATTCCGAAACTCCGGCCTCTGCTATTCTAGCAGCTCAACTGATAGTTGGTCGGGATATATCCGCACTCTAACTCAGTCCTCTAGTATTACACCGACCTCGTTCGTATCAATTCCGTAGGACTTAACCATGACAACCAGTGGCGCCTTTGCCACCATCAAAATTGGTCACACTGCCACTCCTTCCGTAGTGATAATATTAGCGTCCAGTGCTTAGCATTCGCCCCTGTCAAGCCTTAAGATGTTCCACTTACCGAGGATCTATATGTTCCCATTGTAGTGTGAAGAACCCTATGAAGGCGCCGAGGATTATGCAGATGATTATGTACCCGTTGTAGTACATAGCAAGCAGCATGATCCAATAAGCCAGAGCAAAATGAAGTGTGTGTAGCAAAGCACGGATGGCTTGTTGCCAGAGCTTAGGCCTGAATGGCGTGGCACGGACAAGAGCCGCGATGCCTTCTTTTGCTATGAGAGCCCCGTTAGCCGTATCTGAGGAGTTATTCACGGTCGTCGCGGCGAGGGCGCTGGTTGTTCTTATGTGTTGACGGATTAGGTATTGGTCGTAGGTCTTAGAGGCGCGGCGTAGAAACTCGAGCAAAATCACAAGAAGCACAACCCCAATACATAGGCCTGCAAACCCACCACGGGACTTGACTTGCCAAGATTCGGAGAGAAAGCAAGTGTCGATCGTGTCCCAATTCCAAAGCATCTGACGCTCATCGTCTGTTAGCGAGGTTGAACAAACTAGGTAGGTATACGACGAGTCGTATTAGAAGTGAATATCTCACAGAGATCTTACATTCCCCCATCTGTGATTCCCTATCTCCCATACCCCCCATACTACCCATGTTATCTGTACCTCCCGTGCTTGTCGTGGAGGCCGGCATTATAGATTCAAACGTAGACGAGACCGAAGACTCTGTAGATGATGGCATAGACATTCCGTTCATTTTTGTTGGTCACTAGCAAGTATAGTATTATCAGAGTTGATTCTAGCGTTGGTGAAATAACAGCGATAGTAACACTTAAAAAATAAAATAAACCAGCCGCAAGGATTAAAATAGACCGTCAAGTACGTACGGCCTAAGCTAATACATATTTAACTCTTTGTCATTAATACTCGACTTGTTCTTGACACTCGACGATCGCCATAGGCAACAAAGGGGCTAATTTGCCGTAAGTAACGTATTCAACTTACCTAGAGCTTCAACGTGTTAGGACAAAAAGCCTTTGCCCCCATATTGCGTAGCGAGTTGGATTAGATAAAAGAATCGGAACATCAACCATAAGGTAATTCGCCTTGCTAAAACGCAAAATTCTCGCATGAAGTTGCCTCGTGTTCTATGATATTATACACACAAAGGCGGCGCACTCCACAATTGCTACAATACACTGCTTATAGGAAATGAGAAAATGCTATATTGGGCTTCTTAGTTCTTAATTCCATGACCCCCTTTTGTAACGGCGGTTCGTCATGTCAGTCTGTCTCTATTCCGACTATAGTTGTAACGGTGATAACTACCTCATACTTGATGAAGTTAAGGTTGACAAAACTGAGGTTTGGAGCCATCGGAATTCCAGTAGCTTTCAATTTGGCAGATACTCCAATACGTGACACCTATTTACCAATTGCTCAAAACCATTATATGCCGTACTTTCTTCTAAGTTAATTCACAAGACTGCAAAGTGTACTCATTGTATAGAAGTCTGAATATAAGGGGTATTAATAATCCATCGGTCACACATTAACTCAGCAACTCGTGAACTTCTACGGGGGCTCTAGACCATCCATAACAACCGTACCATAGTCACCCGGCCCATCAAAGAAATTCTGATCCATGCCCGATCCTTCGAAGAAGTCGCTCGCCCACCAAGTGTCGGGGCTCCACTCCTCAAGCGAAAATTGGGTAGAAACGTTCATTCCCGAAGGCATAGGAGGCCAATTCCCTCCCATACCATTACTGTTGCCGAGATCAACCTCTCTAGCAATGTTGGCGTTTGATGACAGCTCAGGTCGACGGCCCTCACCACCTACTGCGGCTACCATCTCGGCCCATCTCTCCATCTTAGCGCGAGTGCTTTTAAGTTTCCTCGCGGCCATGTCCCATATATCATTCTCGCAAGTTAAGCCCCTCTGTTTTTCGCAGGCCTCCCGTGCCTGTTCGCATCGCGTTACCATATCTTGCAAGATGCCAATAGCATCTATCCGGAGCTCGGACTGGGAGAGCAGATGAGACCTAATAGTGCGTACTGCGGCGGGGATTGCGGGATCTAGATCTATGTCTTTGATGCTGGCCGTCGGTGCGGAGACTAGAGCCGCACCGCTACAACCTGGATCACTTCGTACCATCTGTGGCAATACAGAACTCGTCGCCGTGGTCGGGGTAGAGGTAAAACTACGGTCGGGACTTGTCAGCTTGGACCAGCGGACCAGCATTATTACAGCATTGATGAGCTGAGCTGAGATAGGCATAGGTAAGACAAAGTAATCCGCGACGTCAATAGATAGCCAAGCTTCGAACCAGGCCTTAAGCGCGGTGCCAGATCGATAAAACACATCGAGTGAAGAAGCAGAATCTAGAGTTAAAGACGATAATGAGTTCGATATTTTTTCGAGGAGTGTAGCATCAATCCGCGGCGGTTCCCATAAGCGTAGAGAGGCCGTATTGATATGGCACATGAGCAGTTCTATCATCTAGTTAAGTTCACGTTTTCCGAAAGTATCATGAAAGGTACCTAACTAACTGTTTGATAAGAGATGACGAGGTAGTGATGCCTTAAAATTTTCTATCTCCGCGTGAAACACGCTGGAATATGCACTCAAAGGGGCACGGGTAATACCGGCCAATTCATTATCGTCGTGGTCTTTCGCGTGTAGTTGAGAAATACGCTCAGACATGTGCTGGATCCGCACTAGATTGACGAGGAGCGAATCGGTTCCATACTCCTGATCGGTCTCGAGCTCCTGAAGACATTGATCTATGTACGGCGTGTATTTTTGCGGCTCAATCCGTTGAAACGAGAGCCAGACACTGTTGCGCGTGAGCATAATCGACTACATTAGAGAAATATATCGTACTCGCAATCTCTACAAGTTGTCGGGCCAAGTAAGAGTAGCAGTTCATTTTGACTTACACTGAGGTCATATACCAGACTCCGCAGAGTGCTCTTCTCTCGTCATTCACCCTGCTTTTCGGGGCTTCGGGAGTTGAAATCAGTAACTTCGTCTTTTCCTGTACTTCGGGAGGCTTGTTGATCCCAAGGTCCGCTACCAAACTATTTGCTAGTGCGATTAAATTGTTCATCTGAGCGTGCATTATACAGTGATAGTGGTAATACCCAATGACCAAGAGTATTGATTGGAGTATTTCCAGAGACCGCTCTGAACGCATAAGCATCTGCTCGGATATGTGTCTCATTATAAAGTAGTTCTGTGACCTTAGCGAACTTAGGTTACGATAAGACGCGATCATTCGGACCGTGGCGAAAAGGAAAGGATATTTTAATGCTAATTCCGAGGCAGTGAAGCCTGGTGGGAGTACGACAAACGGGTAATTAGGGACAAGCTCGTCAACGAATATCGACAATAAGACCTCGTCGGACTCAAGCGAAGCAGGGCTCTCGCCGGCTTGAGTACGGCAGACACATACACGAGGTGCATGTTCATTGTAATAATCAGGAATTGCAGGTGGCTGATCATAATTTGAGCTTGAAGATTGACTCGGAGAATTGGTGCTAATTCGTTTTCGGCTCTGTATTGGCGCCGCATCTAAGGTCGCCTCTGGAGACGATGCAGTGGATTTAGATCCAGAAATCTGCCTCAACGGAACAGGGACATCTCCTGAGTTGGTAGCTTTGATAAAATCGACGAGGCTATTGAGTCTCTCCTCGAGCTGTGCTGTCTTTCTATAGTAAAAGATAGACTGTTAGCCTTTGCCTTTACGTGTGGGTTAGCTCAAAGGACTGTTTGACACTGGTGACGATCGACGATCGACGAATATACTAAGAAATGACTATTCCGAAGATATATGTATACCATCGATACGAGAGCCGATTATAAACTTATAGGAATAAAAAGATGCTTACGAGGGCCTGCTTTGCCGCTTTTTTCTCGGCTTATGTATTTGACTGGTACAATCTTTATCTAAACGTTCACACCTATATCATCCAATCTACCATTAGTAAACTGACTGCTACCATGAGAGTACGCCAACACAAGGCTCTAGCTCTAAGCTTAGAGGGGGATTATATGCACGAGTGAATACACTCACCTATCACATCTAACACTCGACCTGTTACTTGAACGCAAACATTTGGCCTTTGCGAGAGCACATGGAGAACACGCAGCTCCCCATTTGGCGATAGCGGAATTCTTTGGTTTATCCATTAGTTAGTGCCACAAAAAACAAGATAACATATTTCGATGATAGAGGTTTCAATCGCCGGCGGACTTTCAAAGTGTAAACCGCAAGCCGTGAGTGTTCGAGGAGGGTCTTCAGGTATGGATGGTTCCAACGAGAGGACGGAGATTAAAGATAATCTCCAACTTCCGGTCTCCACATATGATCCAAGCTGTTCTTACTACTAAGCTCATGTTAGTCGAAATACCCTAGATTAGCATAGCCAGACTAACATAAATGTGGGAGATATAAGTATATGCGACCTACAATAATGCACCGCCTGACACGGACTTTTAAGAAAAAGGCCGGTTCACCGAAAAGGGTGATTCGCCTTCAGTCATTACAACATCGTACCCCGGCGCCCTCAAGCGGTTATCGGTTATCTTATTGCTCACATTATAATCCTTATTATTCGTGGAAAGTGAATTGTATAAATTGTTTTTAATATGTCCCAATACGACTTCTTGGAGCTGCATCTCGAGGCTGATATATCTCGGCCAGGGGTGGCCAGCTAACCTAGGGACTAATTCAACGACGACTTACACGGCTTTGCTCAGTCCTTAACGATGGATCACCAACAGTCAGTCAAAAATAGTTCGGATACTGGAGATGTGGAATCCGCGATCAACGTCGATAGTCCCAAACTCGAAAATGACAAGATCCGCGACGTTGGCGTAGTTACCCAAAATGACAACCAAACCGGAAGCGGGAGCACCAGCCCTCCGCAAATGAGCGGCTTGCCCTTCTACGTGGCGATGGGATCCGTTACCCTGGGCGTTCTCTTGATGGCTCTTAATAATACAGCTCTAGGAACTGTGAGAAAGACTCTGCGACATTCTTGGTCATCTATGTGCTTACACTTCTATTAGGCCATTCCCGCAATCACAGCAGAGTTTAATACCGTGGATGATGTTGGATGGTATTCTTCGGCGTCTCTAATAGCAAAGTGAGTTAGAAGTCGAGGGCGTATATGGCGTTTGACAATACGAAGCTGACAGGTCTAGCAAAGCTGTGTCATGGTACCGTTCGTTGGGAAAATATATAAGGGCTTTCGGATCAAGCTCGTATTTATTACCTTCATAATTATCTTCGAGATTGGATCCTTGGTTGCAGCGCTGTCGACTTCTTCCATGATGCTCGTCATCTCCAGAGCGATAAGCGGCATAGGGGGTTCCGGGATTCTCAACGGTAGTTCTACGATCGTCGCCGCCACCGTCCCGATAGCGAAGCGGTCGTTTCTAAACGGTATCATACTTGGTTGTTTTGCCGTGGGCCAGGCGGCGGGCCCTCTGATCGGCGGGGCTCTGACCCAGGGGCTAACATGGCGCTGGTGCTTCTACATGTAAGTCGGCTGTCGCTATTTTGTCGTTAATAATCGAGCTGATCCTTCTTAGCAACCTGCCCCTTGGCGGCCTGGTCGTTTTCCTGTTCGTATTTGTAGTCAAGTTACCTGTAACGAGGCTCTCAGAAAAGAACACATCTCTCCTAGAGCGAGTCCTTGACCTCGATTTCGTCGGCTTTGTCGTCTTTGCCGCAGCGTCCATAATGTTCTTGATCGGCCTGCAATGGGGCGGCACCAAATACCCCTGGAATTCGCCGACCGTCATTGGACTTATGTGCGGCGGAGTGGTAGCCTTTGTAGCCGTCGGATTCTGGTTCGTTTACAAGGGAGATTCGGCCTTGCTACCGCCTAGACTACTTCGCAGCCGCATCAGCATCATGATCACCATCACTTCGTTCCTGCAGAGCGGCGGGTCTATCAATTCGTTGTATTGGCTGCCCGTCTGGTTCCAAGCCATTAGAGGCGTGAACGCTCTACAGAGTGGTATAATGCTTCTTCCTATAATACTGGCACAGCTCTTTGCATCTGTGGTATGCGGAGCTCTTGTTCAGAAGACGGGCTATTACCTTCCGGAAGTCGTCGGAGGGAACGCGCTGGTGGCGATCGGAGCCGGTTTGACCTCAACCTTTTCTCTAGCCACCACCGATGGGGAAATAATAGGATACCAGATCCTGATGGGAGCAGGTCGTGGCTTTGTCTTGCAACTGGTGTGTAATAACATTTGTCTAACATCATCTATCTTTTTATAGTGCTGTGGAAAACTAACGCGTGCCTTGATTTAGCTTGTCCTTGCTATGCAGGCGAATGTGCCTAGAGAAGACGCTTCGATAGCATCCGCGTACGCTATGTTCTCTCAGCTACTTGGGGGCGCTATCTTTTCAGCTGTCGCGAAGACCATCTTCACCAGTTCTATAGGCACAGCCCTCGAAGAGTTTGCTCCCGACATCGATCCAAGCTTACTGATTAATACCGGCGCGACTGAGATAACCAAAGTTATTCCCCCGAGTCAGGTAGAAGGTGCTCTCCTAGCATATAATCAAGCGATTAATTATATATTTGTAAGACCACTGACTTCTCGCATGATATCTCATTCCGACTAACACATCTATTAGTATCTTCAACTCGCTGCCGCAAGCTGTGCATTCATAACCGGCTGGGGAATGGGATGGAAAAATTTAAAGGAGGTGAAACAGGAGAAAGAAGTTGTAGAAAAAGATAACGCTTAAGTAACGATACGAGGCTCTGGTATAGAATATAGAATAGCTATTAATGATAGATAGAGTAGAGATTTAACGACGAATAGGCCAATTAGATACCACTTTTATTGAATATTTAATTGATAGATAAAGTCTTGTCAGACGTAACTATATAATAGCATAACGACCTATATACTATTACGAAATTACCTTTTGGTGTAATGGTGTGTATTCGACAGGTCCTAGAAACCATTCCTAAATTTAATAAGACACCGCTAGCAAGCTTCATCTTAGATCGTCGAACTGCCTAATGTTCTTAAGTTCTCTCAGAAGGGAATCAGAGCCTCGATATATGACATATACCCTCTTTTACCATAAATGGTCTAGACTCGCCTAAAATTGGTAATAAAATTGCCGAGTTTGCATTGCTACTATGGATCGTTATTCAATTGGGTAATCGACAAGGGGATTCTCGCTAAGAAGTTACATCGTAGAAGAAGCTTAACCTCGCGACGGGGTCAATAACAACATCAAAAAGTAAAGCCGAAAACGTACAAATGTTTAAATCACCGGCTTAAAATAATGATGGAAGAGTACGACTTCATCATTGTCGGCGCTGGGCTCTCTGGAGTCGACGCCGCTTACCGCCTAAAGACTCAGCTGCCAGACTGCTCCTACACCGTTCTGGAGGCACGAAACGAGGTCGGCGGCACTTGGTCATTCTTCAAGTTCCCTGGTATCCGGTCGGACTCTCAACTTACATTATTCGGCCTTCCGTGGCGACCATGGATACATGATGTGGACATGGCTAAAGCGCATCTTATCAAGGAATATATAGAGGATGCTGCACGGGCTGAAGGTATCGACAAGAAGATTCAGCTCAAGCACCGGGTCACCGGCATCAGTTGGTCTTCGGAGGAACAGCGGTGGACTGTGGCTGTTAACGCAGACGGTCTCGCAAAGGAATATAAAGCTAAATTCTTGGTCGCCTGCTCGGGGTATTATGATTACGCCAACCCGCTTAAGGCCGAAATACCTGGCATCGAGAACTTCGAGGGCACGGTCGCGCACCCTCAGTTCTGGCCTGAGGACCTCGATTATGCCAATAAGAAAGTCGTCATCATCGGGTCTGGCGCTACCGCTATCACCATGTTACCTACCATGGCTAAGACGGCGGGTCACGTTACGATGCTTCAAAGAAGCCCATCCTATGTTATGAGCCTGCCACTATCGGACCCGATTGGGAAATGGACCAAGAAGCTTTTCCCAGAGAGCATTGCTCACTCACTCAACTGGTGGCGGTCTGTATGCCTGATATCTATTATTTCCCCTAGCTATATGAACTAACGCTCTGCAGATGTTTTATGCTGGAACATCTCTTTATTTTCTTTTGCCTCGACTTCCCTAATCTAGCAAGGAGGCTTATCGTACACGGCATGAAGAAACAATTGCCCACGGATATTGATGTAAACGTTCATTTCAACCCCAAGTACAACGTGCTTGAACAACGACCGGGGCTATGTCCAGATGGTGACTTTTTCCGAGCTCTACACCGAGATAACTGTGACATTGTCACCGACCATATCGAGACGGTCACGGCAGATGGTATTCTTACTAAGTCAGGGCAGAAGCTCGACGCAGACATTATCGTGACGGCCACGGGTCTTCGTAAGTATCGCGTTTTCTAATGTCCTACTAGACGACTGCCCCTTTTCACGTGTTCAACTGTAGAATACTAACCTGGAGAATTTCAGACGTCCACCTATTTGGAGGCATCACCCCGGTCGTCGATGGACGGCCTGTAGATATAGGAACTTGCTATTCTTGGAGAGGGGTCATGGTTACTAATATACCAAATGCTGGAGCCGTGATCGGGTATACGCTAAATTCCTGGACGCTCGGTGCTGATAGTAGTATCAAGCTGCTCATCAAAATATGGAAGCATATGAAGAAAACTGGCGCTACGTCGGTTGTGCCGGTCAACGCTCAATCCGACCTTGCTTCGTCTAAGCCGGTCGTAGGACAGAGCTCGACCTACTTTGTCATGGCGCAGGGTAGATTGCCCAGGATCACTGGTACATCGCCGGTAAGTTCCATCTCCTATATTCCAACTTTCGTTATTAAATTAAATGCTCATAACAACCCTACTTCTTTATTCGTCAGTACTGATTTTTCGATATAGTGGTATGGACGTACGAATACGATATATGACCATATAAAGCTGTGGTTTGGTAGTGTTACAAAGGGGCTGCAGTACACGTACCCATCAAAGAAGAATGATTGAGCGTTACCTACTTATCTAGGTAGGTAGGTAGGTATCCTCGTAAGATATGTAGACACTTAAATAAAGTTTACTCCAAAGGCCAATAATGATATAGGAGAAGCTCCCCGCAATCTCCATTCAAGTAACTTTGTGGAGGGGTAGTTAATAGAATTTATCTTATCGGACCTTTCATGTCATCATTTTGCATCTTTCTAAACCTTCGTGCTTGCAAGACTTTGATTTTTATTAAAGATCTACAAAGTTTAGTATTATTCAGAGCTTACCTTATAGGCACCTTAGCTGTCTCTACTACCAAATAGAACAGACTCCAAACATGGCCAACTTTAGGCCCGCATTGATAATAATAGATCTCCAAGAGGACTTCTGTCCTCCAGTAAGTATACCTATCTGGTTACTATCTGGTTACTATCTGGTTACTATCCGGTTACTATCCGGTTAGGTAGTTTTGCGGCTGCTGGTAATTAGCTAACTAACAAAGACTAGAACGGTTCTCTTGCAGTGACCAATGGTCGCGATATCGCGCCACTGGTTAATAAACTTCTAGCCTCCCCTTTCGTGATTAGGATCGCGACTAAGGATTGGCATCCGCATGATCACGTTTCGTTTGCGGCAAATCACCAAGGGAAAGTCCCGTTTGAGGACCTGATTACGATCGTGAACCCGTACAACGAGGCTGAGACATACGAGTCGCGACTATGGCCGGTTCACTGCGTACAAGGCAGTCCGGGAGCAGAGTTAATCCCTGAGCTACTCGTCAATCAGCTCGATATAGTTCTCGAGAAGGGAACTGATGCGCGCGTCGAGATGTACAGTCCGTTCTACGATCCCTTTAAGTCTCCACGAGTTTACGATAGTGGCCTCGTGCAGATTCTGAAGGAGAAGCAGGTCACGGACGTGTATGTGGTGGGGCTAGCAGCAGACTATTGTGTCAAGAACGCAGCGATTGATGCGGCGACAGAAGGCTTTAAGACCTACTTGGTGGAAGAATGCACGAAAGCCGTCGATCCTTCTGCATGGCCAGAATGCAGGAAGGAAATCGAAATATCCGGGGCTAAAGTTGTCAGCATGGGCGGACCTGAAGTAAGCCGACTGATGACAGCGCAGTGACAAGATGAAGCTGAAGGGCTGTTATCCAGCGGTGTAGATGTACGGATCCGTAGCCATTGCTGGAATTCTCCCTGTTTAGATACTGACGTACATAAGTCCCGTCGTACGGGCGCTAGACAACGAAGCCCGTGGCGGACTGATGGAAGTGAGCCTGTTAAGCTATCTCTGTATCATTATCTGTACATGGTATCATTATCTTCGCTGGTGGCTTTCTACGCGGGGAATGGATAAGCGATGGATGGTGGTACGAGAGACGGGAAAGAATAGGTCATGTGTCTCACATTTTTCCGTGTTGGTTTTGATACCATCCGGGTCGCTACCTAGGTTTATCTGTTGTACGAGAACATATAGTATCAATGGCTAATTCCCAAGACCGTCGCTATGGTTCGCGTTAAGGAAAAACGTGGTCGTTACAACCTGCCTTAGGTAGGTTGGGTACCCGTCTCTGCACGGTCTCTTCTACTAAGACTGTATACTTAGTTACTTAATACGCCAAAGCTCTAGTTGCTTCTTTCGCTGCTTATTTTATCGAGTGACTATCTAACGTTAAGTGCGCTTGAGTTTGTTTATTCGTCGTGCTAGGAAGCAAATGTGGGAGGCCTCTTTTAGTAATGGCCTCGATGGTTGTATACGTAGTTTAATTTAACTATATCCTAAAGCTACTGGTATTTGGACTTACTCTTCATATGTATTTAACGATATTAAGTAGCTTTGCTAGGGGTTTGTTGTTGACATGTCAGATTCCACCTTGCAATATGTAATTCAACCCTAGCTGTTGAGTTGTCAAGGTATCCATCCATACGGTGTTGTTGCTGTGGACTTATTACTCCCCCTTTGACCATGCTGTACGATGTATGTATTCTATCCCGTCCTCTTCTAGCCAATGCTTTTCCGCGTAAATGTGAAGGGATGGCGTTGGCAAGGTGGGTGAGATACATAGGTGGCTTGATTATCGGTCTTTTTGAGAGCTGCAGGTCCATGTGCGTACCCGGAGTTTTGGAATAGTTGCCAATTGAAGAAGAGAAGAGAAGTATGTTTATCAGTAACTAGTTAGTTAGTTAACTAACTAAAGAATTAGGATGTAAGAATTGTGTACCTAACCTAATATGGCTAGTAAATACTTACGTCCATGTGTTCTATTATGTAGTAGTGAGGTACATATAACAAAAGGAGGAGAAAATAAACAAGATGGGAATTAAGCTCCGAGTTAAGTTCTCCGAATATTGTGTAAGTGGTAGACAAGTAGAGCGGTAGGATGAACTTGTGGAGTTCCCACGTCTTTTCGACTCCGATAGTGCGGGTACCTGGAAGGTACGTACATTCATAGGTAGCTTTTAGTACCTTAGGTAATTTTTAGTACCTAATCGATAGCAGGCCAGCGCTCATAGTGGGACCTGTATGGGTCCCCTAATTTTGTGATTGCGAGTGATTGAGAGTGATTGAAAGATTCGAAGCCAGGGGATGTTGAGCTAAAGAAGGAAACCTTGAAATTTCTCTCTTCACCGCACCGATAATAAAAATCCCCACCAACTCCCCCCCCTAACTTGTAATTATTCTTCCAACATTTCTTCGTCGAACTGTTCTTTGTTCGTGGTCTCTTACGGTCGAGAGTTTTATCTCACTGTTGCCGTTGGAATTGGTATTGACATTGGCATCAATGCGTTCCTAAGGTTTTCTAGGGAAACTGCTCGTCTGTTTCGTCAACTCCAATTTTCTCAATAAATATCGACAATCCTCTAAGTCGAATATTGGGGTAGTCCACCTTTACTTCCTCGCTCCTTGCTCATAACCTCTCACCTCGACAGCTTAACGGCATCTTTAGCACCGTACTCCCTATAACTACCTAGACGGTCTGAGGCGACTATAGAAGTAATTATAGAAGTAATTGCTTCTATATAAAATACGAAAAAGGATATATTATTAGGTTCGTCTTGCCTTCGTTACCCAACATTAGACATCCCGGATCCGAGACACTATACGGACATCATAAGTAGAACTAAACTAATCTATACCTTAGAGGGATAAGCATAGTTGTTCAGCGATCGTCGCCAAATGCCTTCGCGGTAGTACTAACATGATTGCTTCCTCATTTCTTCCCTCCCGCTTTCGCGGTGAGCAACCAAACGATACACCAAACCCACCATCCAAGACGAATCAGAGAGTAACGCCGATCCTCCAGTTTTTCTCCAAGATTGCTTGCTTGCACCCGATCCATACCATTGTTATCGTTTCTTTGATAGCTAGCACCACCTACGTCGGCGTCGTCAAGGAGAGCCTATTGGATGTGACTAGAAGTGCGAGGACGGCGGATTGGCCCTCTTTAGTGGAGGGCAGCAGAAGCTTGCAGGCCGGCCCCGAAACTTCGTGGAGATGGCAGAGCTTCGACCCCGAGTCGACCATCCCTAAGGATGCCGACCACTTGGCCCTTATTACTCTGGTCTTTCCGGAGTCGTCCGAAGATGCGCCCCAGACTGCACCGTTGCCTCATATCGTCCCTCTCCCTCAGAACCTGAGCATCTCGCATCTGCCGTCAACCTCGAACTCCTTAAGTGCTTATTCCCAGGACAGCGCTTTGGCATTCGCCGTCAAGTATAGTGAAGCTGCGGAGTTCCTTGCAGCAGCACAAGAGATCCCCAACGATGTTCCTGGTCAAGAATCACGCGAAACCGAGTTAGGCAAGGAAGAGCAGAAGATGTGGATAATGAAAGTCGCCAAGGGTTACACTAGAGGAAGTGTAGTGCGATGGATTCACAATGCCTGGATAGAGTTTCTCGACCTTATAAAGAACGCTGAGACGCTGGATATCATCATCATGGTCCTGGGATATCTGTCTATGCACCTAACTTTCGTGTCGTTGTTTTTATCCATGAGAAAGATGGGGTCGAACGTATGGCTAGCCATCAGCGTGCTTTTCTCATCGACTTTCGCCTTCCTATTCGGTCTCAATGTTACTACTAAGCTCGGCGTTCCAATCAGCATGGTCTTACTATCTGAAGGGTTACCGTTCTTGGTTGTTACTATCGGGTTCGAGAAGAATATCGCGCTGACTCGGGCTGTCTTGTCCCATGCGCTAGAGCACCGAAGGCCCGAAGAGAAGCAGACCAATGGTGGTAAATCTGGCAAGCTCCTAAATCACTCGGATGGTATTATCCACTACGCTGTACAGCGCGCAATTAAGGATAAGGGTTACGAGATCGTCCGTGACTATGTCATAGAGATTTTGATTCTCGTTGCCGGAGCCGCCTCGGGCGTGCAAGGCGGCCTCCAGCAGTTCTGCTTCTTAGCCGCCTGGATACTCTTCTTCGACTGCATCCTACTCTTCACCTTCTATACCGCTATTTTGTGCATCAAACTCGAAGTAAACCGTATTAAGCGCCACGTGGAGCTGCGGCGGGCTTTGGAAGACGACGGTATCAGTCGCCGCGTTGCTGAAAACGTTGCTAAGAGTAACGACTGGCCTAGAAGAGACGCCAAAGGACAGGTTGATGTTCCTCTCTTCGGTAGCAACAGCGTCCCAAAGTTTAAGTTTTGGATGGTTATGGGCTTTATTGCCATCAATGTCATCAACCTCTGCACGATCCCCTTTAGGACCTCGGAGATTTCCAGCATCTCTTCGTGGGCTACTGGCTTGGGAGGTGTCGTTAGCTCTCCCCCTCTCGATCCCTTCAAAGTTGCGTCCAACGGGCTCGACGAGATACTTTACAACGCGAAGAATAACTCTAAGCCGACTGTAGTTTCTGTCCTGACACCCATCAAGTACGAATTGGAATTTCCTTCCATCCACTACGCAGAGGCACCCCTACCCATAAACAACGGCCACCTTGGTAAACGGGACAGCTATCCTCAACTCAACGGCTACGGGGTAGGCGGACGCATGGTTGGTAGCCTTCTAACCAGTCTGGAAGACCCGATCCTATCCAAGTGGATCGTGGTCGCTCTAGCCATGAGCGTCGCGCTTAATGGTTATCTATTCAACGTAGCCAGATGGGGCATTAGGGATCCGAATTTGCCGGACCATCCTATAGACCCGAAGGAGCTCGCAGATGCCGAGCGATTCAACGATACGCAGTCTGCAACGCTACCTCTCGGTGAGATCCAACCAAAGCAGTCGCAGCCAATGCCCGACAGACCTATCACTCCCGCCTATACCGATGATGAAAGCATTAGCCAGCCTCCCCCAGCTACTCAGTTAGCATCACTAGCCGCGCTGAGGACACAGAGTGAGGTAGACAGGATGTTATCCGAGAAAAGGGCGCACGAATTAACTGATGATGAGATTGTTGCTGTATCTCTGAAAGGCAAGATTCCTGGTTATGCATTGGAGAAGACCCTCAAGGATTGCACGCGGGCTGTGAAGGTTCGTCGAAGTATCATCGCGAGGACCCGAGCGACGGCAGACCTTACTGGCTTACTGGACCAGTCTAAGTTGCCATACGAGAACTACAACTGGGAACAAGTACTTGGCGCCTGCTGTGAGAACGTTATTGGCTATATGCCTATTCCTGTCGGTGTAGCCGGACCGCTCGTCATCGACGGTAAAAGCTACTTTATTCCCATGGCAACTACTGAAGGTGTGCTCGTCGCTAGTACAAGTCGCGGCTGCAAGGCTATCAACTCTGGTGGAGGTGCCGTTACGGTTCTGACGAGCGACGGAATGACCCGAGGACCATGCGTGCAATTCGAGACTCTCGAGCGCGCCGGCGCTGCGAAGCTCTGGATCGATTCCGAGGTAGGTCAGGCTGTGATGAAGAAGGCGTTCGATTCAACCTCGAGGTTTGCTAGATTACAGACGATGAAGACGGCTCTTGCTGGAACCAACCTCTTCATCCGATTTAAGACGACGACCGGCGACGCCATGGGGATGAACATGATCTCCAAGGGTGTTGAGCACGCGTTAAATGTTATGTCTACCGAGGGTGGGTTTAGCGATATGTCCATCGTGTCTCTGTCTGGAAACTACTGCATCGATAAGAAGGCTTCCGCAATCAATTGGATCGATGGCCGAGGTAAGGGTATAGTCGCCGAAGCCATCATCCCAGGTGATGTGGTCAAGGCGGTGCTGAAGAGCGATGTGGATAGCCTCGTCGAGCTTAACGTCGCAAAGAACTTTATCGGGTCTGCTATGGCTGGTGCGGTGGGCGGTTTCAATGCTCACGCAGCCAACATAGTTGCGGCCGTTTTCATCGCTACCGGACAGGACCCGGCGCAAGTCGTAGAGAGTTCAAATTGTATCACCATCATGAAAAAGTAAGTTCATTATCATACTAGTCTCGTTATTACTTCTCAAGCTAACTTGGCCAATAGCCTACGCGGGTCTCTTCAAATCTCAGTGTCGATGCCGTCGATTGAAGTTGGCACGCTCGGCGGCGGTACTATCTTGGAGCCCCAGGGTGCCATGCTCGACATGCTTGGCGTTAGGGGACCTCACCCGACAAACCCTGGAGACAATGCGGCACGCCTTGCTCGTATAATTGGCGCGGCAGTCCTCGCGGGAGAACTTTCCCTCTGCAGCGCCCTCGCCGCCGGTCACCTAGTCCGGGCGCATATGGCGCACAACCGTTCGGCTCCGCCAACCCGGAGTACCACGCCGGCTCCAGTTGCCAGTGGTGCAATGACACCTGTTGGATTAACTATGACGAGTTCAAGGAGTTCCGCTGCTCTTGATCGGGCTGCGGTATCGAGACGTTAAATGATAGTTTATCCGTTTCGTATCATTGATTAACTTAGGGGGGTAATGGAGGGTTTTAAAGAAGATGCGCTCCTTATAGAGCATAATGATGCATCGAGCTAGGCGTTTAGCGAAGTTACGTTTAGGTATATGTCTTGTGAAAATTAAGACGTCATGCGGATGGGTATGGTTGACGGAGGTATTCAACTAAGTCAACTAGGAGACCTAGATTCTCTTTTATTCGGATAAGAGGAGAGAGATGGCAGATGGAGATAATCAGCTAGGTAATGCAGTACCAGCAAGTCATTATCTACGCGGGGTTGCCACGGATAAAAAAGAAACAAGAGGCTCTCAGCTATAGACACCTAGAAAGACGAAGGGAATAGATACACATGCTACCTTGGACGGTCTTGGAACGAGCTCCCTATGGCGAAATGTTAGGAGGATTACTATCTCCTATTTTTGCTTAGTATATAATATTTATTCCGTCAATAGACAAGACTAATTTCTCGGATTTACTGTTATGATTGCCTATCTTATAAAAGCACTGTGGTCCATTAAGTTCTTTACCTCCTATTTCTTACCAAAATTTAAGGAACCGTCTCGTAATCTTTCATTTCTTGATATCCTCCTCGAGTTTCGCAATTCCAAGCGCCTTACGTAGAACAATTAATTACAATCTTCCCCCTAGTGCGTCCCTTCCTCAGCTTCTCAAAAGCCTTGGGCACGTCTTCGTACTGGAACACTTCATCGATAATAGCCTTGACCTTCCCTTCATCCATCCATTTAGCGATCTGCTCAAGGTCGGCATGGGTATTATTCGTAACGAGATACTGCCACTTTCTCTTGCCGCCGCCTAGGAAGGATGGTAGAAACTGTCTCGACATAATGGTGGTTACATTCGTCAAGGAAAACTCGCCGCCGATTTGCACAAATTTCCCTTCTGGAACTAGGAAGTGATCGGCTACTTTATGCAGATCGGCCGGCGTGCCGACGTTGTCGACGACTAGCTGGTAGACCTGGCCCTTCGCCTTTAGGACTTGACTGACGTTCTCCGTCGTGTAGTCGATGATCTCGTCCGCGCCGAGGCTACGGCATAACTCGGCGTTCTTGCCGGAGCAACTTGCCGTCACGTGGCACCCCAGGGCTTTCGCGATCTGGATGCCGAACGTGCCTGTGCCGCCGCTGCCGCCGTTCACGAAGACTTTGTCTCCCTCCTTGACGTTGGGCGCGATGCATTGGTATGCTGTTTGCGCTGCCGTCCCGATGCAGCTCGCGTCTTCGAGGGTCACGCCTTCGGGCACGGCGGCGCACCCGTCGGGGCGCGCGCATACGTACTCCCCCAGCGAGCCGTGCTTGCTAGGCGGGATCCGCCCGAAGACTTTGTCGCCGGCGCGGAAGGTGCTGACGGCTTCGCCGACTTGCGCGACGACGCCGGAGAAGTCCATCCCGGGCGAGGCGGGGGTGGGAATTAGTGCTCGCATGGCTACGCCTAGCTCGGGGAACTTGTAGTCGGCTGGGTTGAGGGAGCTGTAGTGTACCTTGACGAGGATGCCATCTTTGGGGAGGGGCGGGTGGAATGGTAGGGGTGCGTCGTTGATGAGCTGGATGTTCTTCTCGATGCCCCCGCGCGTTGAGGTGTATACCCAGGCTCTCATGGCCTGGGGAGTGGTTGGGGTCGTGGTGTTGGACATGTTGCTGTTTCTTACTTGGGTGGTGGATACCCTTGAGTTTGGTTAAAAGAGGTTTCTGCTACATATGTATGTAGTAATAACTGAAGATCATGAGATTGATTTCGGTTGACGTGACAGACAACTTGGATGTTAGACAGCCCATTGTTAATTTAATGTACCGGTACAATCACATGACGTGATATATGCCTACATACGGTATGAAGCTAATAGGATGATGTAATAATTGGAACATTGAATCTACCTAGCTTAATCTGGAATTATTCTATTAGACTTGGATTGCCCTTTTTATTTCTATGTTACCTAGATGGTTTGTTTAGGTAGGTTAGTTAGTTAGGTACTTGTAAAGTACTGCATATATGTAGTACGAGAGAACAACGTTGCGACTCCAAGAAGCTTTCTCTAATAAGAGATGCCGGCAGAACGATTCGGATATTATAGGCGGATGGGCCGGATACGACGAGCGGACCGTTTTTGATTTATGCCGATACGCTATGTATGTTGATCAGCGTGTGGCCTAATAGCGGTGTCGGTAGCGGTGCTTCTCTTAGGTGTTGGTCCGGTAGCGGTGCAAACTATCCGCGCATTATCTTGGGTTAAGCCGACTGCTTCCGGGTCTTCTTATCTTTATGTACTATCAACTAACTAGCCTAAACCTTAGGTATCTATGTAAGTAATTCCACTAGACCTAGTTTATCTTATCTGATCTACATAGTATCTTGGCTTAGGTTAAGCTAGCGAGTTTACCGGCCAAGCTTATTCTGTGAAATTGTATTAAGAATAGGCGGCAATTTCGACATGAATGGTCTTCAGCTTACATGCATTGATAGAGACGAAGCATTACATAGTCTTAAAATAATGTTTATAATTCCGCGACTAACCTTAAATTAAGGTCACCAGTGCATCCTTATATATACTTTATATGTAAGTGTTCGTCCTGCTGATAACTTTGTACCATAAATAGATAAGGTGGGATTAGATCCGAATCCCGGCTTTCGTTGGTCCGAGCTACGGATTTAAAGCGGGCGGCGTAAAGAAAATGAATTGAGATGTTAGAATTGTGACGTTAAGACAAACCAACCAAGCTAATCTCACCTAAACTAAACCCAGATCAAAGGGATTCTTTTCTCAATCTCAATCTCAATGCCCCGCGTCTAGCCAAGCCAAGCCACTTTCCACATTATTCCCGTCTCTCGCAGCCTCGACCCCAGAATATATTTATATATCTATATACCTAACCTACCTACTTATATAGAAGCCTGCCTATTCGCCTCCCCGCCTCCCGTTTCCGAGTTGATTGCGCGGTGAAGGAGATGTCTAAGGAGAAACCCAGCTGGAAGACGAATCCCTGTCCCTGCTGGATATTCTACACAATTACGGCATTAGGTTAGGTATTTCTATGAAAGAAAGGCCCACACCATCCCATCCCTCTCCCGGGGTGAGTCAGTAAGTATATCAATATCAGCGTATGTAGAAGAAACCTGTCGTTCTAAACTCAGCCTTGTCTTTGTAGGATTCTTAGCTAGCCCGCGTAATTATTCTCGAGTTGTACTATACGCCTCTTTATTCTAACATATTTGCTCATATTGACAATATCTACCTAAATCTTACTCGACCCTTACTGCTCGGAAGCCTCTTTGTCGCCGAGTTGCTGAGGAGGCTGAACCATATGGAAGTTGAACTATATGGGAATTGGTAAGCTCAAGAGCACCGCTCGCGGATCATCCGCATTATATACAGCCTACTTTTTACTTCTATCACTCGAAATAATTTAACTCCCCATGGAATCATCATCCCGCTCGTCCCCGAACGAAAACTCGATCGGCTCTCCCGCCGCTGTATCCGCCGCTGCGTCGACACCTCAAGATTCTGCGTCGATATCAAACTCCGCCTCTGTCGTTCCTGTACCCGGCGGTCCCAATGCCGCTTTTACGCCCTCGGGCCCTATCACGCTCGACCCGTCCACTACTCCCTCGTCCGTGCTAAATCCGCGCAGCTGCGTAACATGTCGACGACGGAAAGTTAGATGCGACAAATTTATGCCTTGTGGCAACTGTCGCAAAGCCCAGATCCAATGCGTCTTCCCGGCACCAGGTCGTGCGCCGCGACGACCGCGCGTGAAGGATCCAAATGCGCCGCCGAAACAAACGAGCGAGCGCGAGATCGAACTCATGAAGAGACTGCGAAAGCTGGAGAGCATAGTAGAGGATCTTAGTGGACAGATCGAAATAGAGACGGCGAGGCATCCCTCTCTTAGCGGTGGGACTTCGCCCGAGGCGACCTTAGATAACGCGCAGGAGAGAGAGCGGCGAAGGCAGAGCGGCATTGCATATAGCGAGAATCTACCTGGCGGCTATCCTCCGGTCGACCATGTAAAATTCGGCCGCTCTCAGACCGGCGACTCCGCTAACCAGACATTGAAGAGTCCAACTTCTGAGGTTAGCAAGCCCTTCGGGAGATTAGTGTTGAACGAGAAGGGAAAGACGCGGTACGTGAGCAGCGCGTTCTGGTCCAAGGTTAACGACGAGGTATGTTGGCTACATATTTCAAGGCCTCGGCGGATCGTATCATTGACTTATGCGATAGCTTAACCAGCTTCGAACCGAAACAGAGATGCTCAGCGATGACGAGTCCGAAGCTTCGGACGACGGTAGTAGTCCTGATGCATTGCACCCTCACCCAGATCTGATAGATCACCACGGCTTCGTTTTAGGCTATAGTTCTTCCAATGTTGACCTACGCAAATTACATCCCCTGCCGTCTCAGATACCATTCTTCTGGCAGGTCTACCAGGAGAACGTCGACCCGCTCGTCAAGATATTACATGTGCCAACTATGAACAAGATCATTCGTGAGCTAAGGAGTAACATGGAAGGTATCTCACCAGGGATGGAAGCTCTAATGTTCGCTATATATTATGCCTCTATCACCTCTATGGAAGATAATGAAGTACGAGCCCAACCGCGTAACTAGTGTAGCAGTTCAAGCTAATCGTTATATATATATATCTAGGTTAAGGTAAATTTTGGCGCCGATAAAGCGCAGCTTATTAAAAAGTATCGTTTTGCTACGGAACAAGCTCTCGCAAAGGCGAATTTCTTAGTTACGTCAGAACTAGTGGTAGTTCAGGCCTTTACCCTCTTTCTCGTGCTCGTCCGTCGGTACGACGATACGAGGTTCGCCTGGACGCTTACCGGTCTCGCGATCCGCATTTCGCAGTCGCTAGGAATACACCGAGAAGGGACAGAATTTGACGGCTTGAGCCCGTTCGACGTCGAGATGCGCCGTAGACTCTGGTGGGCGATTTGTATTCTCGACCTCAGATCAGCAGAGGACCAGGGTACGGAGCTGACGATTGCGGAGCGAACGTATGACACGCAATTTCCGCTAAATATCAACGACGCGGATATAACCCCCGAAATGACGGAATTCCCGGAAGAAAAACTGGGACCTACTGATATGACATTTTGTCTCATACGTTATGAAATCTGCGCTCTGGCTAGGAAGATACACTTCGCAACGAACGGGATGGCCCCGTGCCGTGCCCGGCGTACGGAAGATGAGCGCAACAAGATGCTCCACGAGTGCTACGAGCGGATTGAAACGAAGTATCTCAAAACATGCGGCGACAAGGACACGGATGTGTTGCATTGGGTCGCCGCCATGATTGCGCGGCTTATTATGGCTAAGATGAGTTTAATAATTTACCAGCCGATGTTGCTCCATTGGGGATCTCAGGAGGTCAGCAAGGAAATCCGACACCGTCTCTTTATGGCTTCTCTTGAGGTAGTCGAATATACACGGGTATTAAACTCGGAACAAAGATGTCGCCAGTGGCGATGGCTCTTCCAAACGTACGCGCAATGGCACGCCGTGGCCTATCTCCTGCTTGAAGTGTGCCGGCTGCCTTGGACTGCGTCGCTCGAACGTGCTTGGATCGTGCTTAGCGCGACATTCCAAACTCCCGATGTGGCCCAGCGTGCTAGGCCAGGTGTTTGGATTCCGCTGCGCAAGCTTATGGGGCAGGCGAGGCGTCATAGGGACGAGGAAATCCAGCGGCTGAGAGCTGATCCCGAAGCTGCACGGCAACTCGATTTGGACGAGCAGAAGAAGGCGCAGCCAGAAAGCTTCAAGCACCTGTCTAGTTCGATGCGAGGTGTTCTAGCCCAGGAGCAATGGCGCAAGCTCGTGGGAGTTAAAGGTCCCGAAAAACCAATGTTTCACATCTCGGATGTCACGGGCGGCGGCACACAGACGGAAAAGAAGGGACTTGTTCGAGAACGGTCGGATATGGAGGTAGCCCCGTCCGAGTTACAGTATGTAGACCACTTGATGTCTCAACCGTATCTTGACTCTCAAGACATCTTCTCGGTCGCTTTTCCGGGAAACCAAGCCTACCTTACTGAAGGGGGCGCTCAACCCCCAGGCGGATCCCGGCCAAACCAGGCAGCTCCCAGCGAAGCATTTGGCATAGCTAGTAACAATAACAATAACAATCAGCCATCAACGGGTCCGCCTCCGCATAACTTTCTAGAGGACAATCCTCCACCATGGTTCTGGGGCGGCGTCTGGGGCCAGTCTGCTCCGAATAGTGCGGCAGAGAACGCGCCAAACTCGGAGGACCAGGACGTTAATATGGATGTGGACGAAAATTTCAACTGGCAGAGTTGGGTAGACAACGGGCTCGCAATGGGAAGGGTTAGTTTTATGGGAGGGATCTAGGAATTTCTACGCAGACGCTCAATTGGTATATATGCTCCAATTAGATCGACGCAAGAATATACGGTAGCCTCGAGACGTCAAGTTACAGAGAGTTTGCTCGAATGTTAGAGAGGTTTTGGTGAGTTAGAACTTTGCTTGTTATATTGCCGGGTGAGGGGTCATTCTACTACTACCCTATCTTGAGACAAAGAGTGCGAAGGCAGAAGAGAATGAACGGTCGTGATAAAGTCGCGATGCCGTTCAGTGTATATATTGATACCCTACTCTTGGGCTTCAAGCTTTGAATATGAATCGAAACGTCGGGACTGGAATTGGCGTCCCGGCGAAGATACTCTACCATGAATAACAACACTATCTTCAGAATCGTAATCCTAGATACAAACACGCGCTATTTAAATTCTTCATATGCTTCAGGGGTAATTATCTACGAGTTTTGGCATCTATTATCCCGAGTCAACTTGATCGTCAGTCCTCCGGTGATCGGTTTCCGCGCTCCGTATCGATGACTAGATCAACTTTCGATCGCCGGGGGAATTCAGAACGAGATTTGCACTAACTGATTCACTAGCTGATTATATATCGCTGCTGATTTATGATTTGTCAGCGTTACCAAATCAATACATATCACCAATCTCAAGGGTCTTATAAATCCCCTGATGCCATTATTAACATGGTGTTTATTTTACTCCTAACGATCCATTCAAAACCCAATTAGAGTCCACCACACGGTCGAACTATCTCGCCGCGAGGTATATTGTTCGGGGGGTTGGACACGTCGGGAAACGGAGACAGGCTTCCGGATGATACCGGACAATTTGGATTATCTTGTGAGAATGCGGCAACTTTCTAGATCATCAAAATTGCAAATAAATAAAAACACCAGCTCCAAGCGCCTCGTATTTTGAACTAGACAATGACTCTCTAGACTCCTATACTATTGAATACATATAGAACAAGTTACTTCAACACCATATGAACATGTCACACAACGTACTAATAACTGGCGGTTCCGGGTACCTCGGCGGAGACCTCCTTGCTCGGATGGGCGCTGCGAACCTGCCGACTTACGGAAAGTTATTCGCATCCGTGCGGACAGCAGAGCAAGCAGAGGGCGTCCGACAATACGGTGCCCAGCCATTGTTTTTTAATCTAAAGGACAGGTCGGAAATCCGGACCACCGTCGTCGACCACGAGATCACGGTGGTTTACTATTTGATCGATGCGGTACAACAGGAGCCTCCTTTATTCTTCATCGAAGCGCTCGCCGAGGTCAAGAAAGCGACTGGACGTACCGTTCATTTCTTACATGTAGGTAGCTCGTTATAGATGGTGTTGTTCAAATCTAATTAGGTGTGTTGCAGACTACCGGGGCCAAGCTCTTTTCCAGCCATGCGGATGCCCCGATCGACCGGCCCCTTCTGGACACAGATCCGCAGTTGTACGATATCCAAAAGGCTCAAAGTCCGAAGCTTAATATAGCACAACAGGTAAGCGTATATTATAAGGGATTTCCTGTTTTGCATAGCTAAGCTCGAAATAGGGCGTTAGAACCAACTGCGCGGTGATAGAAGAAGCTGAGAGACATGGGGTTCACGGTTATGTCTTTGTGCCCTGTATCGTGTGTAAGTCATTTCGCGGAGCTTGGAAGTCTGGAATCCTATACGTCTATTGCTCCATCACACATGCCTACTAAAGGTACTCGGAACCTTCTAAATTTATCTCGTTGACAATATCTATACAGACGGGAGAAGTAAGGGATTTAGCGACCCTGTTTCCACCCTGCGACAGATATATATGATTGTGCGGTCCGCAAAGAAATTGGGACGTGTGTATCGCGTTGATTCTGACCGACCGGTGCGTCTATAGACACCCCTCGCAACTTATAAATAAATACAGGATTCTAACCGCGAAGGAGCAGACCTGGCCTGTATGTCACATACTCGACAATACTACGGCGTACATAGAACTCCTGCGCAAGATCCTAGCCGATGAGAACCCAAGCCACGGCAAGAATAGTTATTACCTTGCTGCCCCGGGTAGCGTTGCGGTAAGTACCATATGGCTGTTAATTAGCTCCCTAGGTCTGAGAAAAGGCCATAAGCGGGGTTTGTTATCAAGGCTTTGTCCTCGGAATATATACGACTACGGATGCTAATCTAGTAATGCTAGTGGGACGACCTATACGACGCAGTAGCTGCCGCCCTCGTCAAGCGCAACATCATCGCAGATAGTTCAGTTGCTCTGGCAGATGACAAGATTCTTGAGGATATGGGTGCTGCGCTTGGGATCCCGAAGGAGATGGTGCCTATTCAGTTAGGCGGAAAGTAAGTTTCTCCTCATATTTTTCTATACCTACCTAGCCCAAATAAATCCTCTTCGCCTGCCTACTCACCTGCTTGCCTATACTGATGTGAGTTCTGTTGTTACCTAGGTGTACTCTCACGGCTCGGCGTGCCCGTGAGGAGTTGGGTTGGAAACCGGTTTACCCAGCGGAGCATATCCTGGAAGCTGCTGACGGTGAAGTCGAGTGGATTCTGGAGCATTTGTAAGACTGAGACGTATGCTTATCGAGTTATATATGCCTTGGGAATATGTACTATGGGTTTTGGCTATTGCGACCCCTTTTCTGATTTCGTCTAATTTCAATCCATTCGTTATTGTGGTTAGATATATTGAGTCTACTGAACTTGCGTAGGCCCGTTTTCAACGATATATACTGGAATAACTAATACAATTTGAATATATACAACCCTTCAAGCGCTCGAACAATTATTGGCTATTGGAGGGGTTTGAAAGAATGTACCGTGGCTATCAAACATATTGCGATTTTAAACCATACCTAGCATCTGTTAAGTATGACGTTCCAACTGCGGTCGTTCGAGAATATCTATAGTCAAGTGTTAGTCCGCACCTACCGGAATCAACGCTGAGATAGTAAACACTTACTTGTCCATGAGTGTTTGTAGTCCAGCTGTTACCGCCGTTATAAGTGCTCCGCTGGCAGTTGATCAAGACCTCAACGGCATTACTGTGTAACATGTTAGACTACCTGGTATCAACGCTCTCTTAACATCGAAGGACTTACTCGGCAACAATGGAGCAAGGGTTATGCAATTGGTTACTAGAGTCGTTGCATAGAAAGATACCGGCGCCAGCATTACAACTGCTGACAGTACACCCGCCAGCCCCAGGACTTCCGGGAGGTGCAGCGCAGTCCCCGTTGGCAATGCTGTACAGATATCTAACGCCGGCGCCGATCGACTCGGCGTTGACGTCGTTCCCGTAAGCGCATGTCCAGTCCTGTAGTAAATGTCACGTATTAGTCACGTATTAGAAGAAAAGAAACGCAACGGGGGTTAAGAAATTGGTGAGGAATTAGGTAGACATGCATTTGACGTTGTGGCCCGTTTCTTAATGGGCTCAAGATCCCGCCTCTTCACTGTCGAGTGAGGGCTATTCAAACCCAGCTCGTTATCATAATTCGGATTGATTCTTGTAATCTGCGTATAGATTTCCTGCGAAACTGGATTAGTAGGACTCCAAGGTATACCGACCGTTGGGACTTACCTCTGCGGTGCCTGTGATAGACACAGCAGGCTCGCCTGGCTTGACTTGGCCTGTCCATGTTATCTTGGACACTGCAAAGTCGTTAGTTCCAGCGGAATTCTCAGCTGGCAACGCCTATACATCTATATTAGCGACGAGGACTTAGGCTTGGAAACGAAATCATTAAGCCATCGACGTACGGTGGATGCTACAGCTCCGGCGAGAAGACAGACAATTGTAGAGAACTTCATGTTTGGATTATGAAATACCTACTTGGCCTTATTCCGACTTACAAAGAAACCTCGAAGTAAACACCGACCTCCATGGTAACTTTGATGCTATATACTATCATGGCACAATATAAATCCTAGCAAGGATGCCGAATCGCTAACCGAAACAAGGTCACCCTACTAGTCTCCCTTTTATTTAATGGCCTTAATTGATTAGGCAAGTAACATTATGCGAGATCCAAACCGACGACTCCGGACTTATTATCAACCTCACTTTAGTTCTTACAACACTAGATTATAACTATAGATACCTTAGGTAGGTAGCCATCCTAACGTCGCCTTGCCGCATGATCTTGGAGCCATCGCGGCTTTAAGCCCTCATTAGACTCGGCGATATATGGAGCTGCTATTGGCGGGTCATAACCCCAGGCGTGAGATGTAACGTAACCAATCACCGTTTGTGAAATTATGAAGTTGTATGGTCCTACAATGGACTTTTTCCATTCTCCATTCAGCTAACAGGGGCAAGATAAATTTGTCTACATAAATCTAGGTATCAGGGGCTCAAGCTATGATTGAAATTAAGCTTAAGTTGGATTAAGTTAAAGGAAGCTTAACTAATTGGATAATAAGTTCAAAAATGTGGCGCGATATATTACCACCTACTATTATGGGTATGGCGACTTGTTCAAAGACCCTCCGTTCAGGATCGCCCTGCCCTGCCCTGCCCTGCCCTGCCCTGCTGGGCAAATCCACGTAAGCTTTTACCACGAGGTATTTTTGGCACCGGCTTTACGGCACAGCGTTCAACGTGGCAATGCTCGAACGTGTTCGGGCGCAAAAAAGATCGTCCCGGATCGTCGATAATGATAGATCTTATATCCTTGTTATGCAATAAATAATACGCCGTACTGAAAGCGTTTACCTAATCCAATCCAATCCCAATGTAAGTAAACATTTCATAAAATCATCGAATACATAGGTGCTTGCTTACTTGCCCAATGCGCTGGTTGGATAGGTACATAGGTAACTAACTAACTAACTAACTAAAGTGGGCATCGTGTAGACGGTAACGTATGGTACTCTATTCCTGTAGAGTTCTGCCGACGACGGCACTTTACAGGAGAGAAGGTAAAGCCGATGTGATGTTGGGACGGACATCCTGCATGACACGCGAGGCGAGCTACGATTCTGCGCAGGATAATTAACGCCGGACAGCCTTAGCCTTGATGTTTCAGAACCTTCGTGGCTTGTTTAGTTCCATTTTTGTAAGCTGACCCCATGCCCAGCCATGGTTCCGCCATGGGCCATGGGCCATGGCATGGCATGGCATGGTTACATATGGAGTAAGTTTCTAGGCGAGATTCCAGTTAAGGGGAGGACCCATCTCCAAACACGCCTCCTGAGCTCAAGCTACAATAACCTGACAGTAGCAGTTGCAATTTAGTCGCTTCCGGCTTAGCTCGGGCTGAATCCACCCGGATCCGTAGGAAATATCCATATCATGTATAAGTTGCGGTGTCCGCAGACCAAAGCCAGCATGCCGTGCCAGTCGTGTCAGAAGCGCGCGTATGTGGTGCATTGGATTCACGCGCTGAAATACTCGGAGCCACGATGTTGTTCTCAGCTTTCCCAACATTTTTGCTAGCTTCCCTAGCCTCTGTCGCCCGGGCTCAATACCCGAACCCCGGCGCGTGCTCCGGAGAATGCTTCACCCACGACCCCGCCGTCGTGAAGCGCGCGGATGGCAAATATTTCCGGTTCTCGACTTTGGACTTGATAGGCATCTCGACTGCGAACGATCTGTCGGGACCTTGGACGCGGAGCGGTAGCGTAATTCAGGGCGCTAGTGTTATTGATATGCCAGGGAACAAGGAGGTAAGCGTTGGGTAGTCTCCTATATCCTAAGAAGAGCATCTTACTTAATATACAATTCGATGTAGTTATGGGCCCCTGACGTAGTTTATATTCGGGGGATCTACTACTGCTTCTACTCGGTATCGACCTCTGGGAGTCACCAGTCGGCCATCGGTTACGCAACTTCTACCACCCTAGAATCCGGGTCTTGGAAAGACCAGGGAATTGTAGTAACCTCATCAGGTAGCAGCCCATACAATGCCATCGACGGGAATGTCGTCAACGGCACGGGTCCCAACGAATGGTATATGCAGTGGGGTTCATACTGGAATAACATCTACCAGGCAAGAGTATCCATCAACGGCGAGTACGTCTTCAGGTCGGGTAACGAACACCAGATTTCGTACGAGCCATCAGGAAACCACCAAATGGAGGGCGCTTTCATCTGGAAACGCGACAATCTCTGGTACCAATTTCTGAGCAAGGGTATCTGTTGCGTTTACCACCCGGACACGGACCCGATCGACCAGGTCTATCACATCACGGTCTGTCGAAGCGACAACCCGGCCGGCCCCTATACAGACAAAGACGGCCGTGCCTGTACCAATGGCGGTGGGACAACCGTGCTCGCTAGCCACGGAAACATATACGCTCCGGGTGGACAGGGAGTTTTCCACGACGACGCGCATGGCGACGTTCTCTACTACCACTATTGTGAGTATCTACTTATAATTTAATACCCGAAGCAAGTCTATATTTATGCTAACTTACCTACCTATAGTGGATCGCAATGTTGGTGTAGATTATCCCCAGTCTAAGTTTGGGTGGAATGTGATAAATTGGGTTGACGGATGGCCAACCGTAGTATAATCTACCAGCATATAATTTTGCCATTTGGTAATCTTGTATATATTGTATATATCAAATCCTGAATATCTGATTTCTTTGAAACACTTTGAGATGTTATTTCTTACATTGGTCATAAGTTGATTGCTTGAGAAATAGACATACTCGAAAGAGTCCCACCATGGGACCGCGCCCATGCATAGCCAGGGTGATTGTGTTATTGGCGAGATGCTATGCTCATATTATCTCTGATACGAAAGGACTAGCCGCGATAGTTCCTAGCATATGCCCATATCTTCTCTTATAGGCGATTACGCAATTTAAGGCCGCGAGGCTTGTGGGTAACTATCAATTCGGAATTCGGAGCTCGGGGTACTACTATATCGAGGAGAACAATTACGCTGCTTAGCTGTTTTGAGATAGCTAGACCCTTGCAACTCTGCCTTGTTGACGCATCGAAATCTAATTGCTGATGGAACCCGTAAAATGATATTTATATATGATTACCATGTAGTTCCCTATATCTTTTGCAGCAATATCATCTCTATATTGTGCGTGTAAACCCAGTTTGGACTGGAAGTCTTCCGTTCAAGATGCCTTTCTCCACCGGGGAGGAGAACTTGCTTCAGCTGAACCAAGAAGGCTTCGACTTCAACGTGCAGTTTGAGCAGCTGTTTTTCTCGATTATACCGTCTGTACTATTCATTACGGCGTCATTATGGAGGACGTTTTATCAGGCACGGAAGCCAACCGTAGTGAATGCACCAGCTTTTCAACTCATGAAATTGGTAAGTATTATACCTATATGAACGTGTAATCGAGGCATAGCCGCTAAACGACTTCAGGGTGCTATCACGACTTATGTTGGACTTGAACTCTCACTTCTCATTCTAGTCGCAGTGGGTTCCTTCCATGTGACTAGCATGTTTATAGCTTCCTCGGTCTTTAAGCTTGTGTCGGCGTTATTCATGGTAACACTTAGCCTCGTCGATCACAGCAAGAGCCCGAGACCTTCCGTGCTCCTGAATAGCTACTTGTTTCTGACCCTCCTCCTGGATGCGGCTCAAGCAAGAACGCTATTTCTGGTATCGGAAGACAAGCCCGAACTTACTTATAGCAGCATATTCTGTGCTGCGATGGTTCTAAAGGTTGGAATATTGCTACTAGAAGCCCAACGGAAATCGAAATGGGTCTGCTGGGACGAGAAAGAGCATAGTCCTGAGCAGACGAGCGGGATATTTTCCCTCGGGGTCTACTTCTGGCTTAATAGGATCTTCATGGAGGGGTATAATAAAATCTTAACGATAAACGACCTTTACCCCCTGGATAGCTCTCTGGATGGTGGATTGCTCCACGAAGAGTTCTCTAGAAACATAGACTATTCGAAACTGAAGGGCGACAAGTTTGGTCTCGCGAAGGTGCTAATGCGCACATTGAAGGTCCCTCTCATGCTTCCTATATTCCCACGCCTGGCACTTCTCGGCTTTACGTTTTGCCAACCATTTTTTATCGAGAAGCTCTTGGAGCGCCTGTCGGAGCCTGGTGTTGACGCAAACGTCGGATATGGTTTCATTGGGGCCAGCATACTGATCTACTCGGGAATCAGCATCTCTACGGCCCTCTACTGGTGATATAAGCTTGTCAAAGATTTGTTAGTAAAAGCTATGACTTACACATAAATATAGGTACTTCCATCACCGAATGCTCACCATGACGAGGTCAATCCTTGTCACCGAAACATTCATAAAGGCTACAAAAGCTCGCATTGGAACCGGTGACGATAGCGCGGCGCTGACTCTGATGAGCACCGACATAGAGCGGATTAACATGGGCTTCAAACCTCTGCACGATATGTGGGCGAGCTTTATACAAGTCATCATCTCCGGTTGGATGTTGTACAACCAACTCGGGATAGTATTCGTGGCACCGATCGGAGTCGTTGTAATCTGCTTTACATGCTTAGCCGTCGTTATGAAGTTTACGGGAGACTCGCAGAGGGCCTGGATGGCAGGAGTCCAGAAACGTGTTGGCATGACGGCCACGGTCATCGCTAGCATGAAGAATCTAAAGATATCTGGCCTCTCCGAGGCCGTTAGCGATTTCGTACAGAATCTCCGCGTAGAGGAGCTGGCAGCCGGATCTCGATTCCGTAAGATAGGTATCATTGCAGCACTTTTCGGGTACATCCCGCTTCTGCTCGGTCCACCACTCACGTTCGCATTTGTGCAGCGAACGCTGGACGCCGCGAGGATATTCACAAGTCTTTCGTACCTCTTGCTCTTGACGAACCCGCTGTCGCAGGTTTTCCAAAACATCCCCCAGCTGCTCTCCGGACTGGCCTGTTTAGGACGAATTCAGGCTTTCTTGGAGTGTGAGACTCGCCAAGATTTTAGAGAAGTCCTTGCTGATATGAGACGAAATTCAGAGAAAACCCGGGCAGATACTATTCCCTTGTCCGATTCGGAATTGGACTCAGCGCATCCCATCGTCGTCAGAAACGGGAAGTTTGGCTGGGAAGCAGGCAAATTCGTCTTACAGAACGTGAACGTTCAAGTTTCCAAGTCCTCACTCACCATCGTCGTCGGACCAGTCGGCTCGGGAAAATCTTCGCTCTGTAAAGCACTCCTCGGGGAGATTCCTTTCAGCGGAGGTAGCGTGGTTTTAAGCACCAGGTTCCCACACGTTGGATTCTGCGAGCAAGCAGCATTCCTCTCGAACGGGTCGATAAGAGACAACATCGTGGGATTCTCTACATTTGATGAAGAGAGATACACCGAAGTCATCGAGGCTACGGCTCTAACATTCGATATTGCTACGTTACCACAGGGCGATAGAACGAATATCGGATCAGACGGGATCACGCTATCCGGGGGACAGAAGCAACGCGTTTCTCTCGCGCGGGCGCTGTATTTGCAATCTGATCTCCTAGTGCTGGACGATATCTTCAGCGGCCTGGATGCGGATACCGAGGAACAGGTTTTCCGACAAGTCTTCGGCCCAGATGGATTAATCAGACGGCGACGGTCTACGGTCATATTGTGCACTCATAGCATCAGACACTTACCTGCGGCCGATTACATCATAGCACTCGGAGACGGTACAGTCGTCGAGCAAGGTAGCTTCGAAGAACTAATGACCCGTCAAGGCTATGTGCAGCGCCTAGGATTGAGTAGCCCTTCTGATAGCGACTCTTCATCTGAGAAGTCGACATCAAAGAAGAGCAGTCGGGAATCTAAGGCGCCGCTGCTCCACGCAATAACCAATGCATCGTCCCTCGTGCCAGATACCGATGGATCGCGGCAAGTTGGCGATAAAACTGTATATAAGCATTACTTCAAAAGCATGGGGTTGCTCGTAGTAGGAAGCAGTTTTTTATTCGCTTGTCTCTGGGGGTTCTTCACGAACTTTCCAATAATATGTGAGTCGCCCCCTTTTTTAGATGGCGGGATTCCATCCTTCTTGATCGTATAAAAACCCTCGGCCAGGCCTATCTCCAAGCCGAACTTCGGGTATCATTGCTAATTACCACTATTCATTAAAGGGCTCAAATATTGGTCTGATGATGTATACTCGGAACACCCGTCTCACACGTACGCTTATTACGCAGGGATATATGCTTTACTTCAAGCTTGCGCCTTGGTATCGCTGCTTCTCCTTGGAATTGCGGTTATAATTGTCTCCGTCACAAGAGCAGGTTCCAATCTCCACCGCGACGCCCTGAGAACGTTGATCCGAGCACCGTTGCGCTTCTTCACTGCAACAGACACCGGCATCGTTACTAATCTGTTCTCGCAAGATTTGAATCTTATAGATACGGAGCTACCGAATGGACTATTGAACACATTATTCTGTGTAAGTTTATGATACTGTATTTCTACTTGTCTGGATACTTAATTTTCTGATACATAAGTTTAGGTCTTTCAAGCAATGGGACAGGCAGCTGTCATGCTCACTTCGTCTCCGTACATGGCCATAAGCTACCCGTTCCTCGGCGTCCTACTGTATATAGTGCAAAGATTTTACTTGCGGACATCTAGGCAGCTGAGATTAATAGACCTCGAGGCTAAGAGTCCTTTATAGTAAGCTTATCATCATGAGCCGGCAGACTGTTTCGTTCAATACTAATATGAGTTCTCTTAGTACGCACTTCCTTGATACTCTTAAGGGCATTACAACTCTGAGAGCCTTCGGTAAGTGGCACGCGGAGTCGCCTGCGATACCATAAAAATCTGCGACATTTCGAGTTGATATTGCAATTTCAATCCATATAGTCCCAGTACCAAAGCTGACAGGATGTTGATAGGCTTCCTTTCCGAAGACGTGCGAAAGAACGCCCGCCTAATAAATTCCAGCCAGCGCCCCGCATATCTACTCGTCATGGTCCAACAATGGCTAAACCTCGTCCTCGACCTCGTAGTAATGGTGATGGCAGCGGTCCTAACTACTCTCGCCGTCCGTCTTCACTCAAACTCTGGCTTTGCCGGTGCTTCCTTGGTCACACTCATGAATTTTGGGGAAAACCTTTCAGGCATCGTCATATTTTACACTAGGTTGGAAACTTCTATCGGAGCGATAGCCAGACTCAAAACATTCAACGAAGATGTCAGGCCGGAAGATAGAGATGAAGAGGATATTGTCCCTCCTGAGCAGTGGCCACAGAGCGGTGAGGTGGAATTGAAAGGAGTGTCGGCGAGCTACGGGTAAGTTGAAATATTACGGCGGAAAATATTACGCTATCGAAGCAAAACTGACACATGGGAGCAGTGCGGAAGATGGAATTGGAAACGAACCAAACCTCGCCCTTCGCGGCATCGAACTAAAGATCAAATCTGGAGAAAAGGTCGCTATCTGTGGTCGCACCGGTAGCGGTAAGTCGAGCCTCATTGCTCTTCTTCTCAAGCTCCTCGACCCCCTCCCAGAGATTTCCGGGGACGTGATAATAGATAACACGCCACTCCGGCGTATAGACCGACAGACGTTACGTCAGCGTATAATTGCAGTACCCCAGGAAGCCGTCTTCTTGCCCGACGGATCCACATTCCAGGCCAACTTGGATCCTTGCGGTGTCTCAACACCGGAGGTATGCCAATCCATTCTTGCAGCTGTTGGATTATTGCAATTCGTCCAAGAGCGAGGTGGCCTTAACGCAGGTATGAGCGCGGGGACTCTCAGTGCGGGGCAGAGGCAGCTATTGTCTCTCGGGCGCGCTCTACTGAGACGGCGCGTCCGGGCGCAAAACCTAGGAATAGGGGGTGGTGGCTCCGAGGGTGGGCTACTGCTGCTTGATGAGGTGAGCTCGAGCGTAGACCACGAGACGGAGCGTTTGATGCAAGAGATTATCAGGAACGAATTTAGGGACTATACAGTTATCGCTGTTAGCCATAGGCTCGATATGATTATGGATTTTGATACGGTAGTTGTTATGGATACGGGAAAGATTATCGAGGTTGGTAATCCGATGGTGTTAGCTGGGAAAGGGGAAACTAAGTTTGGGGAGTTGGTGAAGGTAGGGGCTAAGTAAAAGAATATATTTTTAGTTTAGGTAACTATTTGACGTTACGATCAAGTAAAGTAGCCCCGTACTGAAGTTTCTCAACGAATAAGTAAACATGGGGATGAGCAAGTAGGATATCTTGAAGCACAGAGCTTTTAAGAGTTCCACCGCAAATACCAAAAAGCAATGACGATACCAACAAGTAAGGCTAACCGAACATTAGGAAAGCTTATCCCTATATGTACCTATAGGGTCGGGACTCACGGGTAATATGGGCCATACGTTGTGTGGCGCGAGCCAACCTGCTTCAATGAATCCTACTTAGGCAGTCTGAAGTTACCTGAGATAATACGGGGGAACACAGTCGCAAACCCAAGCTATAGGATGACTCCCTAACTAAATGAATCTATCTATCCTCAACCCCAGCGTCCAGGCAGCCAGGCAACCCCCATAACAGACATTCCCCCAGAGAGTCCCATCTAGCAAATAGACAGCATCACGAACCCCGGCGCCTCGATCGTGTAATCCACCACTCCTAATATTTCGAAGGATCACATCAAACTCCACGTCACGTGCGAAAATGCAGGAGCCGAAGAGAACAATTCTAGCGCGTGCCGGTTAACGATGTAAATACCTGAGGCGCACGCAAATACCTTGTTTACATAATAAGTCTGAGAACTTCACGACCGGGGATAGGTACCTTGTTCGGTGCCTGATGCCAGCCAGGAAGCGCAGCCCTGTCCTACGCGCAATGGGTGTATTATCTAGACGAGGCTTGTATATATTGAGAACGAACGCCGATCCCCCGCCGCTCAGCTAAGCATGGGGTTATAGTTCGACCGTTGCTTATAATTGGACGTCGGGTTGTGTACCTATCTAAGACGACCTGGGTACTTAAGATGGATTTCGCATGCATCAGTATAGTTAGGTACCGCATCCACTAAGAAACAATTGATTCTAGGGCACGGACCACAGTAATCAACTATACGATATTTGGCAATGATTTGAGCACATCTTGTTGTGGGGTGCTTTAGCGAAAGCCAGATGAGGTTTAGGCCATTACAAATATAGTGTAGTTGAAGCCCGTGGTCCGTGCCCTAGAATCAATTGTTTCTTAGTGGATGCGGTAGGTAGTTAGGTAAGTAACTCGTCAGCCAGTAAGTACATCGCAGCGTCTGGAGGATCTATCCCTAACATAAACCAACGGCGAAGCGATACATATGTATCGTGCCTTATACCGCGCCGTTAAGCAGTGCAGCGGGTTTCGTTCCCCGCCCCTCTTACAGCGTGCTGCAAGGCCGCGGCGCTGCGTGGGCGATCGCAGCGCAAGTGGACTTGGAATATCTTGGTTAGGTCCCTCGATATTCTACTTTTCTTGTTTTCAACCTGGTCCTTTTTTTTGTCTGCCATGTGGCTTTCATGTACTTACTATTGCTATAAGGCTGAAGAGTCTGGGGTGCGATCGATGCACGAGTCGGATATTCGGTACATACCTTATATATTAGTAGGTAGGTATATGCTGTCTTGTTATATGAAGACACCATCTCCCCGCATTCCGCGGACGGCCCGTTATACATGACCGTCGCTGTGGATGGATGGGTGGATAGATGGATGATAGAAAATTCTACGAGGTAAGCCAGTGTAGTGCAGCCTGCTTTGCCTCGGGTCACACGTCGGCGGCGTTGGCTTTTCTCTGTCGTCCTCCGTGATACGGCAGATCAGACAGCACGAATCCTATGCTATATGTAAGATGCATACGAGTTGGGGGTCAAGTGAAGCCTGTTTGGTTTTGGGGGGATGAATTATCGAAGAAGAGAAACAAAATCCATGTCTCGATTAATCAATAGTTATGTAGGTACATACAACATTTCTTGGAGAAAATATACCAGGAATATCCCAGACAGCGCCCCAGACACCCTATCAGGGCAACGCGCTGATTAGCCCGGCAACCCACGTGGCGAGGGATAAGGTTAATTAATACCTTGCAAGTTGCGCGCGAATCCTTTGGACCCCCCTGGCCTCCACGTCCCATCATTATCTACTATGTATGCATGTACCTATGTGTGTACTACTTAGAAACTTCGGCGATAGCTTGTCTTACAGACAGATCGATTTCGTTCCTACGTCTAAAAATACGGGATAATCATGTTTCCTTGCTTCGTCTCGCACCTAGTCCGCAGGTCTGTCTGGCCTGCAGTGTGACGCTGAAAAGACTCAGATGCACGCAGGGAGGGTTGCAGCAGACGATTACATGTAATTAGTGTACGCTGTAGGATGTGGTGCGAGTTGAGCACAGCAGCAGTTTCGTATCTTGCAGCAGTAGCAGTATCACTCTTAACTTATAACCTGCATACATAGAAGTAAAAGTGTTGCAGCCGCTTTTAGAATTCAAAATTCTTGCTTTTGACCTCCGGTTTTTTCTCGTCGTCGACTTCGATGATGATGATGAGGATGAGTTCGTAATTTGTCTACTGCGCCGCTCCGTTGCGGGTACATCCAATACCTCGGGAAGACTGATCTCACGCAAACAGCGGAGCCCTCCTTCTATGTAGTTATATGGAACCCGAGTTCAGCTTCGGGTGGTCGGCACCCCACCAGAGATACATCTTCATCTTCTCTCCAGCAATGAGGTACCCAAGGTATGTATGTAGATTAGGTACGCAGATCCGGGGGGCCAATCTTAACCATTGTTGCTCAGAGATGAAACTAGACATGGGAGTGGAAGCGATAGCACGAGAGAGGGAGGAAAAGAGACCTAATGATAATTTGACAGGTATTATACTTGTAGGATTCGTTCCCCGGTCGTAGTGGGATGGGAGAGGCTGCAACTCGCCCGTGGAGATGTCTTTGTTCGATCTTCACGAAGCATTCGCCAAAAAGTCATGTCGATCCCCAGATTTTTCAAAGACTTAAGTTCGTATCCTCAGACGCGGTAATATATGCGTGTTTCTCATAGAGCTTTTCTCCAAGCAGGGAAACGAGGCGGCCTGCCGTTGCGGGAGATGCGGGATGACATGACGAGGTGGCGCATCGTTGGTGGTAATGTGTACCTTTTGGCATGTAGGTATTTGGAATCCGACTTCGTCTAAAGTCCCATCTACATACTGCGTACGTATTAGTTGGACTTGCCCCCACCATAGGATAGCAAGTAGTCATTATCGTCCAAGTTGGTAGGATCCATAGCGCCGAATAACATTACTTTGGGCGTTCTCGCTTGCTATCACTCTCACTAACATTCAGCTACGACTTGGCCGATACGGTAGAACAAAGATTGGCCTCATCGGGGATTAGCTCGACAGCAATAACAAGCCTTAGGTAGCTAAACATATTGAACTTTAACTTCGTTCCTCTTAGGTTATTTTACCATTCTCCAATCCGATCGTAAGCTCGGTAAAGTAACCCCGATAGATTCCGCCGTGCCTTAAGCTAAGTCCGAAAGAACATCACGACATCCCATCACCATCACCATTACCATTACCATCAACTCGCATTTCTGGTGGAGACCGGTCACAGCTGAATTGACCAGCCTATCAGATACTGTCATCGTCTCGTAATGTCTCAGGGTTTTTGGCGACCCCAAATCAGCCGCTGTGCATATCGCGTTTATTCAAAAGCTGTAAATGACTCGAGTGTTGTATATTAGGTTACTACCTTAGGTACCTAGGTAGGTATGTACCTTTTAGTAGACGATGCTCTTTCGTCTATAATATGGCGGGGTTCCTAGTCGCAAACTCGATAATGTTGTGGGTTGTATTATCACCTACGGAGGCGGCACGTTCCTGAAGATCCCTAATTCCCTGTCGCGAAAGGGGGAACATGACAAGAAATTGCCAGATCCTATTAAGATATGTCCGGGGTCCCCCGGTCACCGGCATAATCTGACACTGCGCACAATATTCACCATCTTCACCATCTTCACTCGAATATTTCTCTCATCGACCCTTTGAATAGTCATATCTTGGTATGCAAAGTTGTAAATTCGACAAAAATTGTTTCTTCTATTAGCCTCTCGGGCCCAAGGGTAATTTCCCTGCGTGAAAATATGTTTTGTATATCGCTTGTATAATCCGTGAGTTCATGCCTCGGGTATAAAACCCACCCATCCCAGGACGCCATTCCTATTGACACCCCCCTAAATCCTGTCTCCCCTCCGTCCATCCATCCATCCCTCACTCCAATGAACCTAGCTCAACCTTGCAGGTATAAAACCACCCCAATCAAAATTAAGTAAAACGAGACCGACATTTGGTGTATGTGGGCCAGAAGGAGCTTCAAAGCTCGTGCTGTACAACCAATCCATGCGCGCACATGCAACATGTATCGTTTAGGCATGACAGGCCAGAAATAGGCACAGGTAGACCTAAGATGATAGACACCGAACTCCCCGTATTAAGTAAATACAGCCAGGAATTGTAACGGGAAAAAACCAATATCGAATCAGAGAAAACACAACAACGTACAACCCGCATGAGCATTCGTGAATTCGTAGTAGTCAGGCGAAATCCAGGAGTAAATCAAGTTATTAGGCCTCAATCTTGGAATGGCGACCTGTAAGTTCTGCGGTCCAACTGTCATCGCCGTCGACGATAGCACCGCGCTCGAGCAGTAGGGCCGCCATATCAGTACGCCCAGCCATAACGGCGCGCTGTAGTGCCGTATAACCCGCGCTATCGCGGCTATTCACGTTAACATCGTAGCGCTGGAGGAGAAGTCGTAACGTGTCGATATGACCGCCTGCGACGGCGAAGTGTAGTAATGGTGCCGTAGTCTCCGGAAAGGATGAGTTCTGATGTTGTATATCGGTCATGCCGTCCACGACGCTGCTGGCGGATGTCAGGAATGCAGACGCTAGAGATGAAGTACTGGGTCGCCCGGCATGGCCCGACTTTCTGTCCAGCGGCGACCAGCCCGCAGGACTATTAAGATCCGACTCGGGAGATGTCGCGTACGCGTTGGCGCCGTGTGCAACGCCTTCGTCGAGAGGATACGCTGATTCTGCGTGGTACATGGACATCTCTTCCGGGTTGTTGTAAACATTAAAACTAGCTTAGAGTTAGCTAGATATAAAGGCACGCGAAAAGATGAAAGCCCCAAGCTCACTCGGCTAGAGTTTTAGAGTTTTCTATATATTAGGAATCGTAGGATTAGCTTACCTTGTCGACACGCGAAGTCCATCGCTATTATCTGCTGCAGCTCCTTGTCCCCACGGCATAGGACTAGCACAAGTAGATGAGTAGATTGGGGGTATACTGTGGCTCCGGAGATGGTGCTGGTGTTGTATAGGTGCGGAGGAAATATTAGTCGTGACAGCACGCGCCCGTCTTCCCGTCGTAGGTAAATCCGAAACGACATCGTTGGAACCGTGAACTTGGGAGAAGTAAGATGCTGCGTCGAACCCGAGCGGATTTTCCCCATCCGTCGTGAGACCCAGTCCGCTCAGCTGCTCCGTTCCCGAGGCGTGAGGCCAGGACTGCAGGTAATCGCTCATCCGCCGAGAGCCATTGGGCGTCGTCGCCGATGTCACCGCGTCGGCATTGTGAGCGTGGATATCTCCTAGGCTAGATGGACTCCTCCCACCGGAAGGGAGCTCATGCTCGGGAGGTGGCGTAGTTGAAGGATCTGAACTAATAGACTGCTGAAGCTGCTGCAATTGCTTTTTCAACCTTTCTACTTCCTTGGTTCGATCTCTCATATTTCGTCCTTAGTATCGTTAGCCTTGAGTAGGACTGTAATTAGAGACACAACTCACTATATGCTCGTTGGGCAAGACGGTTCTGAATTTTCCTCCTCTCAGCTGCATCGGGCAGATTCCTCCAGTCCTCGTCAGGCTTCATTAGATCCACATACGATGTTGTCAGCGGTCGACCGCTGCGGGGAGAAGCTGTTCCTGACATAACGAGAGACGATAAAATATAAGGCTAATGTTGATTATAACAATGGCGACGACAAGTAAAGACGGCGAATTGGAAAGGTAGAAGCAGAGAAAAGATTAAATGCGACGCAGGTCGTAGACGTCTTGTATATCCTCGACTAAGATGTAGGAGCTCAGCACATCACGACCCCTAAGTTGCGGAAGTAACACGGGACTTAATTAACAGCAGTACTGAATCCAGTAGGATCAGACAGTAGTGCTGATGGATTTCTTATGTCCTAATTTGTCTGGGAAGGCTCGCAGCAATGGGGAATAAATAGCATTAGAGAAGATTGATCGAAGCCTCCGAGCCCGGTAACGAGATGACAGATGCCTCCCCCCTAGTAATGTATCTGATCTCGCGGTACGTTCAGCTCATAGGCCAGGACAGGGACTAGGAAACATGACGAAATGACCAGGTATCCCAGTAGCTGATCAACCCGCATAGGCCAGGGATGATTTGTGTTGGGACTGCAAGGTAATAACTAAGGTAGTAGGTGGCCAGCCTTTTCTCTGTCTGTTACGCGGCTTGATAGGGTTGGTCGAATAAAGAGTTGGTTATCGAGAGCCCCCAGAAGACTGCCTTCCGGACACGACGGATACCCTGTGCGATTTGCAGGCTAGACCACGGGAGATGTGACCCGCCAAGACTCATTCCAGCCCTTGACTAAGGAGCCGTATGAGCTTGAAAGAAGATTAGCTCGGGTAGTAAATATCCTGCAGATGTAAGTGATGTATTAGGGCAGCTCTCCGCGCACCTCAATCATACGCAGGGGTAGAAAGGTACACATAACCATCATCCATTGTGGCTTGCTTCGCCTCATAGCTTAAGAGGAAACGAAGAGGAGTGGGAATGTACACGCCCCCAGCAGAGACTAATGGGTGTGTGCTTTAGAAAATGCGTGCATCTTCGTGACGAGCTCCACGCATCTTTGGCTCAGCGGCACAGCGAAGAGGTCCCCTTTCCTTGGCGTCGATCCTACATCCGCCGCCACAAAACCCGTTACGGCAACTCCATAACCTACTCTATGTTCTGTGTGTGTCCTGTTGCTGCCAACGTTTCCTACACCAAAGAAAAACCATTGGTTCCAAGCGTAGGAGGTCGAGATAGCTTACACCTGACCGTATCCTGCTATCATTATAGGTTGATAGGACTTTGTAATGGTAACATTGTCACAATAGCAAGATTGCCGCAAGCTTTTGCGAATCTGGCGCCATATGTGGATCAACCCTAGCCACGATGGTATAGAGTTTTATCATATCATCGGGTTATTTGGTTACCTGCCTTGTATAGTCATCCCGTGTTACTGTTCCTGATCGATAGACACGAGACACTGCGATAGCAGATCTCTCGGGCTGATAACATATGTAGTGGCGCTGCCAACGACTTGTCAAAACGCAAGAATTCAAATCGCCCGACACAGACTTCTGCACGTCATCTGCCACCCGGAGATCAGTCCTTCCTCTTCAAGTTTAGACGGTGGGTGCGGGCACCACGGAGAAGCGTATCGGGGTCGGACGGGGGTTGTCAGCCTATTCGTCTCATTGGACGGTGTCTTATGCACCCCTGCTCATACCCTGGGAGAGCTAAAATCCTCCGCCGTAGCCACTGCCAGAGGCCTGGGTATCTATGTATGTATGCACTTGAAGCTGTACGAGGGTGCGACGAGATAAAGTGCCCAGACCCACGTTCCCGTGGAAAAGACGCCACCGGTGTGACGGCAATATAGTCCCCTACTTGTTTTCTAGGAAGCCACTGACGTTATCGAGAACGTTCGAAACAACATCAAGTCTATAGAAGTTCGAGATAATGAGGAGAGGCCGGCATTGAAATGCTACGCCGTTCCCAGTTTCCCTCCGTGGTTAAGCATCGTAGTAGGATACCCCTAAGCCTAGCTCTCGGCACGGATTAAGAGTGACGTTTGGTAGCTACCGTACATGCACGCCGGTAGTTATAACTTAGATTGAAAAAGAAGCAGGCGCTGGGTAGTAACGAGATGATCGACTCGGGTGCAGCCGAATACAGTCATTGGATCCAACAAAGGCTCAGCTTTGGATTGAGCAAGAATACACAATAGTGACGGTTATGCATATGTAGCAAACGCACACGCCAGCGAACCTAAGTATTATCTGAACGGGCTGGGTTGGGGTCAACTTATGGAGTATCGATGAGCATATACCTATTGCATTCCCGCTGCGCATCCCCAGACAGCTGCGCATCTAGGCTCCAGCTCTCGATGAGACGACTTGTCTCATGCTTCTCGCAACAAGATCTGCAAGGTTAAAGTGCCTTGTCCAATAATACGAGAACGGCTTGAAATAGTGTTTTTTTCTTCGAGTTTTGAACGTAGAGATATAGCTGTAGCTGGCAGGCCACTCGACTGCTGGATCCCGAATAGATTAACTGGACTACCAGTCGGCAGGCAGTTACCAACAGCTTGGGAAATAAATACTAGGCTCTCGGCGAAGCGTGGAAGTAATTAATTTTCAAATTAGAGGTCCACGACCTGTTCCAGTCATCTGGAATGGCCGGCGATTGTACGTACTGATATTGGTCACATATCAGAAAGCAAAGTTGTTCGCTGCGACTATACGGTAGCATGTTAGCCGTTTGGCGGATCTGCAGCAGGGTTTGGCTGGGATGTAATAGGGTCGGTATATAAGAAAAATCCAGGGTCCCCTCCGAAGAACCGGATGGTCTGGTAGCGGGACTATCTGGGGAAGAGTAAAATGTATCGCCACTGCGACGAGTTAAAACCAGCCGGGGATTCTCGCCTAAGCTTCGAGAAAAAAAGACAGACCGTCGGCCTCGCGATCCGGACGTAGTTGTGTCGCCGGGTCTTTAACTCGTCTCAGGAACTATCCCCAGGAGCTATACATCACCATACGTAATATTATGGTTTAGAATGGCACTTCCCAATTCCGGAAGGAATCGCGATGTCCATCTAAAGAGGCCAAGAGCGAGCGACGATGCTGTAGCGTAACTTACGGCGGGCATTCGCCATGATCGGCGTGGGTAGACATCGGATCCCTAGGTCTCCTGGAAGCCAGTGCGATGGAGCTCTGGGTAAAGATACGGGCGAATATTGGTGACGTGTTCAGTATAACAAAGCCGGGAATCGGACTTTTGACGAGCTTGGACTTTTGTGAGCACACTTCATATCACCTCATCAGCTCGTCGCTCGAAGAGTCAAGAGATAGACGCTTTAGAGGTAACAGTCGTCAAAACTAGCAAACACAAGCGAACTCAAGCGAACTCAAGCGGGGGCAGACTAAGCACAGGACCTTCAGAGGGATAACGGAAGAAGGTTTTGACCCGGTAACCACCACATTTGGAAGGGGAATGGTATTATGGTATTAGGCAATGTTGTGGCTTTATCATGAGTGCCAGAAACAAATGCGATGTGGTCTGTAACGAGAAGGTAACGAAGAAACAGGGTGTGAACAAATAGGACAGGTAACCCATAAGATGCCACAGCTTGCAGAGTATCGTGCAGAGAGTCGTTGCAGAGCGTGGCAGGTGAGAAGAGAAAGTTTGTCTTGGCGATGAGATATGATTGGAAATTCTTGGTGGCTGCCGGAGCTAAGAGATGGGGGGGGTAACAACCTTACTGCCTTAGCTGCTTACATAGAAACCTTTTAGCACAGACCATAATATCCACATCCCACATTAGGTCATGTTTCTACATAGGCTGCTAGGCCACCTATCTAATCCATGTACCTAAGTACCTCTATAGATCCCTGAAAAGGGTAAAGGGGGGGTACCCCCCTTTGTCAGAGCTAGCATCTCCCCCTCCCCCCTGTCAAACCCTTTTTATTATACACTAATCACTTACCTACCATCAACAATTACCTACATGTATGTCTCGGATATACTGCCAATGATTATTCAACGATTCCGACGGATAGTAATATTCTAATCGCCGGTTTCGCGACGACTTCTAATATTTTACTTGTAGTGTAAGCATTGCTCATAGTTAGGTAACTAACATAGGTCATGAGGTTTTGTTTCTAGGTTTGCTATGCTGTGGTTCGGCCGAGTTTCACACCGTTGGGGTTTAGGATTCGCACCCAAGTAGAATCCAGTTTGTAAGTGATTTGTTACGAGAATATCTATCTCCTATCTCCTGGAGCCTTCCAAAACGTGCTCAGGTAACAGGCAGCTGGAATATCTCCGCTAGGTATATCATGAACGACATGTGAACTCGATATACTAGCGGGGCGTGGGATCGCCTAATCCAAGGACTTACATAATAAAGATCCTTCTATAATCAAACCAAGGCAGACTAGGCTATACAGCCCACAAGCTTCGTCAATGTCTTACGAAGTCCCTCGCCCTACCAGACTTACTTTACCTAATATCGCCGTTCACAGTTAATTCATTGCTTCAGCTAGTATTAAACACGAGGCGACGCGGGAGGCGCAGCGCCTTATAAGCCTGGCCACCTAGCTGATCACGATAGTCTCTAACCGAGCCCACAGTGCTGGGATATAGCTTGTGGAGATACTATATTTTATATTAAATCTCCACGCTTAAGGCCTTGAGTATAGTATATCCTGTAACGTATATGTTCATAGAGCACGTGGAACTTTAATTGATGCTTAATATAGATCGAGCAACCGAAGGTACCTAATATATTTCATTAGTATGGGCATAACACATTTTTATCAACTCCTTCCACGTCCTTGGCACGACTTCAAATTAAGCCTCGAGGCAGTAGCGTAAATCGTTTTTGACATGGGGGGCGTGTAGCGCCGAATACACTAGGTAGTTGCGGATTCACTTCACCGAATCTATTTGTCTCCATGGAGAATCTTCCTACTGAATCACGGTTCTGACACTTCCCGGCTCCCGGTCCCGAGGCATCTCAGGTTATACGGCATCATGAATATTGAAATTCGTATTGCAGGTACCATTTAGCTATGTATTTATAATCCTCTATTAAGACACGATGCATCTATATTCGCAAATTAGACACCATTCGAGCGACGCCACAGCGTCGGATTGGGAACCGACAGGTAAGCCATGCGTGCCGCTCCTTAATCACATCAGTTGTGTGACTTATCCCACGCGACGAAAACGCCAAAGGACGGAACCGTGCGGGGGGACGCGTCGGGCCGTCTAAGTGCATGGAAGCCACTCCGGGACCGACGTCAATCCTTAATGTGCTCCTATCTGGATGCATATTATCGGAGCCATCCTCTTCCGCAAAGTTAGGATTCGAGAGTAATAGTGAGCCACGCAAATATACCTCATTAAAGGAACTTCTTTTTAATTTCTCAGATACGCATGGATCCTCATCGTGGGCGGAACGTAAAATTGATTCGACATTCTCTAGGTACCTCGATGCGAAATTCAGATAGAAGACAGGCTGTCGGATATAATTACTCCTAGATCCTCCATCTATAAACGCCTAAATCTTCATGACCTTCACCCTCCTTCTGTGCCGGGGTACCAGGGAGATAGAGCTCGGATTAGAGCCGAATACTTCACATATGGTTCTCTCCTTATCCTTACTATTCAAGTTGCACCGGAAAAGAACTGGTATACTTGTATAACACTTGAAAATGGAGCATCGTATATTTTTACTACAAGAAAACTTAGCCAAAATAACTCCTATGGAGAGTAGAATCTAAGGATTTTACCAAGAAAAGAAAGGAAGAGCCTGTCTTACAACAGATCAACAGATTAGAGTGGAGATGAAGAGTGTCGAATTTACTTTGTTGATTGCCTTCGTATTTTTGTAGGCGTACAGCAAATTTGCACATGCAGGAGAAGTTGCAGCCCCTCTCTATATCCTTAAAGATCATATCCCACCATCAGGTGGTGGCGAGCCCCTATCAATTTCATCAAATAGCCTTTCGCATTTCCCGGATCTAGTCACTGTACGTATAGCTAGTAAAATATCCTAAACCATTCTAATAATCACAAACTCGAGCTATCTACCGTATTTCTAGGACCATGCCTCCGTGTCTAGACTTATTTCTTGACGGGTAACTATTTCTTACATTTGTTATTGCTTCCCCATTGTGCTAGCTCCTAACATATTTTACTACATATAACGAGACGAATACCTAGAACTAGGAGAAGGAATCGAAGTCTGTAATTTGAGAATATCTGCTAGAGTACCTGTGTACCTAGGTATCTAGATAACGAATTTTAATCATAAATTTATCCTATCTCATAATGAAGCTTATCTCTATTATAATACTTGTACTAGAGTAGCGAAGAGTTCCTATACTAATAAGGGGTAATAAATTAGCTTAGAACATATTCCGCGGTGATATACAGCAATACATCAGCCGCTTAGGTATAGAGATGCTGGATACCTAAGATAGGTACCTAGTTTATTCTATATCAATTTCCAAGCTACATTTCACATCTCTAGTTACAAGCATTCTCATGGTAGGTAACAGACCTTTGTTGAGTCCTGATAGAGTAATTTGGTATATTAGATTAGCTATGTATTGTTCGATTCGTAGTGTTAACTACCTTAGGTGCCTAACATGCCTAATCCAATGCGGGAGGCCTCAGATGGTTATAGGCAGTTCGACATTCCATTCAGTTCCTCATGAAAGTGTCCCCATAAAGAAATGCAATAAACAAAGCTATAATGAAAACGGGAGCCAAGAATAGTATAGTTAGTACTGGATCGGCCTTACAACCGAGTATAGAAGCATGTGGGCTGGAATTTATCTAGAATGCTCAATTGAGACATAAGGCTCGACAAGATGGTGTCCTTGCAGGCAACCCCCACGCTCGCGGCTCATATGAGACGAGACATATAACTTAGATTCCTACTTTCACAACACGCCATCCCTATGTTATATCTCGTCTTACTATATACGAATATGGCAGGAAGGAAAGGTTTATAGTCAAATAGTAAAGACGGCGACATCGGCTGAGATGGGCAAAACTAACATAGAGCCAAATAGGAAAGACGAAATGAAAATTTTACACATGCTAGGTAAATCGAACACGCGCGATTTAGACTTCCCCAGTGGCTCCGTCTGGCCGCGGAGGCTTAGTTTATAATAGCGTATGGCATATACCACTCCCGCGGTGGGGGTATCGACGGGCCCGTTCCCTAGTCGGGGCAAAAGTCCATGATTCTTCGTTTTCCAAGAGCCTCATACAGGCCAGACCGTGTCCTGCTAAGAAACGGCTAACACTAGCTGCCGCACGAACCAGAGATATAGAAAATTTGGAAATGATGCGGCGAGATACTTACACATGTTTCGACAAGTTCGTGTCTTCGGTTGTGCTGCTTACTCTGGGTTAAGCGAAGGGGGGCGATATCGCTAAGCAAGAGCTGAGCTGTGAAGAAGATACGGAATTGCTGGAGGGCACACAAAATTCCACCTACCTATAGGGCATTTTTGATAATCATGACTAAACGATTTTTATCACGTAGTCAAATGTGGCGAAGCTCGAAGCCCGTTACGGAAGGAGGGAAACACAATGCCGAAGCACGATCGTGATTGGTAACGGGAGCAGCCAGTTCAGGGAAAGTCATATTCAGAGTAGTATCCTCGGAATTAAATCAAGACGCGGAAAGACGAAAAACCGACGAATCTGGTCCAGTGCCCTATGCTATCTGGTCGGCCAATACTATCAAAGCTATGATCAAGAGAATCGAGAGAATACTGCTACTAAGTAAAATGAATTTCAGATCATTGCATATGGGCACCTCTCACTGGAAATAATCTTCCCTATGCCGTTCGCAAGAACTATTCAGTGATCTCAATGAGTCCTAGCAGATGAATAACTCAGTGTCCCGGAATGCAGCGCGATGCTCGATATCTGAGTAGAAGGTCTGTATATCATCACGAGTCAGCGAGCTCTAAGAGGATTCTTCTTGAGGGATATGTAAGACTAACCCTAAAATCCATGGAATACTTAGAAGCTAGTTTGCATGGCCCTCGGGGTCGTTCTCGGGTGCTGTGTCGACATGATCGGCCTGGATGTTATCCTCTGTGTCGGAGGCAGGCTTAGCAGCCATCTCAGCCGAGTCGGAGTCGATCACAGACTTCTTCTGCGCCCGCGACGCACGTGAGTTCTTAGGCTTAGGCTTTGTAAGGGCCTCGACGCCTCCATGGCCATAATCGCTTTCGTCATCCGCGGCTTTGACATTGGACTTCTTCATCACGCGGCGCTTGGTCGCTTTGGTCGGCGTCTCCTCGTCTCCGTCAGAATCGCCAGGATAGTCGTCTTGCATAGCGTCTTCTGCAGCCGCCTTAGCGCGTTTGGTTGTCTTCTTTGCAACTCGAGCCTTCTTAGCCTTGGTACCGGTGTCATTTTCGGCGTCAGGGCTATCCATGGAAGCTGCCGCACGCTTTCGGCCCTTCGTGGGAGTCTTAGCAGTTTCACTACCTGCCTGTGCGTCCTCTTCAGGGACAGGGCCGTCTCCGAGGTACTGCTTGCGGAGTTTCTGAAACTGATGCCTGTGAATGAAGGTTAGGGGCGCTTAGGACTTGCGAGTATAAACGCATAGATGCAGAAACTAATCATCTTCAACTCTCCGCACATTTATGGGGTCGGTGCAATATACATATCGACATGGGTAGTTTAGGTAGACGCTGCACTTACTTGAGAGCCGAGAGGGTGTACTTGTTACCAAATGTTGCCTCGTACTTTTCAAAAATAGCCTTCCAACCTTTGACAGCTAGTTCCTTGTTCTCTTCCTGCATGATGAGAAGAAGGAGATTCGTGCTCTCCTCGGAATTCCACTTAGTAGATTCCCCATTTGCCGTTGCGGCGGTAGTGACAGGCTTGGCCGACTTGGCAGACATTTTGACGAAAGTGTTAATAGAGAAGGGTGTTATAAAGAGGATACGACTAGCGGAGAATATGTTAGTAAGACTTTACGTATTGCCGAGGAAGTGTACTCCTAGATTGCTACTCTGGTCGTAGAGGTAGAATAAGGGAATAACAAAAAATATCGACCGCGGCTTTAAGGTAAGGGTTTGTGGTTCTGGGGCAGGTAGTTATTTGGTGAAGGTCTCTGCTTCAGTCGAAGTTGGGCGACATCTACCTTTTCAAGAGGCAACGACGACGGGGGGGCAACTTCGCCAGATATAAAGGGACAAGTAAATTTGATGTTTCGGGACGCAGCAGATGAGATAGTGTACTAAGGTTATTGTAAAAATCACTGGGGATAGGATATGTTGATTGCATGGGTGGTTACCCAGGAGAGTTCGGCGAGGAAAGGGGATTAATTACCTCGTAAATAGGTAGCTTAGGTACCTGATAAAATAGGTACCTAAGTAGAATTTGCGGATAAAGAAGATCTTACCTTGAAAGATGAATGTGCAAGGTTCTGAGGTTGGTTGATTTGTGTCAAAAGGTAGAAGAAGTTGAGGTTAGTTTAGTAAGAAGACAAGAATCGGAGGATGCTAATATGTAAATAGTTTTTAGATATGCTAAAATCTAAGGAAAATTACACAAGGAAACCGCAAGCCCGGTGATAGTTGCTCCTAGTGTTGCTAGGGACCAGACGATATCATAACCCCAGGCAACCACAAAAGGAGGTGCACCAGTCAAGCTATGCCAAACATTTTAACCGTCCACATACATCCACAGAGATCTACAATTACTTGGTGATCCTCCTCTTCCTCTTCCTCTTCCTTCTTTCCTTTTCTTGAGGAAGTTCGACCAAGTGCCTCCTCGAGCTCTTGCGTAAATCGTACTGACCGACGCATCCGGTCACTTATCCTCTTCCTACAATTCATCTATTCAACAACATATCTCTCTACCCTAGGTAGCCAAAGTTTTCTTCACTCCTCGCACATTTCCTCGGTGCCTCAGGAAGAAAACTACAAGTGCAAACTCCAAATTTGGGTATTGGTAAGTCCCACCTAACTATCATAACTACCACTACCTATACATCCCCAACATCATCAAAGATAAATAAATAAGACGGAGTCAATCAGAACTAATCAAACCAAAACAATAGAGCCATTAGTCCTCGAATACCCCTATTTGATATTCCTGTCTAGTCATTCAGGTAAGCATCTAACCTTTTCGAACTCGCACATTATAGTTGTACTCTCAACGCAATTCCCTTTACACTTGACTACATTTACGACCCTACTTTTCCACATTTGCTCTCCCATACCTCTACTTCCTCATTTATACACTCGCGCACGTACTCTCGTCTACACTTTTCCATGAGTTTTCTCCTCGCCCTTCATTTAACAAACCTTACTTGAAATGTGTCGTGGCTAACAGTCATATCGACTAGCACTAAGCTTCTCGGCTTGATATAAAAAGGATACTTACCCACCTACCCACGGCCTTCAGTTGTGCCAATGTAAGTCTCCATTTCTCTTGCATATCCCACTTGGCTTAGCTGAGGTCGCCATTTGCTCCCTAGGTACTTAAGTTACTAATTTGACCATAGATGGCTCCCAGAACACACCTAATTGCATTCCTTCCTGAAGGAGGATTTCAATGGCATTCCAACAGCGGGGCTAATTTCATCCGAAATGACCAAGGTCGTAGGGTTCTTCGTGCAATGAAATTGGCAGGGCGACGTCTCGATGAATCAGTTTGTACAGAATATATCGCCCGCCTTTTCAACGCAGCAAAAGACTTAGTACGTCACTGCCGATCATATAACGGTCCTGAATTTTGGGGATTTGTTAGCCGCCATGTCTCATGGGCAGAACGTATTAGCCCAGAAGATCTGTACGACCTGTCGATTCGAATCATCTCAGCCAGGCGCATCTTTCTCGACCAAAGGGACTACTGGGTTGAGATGAAAGTGGAGGAATCTCAGGACATCCCCGACAGCTACCTCATCCGCATCTTCAATGAGGCCAACACGGCCATAGACAGCTTTACCAGCGCAGTGGTTAATACCTATGGAGAACACTCGAAAACCAGAGAGAAGTTCTATCCCAAGTGGACTGATGACTCGGATAACGAGGGAACTGCGGAAGAAACCAAGGAGAGGTTCCGTGATATGTGTAAAGCACCCTGTAGTTACTTTACCGGCGCGATCGCAAAGAACCGAGATAATGGTCAAGAAGAAGGATACAAGGAAATGATTGAGATGGCCGAAAGGGTCGAAATAGTCGATAAAATGTACGAGAGCATTGACGGTGAGATGGGAAAGATGGACTATGAGATGGACTATGAGATGGAGGACGCCGTGGGCTATTAGATGAGCAAAAGAAAAAAGGGGAAGGACATGAGGGGGCTAATGAAGTCGACCCAGATATGCAAACTTAGGAGGGAGGTGGATCTGTCCATAATATCGCTCTCTCCTTTCTTTTCCACCAGTGGTTTGTCCCTAAATTCCATGACTGGAGGGCATATCTCAGTAGTCGGCAGCAAATAAATCACTCGTAATATTATTATTTACCTCGTATCTGGAACTTAAAGCTGCGAATCTTAGATACGGCTGTTGATTTCTATAACTGAATAGTAGAGTAGATTGCAGGACTGGGCATTTCAAATAATGGCTGCAGACAAGTAAATTGTCTTGTAACTATGTACTTTATTATGGTGGGGTTATAATTATAATTAGAAGGGCAACTTTCACCGAAGACGTCGGCGCTTCAAGCTAGGACTTCTGTCACTCTAGGGATTATTGGTCAAGTCGGTTAGGCCACCGAACTTTCGGCTGCAGACGATGGTTCGATCCCAACAAGAGGCAGATTTTCTCAGCCCAGAGCTTGCACCCCCAACTCAAACTTGGGCAGTTAACGAGTCGAAATGATTTAATGTGATCCCTGTATAGGAAGATCCACGACTAACCTTGAGAGTCATCAATACTCCAAAGCGTCCTGGTGACGACAGGAACATGCTAGGACTAGACGACTAATCACTCCTAACATCTGGATTGCAATATCAGCTCTATTTTTTTTTTTCTCTTATTCCAAACATTCCAAATTAAGTCATGCCCTTCATTCTTTTTTCATAACAAACCACCCACTCTTTCCTTTTCTGTGCAACTTGCACTGTACTGACTTATCCCTGGAAAACGCATAATTATCAAGGGTTAATTAAACTTTCCAAGTTCACTGCTTGTATTATCGAAAATCCTCGGAGTAATGATATCTTGTATGGCATAGCGCCTTTCATTAGGTACTTCTAACATAGGGAAGATTCCTATTGCGAAGTAAACCGCGGGGTGAACCCACAGGATATAGAAACAATTTTGTTATTCCACAAGATCTTCGAAAAAGAACCTTCCTCCCAAAAGAAAATAAAACCAACACACACAAAAATTATAGAAGTTTGTGGTTACGCATAATGGAAGTATCCTTGAATATATCATCGAGACCCCTAGCAGAGTAAACGCCTCTGGAAAATAATAATTTGCAAAATAGGAAGCTGCTGTTGATGTTACTAAAATTTTTAAGCATTAGAGAAGAATAGGGACGTGAACTGTGCGTAGTATGCACGACATTGCCGTCGTAATGGGCGAATGGGATTGACATGTACCTTCCGTAGGCATAGAGGGGTTATCATCGTAATTAGAAGGAAACTTCCAACATCAAGTTGGGAACTTCTACCCCTCACATGGATCACGGACTCTCCGCAGTTCGATCCTAGTGAGAGGCAGGTTTTTCCAACTCGGAGCCCTACATACGCACCCCCAACTTAAACTTGGGTAGTTAAAGAGTCGAAATGATTAATTGTGAGCTCTGGAGGAAGATCCACGGCTAACCTTTAAGTACTTGGTTACTTATGGGCGTTATGGTGGCAATAGGGCCATTCTAGGATTTGACGCACGATCACTCCTAACCTTGGAAACGTAGTACAAGCTCTAACTTTTTTTTTGCTTCATTTAAAATACCTTCTATCTTCTTTAATAGATTTGTCATCACCTCCCTACTTTACCATCTCCAATGATGTTCCAAAACCAATAATATAATATAAATAAACATATCCAGATACTTTTACAATTTGAACCTACCTACCCACGTGATTATTAAATCTATAAATAAACGATAATATATACATCTTTCAAAACGCACAATTCACCTCACTCAAGCTAGGCTGCTTAACATACGTAGTTATCACAAGCCAGATCATTACATGTCATCTTATCTTTATACATCAAGTAGCATCTACATAACAACAACCCATTAGCTACACGTCCCAAAGCCCCTTTGACAACCAGTACCACAGTAAGTACTTCCAGTGCCGCAATAGCTATACTGGCTACAACACTGTCCCGATGGACACGCCGTACCAAACCCTGTTCCGCAGCGATTGTTAGTCGAAACCGGTGGTGACTTCGTCGGGGCGGCGGTCGAAGTCGTACTCGGCGTCGGAGTCCGTGTGGAGGTCGTGGTGGAACTAGTCGGAAACGGGGCCTGCTAAAAATAAACACGGGCTTACGTCAGCGATCTGATCTTCATCACACGTGGAGATGATGTCATATCTCGATATAAAGTTCATGTCGACCGAAGGAAGGTAAAGATTAAAACGGACAATGGGAGGGAAGGGGGCTTTGGATGTGATGGAAATGGAAATGGACTCACCACGCAAGGTAACCTTGTATCCGTGCTCGACGTATTCAAATTCCTCTTCATATTCTGATAAAAGTTCAACCCGCTAGCCACATTCGCCGCCGCATACGTCGCCTCCCAGACACTAACACCGCCGAAATTCGCCCGGCAGAAATACGCATCGGCGAGATTCAGCGCCTGCGCAGGCGTAACCACCGAGGCAGCACTAGCAGCATTACCCGAACCAGGCAATCCGATAAACAAACGCGCGTTCTTACTCGATGTGCTGCTTAGCCACGACGTCCAGGTGTCGAACGTAAACCCGCCGGTGTTGAACGTCCCGCCGGGCTTGTAGTTAGGATTAGCAGCGACCCAGGACGCGGCGGAGCACTGCGGCGTGTTGTAGTATTGGATGAATAACATGTCGACGATGCTGTGCTGCAGGACGCCCATTAGGTTTGTGTCCGGGACGACGCATTGCGGGGACGCGGTTAGGAAGAGCGTGTTTCCCGCGGCGGAGCCATAGTTTGCGCGGAGCTGGTTCGCGAGCGCGATGTATCCGGCCCAGTTGTCGGTGGGCGGGTGCTCGATGTCGAGGTCGAAGCCGTCGACGCTGAAGCTGATACCGTTGTAGTCGAAGGGCCGGGGCTTGTTGGCGTTGACCCAGGTTGTGGTGCGCGGGCCGAAGAGGCCCCATAGGACGTTGGCGAAGTTGGTGCCGTCGGTTGCGCCGGTGAGTTGGTACTGCGATGTGGCGCCCCCGAGGGATAGCAGGATTTTCTTGTTGCTCGTCTGGCGGCATGTGTATAGGTCGCGTTGGATGTTAGAGCATTGGTAGAGATGGTTGTTGGTTGCGTTGTTTACGCCGTTGTATCCTGGGCCGGGATACACCCTATGATAGGTAAGTTAGATTTTGTGTGTCATTCAAAGGTCAAGACTTTCGGGCTTGGGAGTAGTAACCCCTATCCAAGTACCCCTGAGCCGGATGAAAAAGGGGTAATTTAAATGATGCGTACGTAGAACCGCATTGGTTTCCGAAGTTAATCCCAGGAAAGCCATTAGCTTGTGCTGGAAATAAGTTCACAAAAGATAAGACGATAACGTCGATACTCGGGTCGGCGCAATAGGTGCTAAGCGCAGGTTGATTTGGTCCCTGGCCCTACGTTGGGTTATGAGTATAAATGGAGTGGCGCTATGGAGAGGTAATTGCTCACGTAGTAGACGACGACGTTACTTTTAGATGTTGTGCTGAACGCGGCCTGCACGATAGACAGCAACGCAGATGCCAATGCAAGGCTGAAGGCGAAACGAATCATCGAAATAGGGAGCTTGTGCTTTCGACGCTGTTAAGACGTTTTGGTACAAATGGAAATGAAGAAAATCGAATAATGATATACCTACAAGGCTAAAACCTATAATTGGCTTCGCTGTATATGGCTTGCTTGGTCGAACGAGTTATTCCGGAGCAATGAGCTCGCGATGGTCTACTTTATAAGTCCAAGGTCCTCTAACAGTCTGACAGATGACATACACACATCGCCTACACGTTTCCTAGATCCTTACGAAATTGACCACGAGGTGCGTATCTCTATTGAATCATCTTGATGGTCACTAGTCCACCTACATGGTAAACATTTAGAAATACCTTAAGCGTCTAATCTACCTCTTTAGGGGTCTACCGTTAGATGCCATGATTAGCCAATGGGAACGCGATTCAGGCACGACTCTGGGGGTGGCGAGGTCGGATTTTCGAATAGCCCAACAAGCAACTGTCTGGATATTGACTGACTCGCTCGCGGAAGTAAACCGCACATAACGAACGCTCAAGTCAAGCATCTTCATGGCTTTGTGATGTCATCAGCCTTCCCCCATCTCGACGTCTCGTCTCCGCCGGCCCAGTCTTTCTCTACGTAACCCAGCAACTGCTTAACTTCCGCCACCTTGGCTGAATCGCCTGTGTTCTTCCCAATATTATCACTGATCTTAATCGCCGGATTCCCAGCAGCGGAACTCAGCTTTATAACAATATTTAGGGGTACCGATTTCTTTCCCGTGCTGAGCTGAACGAAGTCGTTTGTCAAAAATGTGCCGACACCAAAGGTTGGCTGGAAACCATATTCTTCGGATATCCGCTTGTACTCGATACACTTATCGATATCCAACGAGTCAGAGAAGACGATTGTCTTCTTATCCTTGATGCCCTGACTCTCGTAGAATTTGCGCATCAGCTTGACGAAATCCGCAGGGTTACCAGAATCCTGCCGTACTCCACCGTATACATCGGCATAGCTCCGGGGTGAGGTTGTAGATTGGGTACCTTCATCCGCGACCGGAATATTCGGAGTATCCGGAAGATATCTGATAGGCTTACTAAATGCCTTTAAAAATTCCGGAGTGCCAAATGTGTCTGTCAATGCGATTCCCAATACGCCCTCGCCAAAGCAGCCAACCCATCGGCGTAGCGCCTCTTCGGTTGCTATTTGATAATCATTCGTGATAGCTGCGATGCCCATAAACCACTCGTGTGCAACAGTTCCGATAGGCGGCAGGTTAAATCGCATAGCTAGGTGAACATTACTAGTTCCCGAAAGCTTTCCCGGGAAACCGCGCTTCTGTGCCTCTTTGCTAGCTTTCACGAGGCCTCTGAAAACTAATGCTTGGGTGTGATAATCTCTCCGTCTACGGGTTCCGAATTCGGAGAGGATGCAGCCTGCTTCAAGGAGGCGCATACCCTTGTCATACGCCTTCTCCTCTTGGCCGTCGTAATTCCAGTCCGTATCCATGAACTTGAAATACGCCTCAGACGTCAGGGCAAGAAGTGGGATCTCATATAATATAGTGTCAACCCACTTGCCCTTGATCTCAATGTGGATGTCTCCTAGTTCGTCTTCCGCCCCCGTGTCCGCCCCCACGGGGTGGAAAGTCGGATTTAGTTGTTCGCGGGGTTTGAGCCGGAATTCCTTCAAAAAGTCTAGGTATGGGGCCGAAAGATATTTGCAATGCGTCTGCAAGAAATGGAGTTCGTCATCGGAAAGTGAGATATTGCCAAGCTCTGATACGTATCAAGAATCAATAAATAAACACCATTAGATACATAAGCGAGTTTACCTACTACTAATTTGTTCGCAAAGCCAGGAGAACGCTTTGCGCGACAGTTTCTTCTCTGGAGTGCGGTTGGTAAATGCGTATGTGACAGGCACGTCAGTATAATATTTGAAGACGGCGCATTGCATTGTCAATTTGTACAAATCGGTGTCGAGAAAGGATATGACACCTTCCGGGAACGGCGTTGACCAGTCAAAATCCATCTTGATAGTAGTCGGAGGGTAATAGTACGAAGAGACTGGCAAGTAGTTGGATAAGCTGCGCAATAAATACAACACGACCGATGAGATTTCCTTGTCCTAAGAATTTCAGTCTTGGAATGATTTCCTCTTATAATCGCTATATCCAGAATCTTACGTCTAAAAACCAAGACACGGAAATAGCTCAAATTATTGGCTGGCCTTGTGAATTTGATTGACGATATGCGACGTCTTTTAAGTTGCAGGATGCGTCACCCCACCATCACAACCTCAAGTTTGGGTCTTTGTGTAAGAACATCACCTGCATAAAAGATTAACAAGCAAGTGGGGGGTTACTCAATTAATCGGACCTGCCCGGCTTCACATGCTCAAAAAGCTAGGTTTGATCTATATTAACTAACTAACTAACTACCTACCTACCTACCTAAACCTACCTTATGTAAGTTGTCTCAGTAAAGGGTTTCTGAAGCTTGAGTCTTATTGGCTGGAATCAATATTAGAAAGTTATGTAATCAAAGCTCTAAAAATCGAGCTTAGAATACCGGATAAAGTGATTTTCCAGCTCCTACCACCTAACAAGGTCTGAGCTTTCCAAAATCGTGGCCTCAATTGAACCCCGGATTTTTTGGGGACAGCTTCTAATGACCACGCTATTCATTATCCACACGCGACTCTCTAACTTCTTCTTCTATCTACCTTCACTTTTCCAATCCTTAACAATCGCGTAAAGGAAACGTTCTTTGTTTTCTAATTTATTCTTCGGTCGTCTCTTAATTTTCGCAATGGTATGTTTTATTCCATAATATAAGTCGCTTGTAATACGAAACATAGGGGTCGATCGATATATTAGTTCAGCGACTATTTGTCGCCTTCTAGTCATTGTTCGCTGGGATCGCGCTGACATTTTATTCATGTAGTCTTCTCCTCGCGCAGCTTCTCCCGTAAACTCGCCGGCCGCTACTGGCTCGAGCACCGGCCGTCCCTCTTCTCCTGCTCCTCCCGGAGGTGCCCGAACTGCCATCCGACGAAGAGCCGCTGCCGATCAGAAGGAAAAGATTGCAAATGCCCGACCGAGTAGCACTCGCGCCGCCGGTGCGGGTGGTAGCAGCAGCACAATGCTACGTATGTAAAAGGAAGCCATGCTCAGCATGATGAAACCAAGTATTAACGTAGTTTAGGTCTCTATACGGACGAATCTCCCGGATTGAAAGTCGATCCTGTCGTTGTCTTGGTTCTCTCTCTGGTCTTCATCTTCAGTGTTGTTGCTTTACACGGTATGTCAAAACGTCTGGATTACATCACACTTTTGTACTAATACTTTTCTCAGTTATTGCGAAGATTACTCGACGATTCTCAAGCTAGATGAATAACGACGGTTAATTGTGTTAATGAGGGTGTTGTGTAGCCACCGAAGACGGCGCGGTTATGATCAACCGCGACTCTTCTTTGGATGCGCAGAGGGCGATTGACAGGCAGGAAACAGGCACATCAGCAGTGATGTTGAACCAACTTTACTAGTCCAGAGTCGATGCCCAGATTCTATCGGACTAGTCTCTTGTACTATATCAAAATCTGGCAGGATCGCGCAAAAGTTTCTTTGCCTTAACTGAGATGACATTACACAGGCGTTGTGCGCAGTTGCTCGTGTTTTAAGAAATATCATTGCAAGTCATAACGAGTTCGTAACTTTGTTCATAAGATACATTTACCTTAGGTAATTTGCTACTGTCAAATAAGCCACTGTGTATGTAACTCGATACGCCACAGAATGTTCCACATGATATGCGGTCGGACTACAAGCTGACATCTGTTACAAGACTAAAGGTACCTAAGCAAATAATGTTATTATTGTCTTTATTTTTCAAGTACCTAACCTAACTTAGAGTAAAGCTCGCATTTGGCCTATATAGCTACATCAAATCTAAGTCCGAATTTGAATTCGATGGCTATTCAACCCCTTAATTTTCCAGGCATCCTTCAAGCAAAAGGCTACACAGCCTATCAGACCGAACGAGTGCGAGGCATTCCTTAAAAGTCAAACTTCTGGCCTACTAGCTTCTCGCTAATTTCCCACAGCTTGCGAGCAGCTTCGGGGTCGCTAGCGTACTCATGTGTAGTGAGAATTTGGCAGTCTTCGATGTACGACCCAGGTCTGTCGTCGAAGTCTGGGTCTAGAGCAGCGGCGAGTAACGGTGCGGCTCCTTGGGACACGTTCTTTAACTGGCCCACGCCGACCCAATCCTTTCCGGTGTTCCGTTTAACTATCTCGTCGATCTGCCCGAAGTCATCCTCACCTAGGTGATTGGCTAAGTTGGTGGTTAAGATGCTACCGGGGTGTGGCGCATAGGACTTAACGCCCTTGCTGGCTAACCGTCGCGATAGCTCGGCTGAGTACAGGATGTTGGCGGTCTTGGCTTGGCCGTACGCGCTCCACCCGTCGTACGCCTTGCCGCCGGAGAAGTTGTAGTCATCACCGCGGAAGGGACTAACGCGGTAGCCCTTACTCGTCACGTTGACGATGCGGGCACCGGGAGCTGCGGCGATGACCTTGTTAATGATCAGATTGGTTAGGAGAAAGTGCCCGACATGGTCCGCCGAGAAAGTCAACTCGATTCCTTGCTTGTCCAGCGTGTAGTCTTTGATGTTCATAATGCCGGCGTTGTTGATGACGACATCGATCTTCGGGATCGAAGCATCGTTGTTGATTTGCTCCGCAGCTGCTCGGACGGAGTCGAAGTCAGTCAGCTCGCATGTGATGAAAGTGGTCTTGACGTTGGGGTTGATGCTCGCGATCTCCTCTAACACGGGGTCGACCTTAGCCTTGTTCCGGCTCACGAGGATAAGGTGTGCTGGCGACTCGCGGGCTAAGGAGATGGCAACTTGGGCACCAAGACCTTTCGCGGTAGTTCCTGTGATGAGGAATGTGCGTCCCTTGATCTTGTCGGCAAAAGCCTTAACTAGCTCTTCGCTGGTTGTGGAGAATCCAAAAGGAGACATGATGTCGAAAAGCTAAGTGCTGTTTTATTCTTTTAAAGAACTGTAATCGAGTGGCTCTCTCTCCAGATAGTTCACTGGCGTAAAATCTACACATATATATACCTGATGTTTACTCTCTTGGCATCCATCATTGGCATCGGCGATATCACCAAGTTCATCGTCGTTAGGCCGTAGGTCGAGAAATTGTATTAGTAAGTAAGTATTCGCGTCATCGCTCTCGTACACCACACCTATCATAACGCTAGCAAGTAGTATATTCTAGTCATAATCTTGATGTCACCTGCGACAGATAGAGCCTAGACGGAGTTTTGGCGGGGTTAAGAGCTATAGTCCGCATACTCTTAGTAACAATTAGCACTAAGTAGCACTAAGTACGACGTAGAAATAAATTCTTCCGAGCCTCATGATCCAAGCAACAGGTATTAAGATTCCCGGGTTATGAATCTAGCCGATGGTGTTGTAGAAGATGGAGATTGGTCAGAGTATAGTGTAAAGCAGCCGGAGTTAAGTGTGAGCAACAACACAAAAATTTTAATGATATATATATTACCATCCCCTTTTCTTAGACCACCTATATTCTTTGTCTTTCTTCGTCACCGCCGGCGAATTTTAAGCGTACCATTGGACTCGCTATACACGTGGCTCGTAACGTTGACTCATACCCCTATAGTTGTACGTTTTAGCCGACATAACCAATATGCTGAGGACAATGCAACTTTTATTTCGAGTCTTTTCGTTATACTAGTGTTTCCCCTAAAATTATTTTATCGAGTTATCTGTTTTCCTAGATAGGTTTATATTATACGTACAATATATTCTTTTCTATGAATCTAATATTAGGTACTAGAGTCTCTAGTGTTGTTAGAGCTTCGTCAGACACTCTTATACTTAACCAAAATATATTATCTAAATTCCTTGATGTTCTTAAAATACATCAGTGACATCCCCTTAATATATATTCCAAGCTAATATCAGCCATGACACATCTGAAACAGGCGGTTAGGTTTGTTATCAATGAATTTGACGATCGTATCGAGACTATTCTCACGACCTAGCATTGCACCATGGGTTTACGAAAATTCTCGTATCATACATATTGGAGCAAAGTCCGAGCTGAGCTCGTCTGTACTGCATCATGTGATATTGCGGGATGTGCCGTGTTAATTGGCCCTATGACGCTAATCTGTATAGAGTAGTACCGAATACTTAATTATCCAATAAGGCTGATTTTGCCCTCACTCAGCCACGATCCTCGCGTCACTAATTGTTACTAATTGTCACTACTTTTACAGATGTACCTTGTACGAAACTGAGGTAAGTAATTGGGGCTTAAATCCTTCGCATTTTGCATTTCGCATTAGTCCCCACGACCCCTCGCCGATGTCACGTTGAAAAAGAAAAAGTTGCTGCCTTGAACTTTTTACATTACATTAGTGTAGGTAGGTACACTACTGCCACATGCATCATGTCCATACAACACAAATGGCTATCAATACCGTGGGCCACGTAAACACTTATTCAGATCGAACGACCCCTTAACACTTCAAACCCCTTTTCAAAAGACGAAATTGTTATTCGCATCTCATGGCGCAAAACGGCTATCAGGTAATTCGCTAGCCAAGCTGTTTGAGGCTGAGGAAATCCGAAGTTCGCTTAGGATCCGAGGTTCGCGGGTAAGTTTGCGGTCTAATAGATACTAACTAGTTAAGTTTAAATCTAAACAGGAATCTAAACAGGGTACGTATGCACCGCCAGGCATCCAAATAAAATAGCCCCCGCTCTGGAACTAGCCGCAAGTAGGTGGATGCACTAATTAGTGTATGGTTTAGTGGGGCCTTCTAGAGCCATCATCCCCTGCTTTAATCCTTGTTCGGCAATGCATCATCGATGCTTAACCACAATGTTGCTTCTTATCATATCCCGCGAATCGCAAAAGCTTCGTGATCTGGATCATTATTTTGGTAGTACCTTGCATTTACCTTACGCAATATCTTTTATTGCACTTCCTACTCCACAAGACAAAACTCTGGCAGATAAATTCCAATTATATACCATTACTCTGTTTCCTCCAACTCTTTTACCCTTCTCGTGATACCCAAGTTGACTGACTGAATAATCTGTGATACCCCTCCTTTATCATTCCCCCCTCTATCCTCTTATCTCAAGCTTTACTGTCACAACTGTCACATTTCTTTCTGCACTCCTCGATAACCCCGACTATATCCTGTATATCCCTTCGTATGCCGTATTGATTATCTAGACTAGATCTGTCACTATGGCGATAGTTGACGAGAAGGCTGCACTTCGCAATGCCGAAGCCAGTAGGTCTGCTCAACGTCCAGGTCGTACCTCTTTCAGCAACGCACCAGAGGTCGTATCAGCACCTGGTTACAATAGCGGCCTTATGTCTACAGACTTCGAACTTGGAGCAGAAGATGATGTCCTTCCGGCCTATAGCGAAGTACACGATCGTTTCTCTCTTCACCAAACAGGGTTTGAGGCAGGCGCTGCCGTCACTGGTAGGTCTTTTCATTATTGAGTCTAAGTGCTTTTGTAGCTAATTAAGATGTTTTATTATAGATGACGGTCGAGTTAATATCAACATCAATCAAACGAATAGGCGCCTGGCCGACTTGTTAGCGCCCGCCTTACGTTATCAGGAATCTATAGACGAAGATCCTCTTCCGCCTGCCTATATCCCTCCCAGCTTAGGTGGTCTACCAGGACAGACCCCCCCGCCCCGGTTGAACGTTGTTATACAGATCGTAGGGTCACGAGGAGACGTCCAACCGTTTGTCGCCCTCGGGCAGATCTTGAAGGACACATACGGTCACCGTGTGAGAGTCGCTACTCATTCTACCTTCCAAAAGTTCGTGGAGGACAATGGCCTTGAATTTTTCAACATTGGAGGCGATCCTGCCGAGCTCATGGCCTTTATGGTGAAGAATCCAGGGTTGATGCCGGGTATTGATGCGTTAAAGAGCGGAGAAATTACCAAGCGAAGAAAAGGTATCGAGGAAATTGTACTTGGTTGCTGGAGATCTTGCATCGAAACTGGAAATGGGCTAGGACCGGCTCCACGATTCGGCCGTAAGAGCAAAGATGGCGAAGACGACCTAAATCCAGTTCCGTTAGACGATACCTTGGGGCATAAACCATTTGTCGCGGACGCCATCATTGCGAATCCTCCTAGTTTTGCGCATATCCACGTGGCTGAGAAGCTCGGAATCCCTTTGCACTTAATGTTCACGTAAGTCTCTCAAAAACTCACAGATGAAAAATTTCTAAGATCTATAAGCATGCCTTGGTCGCCCACAAAGGCGTTTCCACAACCTCTCGCGAATATCCAATCGTCAAATACGGATCCCGTCACTACGAACTATCTTTCCTACGCAATGGTCGAGATGATGACATGGCAAGGACTTGGTGACGTTATCAACCGCTTTCGTACAAAAATACTTGACCTTGAGCCTCTCTCGGTGCTCTGGGCCCCTGCTTTATTGACCCGCCTTCGGATTCCCTACACATACTGCTGGTAAGTTTAATTAGAGCCCTATTCAAGCGTAACTTAAGCCTTATATTGTATCTTAGGTCACCAGCGCTCATTCCCAAACCAAATGATTGGGGACAACATATTGACGTCGCTGGGTTTTACTTCCTTAACCTTGCATCGTCTTATACTCCGGATCCCGAATTAGCAGCATTCCTTGAGGCCGGTCCTCCGCCTGTTTACATAGGATTTGGTTCTATTGTTGTTGACGACCCGGACGGTTTAACACGCACGATTTTTGATGCAGTAGCGGAGACGGGAGTACGGGCGCTCGTTTCGAAGGGCTGGGGTGGATTAGGTGCCGATTCTGTCGGGATACCAGAGGGCGTATTTATGCTTGGTAATGTCCCTCACGACTGGCTATTTGAGCGCGTATCCGCCGTCTGCCATCATGGAGGTGCCGGAACAACGGCCGCTGGAATCAATGCTGGCAAACCTACTATTGTTGTGCCATTTTTCGGAGATCAGCCATTCTGGGGAGCTATGGTTGCGAGAGCCGGGGCAGGACCCGACCCTATCCCTTACAAGAAACTCACAGCGGAAGCGCTAGCTAAAGCAATCCGGATGTCATTGATGCCAGAAACCCAAGAGCGAGCCCACGAATTAGGCGAGAAGATACGGGAGGAAAAGGGCACGGACGTTGGAGCACACAGCTTCCATAGGCATCTCGATGTGGATAGGTTACGTTGTGCTCTAGCTCCCAGCCGGGTCGCTGTGTGGCGTCTTCGGCGAACACAAGTCCATCTTAGCTCGTTAGCAGCGGCGGTATTGGTGAATAATGGATATCTACGGTATTCAGATCTAAAACTGTGAGCGGAATTGACTTACTCTTCTACTTGTGATTTGGTCTTACTAATTCTTGTCTTAGGTTCCGTGCAAATGAGTACAGCACCGAGGATCATCCAACGGACCCTATTTCGGCATGCGCATCGGCGCTACTAGGAGACATGGGCACCATTGCCATGTCTGCGGTAGACGTTCCTCGGGGTGTTTTCAAAGGAGGAAAAGCATCAGAGACGAAGTCAACAGGGAAAGGTGGCGATTTAGCTACGATCACATCGAAAGGGGCCAGCAGCAGTACACTGAATCTTGCTGATCAAGCGGGTTCGACTACGACACTGCCGCTCTCGGATGCAACCAATGCACAATCTAACGCTGCCGCCGTTCACCCTCTTGGCATGCACCCGATCGCTATGCAATCAGAGGCTAATAGTCTACCTAACTTAGCGCATACTATGTCAGCTACCTCAGGACATTCAAGATCGCCTTCTGAACCAGTGCACAGTCCCGGTCATCAACGAAATAGCTCAGCTTCAAAAGCAGGAGTGGCATCGCCACCTACCACGAGCGACTCTCTAGAGAGGGCTCTTCACGCTGGCAAAAGCATCAACAATATTGTGGCAACTGGTATGAAGTCTCCTATGAACTTTTGCCTAGGTGCTGCGAGGGGCTTCAGAAATGCGCCGACTTTGTATAACGATGATACCGTTCGTCCCGCGGAGAAGGTTACTAGTTTTGCTAGTGGTCTCAAGGTCGCCGGCAAGGAGTTCGGGTTCGGCATTTTCGACGGGATTACTGGGTTAGTAACCCAACCTATTAGAGGCGCAGAGAAGGATGGCGGTATTGGGCTGCTTAAGGGTTTTGGTAAGGGAATCGGCGGCTTTATGTTAAAGCCTGCAGCAGGTAAGCTATTCCCCATCTAATTTAATGTGACTGAGAGCATGCTCACAGCTATTTTAGCGTTGTGGTCCATTCCTGCCTACACTATGCAGGGTGTCCATGCTGAAATTAGGTCCCTATTCGCTCAGAATGCCCATAAATACATTGTCGCGTCCCGTATTTCCCAAGGCCAACACGATTTTAACGACGCATCACCCGAGGAACGTGAAGACATTGAAGTTCGTTGGCTTGCTAAGAAAGAGCAGATGAAGGGATTTTACACCTGGAAGCAGAAGGAGAAAGGAAAGACCAAGGAAATCACCCCTGCTCCACCGACGCACGGAACAGCTATTACGGAGCAAATCGCCAACAACGAGCCGCAGAGGGCGGGATGGCTACAGACAAGGAGTCTATCCAGCGAAGACAGGAGGAAGCTACATGACCAGAAAAATTCATGGAAGCAAAAGCAGGCGGTATCAGCGGCTACGGGCGGTTCGTTTATCGATGAGAAGGTTCGTTCAGTTTCTGGTACAGGTAACACAAATGATGAGGAAGAAGAGTTTGAACGAGCCATTTTGATTGCAGTGCGGGAGACATCAACTGGAGACACAAACGAAGATGCCCGAGTTGAACAAGCGATTCGGTCGAGTGTCAGGGCATTACGAACCAGATCAACAACTATAGGCTCGTTAGCCTCGACCAATTCTCGGGCTTCTAGCACGCAAGACTCTGGATACTTTACCGATATTAAACGTCCATATCCGGAGGATATCAAACACCCCCTATCCGGACCGTCCCGAGGATCTGAGGATTCGATGGAAATCACCGACGAGGAATATCAGGCATTAATCGAACAAGCCGTTCAACTGAGCATGACCGAACAGCACGGAAGCGGAGTCCGGAGACACGACCTCGAGGATAGCGAAGACGACGATTTTAAACAGGTGCTTCAGAGGTCACAGACAGACAAGAGCGTAGAAGATCGAGATGAAGAAAATTATAAGATGGCGCTTAAGGCTTCGGAGGCAGAACATGAGAACAAGGGTGGGTTTACTGACGATGAGGAGCTTAGGAAAGCTATTGAAGCTTCTCAGGTGGAGCAAACCCAGGGAAATAATGGCGATGATGATGAAGAGTTGAGGCGCGCTATAGAAGAGTCCGAGAAGGCTCACCAGGAAGAATTAGCGTTGAAGTCTGAAGAAGACATTGTAATGGAATTCGTGAAGAAACAAAGTCTGGCAGAGGACCAATATCGTAAAGCCAGGGGCAAGGGGAAATATGCCAACTACGAAGACGAAGACGATGAAGATGAGGAGCTAAGGCGGGCTTTGGAAGAGAGCCTGCAGACGGACAGCAGCAAAGAACTTGGAGGTGGAGGTGGACCGTCGCGTTTCTAGGGTCAACGGGTCTTTCGGGTGAACATGAGAATGCACGATACATATTGATACCCTTCATTGGTTGGAAAGAAAAGAGGAAGTTATAGTGATACCTAGTAATTATTAGAATAACATGGCTAACGTCATATTTTGCGCTCGGCAAGGTTGTTGATTTGAGTTGTGAATGCAAGTGAAAGCTTGAGGTTTAATAGTATAGTTATTAAATTTCACGAGATAAGTTGAGATGTTTATAGATCGCTATTCTTAGCCTTGGAGACTAAACTGGAATAGAAACTATAGCCTAAGCAGCAGGGATGTATCGAGGCTATCGGAATAGATCGAATCGAATCATTACTATACCCGTAAGTAGCGTCGGTAGGAATGGCCTCGTTTCCAAGATATGTTGCATTTTCCCTTTTCAGCCGTATCCTTCATCCCCCCCCCCATTACATACTCCGGGGCTGAGATCGCAGCTCGTCATGCCTACATGTCTCGTTAATCACACACTAGCTCCGGTGGTTATTACGCTTATAGCGGTGATTGTGACTCGTCGCACACATAATAGATGTGATAGGAGGTTGAAAAAGCAAGGATTTATCACCCGGTCAGCCCCGTGTTCCCGTTTCCGCTTCCGCTTTTAGATACGTCAATGCTCTTGGGCCGAGTGTGAATGGCGTCATTGGGGGTGGATTATGGTTGTCTGCCTACTTAATACACGGTGGACTCTTGTGAATTTGTGAACGCTGGATGGGAGGGTGGAATGCATGGGTACGATCGCATCGGTCGGGTGATAGTGGGGGGAGGGTGGTTATTATGACGACGGCGAGGTGTGTAACATGAGGTATGCTATAGCCCCCATCAGAAGGGGAAGAGAGGGCGTCGTCGAGTATAAGAATAGGACTCAGTCGCCCTTTCAGAGGAGGTATGTCTAGCCCCCTCAAAGACATCCACCATTAGATTCAATACACCTAAAACTATAGCAGTTCACCAAGTCAACATGTCATCCCACAAGAACCAGACCTCCACTCCCACCAGTAGCATCTCACACGCCTCGCTCTCCACGCACCCCAAGCCCAAGCGTGAGGACGAAAGCCCAGTTTTCGAGCAATCCGACCAGGACATCGCAGAGAGTCCCACCGATGAAATCGTAGCTGATTACGATGTAAAGCTCGGTATGCTTTCCTACCCCTTACCCCTTCCTCCTACCCCTACCCCTTTTCCCCCAAAACCCCTCCCTCATCCAACCCAACTCGTCTACCCTCAGAGCTTCTATAGACAATACGTACGCACGTACGTGTAGCTTTACTATAGATCCATAGATAGGTATGCCAACTAACAACTAAAAAGGCAAAGACGAACAGGAAGCCATTGATACTTCTAACATCATCAGCGAGCGCACTCGTCATGCTAAGCCTATTAATGGGAGTTATATCCTTCCGGACGAGGAGGAGGGCGAGGATGTGCTGTTACGTGAGGACGGGACTATTGTGTCTGCGGATGCGGATGTGGATGTGGATGCGGAGACTGTTGGTTAAATGGAATTGATTTGAGTGATTGTTGATATATTGGTGCGAAATGATTTGACAACCGGAATTGATATAGTTAAGAGCTGAGAGCTGGATGTGGAAATAATTTTGGTCTAGGTTCGGAAGATTGTTTTTTGAACAGGAGGATCGAGTACTGATATCATACCACTCTTTTCATCGCGTAAGTTTAGACGGATGGAGAGGGATATTGGCGAATACAGCAGCTAGTCGACTCTTTAACATTTCACTTTACTCGTATTAGCTACCAGACCATAATTACCAATAAACTATTAGAGCTTAATAGTCATTGTATAAAGAAGCATGAAGTGGGATCAGATTTATACAGTTGAGGGACCTAGCCTCGTGAAGTATGTACACTTGGTGTTACAATAGAACTTGATGCTCCTATGCATTTAGCTCCTGATCCTTCTCAGGCTCTGATTTTAGCTCCGATTCTGACTCCGACTCCTGCTCCTGCTCCTGCTCCTGCTCCGGTTCTGCCTCTGGCTCCGACTCTACCTTTGGCTCCGACTCTAAATCTTGGAACATATGATACATCTTCCGCTGCTCCGGTGTAATCTTAGCCGGGCTACCAACCATCAAGTCCTCGCCCTTGTTCGTCTTAGGGAACGCGATGACATCCCTGATGGACGGGGCATCGCACAGCACAGCCATGAAACGGTCGAAACCGAAAGCGAAACCGGCGTGGGGCGGACACCCTGCCCTTAGTGCCTCGATGAGGTGAGAGAACTCTGCTATGCCCTCTTCCGTCATCTTCAGGACGTCGCGCATGATGAATTCCTGGTGCTTGGCGACGTGGATACGGCGGCTTCCACCGCCGACCTCCACACCGTTGATAACGAGGTCGTAGTGGTCGGCCCTTGCCTCGAGAGGCTTGGACTTGGCGGAGAAGAAGTCTTTAGGGGTAAGCGGAGCTGTGAATGGGTGGTGAGTTGAAGAAAATCCTGCGGCACCGCCTTGGCCTGGATCCGTATCGTCCCCGTTCGGTGTGAAAAGGGGGAATTCGGTTACCCAGAGTGTTTTAAACGAATTGTCTTTAGGTATGAAGCCCTTCGCGACGGCAGCATCGTATATCGCCTTTCGAAGCCTGCCTAGGTCGGTAGAACCTCCATGGAATACCTCTTGTTTTCGTGCGTGGAAGATGATGATGTCTCCGTCCTTGCATCCATGATAATGGCTCTCTTCCAATCCCGCAAATTCCTCAAGCGTACAAGCAGATTCGTGTCCAAGAGCCGACAGACCGTTGAGTGGCTTGCTAGAGTCATAGACCAATATAGCTGGTGTACTTTCGGGACTCAGCTTGACTGTAGTATTGTTGGGCAAAGAGTCCATGAATTCCCGGATGAATTTCCCAGCGGCGCCGGGCGACAGACCCAGACGAACCTTGAAAACCTCGACATATGGGTCTTCCAAGCTTGTAATCTTTTCAATAAATTCTTGGGGTAGGACAAGATGTGTTGTACCGCGAATCTGTCTCTTAGCAAACGAAAGGCAAGTTCTGCTAGGAGGTTTGACTTACATTTGTCACATACGGCGTGTTAATGCGCATATCGGGCTTGTCGGTGCCAAAATGCTTCATTACCTGAGAGTATGTCATCATACCGATGTCGCTAAATTGGACTCTAGGATAGCGAGTTATCCCATCTCTAGCTTCCGGTGACTTTTGGTCTTCCCCTTCACTCGTATTTTCTTCCTTAATTCCTAACCCTTCCTTCGGCCCTTTCTTCGACCGGGTTTTTTCAATACCAACGTGGACTGGATGCCGGATGCCGTTGATCTCAGTTGGCGACCATCTTTCACTAAGAACGAGAAAGATCTTCGCCAAGAGATTTGAAACGAGCTTCATCACATCAAAGCCGGTAGCAAAGGCCATCTCTATATCGAGTTGAGTGAATTCGGGTTGTCTATCGGCGCGATGGTCCTCGTCACGGAAGCATCTGGCAAATTGGAAATATCTCGTAATGCCACTGGCCATGAGTATCTGTTTGTACTGTTGTGGACTTTGTGGTAGTGCGTACGCATAACCTTCTCGCCTCGTTGGGACTAGGAATTCCCGGGCGCCTTCTGGGGTAGACTTGAAGAGAAGGGGCGTCTCTATCTGGATAAAGGATCTGGATAGAAGATCTTTTGAGATGGTTGTTTGTAGACTGCTCCGTAGCCTTAGCCTGTCACGGAGAAGAGGATCGAAACGTAACTGTAAATGACGTTGGTGAGGTGGCCACACGGCATCCCTGGAGACGATGATATCCTTTGGAAATGGATTTAGACAGTGTATGGATCGTAGTTTGAGATCCCACTTCCGGGGTGAATTGGGTTTTCTCGTGGTGTTGGGGGGGTTTTGAAGAGTTCCGATCACAACAACTGGACTGTAGGCTGGTATGGTCTTAAGGTCTTGGTGAGCCTGGAACTGCTGCGAGCCGTCCTCGTTCCAGTTGGAAACAATCTGAATATCATTCTGAGAACGGAAATCCAATGCATTACTTAACTCACAGAAGCTCAAGTTTGAGCTCACGTCCCTTCGTTTACTTATAAATCCGTAAACGGTCACATCCTCCCCAGGCCGATAACCTATCGTGGGGGTAACTTTGAATTTTTTAAGATCGACAACTTTTATATGTATTAGCTATAATTTATTTAGAATAAGTATTTGTTAATTTATCTTACAGTTTTTATTATAAGCATCCCATCTTTCGCCAGGATCAACCGGTACACTTTCGCCGTCTTGAGATTCCACAGGTTCAGATTCCGTGGGCTCAGATTCTGTAGACTCGGTAGGTGTAGGTGTGGATTCAGAACCGGTGGATTTAGATATCTCATCATGAAGGGTTCTTGTGTGCTTTAGTTGAAAAGTAGGTTGGAAAGTAGGTTGGAAAGTAGGTTGGAATCGACGTAGCAGGGACTGCCGTTTGATGCTCGGAATGCATCTTAGGGTAGTCCTCTGCAAATAACTTGACATAATTCGAACCATAGGTCCCTCATCCGATTATTTCGGTCTTGACGAGAGGGAGGGGAGGTTCTAATAACATAACATACCACTGCACTGATATGTTGAGTGTAAAATAAAAATAGGATGTATCTATGTACACTATTCCGTACCTAAGGAAAGCCCCCACATTCAGAAAGCTTTAGCGGATAATTGCGGCTCCGCCCCGGCGCAGAAATCCATTTTCTAGAAAAGCTTCTGCCCAATTTTTTAAACTTTTTTTTCCTTTCTTCATCCTTCCAATTCAAATAAAAGTGAGTTCTTGGACGAAACATCCTGTTCCCGCCATATTGAACAAGTTGCTAACGTTTATTATTACAGATGATGAAAGCTGCGTGTACCATATGATGTCTTCCTCCTTTCAAATCTTTAGAACTCTCCCTTTTTGGGGCTTAAGCGGTTCTGTTGCTGCGAAAGGTTGGAATCATGAAATGAGCGTTCGACACACCTCGACCTTGTTTACATCGGACGCGAAAAAGCAACTCTGATTACTATTTGGTAGTCTGGAAGGCTCTAATTTCTTTTCCCCGTTTCCCCGTTTCCCTGTTTCCCCCTTTTCTTTGATTTAATGTAACTGTACCTTATTTGTTAGCGTTTCTTAGCATGTCTTAGCATGCCTTGTCCTTGTATTGATTTCAAGATATAATGAAAATATTCTCTGCGCTTTCTTCGCAAGCTCTCAGTGATCTTGGGCATGTTTTAGTGGGATTTGATACTACAACGACATGTGGCTTAGGACGTGACTACTTGTTAATATGAATAGAGGTAACTAACTAGTTAGATATAATGTAGACAATGTTTCTACACATTCGCACCTCTTCCCGCTCAACTACTAAGATTACTAAGATTACTAATATAAGAAATCTAAATTGTATCTCCCAATACCTCTCTGGAGCCAGTCATTGTCTTCCACTGGGAATACTATGACCTCATAGGTAGCTGATTGATATTTGGTTCGTTCTAAAGCCAACCCCGAACCTTGGAAGTCCCAAGGTACTTGGTTTTATGTTTCCACAAAACCGTGCAGGTTACTAACGATTCAATAGGCACCCCGCAATGAATAAAGGAATTCGTTGCAGGCTAAAGAGTATTACATGCAGATAAATGTATGGATATAGTCTTCTTGACAAAGTTAGATGGAATTTAAGTAGGTTAGGTACCTAGGTAGCTAATAGTTACCATAGCTACATGTACGTAGGTACTATATTAGGTACGTAATATAGTGGCTACTTATAGTACATACACTAGTTACCTAAGGCATAGGTACATGCAAGTAGTTATCGATACATGGATATGGATATGAGTGGGTAGGAGATGACATGTACCAAACCTTAAAATTAGATTAGGAGCCCGATATCCCGACCGACGTTTCCCAAACGTGCGGCTGGGTTCTAGCTGGTCTCTTTTCTAAACTCCCATTTCTCCAAAAGCCTCTAATCTATAGGACAGTAAACTTCCGACTAAAACAACAACGACATAAGAATAACTCGAAAGTCAATCATTCGCGAATTAGATATTTAAATGTATTAGTAGTCGTATGGAAAAGCAACCCTCTCCGCCCGAAATGGAACAGCCGTAACAAAGCCAACCCCCCGTCAATGTCTACGAAACTTGAGTCTACTTTAGTCCATCTATCTTCTCAATTTGCTCTGCCACGAACCTGATCAATCCCGACGTCACACCTCCGATGATGATTGTCGCCTTTGTCCAACATTGAAAAATACTCTTACGAATAATTCTCAGCGCTTCCGTTCCAACTCCTCGTGGATAACGATATCGATAGTATCGGCTAATACTTGACCGAAAAGTAAGCCGCCCGACAAAACAGACATCTAGTAGCTGAAGCCTCGCTCGGTCCCTACCATCATAGCCATCATGTCTAGTTCTTTTGAGAAATCCGTAAAGGGTGCAACCAAGATCAAGGTCAGTCCGTGCCTCACGCGGCATGTAGAGCTAAAGCTAGTCTAACCCCTGACAACGTTGCTGAGCAGGCCGCTCCTCCGAAAACCAAATATATCGAGCATATCCTTGTCGCTACGCACGCCGGAGAAGCGGGAGTGGGAGAAGTTTTTCGGGCATTGCAATTTCGATTGCGGGATTCGACATGGACCGTAGTACTCAAGAGCTTGATAACAATCCATTTGATGATCAGAGAAGGGTCGCCGGATGCCACACTAGCGTATCTCGCGAAGCATCGAAGCCAGCTAGCAATCGGTTCCTTCACCGATGGTGAGTTCATTAATAGTCCCGACCTATGCGCCCCGATGACGTCGAGGAAATATTTCTAATATATACGGTAGCGCAAATCCAGGGGCGAAACATACGACACTATGCCGGCTACCTCGCAGAACGCGTACGCGCATACAGAGATACGAGAATAGATTGGGTCCGGGCTAAAGAAACGCGACTTGAGAAGCTTTCGGTTGATAAGGGATTGCTCCGGGAAACCGAGGCGGTTCAGCATCAGCTTACTGCCCTGCTGAAGTGCGATGTATGTTATGCGATTCTCCCCCAATATAAGAGTAACACTGATTCTGACATTCCGGTAGGTTCTTGAGGATCCCGAAAACGAAATTACAATTACCGTGTTCCGACTTTTGGTGCTAGATTTATTAGCGCTCTTCCAGGTGTTGAACCAGGCTATGATCAACATTTTAGGTAGGTTTGAGTTATCTATGAGCGACATACGTCTAGAAGACTAAATGGATATCAGGGCACTTTTTTGAAATGTCAAAGCCGGACGCAGAGAGGGCTTTGGAAATTTATCAGAACTTCACTAAACAAACAGACTACGTTGTGCAATATCTAGCTGTAGCGCGACAATGGGAGCCTCATACTAGAGTCGAGGTCCCTAAGCTGAAGCATGCTCCTATCAATCTTCGACGGCAACTAGAAGAATATTTGAAGGATCCTGATTTCGAAATTCATCGAAGGCAATACCTGGCTGAGCTCGAGGCCAAGAAGAAGGGAGGATCTGGTTTGTCTTCGAAGGCCGATAAGGGTACTGCAGACTCTAAGACCGCTACCGCAAAGTCGAATGGATCATCCGCAACTTTATCCAGGCCACCGCAGGCAACGAAAGGACCGGATCCGGATTTAATCGATTTCTTCGATTCGATCGAGCAGAATCAAACCACAATGGCAGTACAGCCAAACCCCCGGCCGCAGATTACCCAGTCAAATCTGCCTATGTCTACAGGGAACCCTTGGCCTTCAAATACTCCCTTCGCCGTACAACCAACCGGCCAGCTCCAAGACAATGGTTTTATACCTCAGCAGACTGGCTTCCCAGCTAATAATACCCCTTTCCAACAACAGAATGTTGGCGCTTTCTCCCAGCAACAACAAGTACCAAACCAGATACAGCCGAGTTTTACCGGTGCTGGTTTCGGCGGATATACACCGCAATCTTTCGCGCCAGGCAGTCTTCCTCCTATACCCCAGAATCCTACGCCTTCTTTCCAACCCGGGACCTTATCCCCACCTATGCAGACAGGGCTTCAGCCTGGTCAGCAGATAACTAATCCTTTCAGAGCGTCCATGTTGATGGCCAATCCTACCGGAGCACCTAATAATTCCTTTGCCGCACCAACTAGCCCCCAACTTCAAGCCGGCGGTCTTAGCCGGCAAAATACCAATCCTTTCGCCAGATCTTCCCCTCAACCTGCCACCCCCTTTTCTAATCCTCCCTCCAGCTCTCCTTTCCAGTCGCAACCCCCGGTTCAGGCCCTGGCTCCTCCCATTCAAACAACGGCCACAGGCACCAATCCATTCGCCAGGAACTTCGGGCAGCCACAAATCCAACCTCAGAGCCAGCCTCAGACGCAGCCGCAAAGGCCCCAGACGAGCGCCGGTCTTATGCCGCAGCCTACGGGAAGTACGAACCCGTTCCGACAAGGAGCTTTCGTAAACCACCAAACCGGGATGGGCTGGCAACACGGACAACAGCCGATGGGCGGGGGTCTAGATCAGCTCGAGGCTATGCCGGTGTTCCCTCGACCTGCTACCCAGACGCCTTGGCAGCAGTAGGAAGACGACTAGCCTGATGTGTGTAGGAGGGGGTTTGGCAGCTAGAACAGAAAGAAGATGGTGACGAAGTCGCGTCTCGGGACGTTCTCTAACTTATCACTGAACGCATAGAGCAAGGCGTTATCCTAGGATTTCATAATTTCCCCCTAAGCGTAGGACAAGACTGGAGGGAAGAGGAGAGAAAGAAGGAAGATTTAGGAGAAAGGGCCTTTACCAGAAGAAGCTAGCAGAGGCAGGCAAGAAAGCCAACAGGATTCATCGGATATCCACGGGAGGGTTCCTGTAAAAGAAAAGAAATACAAGACCAGGCGTTGCCCCAAGGGGAAATACTACTATTACCATTACTCTCTCGAAAGAGTGGACCGGTTGGGCGGGATCGCGAGCAAGCAAGCAAGCAAGCAAATATTAGCGGACTCAAGGTTACTTCATGCGCTTGTATTATTCATGCCCTGTTGACATCAATTACGTTTAATAATAGGTTATTGCGTAATAGCTAGCATACCGCTACGCTGCGGCGGGTTGTGAAAGAACACTTAATGCTTAGAACTATTTCTACCTAGTTAGAGCCAAGGCTCGCAATTCGAATTAGCAGACAGACAGAAGACAGATATTAGCATGTACTCGCGAACGGCGAAGATATAGTTGGGTATATAATTAAATTTCAATAACACCGTGATGCAGTGTCTATGTAGGCATGTATGGATGTATTATAATCTCCCTTTTGCAAAAATGCCATATTTTATATTTATAAACGCCGACGCTATACAATTGAATGAAGCCCACGTTTGAATTACTCGTTCCTTTATTGCTATTCTATGCTTTATCATGCGTAAAAGGACGCAGTTAAAAGCCATGACTGGCGGGTAGTATGTATATGTAGCGGTTACCGTTGACCGCTTGTACCCCCTTATACACCCCTGCTATACCTAACCCTAACACTAACCCTAACCCTTCGCGTAAACTTAAGCCTAACCGGGTTCCTAAACCTAATCCGATAAGTTATTATAATTATAATTGGGTTACGTAATTTTTTTTCTTATATATATTATCTTGTTTATTAAAAGGTTAATATTTCGGAACAATGTGTGATAAAGTCATTAAGGGAGGTTATTACCGTAACGTTATATATTCGGCTATTATAAAAAGCTATACCTAATGCTGTCATTGCCATGAGGTTGAAAACAGAAAGTGTCATCTATTGAAGATTGAAGATGGGGTTTCGGGAAACTTAAAACAAACTGCAAATATCTATTGCTTTAGTTCTTGAGAGAAAACTCAATTGATTAAATATTTAAAGTTGTTTCTATTGTATTTTATTTATGTTAAGCATATCTCTCATCTTTTCAAAATGAAAAGCACTTATTAAATACATTTATCTATTAGCTACTAGTAAAAATATTTTGTACATTTACCTTTATCCGCGAAACCAAACTCATCTTAAGGAACTTATTGCAAAATACACATACCTAAGGGTCTTGGTCTTATAATCAATCAGTTCTAATGATGGCATACCTGTGGTGTTGTTTCGTCAAATCAAAAATGCCGTCAAATCATTTTCCGCTAGCTTTATCCGTGTTCAAATGTGTCAAATCAGTTGCTATCAAAGGACTCAAAATCTCTGTTTTCCTTGTCACTACTACTCGTTCTTATGATCTCAATACAATCAATCGAATCATCAGTAATTTCATCAATATCGCTTCCTTTAACGTCCCAATAAGTACGTATTGGCTACGTGACAGGAAGTTAGAATGAGTCTTAATTTCGAAACGCCAGGTATTGATGTATGTTGTACCTGGTCTTGATGAGACGGCCGCACTGATCGAGGATATCCCAATTGACGAAAGATCATTACGGAAGGCGAGCCAAGCCTTATCACCTAAAGCATTCGACACAGAAGAATATTTGGATGAGTTGAGCGAGTGTGGGTATTTGGATACGATACTCCCGGATCATGTCTTGTCCACACTGGGTGGTAATCATGATGATTATGGTTACGTCTGTTAGTGGCGGTGATAATGTCTGTTGGTGGCTATAAGCTATGTAGCTACAGCGGCGAATTTATGGCGCATTAGATACCTAGAGTACCTCCTTCAAAGGAGACGGAGCTAGACGTATACTAGGGTATTAATGGGACGGCTTCTAGGTAGGTAGCTCTTTACTGAAAGACGTGACAAGGTCGGTTTATCTCGACTCAATTCATTGAATTACAGGTCTTTGGGATGATAATAAGTAACGCTTTTCACATCCTTATATATTGACTCGCACTTCGCTGCTAAATCTCTTAAAGATATGCCTTCAAGTGCGAGCTTGACACGATGGAGTACTCTATACTAGGGTATGTCCAATCAGAATTGGTGATGAACGTTTTGGACAGACGAAACTACTTAGATCTTGAGAGATACTCCACCGTGTCAAGCTGGCACTTGAAGACATAAATCTTCCTATAAGCCACGAAACAACTGTTATAGCAAAAATGTCGTTAGGTTGACTACATAACTAAAAGGCATCTTGCAATTACACAAATTTCGTTACTTAATATATGCGACAAGTGCTAAGCATATTCTACCATAAATTTGCCTGTAAGATACTGTAAATCATATGTGAAAGAGTCCCGGAGACATGTACATATGTAGCGGGCGTAGCCCGCTTGGGCCACGCGTTCCACGCGTTACATATATGTATGTATGTATGTGACCCGTGTCATTTCAGCATCTACATAGTGTATAGGCCACGGGTGTGGCGTTTAACGAATTCTGGTTTAAGACATTGAGATCGTAAAAAAAATCTTAGACATTATGTCTACAATGACTTAATGTCCCACTATAACGTATGGAATGCCTTCTATTTTCTTAACTCGGGACTAATAATATACTTGCCCTAACTCTCCAAATTTTTTGCATACTTATATATTAAGCCTTAACGTTTAAAAACATGTAACTAAATAATAACACATTACTAAACTGCAGCTAATACTGTAGCTAGCCATCATAACAACCACGTATAAAATACCTTCTATGTATTTTATGTCTTCAAGCGCGAGCTTGACGCGGTACATTGTTCATTAAATTTGATTGGTTAAACCCTTTGCGCCACTCCCTAAAATGGGATGTCCTCAAGTGCAAGGGAGACACGGTGGATCAACTCCCAAAAAATCCAAGTAGCTTAATTGATCAAAAAAAATTGAACATTAATCCTGATTGGACATACCCTAGTATATACCATGTCTCACTCTCACATTTACTAGTGTATGTACATAGTGTGTGTAAGGACATATCCCAGACACCACGGTACCATCACGCGTCACGCGTCACGGTGGACCACCAGCATGGCCATAGCGTACCGCCATATAAAGCGTTCTAAGGGCCCAGTCCCTACTGATCGATTTCCTTCCTTTTCGCAACAACAGTTTTATTTACCATACTTCGACGCGAAGTCTTTATCCATTGAATATCAATGGTGTGTATCCGTATCAAGCTCGCGCTTGAGGACATTACTTATCATTGTCCAAGCCCTCCCGCTTTTTTATGCTAGGCCTTGAGGTGTAAGTAGATAGTGTTGCGACCGATGGTATTGCGGCCAATGCTGTAGCCAATTCCAACACCCGGAACACTTGGGAAAGCGTATATTTACTAATAATAAAGTTAATGTCACGGTTGATATGGGGAGTTACGATGTTATCTGGCGGGTTCGCCAGATAACATCGTAACTTCGTGTATTAGAGTAGGAGACTTTATCTTGTGTAGATAAGCTAGGCCTTGCGGCTTGTTACGATCAATGTCACCTTTTGGTTTCCGCCTGGTGATAATATATATTTAACGTGTACGTTATTATTCGCTTCAAAGCGCATTAATACTGCTATTTTTAATATTCAATGTTGACAATTATTTCCGAGGCCCATGGCATCGGAAAAGATCTTGGTACCGTGTTTTGTGCGTCTTTTGATTTATTAATACTGTGCCAGCCATACGCTAAGCTATGTATGTAAATGTCGGCTAGTACCTAGCCCGTCCATTAAATTCAAGTGGCTTACCACTATATTTATAGCAATTATCAGCCACTATGGCTCAAATAAAACCGTAGTCTCTTTTTTACTTGTACGTGGCTTTGCCAAGCCAAAATGTGCAAGACTTTAGCCTTACATAACCTTTGTACATATTATGCAAATATGCCGCACGGACTAACGCTGCATTTTTGCCAAAATTCTCTAAACCTAACCTGGTTTGCCCTATTAGATAGAGAAAAAACGACAAGCGTTGAATTTTCTATTGTTCCATTTCGCCGCTTTTTTTTTTATCATACCAAAATAGCGTCAAAGAGCTGGCCCACCACTACTAACACATCTGCACATATAAAAGTAATATATCATAAAAGTTTTATACAATTAAATAAGTTACAATCGAGGCTTTTAAATTGTTTATTTCATTATTTGCTTCACTTTAAATTTATTATCTTATAACTGATTATTAAAAGTTAATGTGTTTTTAATATAGTTATTTGGTAAAATGCGATGCCTTCTTTAACGTTATTCTACCTCTCAACCACCCTTTAAGCAAAAACATCCTCCTCAACCTTCACTCCCGTCGTCTTCCCCGTCTTCGCCGCCTCCTCCGCACCCACGGTCCCGGCCGCTTTCTGCGTATCTTCTTTCTCCTCCGCTACAAACACGCCTAGTCCCGCAAACGCATCAAACATGGCGCGCGCTTCGTATTCGTGGGTACTGTATCCAGGGACGCGGTGGTCGTCGCGGCTGCGAGCGTCCTCGAGCCATGGGTTATCGTAGCGCTCGCGTAGCTCGTACCGCGTGGGTTGGAGATCTAAGCCTGCGAACGCGTCGTATGGCCGGAGGTAATAATCTGCATCCTCGTCGCGCTTGGACTTGTCTTTGAGGCCCCGGATCGAGAGGAGTGTGTCGGTGGATGTGGGAGCGGGAGTGTCGGATGCGTTGAGTAGGCTTGGGAAGTTCGAGCCTGCGATCTCGGCGACGCGCGCGCGCTTCTGCGCGATGATACGCGCTTGAATTTCTGCGGCGGTGCCGGGCTCGCCTCGCTCGAGGGCTTCCATGACTTCGGTGTTTATGGAGGCTTCTTCGGCGCGGGCGCGCTCTTCTTCTCGCTGGTCTTCGAGTCTGCGTTGGCGCGCTGCTTCTACTTCAGCGGCTTCGCGCTTTTTGCGCAGAGAATCTGCTTCGCGGCCTTTCTTCTTATTCTTCTCGATATCATCCTTATGTTTCTGCTCGTATGCAAGCAGCTTCTGCTCAGCATTCTTCTGCTCAGTCTCGTCGCCGTTGACCAAGTCGAAAGTCAGGTCCTCAACCTGCTGTAAGTAGTCGTTGTAGTCGCGGAGCGAGACGAAGTCGTCCTCTGTCTTGTTGAAAATGGCTTGGACACGGCGGCGCAGATCAACCTCACGCTCGATCTTGAGGTCCTTAAAAAAGGCCGAGCGGAAGCCGCGCTGTCGCAGGGTCTTGGTGCAGGTCGCCACGGGGCATTGCGCTGGCCCTTTGCTGAAGATGTTATTGACACAGTTAATGCACATTGGATGATAACACTCTGGGTTAATCAAGAATTCCATATCTGTATTCAGATACCGTATGCGATTACAAACCGGACAAGTATTATCTGGGACATGATCGAGTGGTCGTACCATAGACGTAGTGGCGGTGGGTATATTTCTTCGAGACATGATTCCTTTTTTACTTGCAAGTGTATGTAGAACTGCTAATGAACGTAGCTTTCGCCTGTAAGTATCTCGTCCTGCGAGGTGGGTTAAGTATGAGGAAGAAGGACGGCTAGAGCGGTGGCTGGGTGAGAGAAAGCCTGGTTAAATGGTGTTCATTCATTTGGGTCAAATCTCGTCTTGCGAGGGGTGAGTTGGTAATTGATTACGGTAAAGTGTTCTCCAAAGATTCCTGCAAGGGATAACCACCAAGATAACCGTAGGACGTGTTGTGGTAGAAGAAAGAATGACTGCAACTTAAAAGAAGTTCTCAAGTTTGATTTTACCTTGACTTTAAGACATTACGTTAGGTAATGTAGCATGTACATAGGTACCTTAGGTACCTTCCAAAGAAATTAACGAGCCTGCAGGAAACTAAAATTATTTGCTTGTTTTCCATTGGTCTAATCATCCCTACATACATATAAAAGCAGCAGGGGTACATGCCCCGCTACCCAGGTTAAACAATTGCCCCTCCACCCTCCATCGAGCTTTCAATATGAAGCTTTTACGTCTTCGCTAGCCTTCCGACTGATTCTCTTGCTGAGTTTACAACTACACAAACGCCTCAGACAAACCTAATATAACAACATTGCGAAATTATAAACAATGGCGGACAGCGGTACGCGCATATCTTAGACACAAATCAGAACTATCAGCTACAAATAACTAACAACCCATATTATAGATCCCACTCCCGAGCAAGAAGCTGCCGCCCGCGCCAAGGAAGCCGAGGAGCAAGCAGCGCTACCCTACCAATGGAACCAAACCATCGCCGACCTCGACATCAACATCACTGTTCCCGGAAACCTCAAAGCTCGAGATCTCGTTGTGGAGCTCAAGAAACAGAAACTCAAGGTCGGCATCAAGGGCCAAGATCCCATCATCGATGTGCGTATATACCTACCAAGGCTACAAATCACGACAATATTTATACAAATACTAACCCCTCCCCAGGGAGACCTCCCGCACACGATCCTAACAGAAGAATCCACCTGGACGCTCACCTCGTCACCGGACGGGACCAAGACAATCGAGATCCACCTAGACAAAGCGAACAAGATGGAATGGTGGGCGCACGTTGTGACCACGGCGCCCAAGATCGACGTGACCAAGATCCAGCCCGATAACTCCAAGCTGAGCGACCTTGACGGCGAGACCCGGGGCATGGTCGAGAAGATGATGTACGACCAGCGCCAGAAGGAGATGGGCCTGCCCTCCTCCGACGAGCAGAAGAAGGCCGACATCCTTAAGAAATTCCAGGCCCAGCATCCCGAGCTCGACTTCAGCAACGCCAAGGTAAACTAAGATATTTGCTCCCTACTAAGTTACAGAAGAACGCAGTTAGGAAATAAATATAATGAGGGCTTGCTTGCTGCATGTAATTATAAGGCCATACCAAGTATCAAGAGCACGGAAATGCTTTAGAAGAAAAGTGCATCTTATTAATTACGTATGTATATATAAGTGCTACGGGAGAAATGGAATGTGCAGGGTGAAACGAATCGCCAAAACCACAGAAGAGGCAAAACAAGACCAAGGGTAAAGGCGTCAGAGAGCCCTGTTCTAGTTCGATCTTGGAATCGCTAGTAATGACATAGCAGATGATAGCCGCTACGCATCAATTGTCAGATTAATAAGCGTTCCGTCGCGGCTGTCCGCGGTTTAAAGAATGAAACAGAAAAATCAAGAACCACTTACGTTGGGCACGTAGTATGAACTTACCTCTTGTTGACAGCCTCCTGTTGATTTCTTATACTCGTTGCGAGTCTTAGGACATGTTGGCCGCAATAGGATGATGCATTGATGCTACCTACGGACCAAGCGCGTGCCGTCTACATGCCAATTGCTAAGGTGACCGATCGCCTGCGAGACTTGTCTCATGTAATAACCTCTTCAACGACGAAGACCTCTAGTCGCAAGTCAAATGCAAACCGTATTCGCAAAACGAGCCGAAAATCAGGCATATCACTTAGATCGAGTTAACGCAAGTCTTTAAGATTTAGCCAGCCTAGCCGCCCTGAAGCGACTCATCCGCTTTGGTCCACCTTGCTCTTCATCAAGTGGCTGGATAGGACTTTCATCTTCCTTCATGAACCCGCCCTGTTGATGGATGAGCTTGTTGCGCATCTTGTAGTATTCTTCTGTAGCCTGCTTTTGTAGCATATTGGCGTCGAATTCGTCCGGCTCCCTCGCTTCCGAAGATGGTTCATGCTCCAAGACAGAAGTCGCCAGGGTCTGGTTTTCCGGTCCTGAGGGAGTAGGTCCAACGACATCAGGAGTGTCCGGCATGATAGGGGTACCGTCCAGAGCTACCGGAGTGGCATTTATATGGGTCCCGTTATTTCTCGCCTTTCGGAATCGGGATACTTTCTTGGTTGGTGCCGCTGCCGGTTGCGTTGTCCTGCTGCTGCTGCTACGCTCCATGACAACGTCGGATAGTGGGTCCACTTCGTGCTGCTTAGATTGTGTCCGAGACACCCGCTCCGGAGCTGGTGCTGGCACTTCGGCTAGGTCAAGACTCTGGGCAAATCTAACGCTCTTTTTGTTGTCTTGTTCTGATAACTGGTCTTCGGCTTTGGGTGGAACGATTGGTTGACTTTCGACATTACCATTCAAAGCATCTTGGTTCTCATGTTTGATGCTTATCCGGCCGATACCTTCTACCATATCTTCCTCGTCATCTGCTGCCGGATCCTTACTAAAGGTATAGTCGCTCAGCCGCTCTTTGAGTTCCAGCATCCGCCGTTTCCAATCATCGTCAACAGTAAGCTTAGTCTTACCCCACTCATCTTCATCATCGTCATCTTCCTCTTCATAGTCACTATGGTCGTCTGTATCGTCGCCTGTAGATCCCTCTTCTAGTTGCAACTCAGCAACAATAGGAGCCATTTCAAACTCCATTGTCTCTTTGTTGTAACGAATCATATCTTCCCTCAATGCGGCATCCTCCATAGATTCGTCAGCGGGGAGGATGGGATCTAATATTATGCTCTGTTGATCCTTGGCTTTTTGCAGGATCTCTTCCAGTCTCTTGGCAGTCTCCGACTGCTCCAGCTCTTCTCCGGATTTTGTGTCTTCGCTAAATGTCACACTCTTCTTCCTAGGTGCAGATTTTACTTTTGCCTTCTCTTTGACCTGCGAACCGTTAAGCGCATTTAGTGTATCCTTCGGCGAATCATTCGCCTGTGGTTCCTTAGATTGCTGGTTTGATGTACTCAAGTCGCCATTCGAGCTTGTTAATTTGCTATCCTGCGTCTTCTGTGAAGCCTCGGGTATTGGGGTAGGATCAGTTGATGAAAAATCAGAAATTCCAGCCTTCCGGAGAGCTTCAAGAACCTGGGGTTGGCTATCTCCTGCGGTGCGTAGGCTATACGACACAATGTTGTCGTCGTCGTCCAGCTCCTCTAATATCTCGGTAATTGGCAGTCCGTCTTCATCGGTTGCGTCTGGATTTGCAACAATTGTGACAGCAGCAAGTCTATTTTCAGACTCTTCATGTTGCTTACCAAGCGTGTCGATATTCTTAGAGACATAATCCAGCCGATTAGTGAGTGTACTAATGATCTGCTCGACCTTCTTCGAGTCGTCACGCCCAAAGATGTCAACGAGCTCCTTTTCATTCAATAACTCGCCCTTAAACTTTTCCCGGGTGTTCCTCAGCTCCTTCCGACTAGTTGCTGACGGTAGCGACTTTACATCGGCCCGCAGCGCTTCATACTCTTTCTTCCATTGTTTCCAGTGCTCAAGAGCATTAGAAAGTCTCGTGACATTTTCCTCTAGCTTCTGCCGATGTCTTTCCAGGTCAAGAAAGCTGTCTTTAGCGGCAGCCATTTTGAAGGTTAGAAGGTAATAATATGCAGGAGATAATTGTTCGGAGGCAAACGTGAAAATGAGAAAGTGCTTTTGATTAGCTGAAGAAAAATGGAGTTTGTTCATTCCAAAGTTTGAAGTTGCCGGAAAGAAAAGTGAGGCTAGTCTCCATATATCACGTGCTATCCTGAAAGACGAGCACGGACCAATATTAGGTATCTAGGTACATCTCCTAGCTCAGAGGTACATAAGGTATGATCTTACTCCTTATTCAAAGCGCACACTGCTATCGCTCGTAACAAGTAAATATCACCCTTTTTAACCTGCCTTCAATATAATAGCTACGGGTCTAGCTCAGAGAATGAGTAAGACCCGTGAAGAGACCAAGGCTATTGAAACATACCTATTCTCCGATTAGGTTGCCCTTTGGAAACGGCACAATGTTACTTTTCAGTCCTTGCAATTAACAATAAAGACTTTTATTAATATTTCTAGTTGAGCATAATAATCACATCTAACTTCTCAACTGTCATATAAAAACCAGTTTATTAAACTGAGAATAAAGCTAAAACATTAATAATTAATTGAATATGATCAGGCATTTTCTCATCACATGAAACTAGAGGAATCGGACCTCCTAATCACAAAGTATCACAGATTCCGAGAATTGATACATAGCTTCATGTTAATAAATCCTCCATGAAAGAGTACGATTACAAAGTTTCGTCTTAGAGTCTTGAGATTGAACTATTATATCCTAACCGCCAATGTAATGCAAAGTGGTATATCGCGTTATCGTTAAAGTCAAATCCTCGTATTTGACTTCGCTCACCTAACCTCTATGAAATCAATCCAACTTCTTGTTCAGAATTGATGTTGTTGATTCACGTCTTAACCGCAGCATACTGTAGCTTCCTTTGCAGCACTCGTCTGCTGTCCACTGGTATAATCGTTAGAATTGAAAGAAGACATGATAGTGCTCATGAGGGTTTATTAAACCACTTACTCGCCAAGTTTCTCCCACTGGAAGATAAAGCTGCCGATGTAGGCACCAATGAAGATGCAGATGATGATGTAACCATTGTAGTACATGGCAAGCCTGATAAATATAGTTAGCCACGTTAATCCATTCCGACGTTATTTGATAATACAAAGAATGAAATTAGGAGACCTACAACATGAGAAAGTAAGCCACAACAAACTGAGCAGTGTGGAGGAAGGCACGGATGGCCTGCTCGACCAGATTGGGCCTATAACCGTTGCCTGCTACGGGGTTGGCCGAGGGTGCCTCTCCAGTAGGCGTCTGGTCGGGTTTGGGTGAGGTGCGACCATTCTCGTCGTTATCATTGCTAGTAACAGAAACAACGAGGCCACGACTAGCATTCTTGCGGACGAGGTAGTTATCGTACTCTTTAACAGAGCGGCGTAGGAGCTCGAGTAGAATAGCAAGCAGGATGACACCAATGCAAGAGCCTGCAAACATACCCTTCGATGTGATATGCCAAGAGGAAGAAATGAAGCAGGCATCGACTGTGTACCAATTCCAGAGCATCTATCCATATTAGTTCTTACTACTTCAAGTTTAAATAGTTAATTACATTAATAGAAGTCTACTTACATTGATCTGGCAGCCTCCCCCCATGCCCATATCCATATCCATCGTGGCAGTGCTCGACGATGATGCAGCAGTCATAGTTGGGGTCGCCATGTTCATCGTGCCGGACGTCGTCATTGATCCCATATCCATCTTGACTGAAGTATGTCGCAAATTGGAATTTCAATACAAATTGGATACGAATCCGATGGGTTGAGACCTCTACCTAGAGTCTGAGAATGGTGTAGATACAACTCAGATAAGCACAAAAGCCGTTACCTGTTTGGAATTGTACGGGACGGTAAAGAAAAGAAGAAGAAAAGCAAAGACCTGCCAGCAGAAAAAGAAATTGAGTTAAGGGCGGTCAAGCAGAAACAACGGGAAGACAGTTGACGGGATAGCCGTCAGGTCGAACCTTAATTATTTATGGTTACCATGGCTCTCAACGTCGAAATCTGATAGACTGACCGTTGAAGGAATTTACATGCACTCACCCTTGTTGTACCACTAAATGAGCTGTACATATATATACATGTAGGTAATAGTTCGATCCTTAAAATCAGTAGTTCTAAACTGTTGGTACCTTGGCATATAAAATACCTGCTTTAGGTACTTATTCTTGGGCCGGGAGCACATTTGAGCAAGTTATGGCCGTAAGGCCCACCTGCCACCTTACGATGTTGTACAGTATAAGATAGGCAGCTACAACCTTTACGGCATTCCGCTTACGCGCCTATTAGGTACCTACCTAATTTATTAAGACAATGGTCACACAAGAGAGCAAATATAGTACATCCTCGCTTGTCACTTCGTTTGTCGCTTCGTTTCTCTTCGCTACATATCGTTAAGCCCAAATCCTGCTCGGCTGCTAACGCCCTTTAATTGGTGTTTTATAACTTGATACCAATCATACCGCCTATCATACGTGCGTCTACTTCGGACAATTCTTTAATCTATCATATCAGACTTATCAGTAGGTAGACACGACTAATATTCTAGACTACTCATAGGCCATATCAACTAGCCTCGACACGTGCAAAAGAAGAATCAATTATTACTCTCTTAAAAGATAGATGCATATCTAAATCCCATATTGGAATCCCTAAGCGAGATATATATCACCAGTCTCAGAAAGTCTCCATAGCACCTCTCCTATTCTGGCGAGAACATGTACGACAATGTCCACAGTGTATAAGAACAGACTTATACAAAGACGTAATCGGTGTCGCACTCTAGAGACGTTGGATTAGGTGGCTGACACATGGCGGGAGAAACAATCAACCTTGAGAGCTAAGTTAGTCTTCTGCGATACCTCCCTGGAAACATGATTGGCAAATAACTTTGGTCACTTACGATGTGCAGCCCCCTCTGGACTTGACTTTTTTCTGAGATTCCGAAGGAATCTTTTCCCGCTTCAACGCCTCTCGCTTTCGACTATCGGCTCCACTCTTACCAGTAATACACAGAGCGAAATATACTGCACCGCTGGGATCGGTTCCGTTATCTTGTACGGTTAACTTTCCGGTCGTTTCCCCAGCGGCAAGGGATTCCCGCACTACCTTGGCCTTAGTCACATACAAAACCTCACTGCCAGCTACCTTCGCCACGCAGTTATGCCAAGGAGTGGGAATGTGCAAGAGGTCACGGGAAGTCATGGATTTGCTGTGCGGCGAGAGCGATTCAACAGCACGGACCAATTTTGGGTCAAAAAGTTGAATTCCGAACTTGGGTCCAGCATTGTTGTGTCTAAGGGGTACATATCGTTAATTTTGTCCCGTGAAGACTAGTGCAACAATGTCTCAGGTCAGGCCTGGGTAACTTACGCGTGGATTGACAACCGAATGTGGTTGGGGAAGAGTAGTTCCACAAGATTAGAATATGCTTGGTTTCTCTATGGTCGTTGCGGTTAGTTGGTTTGTGCTGCTCCATACAACGTGAGGATAATTTTGGACAGGGGGCAGGACTTTACCATCATCATCTCAAATGCTACTTTGGACGAGAGTTTCTTCTGCTTTGAGCGGCTCATTGTTCGTGTAAACGGATGAAGCTCCAGATCCTCAAGCATGAACCGCGAAAAACCACGATATAATGCTAGGACCCCAGCCTCTTGGGACTCAATCCTAGTTCGGAGCACGGCCTTCTGCGATTGGCATCCAGCCATTAAGAGACGTCGGCAAAGCTCAGCTTCTACGGTTACTCGCGTCTGGACATAGTGATTGATAGATGGAATATCGAGTTGGGAAATCTTTGCAAGCTTTGACGGATTATTGTACTTCTCCAACTCAAAGAGATCGACAAGAGATTTGAAACCTACACGGTCTGTGTTGCCCTTTTGAAAGCCGATTTCTCGATTCATCTTGATCAACTTCTGACTATACGCGTCCACATCTTTATCGTCGACACCAACTATATATGATTAATACAACTTGGTAGAGTCGGGGGTAAAGATGGCACATACTGCAGTCGCTGAAAACATGCCCATCGCTAATTATCCAGAGCTTCGCACCCGCGCTGTATATCGCCTCGATAGCTTCGATAAAGCTATGAAGATGCTCTAGGGCCAGCTGCTCGCCATGATCCGGGTCTTTACCTGCGACCTTGTCTGTATTGGTCGATTTACAGGGGAAGGCAGGCAGACAAAGTTCGAGCTTCCGACCCTGGGAAGTGAAATGGTGAACGCGCTCCGTAAAGTAAACTCGTCCGGAGACACACCACTTATCATCTTCGCCTTGATATCGAAGGTGCGTGTCAAACAGGGACACTATTTTCTCCGTAACCAACTCAGTATAAAGATCAGAAGGGCCCGGACCGGCCTGATCAGTGATGGCAAAGTTGGCCTGGCGAAGAAGCAAACGATTGAAGAAGGCCTCAAACTCTCTCTTGGCATTCGTGGGGCTTACTATATTATCAAGGACGATTCCGGTAAAGGATTCATTCGAGGATTCATATAGCTCATACAATTGCAACCCCTGTAAGTCGTCGTCTAGTTCAGCGCAATAATAGGGTGTCTTTTCTACGCTAACTGTGTCGTTCCAAGTACAAAGGTCGACGCTTATGATGTGCCAGTGTTCCCTGATCCGGGCTTCCTGCGGACCTGTACAATACAATAAGTTGCCGTACGAGTCGCGAGAGAATGCGGCCTGGAATCGATAGTAGATCGACTCTCCTTCTTGGGGGAACTCCATGGCGGGCTGATGGCAACTTCCGCTGGCTGATCCCGAGATGCATGCCAGGTAAGGATGGAGTGGCTCTTGAGGAACGGAACACCGAAGATATCCTGGGGATCCGGGATACATATCCGAATATATCTTGCTCAGTTCTCCCAAGCATTTCGTTTGTCACTATATCCAAATCACCATGGATTCGTTCACTCCCCAACATTGAAGGGCTCGGCATGTCCTAGCCTGTGTCAGAAATCCGAATCAAGACCATGTCGGAAAGTATATCCGCTTTTGACAGCAGTAGGTCCCGGGAGACAGTTGCTTAGCAGCGTTTACGATGGGATCTAAAGTAAGGCACAAATAAACTATAGCATCTTGAGCGGAACAGAATAGCTAAAGACCAGGATCCAGGGTGGAACTAAAGTCGCATGTTAGACAACTCCCAAAGCACTGAGCCGCAACGCGTGTAAGGGTTGCGACACATTCACGATCTTCAAAAGTAGCAATGTGTTTCCACGCAACATAAAGTTTTGGAAAAGATGCCTTCCACAAAACAGCAGTCCGGCCCAGATACGCACATAAAATAAGAAGTGGGGAGCATAGAGTGCAACATGAGCTAATATGAGGTAAATTATCCTCAAAGCTGTGTCTAAGTTAGGCATCGCGTGTCTATTCTGTCGGGACAACTACTGAATTTCCAGGAGGTATACTTGAAGTATGTGATTATATTAGCTATGGTTCTCTACTACTATCTATTGAGAGCTTCTTGGTATCGCTGACGTGGTCTAGTCAGGGGCCCGATAAAGGGATTCAAATAGTAGAAAAGGGAGACAAAAATTCCCCCGCATGCTACCTAATCAAGGACACAGAACTCGTCACGCCTTAAGGATATGCGAATATTATCTATCCTCCCCAACCAAATATCTAGAATCTTTCTTGCTTTGAGACTCTAGCTAGCTGTTTTATACATGCATGTCTGTCGCATAGGAACCCTAATTACCTGGGTAGCCAAGATATCTAGACATAACGGTTGTTTTAGCAATGCTCTTGGACTAATTGTACCCTTTCCCCATAGTCGACGTCGCTAGCCTCCATATGACAACGGAAACCCCCGACACCAACGTCCTTCTAAATCTTATTGACTACCTGAAAAGGGGTCAGAGCGATGCTTCTCATGGTCTTACCTCGAATAAAGTTCCTTAATGTAACTTGACATGCGGATGCGGGAGAATTATCTAGGGTTTCGGGATAATCGCTCGTACATAACTGCCATATGCTGTCATATACTATCCCCTTTTCCCGGTCGATTTCTAGAATTATGTGAATAGGTATAAAGGTAGTCAACGTGGAGCTGAGTTGTACCCGCGTACTAGGCTGCTTGACGTGGAATAACTAAGGTTTAGGTTATGTATTTCAATAGCTCAAAGCCCACATGAATTGGGCGGTCAAGTGGTAAAAGTTACTTGTAAGTCAGGGTCCCTTTTTCCCTCTTCAATATTTTCTTCTGCATTAGACAAATTCTGCAAAACTGTACTCTGGTAAGTGAAGAGTTCGACCCAGGAATAATATTCATCCCAAGCCCAGAGCATTCTCAAGACTCACAACCAAAAGCTTACTAGAGATAGCAGTGAGAGGGGCTAACACATCTCTCTAAAGACTCTCTTGAAGTCCCCAGCAGGACCTTGGTTGAGGATGAGAGATAGGGCTATAATCTAGAGCTTGATATACGCGGACTTTTATCCCGTGGGACGTATACACTCACTCGCTTGATATCTAGTCTTCTCCTTCGCCATGATAGTTGGACCCGAGCATTACGCACCACCCTACCAGTGATTAGTTCTTTATAAATTAAGGATATAAAAAGTTGATAATTCAATATTATTCCTACCCAAAGAAACTGCCTAGGAGTACGCGATGGAGAACTTAAAGCCTAGAGCGCACCTAACGTATGATACCTCTTGCATACCTCCTAGAGGTGCATCTTCTCACTCACCTACCCAACTATCGCATAGTCCACGAAGGGAACCCAATTCAATAGTGTATGCAGTACGCACACATCAGTAGACTCACTCACTCACCCATTCACTCACTCACTCAAGTCCCGCTCGTCGAAAACGACCTCGAAATCTCGCTAAGCCTCCGCGGCGGCAACACGTCTTCTAGCTGATCACCCAACGTAGACTTCGAACTATGTCCGCGCGCCAAGCCGATCCTACGAGAAATACTTTCCTTTATCGACGAGCCCTCGCCATTAGACTTACTCGCGCTTCGCCGCAGCCCGTCCAGGAACTTGACCTGTTTCTTCTTCTTCTTCTTCTCCGGGAGATCAGCCTGGGCGCTGTTCTGCAAGCTGTGCATGCCGTCGAACCCGCGCGGTTGCTGCGTTATCACGCCGTCGTCGGCGATGTCTACTGCGCCGGCGTGGGGGTCTACGCCGTAGGATCGTAGCATGTCGTCGTGTTCCTTGACGGCTTGCTCCGCGCGATGGGTCGCTAGCACAGCTGCTACGTCGATGCCTGCGCGCGCCATCTCCGGTCTGGCATTGACATGGCGAGTCGTGAATGGCGTCCAGAAACCCTGACTAAGTAGCGTGGGCAGTAATCTCGGCTCCAAAACATGATTCGTACGCGCCGCCTTGCCCAAAATCCAAAAAATATCACCAGCAATCGTCTCCAGCGCCAGATCCGCTTTCCCTTCATCATCGTTATCATTCCTATCATTTTCCCTCCTCTCCCTCTTACGAAGATAATCCACATACCCCGCGGCCGCATGATCCAACTGACTAGCCAACCCCAGCACCCACGCATCACTCACCCTAGACCGCACCTTCTCCAGCCTCTCAAAGCCCTCGTCGAGATACTTAATCCGCACACGACACACCCTCCCCGTCCCCCTCCCATTCCCTTTCACCGGCACCCCCACCGAGTCCGCAAACGCATCATACCCACTAGCCGCAAGCCACGCGCGCACATTATCCTTCGCGTGCGCCGAGCACAGGATACTCACGCGGGCGACGCGGCGCGCCGTGAACCCGTGGTCCGCGAGCGCGCCTAGTCCGCAGATCGCGTAGGACACGTGTTCGAGGGCGGTGGCGATGGTGTTGAAGACTTGCGCTAGCTCTGCTGCGTCGAGGCTTGACGTGCTCCAGTTCGCGCGGGGGTCCTCGCCGTTGGCGGTGGTGGGGAAGCGTTGGCGCGGGAGGCCGGGGCGTGGGGGGCGTGTGTGCGCTGGGGGGAGAGGGTTGGGGAGCTGTGGTTCTGCCGAGGCGGGGCGGATGGGCTGGAGCGGGATGCTGGTTTGTTCGTTTGCTAGTATAGTCGGGAGGTGCAGCGGGCGCTGATGACGGTCTAAGTTCTCTCTTACCTGGGCATTGTACCGATTGCGAAGGTACGTGGGAGTCGTTGGGGTGGTTGGGCTAGACATCTCGGGCGAGCGAGGCAGGCAGCACGAGATCAGGTTCAAGGATAGCCTATCCGTATTAGAAGGCATAGCGTTCGACTGGCGTAGGGTACTCACTGTGAAATTAGTTATAGTTTCGATCGTCGTAGTAGTTATAAGGAAATCTACGCTATGTTAACGTAGGACGAAACGAGACAACTAATTGGTATATTTTATTCGGCGACCACAATTGCATGGATACGGGATCGGGCGCGGGCTAGATTATATATCTTTTGAACAATGTGTTTGATCATGGGCGACGTCTTTGTGAATTTAATAATGCGTTTTTCTATAACATGACTTGAAAGACAGACTGCTTCACTTGAAGAGGAACAATGCTGAAGTTGAAGAATGAACTTTTGAGGTAAGTACGAACATTGTTATTGTTCATAACAATGCTTAAACAAGGACAAGGCGTAGACAATGTGTCCAAGTAACCCTAGAAAATCAAGTCAACAATACATAGCCATACAGAAGTTGAAACCCTTCACAGTGGAAAAAACTAAGATGGTATTAGCATGGTTGGAAATATTCCCTTGTTCATGATACCTCGCTAGCACATATGCAAGACCGAGCCGTGAAACGAGCCGTTCATTATCAGGCTCTCTAGACCGGGCCCGCTAGCCCTTCCAACGCCTATGATACACTTGCTGAGGAAAGAGACCCTCAGATCGGAATTAAATTTGTTCTCGAGAATGCAGATTTACAATTCCTCGTCCTCGACTTCCATATGATCCCCGTTCGATTGGCCATTAGCCGCAGTATCTTTTTTGGGCATCGTAGCTTCTTTGTCGATCATCTGCCTCGACACGGACACGATGTTATCCTCGATAAGCTTCTGTCCAACATCCTCCAGATGCTTCTTGGGGTCCAGCTTGCCAACGTAGCGCGTCTTAAGCTGGTCCTTGGTCAACTCTGTCTCCTCCTTGACTCTCTTCTCGTAGCCCTCGGCTAAGGACACTAGTGTCTTGAAGCGATCCTTGTTCTGCTCGTCCTCGTGTCTGAAGTCCTCCATCTGTAGTGCCTCGGTCCATACGTGCTTGTGTAGGTTCATGAGCATGTTCTCCTCTAGCGCAGTCTTGCGGTAGTTGATGCCTATGGAGTAGTAGTGTCGGTTGAGCCCGTGGATAAGCGCTTGGATAGAGGGCTTATTGAGGTGACCCAAGTTGGAAGTACTCTGTCTTGGCTCTTGTCCGAGCATCAGAGATTGAGGGTTGATGAGGCGGAAAGCATCGATGACGACCTTTCCTTTGACTGACTGTATAGGATCGACGACGACGGCGACGGCTCTCGGCGTTAACTGCTCGAAACTTTGTTGGGTGTTGATATCGACCGAGGAGAGCCAACATCCAAATCCGGGGTGAGAGTGGTACCATCCAACGACGGACTCAGGTCTGTACAGCAATATTAGTAAAAGTATAGGAATAGAGGTAGACGGGACCATCTTACCGTCCGGTTTGCGTCAACATGTCCATCATCTTCTGCTGGAATACCGGGTCGACAGCTTCGACACTGACACCGGTACCGCTCTGGGGCATAGCAAAGACATCCACCACTCGTACTGTAAAATCGTCGACGAACTCTCCTAGCATAAGTCCCATGACTTCCATGGGCACACCTGCTCGTCCGTGTCGTAACATCTTGAGTAGCGCAAGGGAAGAAATGTATACGGTCTCGGAGTTATCGATTAGGTTTTGGTTATCCTATTTACAGAGTATATTAGCACCCATACGAGCTATGTAGAGGTTTTAATGTCATCGAGAACTAAGCTTCTTACCGTTCCCGGAGCGGCGCCGAGTCCCATGCCGCTGGCACCGGCAAGCATTCTGTTCAACCGGTCCATCTTGATATGTCGGCGCTATGGCAGTATGAATTGAAGTGAGTTAATAAGATGCACCAAGTCGTAAAATCAACGTAGATTGACGACTATCGTGGTGGGAAGGACGGGTAAAAGTAGAAAGTGGTAATGTGGTATTGCGCAGTAATATTGGTAGAATTATTAAAGAAGCAATCTTTGGAAATGATGGAAGCTCTCATCAAAATGCAGGCGTTGACGAAGCCCGGGTCTGCCTGCATAACGTACCTAAATTACCTAAGCACCCAAACGCTAAAAGCTATCAGCTCTTGATCGATAAGGGAGCTCGGGCCAGGTACAGATTTATGCACGTGACTTTATGGTTTCTGGAAGGTACCTAGGTACATACATGGGTAGGTACATCTGTCCATGTATTTTCAGCCTTCATCAGCCTCGGTTAGGCGCATGTACCTTGTACCTAAGCACTAAATCATAGTGCCGTCATCGTTGGAGCCAATCCCAACGTCGCTTCGTCGCCTCGTCGCCCAGTTCGGTCAAGAGCATCAACCTAATCAACACCTTATAGAAAGGTACATGTCGACTAACGAGGTTATGCGCTAGGCATATGAGAATGTCTAGCAAAACCGGCATTAATTCATAAGATGATGAACTACGGTATAGGTAAGTGGAAGTGTTGATTATTTTATAAGTACTAATTCACTTTCTTATTTCTTAAGTATGGATTAGAACCGTCAAGTCGCAATTGTAGTTTATACAGTCAACCAAATATAAACATTCGCAGAGCTCATCCTTGGGCTCGGGGCGATCACGTACGTTACACTACACGGCCAAGCTGATATGATTCGGGCGGCCTACGGTTCCTTGGTTGGGTTTCATTCACTTACCTGATAATACAATAAAGCTCCGCTTACTTCATAATCCCAACCCTCCTTTACCTCGCCATGGGATCTGATAGGCTGGGATGCGGTACACACAGCCTGCCTGGCGACAAGCTCGAGCTAGTCTACCCATTATAAGCCCATGTTCCTTCCAGGAGGCTATATTTCCCAATGTCTTCGACATCACCTATCAAACATTTACTTCGGGGCTTCCAACGAACAAGCGTCACAATGTCTACATACGGTCTGTTCCAGGTACACGACTCGGGGGAGGCCAAGGTTGAGTACGGAGTTGAGACTTTATAATCTTCGAGTCTTTACTGACTTAGTATGCTAGTATCGTGCTCTTACACGGGCTACGAGGTGACATAGAGAAGACCTGGACTAAGGACGGAGTTATATGGCCGAAAGATTTACTCCCCTTGGATGTCCCCGAAAGCCGTATCTTCCTCTTCGGCTACGATACTAGCATTACTCAGAAAGACCCCTCGCGGGTCGCGAACACGGAGATCCACAGCGATGCTAACGATCTCTGCTCTAAGCTCGCGGCTGAACGCTCGAGTACCGGCACGGCATGTGTATCCAAGATCTGATCCAGTATTGCTACTAACTTACAATCCAGGACAACCGCCCCATCATCTTCATCGCCCACAGTCTCGGCGGCCTAGTCGCAGCCCAGGTCCTCGTCCACGGAGACCAGCGCGCCGAGGCATCGAGCGCCGAGGCCATCGCCAAGAACACCCGGGGCATGATATTCCTCGGGACGCCGTTCAGGGGATCTCCATCGGCGCGGAAAGCCGAAGTCGTCCGGAGGGTCCTGCAGGTTTTCGGAGTCACCACGCAAGAGCACACCTTGAAGCTCCTCGGCGTCGACTCGGAGCGCCTGGATGAGCTCACTAGGGCTTTCCCCGAGGTCCTTAATAAACGCCGGGCTTCTAAGAACCCCGCGGATAGGATCGAGGCCTTCTTTTTTTACGAGGTTTTGAAGACGAAGATTGGGTTTAGCTCGACACAGGTTAGTACCTAGGTAGCTTTTTATGTTTTAATTAGTTCTCTCGAAGTAACAGGTCACTTTGCTAGATCGTCGAGCCCGAGTCCGCCCAGCTTCCAGGCTGCGGCGACGCAACCCCTATCCGCGCCGACCACATCGGCATCTGCAAATTCAAAACTCAGAAAGACGAGGGCTACGGTGTGGTCGTAGCCGCTATTCGAAAGATCATGATGCCTACCGGCAGCGAATCTCAACAGGTAAATCACATGCCTAACATACCTATCCACCTAACAAGGCTCCGGGGAAGTGTAAGAATTCGGTGTAGATTGTCCTGCTAACCTTTCCGCCACTCACAGGGAACCAAGATCATCAACATCCTAGGCCGGGCTGTAAACGTCGCAGCTGACGACATCAACATCCAGAACCAGACGGTCAACTTCTGAAGAGGATACACCGAAGGAGATCTCATGTAGGCTACCGATCCAAGACTAGTGATAATTTTCAAAAACGTGGCTTAGCCGGGAGGAAGGACAAGTACCTAGTAAATAGCGCATCTTGTATCTACCTAGTAATTCCACCGTGCCAGATACGTTGTTGCAGAGCTGCACATGTGGCTCGCTGTACGTTACCTTTGCTATCATTCAGCCCCCAAATCTGCACCGGAATCCCTGACCTATCACATCTATCCTGTACTCTATTCGTCAGAGGCGCACCCCAGGCCCCGGTACCGATGTCCAGCTGAAACACCATTACAAGCTATCAGCTGTCCATTTTGCTATTTATTTACGGTTCGGGAATAGTGTTTCTGCAGAGAAAACTGCATCTTGGGAAATAGTACTGGAAATACGTAATCTGCAAGGTAGGATAGAAGGTTGGTATATGTAAAAGTGGCTTTTTAGACCCCTAGTTCCTCGATTTCAGATTAGCTTGATGTTGCCCCTATGTAGAGGAGGCAGATACGCAGAGCAAAACCATGATGTTCAAGTCTCTAGCAGCCAGAGTGTAGGCAATTAACGAAAGTATCTATGAAACCTTGCATATCTCCAAAGGAGTGAAACCACCACATCGCTATATCATATCCTACACCAGAAGAGTCTCAGCGTTCGGTGGTGTAAAGTTCACCTCTTCCTCTTCTTCGACTTTTTCTTCTTAGATTTCAGATCCTCCTCGCTTGAATCATCTTCGTCGGATGTCCTCTTTTTCCTCTTCGACTTATTTTTAGGTTTTCTCACCTCATCAATATCATCATCCCCAGAGTCATCATTGTCACTATCGTTGTCGTCGTCGGAGTCGTCACCGTCGTCGTCATCGCTAGAATTTTCATAAGCAAAGTCCTCCGAACCGTCTTCCTCAGATTCTAGCCTTTTGCTTGTCTTTTTCCTCTTGCTGTTGTTTTTCTCGTACGCGTAGATTGGGTCCGCGCGACGTGTTACAACTGGGTAGCCTGGCCAATTGTCTAGTCTGAGAATTCCATCTCGGGCTAATTGGGAATCATCTTTTCCTAAGCTAAGCTCTTTGAGGTAGCTGTCGAATTCGATAGCTCTCTCCGCGACTTTAGCGAAGTGTTCTTTTCTAATTTCCAGAGGTTTCCCCTGAGTCCTAGCTTCGTAGTTGGCAATGGCGATAGCGGTCTGGAAAGCGTTTCTGATTTGCCTAGAGACAAAAACACGTTAGATAATGTTATAGTACTATTATAGCTCAACTCACCTTCCATTCCAAGGACGAAGCTGCAACTTCTTCAGTCTCTTGAATTGCTTCTCTGCGTATTTGAGTATCTCCTTTTTCGGAAATTGAAATTCTCTCTTTTCGCTGTCGAAGTCGTCCTTTAGCCTGTCTAGATTGTTCTCCCAGATCTGCAAAGTTCTTTTACGATCTAGCTTAGGATAATAGAGAGAGAGATGTATACGAGATTTGAATGCTCTGTCAATAGTCCCGACTCTGTTGGTAGTGAGGAAGAGAATACCCTATCGTCTATTTGTTAGCGCTTCTTTACTAATGATCACTATAGAATAGGTTACTAACGCTATAGTACTCCAATGTTCGTAAGAAGACTGTTTATTCTGATATTAGTATATTATATAACGAATATTGATAGGCGGATACTCACCTGACACGATGGCGTTGCGTGTAATATCGTGGTTTGTGCGTCTACTCAGAAATATACTGCATCTCACTTAGTAAAGCCCTCTCTAAGTCGCATGGGGTATGCCTTCTTACTCAGCTTCGTCCAGGAGAAGTACGCAACCCCATTTATGGGCTAGCTGGAAGTTCCTCTCAAGATTCGTTTCCACAAGCTGCGCATTGTCCCTTAAAATAAATCACCCCATAACGGCCATATCCCACAACAGCTATAAGGTTTTCAAAAACGTATTTAATTTACTTACTAATTTAAATTTATTTATAATAAAGCTTTCCCATAACTTAATTTTAAATTTAATTATATTATTTTATTATTTAAATTTTTTTTTTTTTTACAATATACAACTTTTAGTTTAATTTTACGCAATTACCGTTATATACAACGTTAAAAATAAACGATTAATTCGAAACGCGTTACAACACTACCAAATTAATTACATTTATATACAACATTATATTAAAGATATTTAAACAAAAAAAGACTATAATAAAATTTGTTAAAAGTTATCTAAAATTTAAGAAAATTATTTAATTTATTAAATTATTATACAAGGTATATTAAGTTATACGCTATTATATTCGAAATTTAAATTATTTACCTAACGTTTATTCCTTTATAATAACGTATATATATTATTTAAAAAAAATTAATACGCCGATTTTTTACGTCGCCATTTAAAAATAAATAATATAAAAAATCATATAATAAATTATAAACATTTAAACGATATTACAACCAAATTATTAAATAAATTATTTAATCGATTAAACTTGCCAAAAATTGCTAATATTCCCCCCGCATTACGTATAAACGCCAATAAATTTAAGTTATAAAAAGATATTAAAGATAATATTTTAATATTTAAAAAGGTTTATCGCAAATATATACTATTTAAAAACCTTTTAAAACAAAAATGAATTATTATTTTAATTATTATTACAATTATTAATAAAACGTTACCACCATTAGTAATTTTTAACAACGTTAACGTATAATAATAATAATTTTTTAATATAAATAATTAATTATATAAATTTTAATACTTTATTACGTCTTTTAATAATTAAATAAATAAAGAAATCGCTTTTAAATAGTTTAAAAAAATTTATTTACTTTACATTAAACTTAAAAATCCCAATTAATAAAAACTTTTTATATTTAACAATTACAATAACTACATAAATAATAAATTTATATAAAAATATTTAATTTACAAAATTTATATTTTATTTCTTCCAACTTATACGTTTTATATATTTTAATTTTTTAATATAAATATATTTATTATTTTTAAACACTTTTTTAAATCCTATTTATAAATACGTTTATTTAATTAACTTTTATAAAATATAAATAAAAAAGATTTTTTTTAATTACTTACAAAAGTATAAAAGTTAACAATAATATTAAAATACATTTTTATAAATTAAAAATATTTAAGATTATAATTAATATTACCGGCGCAATTGTTAAAAAATTTGTATTTAATACAAAATAAAAGCTTTAATACTATTACCTTATTACTTACCACTTTTAAACTTATTAATTTTATAATTATAATAATTAAAATTAATTTTAATATACTTAAATTATTATAAAAGTTAAAAACTATACAATTAAAATTCAATTTATTTAATTTAATTTTTTTTATGTTTATTACGCAATTTTTATTTCGTAAATTTAATAAGGTTTTTAATATAAAAATTAACAAATTTACTGTTATCAAGTTTTAAACCAAACAATTATAAATTATATTAAAAAAAATAAAGCTTAAAAAACGTCGCAAAATTATTCCGAACTTAAATCAAGCTTTTATATATATAAAAAATATAAAAGAAGTTAAGGTAAAGCTAAGGTTATATTTAATAAAAGAGCCGAATAATATACCAATAAATATAATTTTAATATAATAAAAAACTATTTAAAATAATCAAAAATTTACGTAAAAATATATTAAAGTCGTATTAGTAAATTTTAAGTTAAAATACAAAAATAATAGTAAAGAAATAAATAAATAAGTATAAATAGGTTAATTAATAATAACTTTAAAATTGCTATGGCCGTTGTGGGGTATAGCTGTTATAGGGTGATTTATCTTATATCTCCACATGTGACTGGGAATAGCGGCTGCTTGGTATGATCAGCCACACACTTAGCAGTGCTGGTCTTTCCAACGCCAGGTTCTCCATGAAGGAGGATGGTGAGGCCCTTGCCTTTCCCTTGAACTAGGTCAATCGGTGATAGCATACCCTCACCCTGGGGTTCTTGATTGTGGGGCTTTTGGTGATACTCGACCAATGCGAGAATAGTGTCCTTGATAGGGTCGTCAATAACGAGATTCTTCCAGCCGTTCTTGTATTCAACTTCGCGGAGGAGATCAATATCAAATGTTGCCCATCTCCTAGTATGGAGAACGAAGCCAAAGACCTTGGGAGGTAGTAATACTAGTTGGTCGTCTGTTAGTTGGTCTACAAGCCATGTCGAGTTAAGAATAGATCGTTTTTGGTTCCTAAACTCGTTGCGATCCTTTTCGTCAACTTCAAAATCGTCGTAAATAACATCATTTCCACAGCACCCTACCGCATCACACATCGCACAATAGGGGTGAATATCTTTCAGCTCTCGCGGGTCATCATCCGCAAGGTTCTCGACTCCGATCTCAGGCTTGTTCTCCGGCTGTTCAACGAACGAGAGCTGGAAGTCAATAATAACCTCGGACTCAACCTAAATACTACTGTTAGAAACAAACTGAGTTGTATAGTACTATAGTATCGCCATACCTGCTCTGGGCGTTTGTCGAGGGTCAGGCCCTTGTATAGTTTGTGCGCCGTCTTAGCCGGATTCGATAGTTCTGCGAATTTCTTCCCCCTTTCCAGTAGTTCATTTCGGAGGTTCTTACTATCGGCTTCAATTTCGAGAGGGATGACTGGGAGCGATGTAATCTCCCTTGCACCATCGAATTTAGGCATCTGGAAGGTTTGGTTGACAGGTCCATACTGCTTGCCATCAAAGTGCATATAGAAGCACTCTATGATGAGTGATCCGGTAGAATAGCCCGCTTCTTTCAACTTGATCGATGCATGGTTGGTAGGAGGCTCTTTCCACGGGTTTAAGATATCTCGGCCGCCTGTTACTTTGAGTATGCGGTATCTACTCCAACGTCAGAATACCATTAAAGGTACTGAATATCAACATTTGATGTCTCTTACAGCTGAACTTGGCTCTTTCCTGTCGTTCGTACTTCATCACCGGTTTTGAATATGTACCAAAGATCTTCGAAAAAAACCATTTGTCCGATAGGACTTAACCGATGTCGTAGATTAACCTTGGGCTGTAAATATTTACGTATCATGTCGCACAAGAGGCCAAGATGGACTTGTGCCTCTTCCGTCTCTGTCTCGTTAGGAACGCCGTGGTATCCACCAGACGCTGCTTCTAATGTTAGTCTACAGCTTAATCGAATGTTGGAGGAGTATACACACGGGCAGTTTTACTGGAGATTTGATGAAGATGATCCCGTAATTTGTCAGTATACTCAACTAGGAGCTTGAATGGTTTGAAGAATACGAGTTTGTGCCGGTGCTGGCCAACAACTGTCTCAAGCCCCGTCGCTTCTTTGAGTACTTTTAGCAGGATTGGTGATCTAATTCGGATACGATAAGGTGTCCCTGGCTTTTCCCTACTTGCTGCGCTTGGTATAAAGTCATGTTGGCTCGGCATTTCAAGGCCCGGTAACTTCCCCTGGGGATTTTGTTGGCCTGGAAGTTGGATCTTCTCGGTCTTGCGGATTATATCGTATCTCGGCTCTTCTATTAGCACCTCAATTACTGGCTTCGGCGTTGGATCAAGCTCTGCTACATGCTGCCAATTATTCGAGCTAGCTTTCGGATCGAGATCAGCTCTCACGCCATACTCTGACCAGGTCAGCTCGTTAATTACACCAGTACTGGGTGGAATTGACACTGGCGCTTGCTCGTCTAATTCAGGTTCGGGCTCCTTAAGGATCTTTCGAAGTGACTTTTCAATGTGTAGTATGCGATCTTCCACTAAGTTAAGGTATGATTGAGATTGTGCTAGCCTTCGACTGGCCTTTTTACGTCTCTCTGGAAGTGCCTCGGGATCATGATAGGATTCGTTATATAGAAGCATTCTCCATCTCCTATCACTTATCTTATCATCCTCGGATAATTCAGCAGCAAGATCGGATTTCTTCTTTACGCTCTCTTCTTCTTGGCCATCATTCTCTGTCATAACGTGATCTACATCTTTTCCGTTCACTTCCTCCGTTCCAGTGTCGTTGGATAAACCTCCATTATCATGGCTATCATCTGTATCTGTTGCCATGGTGGAGTTGTGTGATGAGTCGGTGTCGGAGTTCGTGAGAAGGGATGAGGTATTAGACGATGAATCATCTATAGGCGCCGCCATTCAAATCATCCAAGTTATAGGTGATAGTGTAGAAGGATTTATGTGAGGCTCTGGGCGAATCTCTGTAGAATTAAATCAAAAGAACTTTCCGAGCTGCCTGCGCCTCAAAGTATAAGTCCAGGGTATGGTTATAATTCCGCAAATGACAAGGCTACGGGTTCTCACGACAATTCCTCCCCTTCCTTTTCAGTCGGTCCGAAGTATTAATAGAGGCATCTTAAGTAATCTACATGTACATATAGCTATCAAGGCTGTAGGAAACCGAGGACCCCCACCTCCCTTTAATAGACTAGAGTTTCCGAGCTGAGAGAGCCGCATTAGTGGCACGATATTTATTGCAGCTTACATCAAGTTTACCAATTATATTTTGGAGGCACCCAGGTCGGCAGGGATTTCAGATGTACATACAGGGCAATGCATTACCAAATGAATCGCACTGTATACGAGACCATACTATTACTTTACGTACCTCCAACGTGCCTTGCAAGCCACAGGGTTCAGCATTGTCACCAGTCGTGTCACTATTCTCTTACTTTATAGAACAAGACTTATTTTTATAGGTTAGAAAATTCACAGCTAGGTCGATAGATAAACCTCGCAATGGAAGTCGAGGGTCGAAATCTGCGAATAGATGGAAAAGCAGTCAATGCGGCTCAAGGCGATGTTTCGGTTGACCATCAACACATTGACCAAAGAAAGGACCATGAAATCAACCAGAATCACCAAACAAGTGTGATTATCAACAATCAATATGACAAGGGCATTTATGAGCGTCGCATGGTACCAGCAGACCCTGCTGCCTCATTCATCGATCAGTTACTATTGAGGGCTATTATCCTCGCCCAAAGCGAAGACATCGAATACGATGATCGTGTCGGGAGTCACGTTCGCGTTGAACAGGCCGATCGCCTAACGGAGCATATGTACGTCGTTCTATCGCCTATATTGTATAAGGGCTAATGATCTGAGCTCAGTGCCTCACTATGGGATGATACATCATCAGTGGTAGATAACCTTAATAAGTCTATTAAAAAGTTCCGCACGCAAGTATTAGAGCCAGAGATAGGCAAGGACAATACGCCGACTCTCCCGCATAAGTCATTAGAGGATTCGGCGACTTGGGTCCGAGCAAGTTTAGCGTGTGCAATCTCTCAATCGAGAGACGTTTACACAACCCGAAGAAGCACCTCACTTCTTCTCCTTAATCTTAGGAAGCATATTTATCCCTACTGCTATTGGGTTAGCTTGCTTAGAAATGAAAATAAAACATGCTGCTTGAGCGGTAAGTTTCCATGTACCTAATGGAATCCAAAGCTATTTCCTAACACCAACTACTATTAGATGCTTTCGGCTGTTTGATCTCGGTAAGTATTTAGTCTCAAAATATCTTCCTTGGTTCATAACTGCACCTCACTTACATAGTAATAGGCTACTATAGGTGGTGTTGAAATAGACTCTGCTATTCTGAGATGCCTAGACGAACTCGCACAGATGTTTTACTCTACAGAAGATTATCTTGCTCTCTGTGCATCTCGCACTCTCAACAAGTCTCTTCACGAGGAAACCGTTCAAGCGTTTGAAATCTTAGCAAGACTACTTCAAAAATTACTCGAGTATGCCTGGAGAGGCAACAGATTAAGTAGTATGAATATACACACCCTAATTAGAGTTATATACCTAGAAAACTAACCATAAAAAAGAAAGCCAGAAACAAGATATAGTACTCCAGACAGACGAGCTTAAGAAAATTCTATTTGAAATGAATATAAAGTCTAAGACACTAAAGAACCCAGTCAGGGCAAACGACCTTAATACATACCACAGCGGAGACCTTGGATTATACGTTCTTCGGAATTTAAAGACGTTCCTAAACTCAGCTGCTTTACAGAATTCGGAGGATAACATACCTTACCGCAGGAAAAAGACTTTGAAAGAAAGCGTGCCGTGCAAGGCAAACGATGGTATGAGATGAAACTGCTTAACTATAACACGTAGGCCCCTAATATACTGACGCAAATTTAGGTCTCTCTCCTAATACAGTAGCAACACGGTACCTGCTTCACGATCAAAGCCGAGTAATCCAAGACTTTGAAGATGCCGCATCACCAAGCAACATCGACAGCGAGGAGATGCGCCAAATATCCGCCTTAACTAAACAAGAAGAATTCAAAACCTGGCTCCAAGAAGACACCAAAGCCACAAAGCTCCTCATACACGGCGGCCTCGACGACAGCAGCACCCTCTCCGCACTCTCCTACCTCTGCGCCCGCATCCCCATGGAATACCTGCGGAAAACCCGCACCGGCTTCATATGCCTGCACTATTTCTGCAGCCTGCAAAGAGCGCGCCGGGAAGACCCCGCCTCCGCATTCGACATCGCGCGCAGTCTCTGCGGCCAACTCCTTACGCACGCCGAGTTAGTCACCGACTTCGACCTAAGTTTCCTCGACAAGAAATGGCTGCAAGGGATCCGCGAGCAAAACTTCGTCAAAACATGCCAATTGTTCCTGCGCCTCCTGAAGCAGCTCGAGAGGAAGAAAATAATGGTATTGTGCTTCATAGACTCGATCTCGCTCTACGAGACAGGCAGCTTACGGCACAATACCGAGAGGCTGTTTTCGTCGCTTGAGGAGTATTCTAGGTCGCAAAGACGTCGCCAGAGAGGGAAGACGCCGGGGTTGATATTTAAGCTGCTTGTGACGGATGCGATGGCGACTGGTTATGTGCGCAAGTATTTTAGGAGAAAGGGGGAAATGATAGACATGGATTGGGGTGATGAGCGTGAAGGTGATGATGTAGATTTAGATGTACTTTACGGTTGACTTTTAACTTACCCAGGCATCTCTACCTGGGGAAGAGGTGGTAATAGAATATATAGACTCTCTTCTAAGCTGTACTTGAATATGAGGCTTTTCATACTTCGAAAGGACGACTATCGTCGTATACAAAGGTGATCTAATTTAGCCCCTTTTCAGACCCACTAAACCCACCCCCTTTTCAAAAATACAAAGTCAACTTCTCTAAAACAGAACTTACTATATCCTCCCATCTACCAAACGAGAATCCCATAGAATTTCCCATATAAATAAGAATATTTTTAGGTACCTAAGTAGTCAAATTAGCTCCGATAACTTCATCACATCAGCATATCACCTCAATCACGAGATTTGAAAAGCCATCACATAAAATCACAAAGCCCTAGAGATTAAGCAAAAGATACTAGCTAAGGGGCGAGCCCGCCAACTTAACGCAAGGTGGCCGTCCCTCCGCTGCTGATGCTTCCGGGAAACCTGAACGCCGTTCGCTCGGCTAGTCTACAATGATTTGAAGAAGAACCTGATGAACACCATCCCCTAATCCGTCCCGTCCATCCCCTGTACACTGGTTGCTTTAAAGACTTGGAAAGGCGACAAGATTCAAAACGTGGGTATCAAAATTAGTGTTCAGATCTTTTTAAGAGCTCGCATCGTCCTTTTCCTTTTCCTTATCCTTGTCTTTGTCTTTACTGGCGGGTTCCGCAGAACTAGGCGACGCAACATCAGGCTTTTCTGTGGGTTGGTCCTTGGCATCTGCTCCGTCTTCTTGCTTTGGCTCAGGGGCGGCGGCAACAGGGGCATCCATGTCGACGTCCCCATCTTGATCAACTTTTTCAGCTTCTGGAGTGCTCTTGGCTTCTGGCGCCGCACTGGGCGCCTTTTCAGCCTCTTCGGTTGGTGCTTTGCTTTCACCGGCATCCCGCATTGTCTCGTCAGCCTCCTTAGATGTCTCAACGTTGTCGCTCGAGGACTCATTTTCAGCGGCAGCTGTCTTTTCGCTTTCACTACCATCTTTATCGGACTTGGCGACTCCCTCGGCTTCTTTTGGTGCTCCTTCCTGATCAGCAACGCTAGCAGCCTTATCTTCGTGTTCAGTGTCTTTCTCCTCTGGCTGGGAGTTATCGCGAGTATTTGCTTCGACCTCAGGTTCCTTGTCTGCTATATCTTCCATGACGATGTCATCCGTCTCCTTAGATTTGATGACATGTTCAACAGAGCCGTTGGCAGGCGTCGCGGCACCGCTATCAGCTTCGACATCTGAATTGCGATAGTCGATGAATGGTCGTCGCGTGTTGCCGTTTCGATGAACTCCGTTCGCTTTGTCTAGGTCCTCATTATCACTTTCCTCGTACTCGTTATCCCGCTCTATGCGCTGTTCCCACTGGCGCTGACTCATGCGAACATCTTTGTTTTCGTCCTCGTCGAGGTCGTCAAGCTCGGCTTCTTCCTCATCAGACATTGCTCCTAGCGAATGACGGGGAACATCCTGCATCTGGACAGATGGAGCATGAGCAGTACGTCGAAGATTTTCGATCAGCTGATTTTTTATCTTCTCTAGATATTCGGGGCTATTGGCGTTCTCCATGTTGGAGGCACGCACGTCAAGCGAATAGTCAGGACCATAATACTAGTTTCAAGGTTAGCACTCGAAGTAGCAGTAAGAAGGGCCATAATCTTACATCGTAATATTCATTAAATGGTAGAGTTCGGTCCATTTGAGCATCAACAAGCAGACCAGTCTCAAAGGCCCAGGTACGGGCGACATTACGCATTGTGTAACCACCACCACCAAGTACGAGAGTTGGTCGGTTGAAACTCTTGACGAACTTTACGCAGTTGGCATGTCCATCCATGCTCAGGTTAAAACAACCGAGACGGTCACCTGACAAACTATCTCCGCCACATTGAAGAACGACCGCATCCGGATTATAGTATTCCATGACGGCTGATATGACGGGTTCGAAGATTGATTTGTATGAGGAATCGTCTATGCCATCGCGAAGGGGGAAATTAGTCGCGTAGTAACGGCCCTGGCCAATACCAATATCTCTCAGTTCTCCCGTTCCAGGGAAGTATTCGCCGTACTTGTGAAAAGAAACTGTCATGACTCTGTCTGTGGTATAAAATGCTTCCTCAACACCATCGCCGTGATGTACATCGATATCGATATATAGGACGCGCTTATTAAATCGTAAGAGTTCGAGAATTCCGAGAACGATATCTACTCAATTACTGTATTAGCGCAGCTGAAGGGAGAAGGATAATATTAAAGTCAGCAGGTCAAATGAGATGATTCGTACCGTTAACATAGCAGAAGCCACTAGCCTCAGACTTCTTTGCGTGATGGAGGCCACCCGCCCAGTTGACTGCGATATCGCACTTTTGACGGTTGAGCCGTGCAGCACCCTCCATGCTGCCACCAGCACTTATGCCACAGAATTCGAATAGTCCGTCAAATACTGGACAATCATCTCCAACGTTGTATTTGCCTTGTTCCCGCTGGAAATTGTCCATATTCTCGGGGGTGACTCGCTGTAAGAAATCTATGTACTCGTCCGTATGGAATTGGGTCATCTCGAGTCGCGTTGCCGGTTTCGCACGCTTTGAGATGTCAGTTATCTTTTCTCTCTGAAGCGACAGGCACCGTATTTACTTACATAAATTTCCATCTTCTTGTACACACCATAATTCATAATTAAGCTGTGCGCCAACCGGATGCGATGGGGTTTCATTGGATGGCCCGACACATAGGCGAAGTTTCCAATGTCAGAATCGTAGAAATAAGCGACCTTCTTGGGAGACGGAGCTCCCAAGGCGATGCCATTACCGTTCCAAATATCAACGGGGGCTGCGTGCGCCATTGTTGATCGTAGGTTGGCCAAGAGAGAATAAGAAAGAATGGGTTAAGATGGGAAAGTATTAAGGTCGGGCGAAGATCTCGAGAAACGCAACTATCATGCCGAATAGCTATCGATAAGACTTGGTGCATCGCGCGTACACCTGCTAACCCGAATTGGCTATTAGGTACGTGTGGAGCCAATGACGAGGTAAAATCAGTGGAAAACTTCCCTTCTGTGCTTAGACCATACCATATTCGCTCCTTCTAGTACCTACGAGTAAACGTACCTAGATAGGTACGATTCCGAAATTTTACATGTTGGTATATAAAGTTCTATATAAAGTTGCGTGCGTGGGTAACCACATAATTCTAGCCTTTACGCCATCTCGTCAGATTAACGGCCGTGGCATATTAAGTACCTAAGTAGCTTCTCTCGTTACGCATGGCAAAGGGGACTTACTGCAAATAATCAAAAAGTTGACTATGATTGGTCGGCTTGCTTTGGAGCCAATGACAAATTAGGCATAGCACGCTCACTGGTGTCGGAATTCACTATTCCAAGTATGACGTATGTATACCTTGCCCTCGTATCAGTATTAGCCATTATCGCCCAAGAATAGACTCTCAGCTGTAGAGAACTATTTAATTCACAGCTTTACCGGTTCGTATGAATGGCAACAAATATGGTTTAAATGTTCAAGTATCAAGAATAAGAGAAAGCCTGTTATTTGACATGAGGTGTGCTGGTAATGGGGAGCGGAGTTGTTCATCTTAGCCAAAAGAAGTTTCTTTAGAATATTATAACTATATATAAATTAACTAGCAATGGGAACATATTGTTACCTAGCCCAGATGACACCAAGATTACCGTGACACTTAGGTATACATAATTATAAGGATATATACCGGTGGCTCTAGATGACTAAATAAATCTATTATTGTGTGATAGCCGTACGAGAAAGTTGAAAGAATGTCATCTGCTACAAGCTAGGATATACGTAATTTAAGTACGTCTATAATAGATAAATTCCCTAATAGGTTCAAGAAGCATCCATAGACTTATGAGATTTATAAGTATTATGCTTGTTGAAGGTCCCTCTTATAAGACCTCTATGTTGAAATCATCACTGAAGAACCGCGGTAAAAGTTGAAATAGGATATTATACTCTTATGCCATAAGTTCTACAGATTACAACTGTTGGGATTAGGACTTTGTATTAGAAATAGTGAATGACGAGAGTGACTTATATATTATTGATAGACCAATGGTATTAGTAGAATAACGTTAACTACCCCTAGGCAAGCAATGGCCGATGTACTATAACCTTAAATACAGTAAGCTCGCCTTCACGGTACTAGCCGTGGAAAATAAGTAGATATAAAATTAAGCTACGAATGGACAATATACTAATCTTAGTCATAATATTAGATTGCATATTGTTAAAGTCATAGTGGTTCTAAAGAAACAGCTATATTGCCAGTTATTATACATTGTACGCATATCTATTACGCATGGGAATAGTCGATTTATGATACGAACGCTTATCGAACTCTTGCAAAGAAAGACCGGTTCATTTGTAAGCTAGCGTCCCGTTACTAGCTTGCGGCTAATATATTCACCAAGATTTAGGTATCAGACAGGCATCATTCTTGGCCCTCAACAGAATGTTAGTAGCAACGCAACAATCCGGGTTATGATGCATACTATCAACGGTGAGATAGCTACTTATGCGGGATTTGGTACGCATATTGAATAAATAGTGTTTCTGGGGAATTAGTGGTGAGGTATTAAGGAGGGCCGATGGGCAAGAAGCATGTAAGATGGAATCTATGATACTTAATCAGTATAGTCCAATGAAACGCACCTCATCGCAATTACCTAAATAACCCGGCTGTACGCCAATGATGTGCATGTGAAAGAGTAGTAAATGCGGGGCTCATGCATTGGTCGGCGAGTTCATGCATATACATATGGATCGGAGACTTTTAGTGTTTTGTCATCTCGTTATAGTCGAGCATAAAGATAATGGACTTTCCAACCTAAACTTCTACTTCTCTATTCAATCATTTTATCTGGTAAAGATTCCTCTTTGCGACTTTTAGTATTACCGAGCAGGTATCTTTATTATCGATTCCTTCGCAATGGCTAATCAGGAGATCGTGTTCTTCGACTTACCGTCTAAGACACCAAACAAGGCGTGGTCGTACAACCCATGGAAAAGTAGGTGCCATGATGTGTTTGGAGATGGGATATGATTTCTAACAACTGCAAACAGCTCGGTTTGCCTTGAACTACAAGAATCTCCCCTATAAGACAGAATGGGTAAGCTCTACCTGAATTTGAAGATACTTGCTTGTGTGAAGTTAACACATTGATAGGTTGAATACCCAGACATCAAGGGAAAATTCCAAGATCAGTGAGTCTGCCTGGAATATAATGTTCCTGCCCTCAATCTGGATGTTTCATGTATTTTTGCGGATGAGCTCATCAAAATTCGAGTGATATCTGAATTTCGATGAGTCATTGCCGTTACCCCTTATTCCTAGAATTAGGCGAGGAAGACGGTAGCTTGACGGGATCTCCTCTATATCATCTACATAAAAGTCAACTTGAATTTGCTGACGATTACCACGTAGCCTCCCGAAGGCGGATGTCTACACCATCCCGACGATCATCTTGCCCGACGGGACTTGGGTAACTGACTCCTTCACAATCGCCGATGTGCTCGAGAAGAAGTATCCGGAGCCAAGCCTCCGTCTGGAATCCCCTTATCTGCCAAAAGTGAAGGAACTCCTTACGCAGGTCTTGACTGCCACTAGGGGTATCTACGTCCCGGGGGTTTTTAACAAGCTATTGAACGATGCTAGCAAGGGGTACTTTCGCCAAACTCGCGAGCAGAACTTTGGCGCGACCTTGGAGGAGGTAGCGCAGAAGGAAGGCGGCGAGCCAGCATGGAAAGCGGCGCAACCTGCCCTGGAAAAGGCTACCGCCCTGTTGAAAGAGAATGGCGACGGCCCTTTCTTCGAGGGGAAGAATGTGGGCTTCGCTGACTTCGCGTGGGCATCGTTCCTCCTTTTCTTTCAAAGGATCGGCGATGATGTCTACCAGGAGGTGCTGAAGCATTCTGGAGATGCAGCAGCACATGAGAAGCTGCTAGAGGCCGTGAAGCCCTGGTATGAAAGAGCCGACCACTAGTCGTATTGACACTGCTACCTAGAGAACCATGTATGAAGATATTAGGTCGATTAGCAGGTCAACATAGTGGAATATGAGAAGCTATAGCTTGATATATGACCGAGACTCATCGACATAGATTATAGGAAGAAAGTGACTGGCGAAACTTCAAGATTAGAAGGATGGCGTAGATTCCAGCTCAACACTAGCAACTATTCCGCGTGCCTGGCGTGCCCATAAGATGGGGGATAGTATGCCCTTCGTTTTCCCGACTTCCTAGCATATTTCTCGTTAAACTACATTACGTTGTATTGGATATCTGGTATATTGGGATCTGGGGTGTAATTAGTTTTAAGCTGACGATATCCAATTTGATTACACGTTTTCAGTTTCAATTGTCACATTGTAGTCGGCCGGGCGTAAGATAATAGAGACGCACAGGCCACATTGAAAAGTACAAGGGTCCCCTTCACAATAATCCACAAAAATCACGTGACGCAACTTCCTTTTACGGAAATCGCTTCCCGAACTTTGTGGGTCCCTAGGGTTTTTTTCTCCAAGCCGCACATTTCCAGGTTTGCGCAGTAAACTACCACCAAAGAAATTTGGAGCTGTTGACCTTTTTTCCCGTGACAACGACCACCAACTTCGACCACCGTCAACACCACACCCCGACCGTAAAGAACCCCCGAACAAATCAGTCGCAATGGCCAAGATCTCGTAAGTTTATTCTCATTAGAACCCGAATTTCTCGATTTGTAGCGGAAGTGTTGGTGGGGTAAATTGGCAGGAGGGATTGAAGATTTGGTGGGGGGGAATGCGAAGAGGAAAGCGAATTTGGGAGGGATGACTTGCACGAAAGAGGAGGGGATTGAAGAGTTTATGTTGGCGAAAATTCGGACTATAAGACGCCAACGGAACCAGATATTAAAGTGCAAGCTTCGATGTAGTTGGATTGCCGCGGAACAAGCTACAGAGGCAACGATGGGATTTCATACTCGACAACGAAGCTCTAAAGCAAAAATGCTAACCTCTCACTTCACAGGCGTGGTGCCCCCGGTGGCAAGCTCAAGATGACCCTCGGTCTGCCTGTGTAAGTGCAAGAACTCAATCCCTCTCCCGCAAACCCAATTCGAGACTAACACGCGAAACAGCGGTGCCATCATGAACTGCGCCGACAACTCCGGCGCCCGAAACCTGTACATCATCTCCGTCAAGGGTATCGGTGCCCGTCTAAACCGACTGCCCGCCGGCGGTGTTGGCGACATGGTCATGGCCACCGTCAAGAAGGGAAAGCCTGAGCTCCGAAAGAAGGTCCACCCCGCCGTCATCGTCCGACAGTCCAAGCCCTGGAAGCGAACCGACGGTGTCTTCCTGTACTTCGAGGACAACGCTGGTGTCGTAAGTTTGACCTTCTATATATATATATACACCGAATACGCGGCAACCGAATCCGTGCTAGAATTCTATGTGGTTGAGCATGGAAGGATGGGAGACTGCTTAGTAGGATTTATATGTCATGCAGAGTACACAACTAACATATTACCTACTAGATCGTCAACCCCAAGGGTGAGATGAAGGGCTCCGCCATCACCGGCCCCGTCGGAAAGGAGGCCGCCGAATTATGGCCCGTAAGTCCCGCTACCCTACATCTCCCAACCCTACAAATTCTAACCTATCCTCCCAGCGTATTGCCAGCAACTCCGGTGTAGTGATGTAAATAGGCGAGCGTTTCGTTTCAGGCGGAACATTGGGTGAGAGGAGGCGGAGGAGGATGATGATTCACACCACCAAACCTAACCTACCTACCTACCTACCTTATTGACGATACGTCATCACGATTGATTGATTGATATTGGAAGAAAGAAGACACCAACCACGGCCGGCCGCTCTCACGACTGCTGGTGAGAGGATTTGAGATGGAGGCCTAATGTCGTGTGTCGGGTGGTAGGACTGGTCACTTTGCATTTCGGCTTCGGGGCGTAAAGGAGACATACCAAACCAAAAGAAACTGCATCCTGGACAATTGATAGTTCGGTTCCCCATTCTCGCCTGCGATTGCTGCTTTGTGACTTGTTTCTGATGAATGCAGCCGGCCATTGGTTCATCTCGACTGGCACTACATGCTGTGTCTGATGATGCTAATGAATAGAGCCTCTTAAGCCCTTATCTACTAATACCTACATTCCCGAATTACGGGGCTTACATAACCACGCTTGCATTTTTCGACGTAATACTTATTAAATGAATATATTCGCCTAACACAGAACTAGACCACCGGCTTTTGCGGAAGTTTGGGGGTAGAGAATGAAAGACCTAGGTCGCATCTAAGTCCTAAATGTCTCCCCGCTTGGGTTAGCCAACCTTATGTGGCCCTGAGTATGCTGTAGACCAGTTGGGAAGTGAATGGTTCAAATAAATAACCGAGTAAGTACCTAAGTATAGGTACCTAGGGGCATAACCTATCCACCGCCGATTTCATATTTTACATAAAATACATCAGTTGCGGTATTAGGTACGACTTCCATTTACGTGAACATATTCATATCACATATAATATGCTCTTAACTTCCAAAATTAATGATAACGGTATCTTCCATTTCCCCTCCATTTTATGTATCGGCCTCCTTCTATCCTATCCGTTCCTATGTGTACAATGATGCTCGCTCCGTGGGTGGGGTGGATAGGGATTAGTCCAGGTATCAAAACATACCATCCACCCACCTATGCAAAATAATGACAACGCTTCGCCCTTGGGCCCAAATGCCGTATATACCCTATATGTACAAAGTGTCCTTCCCCTATTTTCCATCCCATAGACCTCCTCGCGCCTCCTGTTCTGAACACCCCCCAGGGATAAGCCCGGGCGAAGGAAAGTTTAGTCCAAGTATCTAAACAGCCCTCCACCCAGGCTGTGATGTGTAGAGAGATGGAAGGACCTGGGACCAGCCAAGTGTCTGACGCCCAGTCTATCCATCCCTCTACCTATCAATGGGCTAACTAGGAATCGGTTCAAGTATCCGACAGCCTGTTTACCCACAGATAGGAGATAAATAAATGGACTTGGAATTGGTTCAATTATCCAACGCCAGTCCACCTATTATCTACACATCACCTTCATAGATGAGTAGAATAGGAGCCGGTCCAAGTATCCGAACTCCTCTCTACATCACCCATGGAAGATGGATGAACAGATGAACTGGGAGCTGGTCCAAGTATCTAGCATCCCGTTCATCCATCCATCATGGGGTTAGAATGCGGACGGAGGCGGCCTAGGTGAGGCTTGTCTAGGTACACCTCCGTCCCATCCCCAGGGGGTGTCCAAGGGCTGGATGGGTGTGGTTTTATTATCCAACAACCCTCCCCGCCCTTAGTCTGTGGGCGGACGAGTCGGTCGAGATTTTCCGACCCGTCGCCCTATATTGCGTGGCTGGGAGAGTTTAGTCCAAGTATCTAAACTTCCCACCACCACTGTAAGGCGGTAAGCTGCTTGTAGGACGCAGCATCGCCGTATAATATTTTTCTCTCGTGATGAGTTATAAGAGTGTTTAGTGTTTGTGTGGCCATTACCCCTTGCTTGTTGTTGATATGTTAAGACTCGATGAATGTCTATCTGATAGTTCTGTTTTTTATGAGTACTTCATATTAATTGGAAATGGTGACAAGCAAGAGCGAAAGCAATAGCATTAATGTCATAGGCGTGCACCTGCTATGGGAGCGGGACGAGACTTGATTGATGTGATAGTGTATCAACTGCAATTGGGGACAATGGCTGGAATGGTCCTCTATGTGGCGATGCCGCATATACTGCTTAATATTTCCCGGACGCCGTAATAAAGGGGGGTGCTGATAATTACTGCCTTAGGGCAGTGGCATCATCGTCTTCGTCGCCACCTGGTGTGGATCCAGAGGTGGGTGTTTCTGCATGGTTGAGAGCCGTAGAATTAGCTCCCGCAGGTGGTTTCGCGCTCTGCTTCTTAGCGGCAAGCGTTGCACGGCGCTTGGCCACGGCCGTGTTCATAGAGCCAGATGCCCATCGAGCTATTAAATGTTAGTATCTCGCGTGTTTGGACTGTATATGGGGTAGTATAGGAAGAACTCAAACATACCTTTCATAGAATAGGACATCTTTTCAGACTTAGTCATAGAATTGTAGTCCTTGTTGGGGTCTACACCAATCTCTCCGTCCGGGGTGTTAGGCTCAGCAAATCCATTGCTACCGTTGTCGCCATTGGAATTCCCGTTGATACCATTGTTGGTGTGAACCGGTGCTAAGTTCGAAGGGACTAGCGGCGGTGTGCTAAGAGCGGGCACAGAGGCAGAATGCTGGTTTTTCACCTTGAACTTGATCTTGGTAGGCGGTTTCGGTGCAGGAGGAGCCTTCTGCTCTGGTTGCTGCACGGGAGCTGGCTCTGGGGCGGGTGTGAGGTCCTCAACCTTGGTCTGTGTTTTCTTCGGGGCGCGTTTAGCACGCTTGGGTTTAGGTTCTTCAATGAAGTCATCATCGTTGATATCATTAGTGAACTTTCTTTGACGTTTCTCGCGGAGCTGGTAGTTACTTGTAGACGCCACTGTCTCGACGGTTGCGGTAGATGATGCAGTGGGAGGACGAGGCTCCTCGGCTTGATGACCCGTAGAAGTAACTGTCTTAGGAGTTGCAGTCTTGAAGGATCCGGATGGAATATCGGATTTTCGGGAGTTCGTTCGACGAGCCGGTTTCGAAGGTGTTAGGGGCTCTGCACCATTAGGCACATTGTCTTCTTCCTCCTGTTCTACAACTGCCATGGCGTTTGCAGGGGCCTTGCGTTTACGCTTGCGAGGCTGTTCTTCCTCTACATCTGCCTCCTCAACTCCTCTCTTAAGCGAGGGTGCCAACTCGGGTTTGGGTTCCATATTGAGCTGTGGGGTGGGTTCTGCAACAGGCTTGACCTTGGGCCCGGGTTTGGCTTGCGACTTAGACGGCGTCTTCGGTTGCGCTTTGGAGCGCGAGTTGCCAGCCGGCTGGGGTTCGGGATTGGGCTCTTCATGCTCTGGTTCTGGGTCCGGAGTAGGCTGGGCTTCCGGTACCGGGAGTGGGTTTTTGCGAGGTCTGCCGCCTTTTCCTTTCTTCTTAGGCGGTTCTTTCTCGACCGGCTCGGACGCTACACTTAGTGCGCTAGTACTCTGAGGCTGAGCTTGAGGCTGGTTTTGATTCTGTTGCTGGTCGCCATTTTCTTGTACCTGTGCACCACGACGTACTCGGCGTTGGGTTGGAACTGGGGTAGAGCCTCTGCTAGCGGCTTCACCTTCGTTGAACCTCTCCGGTGGCTTTCTCGTTCGTTTTCCTTGCACGATATTGGGATCTTCAGCCTCGGCTGCTTTGGCGGTCTGTTTGGGCCTCTCGCGAAGACGCCCGTGACGACCCAAGCCAGTTCGTTGCGCAATGGGGTCTTGTTTACCCACTCTATCTGCTCTTGGATCATATTCGAATCCGTAGACGTTGGCCATAATTCTGTCTTGCTGTCGAGCATAAGCGACTTCTGGTTCTGTCGTATCCTTGGCTCTAACGCCCTTGACGACAAAGTCTTTTTGAATGGGGTTTGCGTTAGGATCTCTGGCAACAGTGGCCTTAAAGCGGCGGTTGAAAGCTTCCTCTTCTTTATGGAAGCGAATTGAATTATCGTAATCATCCGTCCACTTTCGCAGTTCCTTGAACTCATCCTGCCATGCCGCGAGAGCCTTGTTCGCAACTTTGACTCTTCGGTAGAGCTCTTTGGGAGATAAAGATTTGATGTCTTTGAATAGGTCTGTAAATTCGGATGCCTCTCTAGCCTGCTTAAAACGGAATTGTTTCATATCCGCTAGCTGTGTACCGGGCGGCTCTAATTCTGCAGCGGGCGAGTTTGCGGCAGTGTCGGCCGGCGTGTCCTCGACAACCACATCTTCTTCAGCAACGACGACCTCTAGGCTGTCTTCGTTAGTTACATCGGGTTCTAGCTCTAGACCGGCTTCAAGATCCGCCTCAGCATTGACTGCAGTACCAGGGTTTGCTTCAGCGTCCGCGCTAGGATTAGCTTCGGCATCAACCTCGGGCTCTGCCTCGGCTTCTGGTAGCTCGAGCTCATCATCCTGGTAGTCCGGGTAGTAAATGAAAGAGCCATTGATATATGGAGTGAGATGGTCTAGTAAGTCTGGTTCGGCGTGATCGTCATCCATGTCAAGGATCTCATCATCCTCTGCTTCGTCTTCTTGTTCTCGGAATTCACCTTCATTTCCGGCCATAGGTTCGACTTGGGATTTTTGTAGATTAGGGTGGCTCTCACCCGGGGCAGTATCTAGTGAAAGTTGTGAAGGCTGTGAGGGTTCTGAAGGTAGCGAAGGCTCTGAAGTCTCCGATGGCTTTGATGATTGTGAGGACTCCGAAGAAATAGATATATCAACAGAGATGTTAGGAATGGGGGCCTTGGTCTCATTATTTGAGGAGCCAGAGCCAGAGCCGGAGCTAGTGCGTCTAAGCATCGACTCATCCGACTCTCCGCTATGGTGTCCACCAACTTCAATGGTGTCTCGTACTTCGACATCATCCATCTGCTGTTCTGGCACATAAGTCTGAGGCTCTGCTGTAGACTTTCTAGTGTTACGTTTGCGAAATGATGATGGCTGAGGTTGCTCGGAAGCTCGTCTGCTAGTGCGAGCTTCAGAATCTTCGTTCATCTCATTCTCATTAAGAGCGAAGTCAGTCTTCCGTCTCTTCAACGTGCGGGTAGCGCTGGGTGTGGATTTTGCACCGTAACTCTCAATGTCATCAAGCTGGTCAAATGTATAGTCTACACGAGGACGTTTTCTCAAGGAGCGTCCTCCTTTGCTGGCGGGATCTTCTGGCATAGTGCCGGCACTGTCGATATTGCGAGCGCGAATTCGCTTTTCCCTAGAAGCGGAAGGGCTCGGGGTCTCTGCAGTGAAAGAAAAAGAAGATGCTGCGGATGAAGGTTGTTGCATAGGTTGCTCGGATGAGTTATGAGGTGATGAAGTAATAGGAAAGGTAGTTGGAAAAGTAGAACCCTTCCGGCCTCTTCCGCGAGGACCGTTAGAGGGGTCCATTGTAAAATCTCTATAGTCGAGAATTGTCGCAGGTTTGCAAGTATGTATGTGTTGTAGGTGTAAGTGAAGTACCTAATGTATGTGTATGAATTAAAGGTGAAAGAAGTTTTGGGTCGGAGATTATGTAAGTGGGGAAAGGCTCAGGATGTTGATGGCTGAAGCGCGCCTTCCCGAACTAACAAAAAGAGAAGAGGAAGGTACGATATAAAATAGCCACCTGCTAGAAATATAGTTTCCTATTAGTGCAAATTATATTTCTTCGCAACGCGTCGTTGACAATTGTTCGTTGTTCGCTGTTGGGCGTAGGCTGTGGCTAAGGGAAAAATAAGTGGTTGTAGGTATGTATGTAGTAAGGAGGCAATCCTTGAAAATTGTACAAGGCCGGGGTGGACTGAATTGTTAGCTGCCGGGGGAAGATGCAAGGACAGCAGCCCGCCGCCGATAAAACTTGAAATATACAATAGTCAAGATTGAATGGGTTTGGTAATAAAAAAAGAAGTTGAATCAAGGGGTTTTCAAAGAGTCACTCGATCGTATGCTGAAATGGTTGTCAGTAAATGTAGTTGGTACGATTGCAAGTGTGCAGTGAGTGTGTTGTGTAAGAGAGACGTGGTGAGAAAAAAGGTTGATGATGAAAGGAGCTGACTTGGTAGGAAAGAACGATCGAATTTGATGGTGATGGTTAGGTTGGAAATCAGTAAACCTTAGGCGGTCAATACGTACCTGAAAAAAATAGGAAGTTGCTGCCTATGAGAATCAGGATCACCAACTTCCAAGATCAAGAAGCAAATAATATCGAAGGGGACTTGATTCAACCTTTCTATCGAGTGCTCGTCTCGCTACTCTGCTACTCTACTACTATGACTGCTGCCAACCTTATTATTAGGTGCACTGCTAATTTCTCGAGGTTCGGGCTGTTCAAAGCCACAGATGAGATCCCGATTTGGATGTACTAGCCACAATACTTATCCCACTTGCTGGATTTTACTAAAGTATATTCCCATCTTTGACCAATGGGATAACACGAATATGCCAAAGTTCCTTTCTTGGCTACTTTTGGATCAGACGCCCTTGTAACTTCCCTGTCAAAGCTGCGGGAGATCACGTAATATACATCAGTTAAATACCCAGGTACCCAGATACATATAGGTACATAACCATACCAATAATGGTTCGTGTGTTGCTGCCACTGGTCCGCCTACCCCATTTAGTGACGACAGTTCCTGATGGAACTTGGTCAAAGCTTTCCGTGTCCCGTCTTCTTTCCCGAAACCGAAACCCTTTCATCGTCTGGTGATACTATACCATACTACATATCATATAACTACCTAAACGTATATCACATGCCATATTGAACTATCCATTTTCACCCATCCCTTTTATTAAAAGTAGTGTCCTATTCAACCTCTACAAAAATAGTCGATATAGCATCTCTTCTCAGTTGTTGAAATAGCGTTTGTTGCATCTGCCGACAAGTATCCTATAAACAGTTGCAGTCGAATCCGCTTAAGCTATTGGTTCCCCGCGGCCCTGCATACATACACATATGTACAAGGCCATAGCGAATCATAGTCAATTCCTGTATACATCTAGTTAAGATCGTAATAGCTCTTCGTAGCCTATTTCTTAGCGCAGAAACCATCAGGTATCCTCCATCTGTTTTCTCTCGATCGCAATTACTAGCGATCCCTCTCTAATAAAGATATTCCCCCCCACTACGATAACTACTCAGCATGGCAGCGAGGCGGTCAAAGGCGTCTGCCGATGATGGATTGAATGAGCTCTTCGAAGGAATCGACGAGAGCGTAGTTAAGAAGCCTGCTAGTAAATCTAAGCCAGTTCCCTCTAAGACTCGAGGCGAGAAGCTCAAGAAAGACATACCTGGACTTGCTGAGCTGGAGGACGAGCTTGGCGAAGAACCTGTCCGACCCCATACTCCTCGCGTTAAAGAGACATCTACCAAGGCACCTGTTAAACGAACTAGCACAGCAACCCCTCCGCCCGGTGCCCCTCGACAATCCGAAGACAAGCCAGCCAACGTCGCACGCAAGTCCGTCGATAGCACTCGCTCCCTCCACGCCAGCTTTACCCCCAGTGCTACCAGCTCTGATCTCCAGGATGCCGAGAAGAAGGGGTCAGTCGAAGAGACAGCAACAGCTGCTGGTGGCGGTTGGTGGGGTGGACTGTTTGCTACGGCCAGCGCTACAGCAAATGCAGCCATGAAGCAAGCCGAGGCTGCATACAAGGAGATCCAGCAGAATGAGGAAGCTAAGAAATGGGCCGATCAGGTTAAAGGAAACGTTGGAGCTCTGAAAGGTCTAGGTATGCATTTGAATACAGTTCACGGCCATTGAAGAAGTTCTGCGTAAGAATCTATTGAACTGACAATCTTGCCTATAGGCGACGGTATCCGCCAACACGCTTTGCCTACCTTCGCCAACATTTTGCACACTCTTGCCCCGCCCATCTCCTCTCACGAGCGTCTACTTATCCACATCACCCACGATATCGTTGGCTACCCATCGCTTGACCCTCTTATCCACGAGGTCTTCAGCCGGGTCATGTCGCAAGTTGAAGGCGGCGACCTCCTTGTAATCCAACGCGGCCATGAGAACACCGCTCGAAGATCCTCAGACGCCTTCTACAAGGGATCTTCCAATTCTGCCGGCTGGCGCGACGGCCCCTGGTGGAGGCAAGTCGACTCGCCCCGCGACTTAGGTGCTGTGAAGGGTATAATCGAGGGGACCAAGCTCTGCCGCGTCAGTGCGGAAAGTTATTCCCACGACTACTTCGCGGCTAGTGGCGGCGTTACAGAGGCGCAAAAACGTGCCCTGGAGCCCGTGAGCGAGGAAAATCCCGTGCGAACTAGTGACATCTTCCTCGCTGTCCAGCCTATTATCGTAGACGCAGATCCCGCTCTCTTCGCTGGTAGCACAGCTGGCGAGGCGGAGAAGGAACCCAGCGCCGTAGCCGACGACAGTAGTGCAGACCCTCACATCTGCTTCGCCGTCTACGTTCTCGACCCAATCCACGACATCGTGTACAGCACCGTGAGCCAGTACATCCCAGCTAAATGGATCCGCTGGTTGGATGCGCCGGCACCATTGACGCCTGCCAGCGGCGAGAGTGAGCAGCAGCTGGGTCCAGAAGGCATAAACGTGCCAGACGAGATCCGGGAGATCGTAGAGAGCGGTGGTGTGGACCCGCGCGAATGGGTTGCTGAGTGGGTTGAGGAGACGCTGAGCTTGAGTATCGGAGTTGTGGCCCAGCGGTATGTGGCTCGTCGGATGGGTGTTGGTGAGGGGGGCCTTGGAAAGGGGAAGCAGAAGGTTGAGGAGTTGCTTCAGGGAGGTGGGGGTGAGGCGGCTAGGGCTGGGCTTATTTGATGATGGGATGGGATGAGTCTTAGCTTGCGGGAAGGGAATGGGATCGGACGGCAAGGGAGAGATATGTAGGTAGGTACCTAATTAGCTGCTCGCTTTGCGGTCTATTGTCTAGTGCTGCTTTCTATGGAGTTAGCCGGGTTGAATCTAGTACTCGATTTCTTGTCGAATTTGGAATTATGCTAGCTGTGTACTTATTGACTATATATGAAGGGACGTGGTAATATATTATGATATATGATATAAACCTTGGGTTGTCTCGGGTATCTCGTGTACCTACCTATAGATGTATATGTTCGTATAGTGATGCGAATCGAATGGGCAGGTTAAACTAGTATTTACCTAGGTATTGCACAGTATAGCCTCGTGGATCAAAAGTTCTAATCAAAAGTGTATAGCCTGTGGTTGGTTTCTATACATTACCTTCAAGTTTATCTTCAAACTTAGTAAATTTCAGGAGTAACTAGCCCTATATCCCATCAATTACAATAAGACATATTCCGTACCCATTCGGATCCTACGAGCCGCAATCACAACACTCGGTCAGTTAGTTGAGTCAAACTTATTCTGATATAGTTACTAGTATTCATAAGAGTAGTGGTATATACAACCACACCAGTTGATCTACCGCACAATCCTTAAATAATATCTCCGCAACAACCTCACCCCTGCTTCCCCTCAAAGCGCACAAGCAAGAATCCTACCTAATATACCTCACTCCCTAGCGACCCTATCCTCAACCTTCTCCAAACTCCCCACAACCTTCAACTCCGCCTTCGCCGCCCTACTAGCGCCCTCCGGCTCAACGCGCTTCAACGGGCGATACACCGGATCCCACATCTGCTCCCTAATCCACTCATCCAGCTCCTCCTTATCCGTCGGTATCCCCTTCTCCCCCGCAACGCCATCCTCCACCGCCGCAAGAATAACCTCCCTCGCAACACGCACGCTCACAGCCCGCACGTCCTCGACCCCCGGTAGCAAGGGCGCAGTATCGTCTTTCAGCGCGGGACTTAGATCCGCGACGCCGTGGACGGCGGCTACGAGCATTTTGTCTGTGACTTTGGACGCGCGGGAGAGCACGGCGCCGAGGCCGATGCCCGGGAATACGACGGAGTTGTTGCACTCTGCTACTTCGATTTCGACTTCCGCGCCGTCTTTGCCCCATGGGCCTTTGACGGGTTCGAAAGGCGAGCCAGTTGCTACGAGGGCTTTACCTTCGGTCCATTTGAGGATATCCTCGGGGACGGCTTCGTGGAGTCTAGTGGGGTTGGATAAGGGGAGGATGACGGGGCGCTCAGCTCCTTTGGCCATTTCTTTGATGACTTCTTCGGTGAAGGACTTGGGGACGGTGGATGTCCCGACGAGGACGTTGGGGTGGATTTCTTTGATGACGGATACGAGGGAGCCTTCCTTGCCATCCCATTCGGATGCTTCTTTGGCGTAGGTCCGTTGACCATGATCGAGCTTGGTTTTAGTCGTGAGGAGGCCGGGCTTGTCAATCAGCCTATAGAAAGATAAGTATTGTAATGTGCAGATGAAACGATCAATCAATCGTTGATAAATCTTAATATTTACCAGATTTGCTTTGCAGCCTCTTTCTTGCTAATCCCTTTCTCGGTAGCAATAGCATCTCGGACTTGATCGGCAATACCCACGCCGGCGGTTCCTGCGCCGAAGATGACCATCTTGGTATCCCTAAGTTTTTGCTTGCTGACATGTAGTCCGGCCATGATGGCAGCTAGGGTCACACACCCGGTGCCTTGGACATCGTCGTTGAAGCAAGGAATTTCCGGTCTATAATGGTCCAAGATACGACGAGCTGCAACTACGCTTTAGCCGGCGCCCATTCCTGATATGTAGAATCACTCACCATTCGCCAAGCCGAAGTCTTCAAAGTGGATATACGCACGAGGAAACAGTTTGCGGGCGGATTGAACAAATTCATCAACAAGCTTATCGTACTTCTCCCCTCGTTCCCGCTTCTGGCGTAGACCGAGATATAAATCGTCGTTTAGAAGGTTTTCATTATCTGTCCCACAGTCTAGAACGACAGGCAAGGTCCGGTTGGGATGGATGCCAGCGCAGAGAGTAGTGAGTGCGAGCTTCGCAACTGAGATAAGAATCCCGCCTACGCCTTGGTCTCCAATTCCAAGGATCTCCTCGCCATCTAGTTTAACATGTATCAATATAACACTTACATGGCAATCGCTAATTCCGGACACATACCTGTGACGACGATGTAATCGATATCTTCAGGTTTTCCCCATTGAGCCAAGTCGTGTGAAACCCTGTCAATATCATTGATATTCAGAAAACAGCCTTCGGGTCGTCGGAATAAGCGGGAGAAGTTCTGAATTGCATCACCTTCTGTTGGTGTGTACACAACACTGAACATCTCCTTCAGGTGGTCTTGTATAAGCTATAAGTTATTAGCATGATGATTTCCACAGTTAGATAGGCTGAGACTGAGTTTGATTTGTGAGGGCTTATATAAGTAACTGAGTACTAAGGCTGCGATGAGCTGCAAGATAATTTTACCTTGAAATACAAGACCAAGTTCTGCTCCTTTAACGATGTCAAAAACGTGTTCTTGGCCAAGTCATCTTGCCTAGAGGCGTACTGCTGGTATGCACGCTCCACTTGCTGTTCGAGGGTTTGAATGCTAGTAGGCAATAAGCCAGTGAGATTGAACTCGCGTCTCTCTTCAGCCGAGTGTGCTGAACCACGGTTGAAGTATGGTGTGTTCAATAAGACTGTTCCAGACACAGCGCATTCTATCGGACCGCTCGTGCTCAACGGGAGGTGCGAGAACTTGGATTTAGTACTGGCTGGCATCTTAGACGTGGTAGAGAATGCTACGTGATTAAGGTATTGACGCCTCAACGATCGCAAGAATGGACGGGTGGAATACATCAAAATTTTATTAGAATAGTAAGTCGCTAGTTAATAGTAAAATAAAAGTAATGCAAGGTCAGATGCCATAGTATTTGTTACACCACTGATATAAACAGGTTTGAGAAACGAGAAAACTTCCATATACATTCAAGATTGGCTTATAAAGTGCTCATTCGCACATGCAAAATGCCTATGTGAAGAATTTAGGTACAATAACAGGAGCGAACTGCTGTTTAGTGACGTCGTCCAACGTCCCGACAAACGGGTGACGAATGAAATCCATTCGGAGGGCGGGGGTCACCGTTGCACCGTTGGGCCGAACCTAGTTGGAACTAGGGCTAGGCGCGGTATAGAGGCTAGACTGAGAGGTAACACGAAAACCGATATGTCGGAGCGCTTGGAGCCTCGCTCATGTGGAAGACTGTAACGTAAAGCACAAGATGAGCGCGGACTATGATGGTCCATAGGAATTGATTTCATTCTTGCAGCGAATTAGTTATACGAACGATGCAAGCACCGTCCGCCCTATATCTCCAAGCCCTCTCAGGACCACGACGCAAGACGCATCACGGAAGAAAGATCATTCGGGTGAAAGACTCGTAGGATGGTTCGAGTGGCTGGAGTAAGGTCTGCTGCGTCATAATCTTTAAGATGAAATGAGAAGATACAAACCCAGTTGAAACACATCTTGCATGCTTATGTATTTATCTTTGCTATCAATGAGTGGTGTCGATAGCATCTCGCAATGCAGACGGTAGAGCCGAAATGTTGAATGTGAGAAATATGTATTGAAGAGAATTTTTCCAAATGAGCGACAGGGTTAAGTTACGAACTAACGCATAGACCATTAGGGGAATACATAATTCATGAGTGGGTCTACCTGCCAGTTGCTAGCTACGTGAACGGGCCGGCAGGACTTATACCTCAGGAGTAAAAGTTCTATTCCACCGTAACATGTAAACCGACACCTACTAATAAAAAGGTAATCGAGCGGTGGCAGTAGATGATTAGACTCTTCTAAGTTCACTTTTTACTACTATAAACCCCTCGTATAGCGCATTTAACACTGTTATATGGTCTCTTTTCACTTTCTTTTCTTTTCCCTCCCTCCATAGCTTCGAGGGTCCAATCTATAGTTCACGTAATTATGTTGGACTCTATATATTTTTATGAATATATTTTATGGGTGTGTTTTCTTGGCTGCATTTATTGATTATAACATCACGCTCGAGGCTCTGCTACCTGGAACTGGCTGAAGTGGGTTTCACGTCGAACTAGTCCCTAACCATGAGGATTTGAATAGCTTCGCCAAAAATAATGTACCAACCCCACGATCGTGATAAATTCATTAGCCTCCTCCGATTAGACGTTAGTTTGGTAGCTGGAGCTATATTCGCACCTCCGTAGAACTTATTTGGCAAGGACACCTCTGGGTGCCCTAGGGAATATGGCGAATAATTTGGTTCGACCTTAAAAAATCATAGAATAAATCATGTCATGCTTTTCGTATGGACCCCACAAGTATTGTTGATATGAGTAACGCCAACCGTTCTCGGGGAGCCCGGGAAAGATATGCTATCTCGGCGAAGACACGATGTCTCTTTCCCAATAGAGAATCTATATTATATGATGACACTCTACGTTATCTTAAAGCCATGGTTCCCGCCGCATATCCATAAAGCCCTATCATCTACTGGGAGTAAAGATAAATGATATCCTCAGTCGATACATTTCTACCTTACCCTTGACTAGCACAAAACTAGTCTTAGACAATATTATCTGTCAAGTATACATATATCATACGGAGATGTTTCTCTTGGGAAATGTTTTCGGCTAGGAGCTTCATTGGATAGTTCCCAGTGACAAAACCGAGACTTATACACAGCAGTGACTTCGGTCATTAACTCTGACCCGAGGCGTAGTCACTACTGACCGAGGTACCTACCCCTATATATGTATGATAGCTTCTTCAACATTAAAGTGATCGCTTTCCTACGTTCGCGGTAAACTCATTAAGGAGGCGAAACGTAAAAATATAAAAATCAAAACGTACAACACCAGGGATTCGCTGGTCGTCACCGACCCAACTACTAATCCGGCAGTATTTGGCTTGTCTAGGGGAGAGCGGACGGGATCCCGAATTTTCCAAATCTTATGGTCGTACGTGATGTATTGAGCTGTAACTGGGACCTATATCCCTTTCCTGATTTTTATAAAATCTGCGTGCTAGACCAAATCAGCTAGTGACAGGCGGATACGTGCTCCCGCTAGCCTAATCACTACACAGGCAAATTTGATACGGCATCGCTACCCCTTATTATCCAAGGCGTACAGGATGCCGCTTAAGTTGTATAATATCTAATATAATAGTACGGGAGACTAGTAGTCCACTAGAAATTAAATCAACGTGTTCGCGATATGACCAGGTTCTATCTCAACTCCATACTCATCGACGAGGCTGAACGCCGCGAATCAAGTTATGGCATTGATGGCGGTATTAACATGATAGAATCGCTGATGAGACGGTCTTCGGGGCTTTTCCAGGAGTTGATAAAATCAAGCTTTCGACTATTTTCGCTCATTTCCGAGAAGGCTGGTTGGAGTCCATAATACTACGATTCTAGACTTCCAGTACGGCAGTTGGCTTTCCTGGAAGCTGAACCCAAGAAATCCAAGGGCCTGGAGGAGTTTCCAATACTAGTATGATCCCGTCAATGTAAATATCTCTTGATTCTTCTCCATTTCTAGGTAAGTTAAAGCACCAACAAATCGCACAAACTCAAGACTTCAAGTTCTCAGGAATCTTCACCTTCAATCTTCTACTTATTAAATCGCCAGCTTAACAGCTTACCAATCAACCTACCAGTGCAATGGCTCCTTCAAGCTACGGTAGCCTTGCCGAAATCCGGTCTATGGACCTAGGCGCTGCTTTCCCACGAACAGAAAGCTTATTTAATACGGTGAAAACTGGGGAGTCTATACTCGACCCTGACTACAAGGATAGCAGCAAGTATTTATATGAGTAAAAACGCATTGTCCCCCTTTTCGGTGATATGCGTAAGTGGGCTAGCTGATCTGAAATGCCTCGTAGCTATTGTGAGGCTGCGGATGTGACACCTACAGCAAAGTCCGGATGACAAAAGCTTCGATATGCGAACTGGTTGGTTAATTCGCCCTGATCCGTTTATCGCTGCTGGTCATAACGTCTACAATTGCTCTGGCGCCGGTAACGAGAACAAACTTGGCCGAACAATTCATATCAAGTGCCTTTACCGACGAAATATTAAAACCTACCAAGCCCGTCGAAGGCGAAGACTCTTTCTTCAACGACCTAGGCAACACGATTTAAGCCCGGACTCAAGTACAGCAGGCCTATTCTCCGCCAGGGCACTAAAACGGGATTTAAATACACCAACAAAATTGACACAGAAGGGATTCTAGACGCAGAAAGCGCCCTCAGATCCCACGACGCCCGAGCTACTGAGCTCATTGTTAAGCGCGCCGTCATGGGTGACGCCGCTCTCTAAGCTATCGTGAAACTGAAGACTCCTGATAGTAATCTCATACTCCCTCCTATCGTTCCTGAAAAACGCAAAGGCTCCGCATCAAAATTGTTAAATCATTTCCTTGTAGTTTAGTGGCGTTTTCATTTATAATGTATGAATTGATGGTGCCGCATCGTATACCACCGACCCTAATATATTGGCATGTTTACGTAAACAAAGAACCCCTATTAACCCTGTCAAAACCCCACGAAAAGTAAAACATGAGAACGAACATGGTAAGGAGACGCACAATTACGAGAATGGGAATATGTATTTATGTTAACTCATAATATAACACGCATTTACTAATTAAAGCAAAAACATCGCTGTTGCTCCTCTTCCAGCCGAATATTTCATGCAACCAATCCATTTCATCCATAGATGCCAGGTATCTCAAACATGCTCCAAATCCAATACACACAAGACACCCATCACTTAACTCCAATCCGCCACTTAACACACCATGTTCCAATCTAGAATAGAAGAATGTAGATCAGGCAAAATAGACATAGCAACATCTTGCCTAACATCCACCTCCACCACAACCACCTCCCCCTCCACATCCTCCGCCACCTCCACTACCTCCACTACCTCCGCAACCGCCGCCGCAGGCCGCACCCGAGGAGCCGCACTAGAGAAGCGTCGTATTAGTATCTGGCCACAGATTTGAGTAGCAGAGGAAGGCAGGATTAGCAAAGTGAAAACTTACACCACCACCTCCACATCCCCCACTTCCACCACACCCACCACCTCCTTGTCCACAAGCTCCCGCCGCACATCCCCCTTGGGCGCCCTGTCCGGCAAGAGCCTCGCCAGGAGCACCGGTAGGGTAGCACCCGGGGGTGAAGTACATGGGGTAGAGGTACGGGCCGTACATCATATAGGGGTATCCCCAGTAGGAATGGTAATACTCCTCTCGGGGCGGGAGCTCGCGGCCCTTTCTGTGGGCACGTTTCTGGGCGCGCTCGTAGTTGCGGTTGAGATGTTGCTGGTGCGCCTCGTGTAAACGACGGTGCACAGCTTCGCGACTGGCATTTACGTCGGTGAATTTGACGGCGTTGTGTGCTGAGATGTGCGCGCTGCTGTCAGGAGGACAGAGCGCGGCTTTTCCAGATTTGTGAAAGGTTTCGGAGACTAGCCGGGAAGTCAGCTTCAAAATAAACGATTTCTACCGTTTTGTGGATGGTAGTTATATTAGCTTTTAGTGAGGAGGGGAGGGATGGACGTACCCTTCTCGTTCCTCGATAGGTGTAGCTTGCTACCGAGGGAGGACACATGCGAAGCGCGGATTGACTCGCAGTACCAGCACGTACATTCCGAATAGACCTCTCCGTAGATTTCTTGGTATTCTTTGCTCGTCCACTCGAAGGACGTGGATAGCTTGTCCTCATCGATCTTGTCGTCGTGGTCGATCAAACGGCGCGTCTTCGCATACATATACCTGGTATATATGAAAGGGCTGAGCTGATGCGTGTGCCATGCCAAGTCGACATCGAGGGTTGGGACGACAATTTTTGAAGGGTTTTGAACCATGATGGCTACGAAGCGCTTGTATTTCTTAAGGAGTCGTGACATCGTATCCAGAGCCGCTGGGCTGTGGAGCCAGTCAATCTATGGGTTGGGTAAGCCTACGACTTTGCATACAAAACCTGACTTTCAAGATATTATGGACATACCTTGTTCATCTTCTCTACAAATATGCTCTGGCGGAGAACAGCACCACCAAGATCGAGAGCGAACGGGGAAGGATTCCCCCAGTACCGCGACATCACTTTTCGAGTGTGTGCTTTGGCGATTATGCCGATACGATATCGTTTGCCTAAGTCACGTCCCGTTACACCATCTATTTGCTTAAGAGCACTATTGTTGCTTAATGTACGCTCAATGAGGACGCGGACATCGTTCATCGTTGGTGCTGGCTTTCTATGAGGGTTAATTAATAGCAGTAGCTCGCTGCGAAGGCAGAATTTGATAATTCTGTTTGGGAATGTTCGCTCCTGTTGGCGGGCATCAAGAACCTCTAGCGGTAGCCCAGTCTCGTTTTCTAGTATCGTACCGGGCATTGGCCGACCATGGGAGAGGAGCCTCTGTGAGTCTTTAACAAATTTGGCTGCTTCGAGAAACTCTCTCGTGATGATTCTTCCGCATTTGACACATACGTGTGTAAAATTTCCATCCCCATAACCCTCTCCGAGAAGACTAGAGTCTTTACCAGTAAGTTCTTCAGATAGTTCGCACGTTGTCCAAGGTATCCTAAGGGTCTTGGCGCAACTAGGACATTTGAGTACTTTAACCATTGGGTCATCAGCATTGTCCCATTTTCGGCCTATAAGATGCTCCCATGCTTCTTTGCATTCGGGCGAGACATTATAGTTGAAGTTAGCATCAATCGCATTATCAATGAGCTGCCATGGCATGCCAGCCGTCCATAAACCATTCAGGCAGTATAGTATAGAATCCTCGAGATATGCTCTGGGGTTGAGCATGTGAGCATGCCAGACCATTAGGACGTCTGCTTGAGTTAGTGATGATACTATATATTTTTATTGAAAATTGTACTTACCTAAAGGCGGAAGTATATGTTCGGCCCATTGGAGGGGTGTTCCTCTGGACGTAAATGCACCATATATCGTAGAGGCGGACTCTTCTTCATAATTGCCTTGCATATTTCTCTCAGTCAAGTGTTTCTTAGAAAGTGTAGCCCACCAAGTTTCATATCGATCCACGGCCCTCGCTATAAAAAGCGCCCATCGCTTCTCTCGAAGCTTAGCTAAACGCTTCACAGTCTCTTCTTCGAGCTTCTGCCCTTTTTCAACAGTTTTGGGCTTTTTATCTTGCTGTGAAAGAACACGGCTGTCGAAGAGACCCCAAATGCCATCTGTATAGCCGACATCCTCCTTCAAACTCTGGAAGGCAGCAAGTAGCTTGAGATGCACTAGACAGGTATCCGGTGTCATATTTGAATTCCAAGCTGATATTTCAACGGAATCAGGGGTAATATTCAGCATTTGATCGAAAGTGGTATTAAAATGCTCAGTTGGCGACGTTGGAGCTTGGGCAGGTGACGTTCCACCATTTCCTTCACAATAGCTAGGTGGTGCTTCACTGCCCTCTCCATCTGACAGTCCAGATATTGCGTCAAGGCTATTTGGCTTCCCCATGATGGGATAGCAGGATATCACCAAGCAGACCAAGGTATAAGAGAAGTCGGGAAATAGGAAAGACTTGAGTGGTAAATAGTAAAAGCGTAGTGTGGTGAAAAGGTGCTTGAAGATTAGATGGGGGAGTAGAAGTTATGTTTCATGAGCGAGAAATAACAAATATTAAATACTATTTGATTATTCACGCTCAGACTATAATTATGATTCCAAAGATCATAGTTTCAAGTCAAGAGTAGAACTATAAAATGCGAAGCGTTTCAGGGGGGCATTACGCGAAGTTAAATAGGTGGAGGTCGGACGGTGGCTTAAGTGTATTGGTACTGCTTTTTCTCGTAGGATTATACCTAAAACAATACCGATTTGGCTCCTGTAGGCTTACCTTTCTACGCTAATGCGCAACGGCAGTGCAAGGCGTTCTGCATTTAATAAAGCTTATCGAACATGAGTTGGGGTATTTGACCAGGTACTTCCTAAATTTTCCTGAGCTAAGGTTCCTAAGTTAGGTCCCCAGACTTACATGTACCTACCAAAATACAACTAAGTGTAGTGAACAGTTGGGAACAATATGATTGGTAGAATCATCCGGTGGCACATACAATATGACGCGTGGTGGTTACACAAAATATATTATGTAAGGACATCGAGGACAGTAAACCCTTAAAAAACATCCCTTTAGTTTATATTGCCCCTATATCGATGTAGCCTAGGTACTTACTAACCTAGGTAAAGAGATATTCTAAAGATTATGACATAAACTATCTCCCTCTTATTAGACTTTATCTAGATACGTCATTTGGCGCAAGTTTAAATATCTAGGGGTTTTGTGCAACTATTCCGAGCGATCGGCGATTACCCTCCACAGTACCCCGGAATGTAGAATACATAACTCCGGGGTTGTGGGAATCCTTCGAAAGCTTCTAGCGTATGTAACTTCTACCTAGCCCGTCATTTTTCACCTTTAAAGAAACCCATGTTACGCAGAATTTTAGGCGCGTCTCTAATTCGGCTTCGCAAGACAAAACAAGCTTCCCATCCTTCGGAATGCGAATGCGACACAATTTTTTCTTGAAACAATATGAGGTTATGGTTACTACAGACTGCAGTAACACCATCGATCATAATGTCTCGTCCCATCCCACCTTGTCTCGTCGCGGGGTTGCTTGTCTTATGTCGGCGCTAGCGGCCTTACAGAATATATTTAAGTACCTAACCTAACCTAGGAAACATCTTGAGACCCAATCTATCATCGTCCTTATGAAGCTAAACATTTAGCCCGACGGGTCTCGGTGGCGCAAATACGAAATCTTCATGCATAATATGTCGGTAATTGGTGTTAGCCTATCGGCTTGACGCCTCTGGTTAATATGTATTAGAAATACTAAGGATATGATGGCGTAGATACACAAGGATATAGCACGATATTAGAACAGCCTTATACTCTCCTGTTAATACATACCCAAAAGGTACCTCACATGAAACCTGAGGGGTGTACAATATTGACGGGACTGCCCGACGATTAGAGATAGATCGTGTGATACTAGTTACGATTAGCCCTATCTCCTGTCTTTCCCTTGGAGCTCGAAAGGATGGCCACATAATTAGGGTTCGTAAAAGATGTAAAAGAGAATTATTTTTTAAGAGTTGTTCTCCTGTCCGCGCGTTGCTTCGCCATAATATAAAATAAAAAGTCGGTAGTTCGATTGTTAATGAGTATTAGTGATTTTCGTAGTGGCCCCAACAAACCTTAGGTTAGAACATGGCCCATCAAAGTACTTAGAGCACTAGCCACAATGCCACCACAGCCACAGAAATCACATCCAATTGGAAGTTAAGGGGCACGCTAACTGTGTAGTGCGAATAGCTTCATTTTCAAACCACAAACTCTACATATTAATCATCTATTATCCTACACTAATCCACGCGCACGCATATATCGAATGATTATCTGTGAATTTTGCATTGGTGCACGGTAATCTTCCACACGGGTGCATTACGCATTTAATTCATCAAGTATATCCGAGATCAGCAATCAGAATTAGAACCACTAGATTCCTATAGTTGCAATGTCAAGTATTATTCATCAAACTTCACTACTCCCACCAAGCAGCTCATGATCGTCATCTAATCCGATCATATAACGACTGGCTACAGGATTTATATTACTCATACTACGGGCTCAAGAAGCGCAGAGGTAGAGGAGCAGCTTAAATAGTTCACGGTAGCACGAGCATGTCACGGAAGAAGGAAAGGTTGGCGTGCAACAGGTTCGATTAGCGCAATCTAGACCCTGTATAGTTCCTCCAATGACCAATCCTATCAATACATTGAACCACCCACCAGCCCTCATCAATGTATTAATTTCCCAAATAAACCGTGTCGAAGCATTGAGCCACCCACCAACCCTCATCAATGCAGTAAGTCCTCCACAAATTGTTATATACGTTGCCGTAAGTCCTCCGTGAACCAGTATATCCATCACCGTAGTTCCTCCACGAACCAGCCAGTATATCCATCGTTGTCGTCCCTCAAACCCAAAATTTCCAAAGTACATGACCGAATTCCAACGCTATGCCACAGTAGGCGCCATCCATCATAATATCCATGTGAAAACAACGTAGTCCCTTAAATCCAGTATGGTCCGCGATAACCCTCCCGCCCCTCCCCGTATCGCGAACCATTATCCAAGCAAAGCCCAATAGATATCCACAAGTAATTCCAAAAAAAAAGGTGCCCAGCCGCCAAGCTCCTCCCGTCAGCATTGTCGGATTAGATAGTTTGTCGGCGTTGTCTTCGTTGAGGCTCTTGTGTGGCGTTCGAGTTCTGCAAAACACATTGAGGTGGTTGTAAGAGGCTTTGACATTGACATTGGGGATGCTGGGGACATTGGCACTGGGGACACTGGCACTGGGGGCGCTGGGGAGCTGGGCGACTGGGAAGAGAACATATGCTTGCTGCCATGTCCTCCACTATCTCGTCGATGGGTTGATCCCAGGGATAGTCGAACATGTCATATTCGCCCCTGACGCTGTCGTCATCACATTCGCCTTGGGTGCTGTTGAAGTTGATTTCATCGTCCGTAGAATCTGGATAAGCCGAATCTTCCTCATCCACTAAGGTCGTAGCAGTCGAAAAAGTTGATAGCTCCGAAGAAGTAGAAGCCGCATCATCATCATCATCCAGAGTGGTATCAGGGGTATACACGCCTGGGAAATCTGGGTGGTCCGGAGGATCTGAGAAATCGGAATCATAGAAGGTCTCTGAAGGATCCGAAGAACTTGAGGAGCTCGAGGAGCTCGAGGAACTCGAAGAATCCGAACCGCCCGGAGTCGAATCTATCACGGTATTCACAGAATTGAAAATGTCTTGCATAATCGCTAAAAGTTCGGCGATCGCTTGAGATAAAGCAGGAGAGAGATTAGGGCGAGCAGAAGTGTTCGCCGTCGTCTGTACTACCGTACCGCCAATAGGGGCATTGTCGCGTGGGGCGGGTACAGCGAGGCGAGGGGTATTGTTGACATTTTCTAACTGAGGGCAAACATGAGGGGGAAGATTGGATTCTGCAGTCCCCGAAGTTTCCTCATAGAATTGATTCAGTTCCTCTGGTGTGGGCTGCGCGCCGAAAAGGTGATAGAACGTGTTCCTGATGTTACGAGATTGATTCGCCTGGGAATCATCTTGTGCAGGTTGAGGACCCTGTTGCTGTTGCTGTTGCTGTTGCTGTTGCTGTTGCTGTCGGCTCGGCAGTGGTGTTAAGTTGAAGCAGAACTCGCCGGAAATGTTATCGTTATTGTTAACGACATTGTTGTCGTTGTTGTTGTTACCGCCAGGGGCGCTTCCTCCGTTGTTTTGAGACATCTTGATAGAGGAGTTGTAGAAGCGAAAGTGGTATGTATAGGGTTACAGGTAATATGTGTAGAGTTTTGTGTATGTATGTATGTATGCTTATAGATTTTCCGTTGAAAATATCTTTAGAAGTACTTTGTGGAAACCTGATAGATAGAGGGGAAAGATGGTCGATGGAAGAATCAGAGGATGGGTAAGGCTATATAGTCTCTTCAGCGAGAACGGACGGGTTGGCAATGGCAAGGTTTGGTATATTACGTATAATATACGAAGAGCTTTGATAATAGGAGGGACATGGCTCATTGTTGCACGAGCATATGAGGATAGTTTGACATTGCTTGGACCTGGAATCCCTCGTTAGCTTGCTCAACTTGATTACCCAACATGATAGCAAAAGAAATGGAGTCAGACAAGACGTCAGTGTGGAATAGAAGTCACTTAGGCGGCTAATACTGGTATCTACAAGCCACTAAGATTGATAAAGACACCCAGTAGTAGGTAGAGATCAGTGCTCAACTCGCTTAGTTCAAAACGTGAGTGAATATCTACACGGCAAGGTCAGTACTACCGAACCGGTAAAGGGTTCGCCTACTTAGAAGTCTGTGTAAGCCGAGCCCGGGTTAATACGAGAAATAGACGATAAATAATGCGTCTGCGTACCTACGTAATAATGTCTGTTCTCAACATATTGACTCAGCCATTCTCTATCAGAATATTGGGTTATGAAACTAGAAATAGTTACCAAGGAATTTCCTATGAGAAGTCTCCTGGGTTTTACATATTAAATTCTCGTCGATATCGAAGTCAGAAGACTTCAGGCCCCGCCCAAGCCATTGACATAAACCATTAGGTATTTCTTCATGAGAATTGCCCTGTAAGCTATCTTCCGGGCTTAGATAGGGTGGTGGAGGCCACCAATGTTTACCATCCTGGCGGAGGTGTACAATATCTATCGTATATAGGTATCTTCGAGCGTCTGTCATATTCGGGTACTAGTAGTAGTATAAATCGCATGACAGATAGGCGGGTTCGGCCGCTCCTAATAAGACTACCTATGGCAACAGACATGTGACAACTATACCGTACGTAATCACCTAGAATGTACTCAACATCTATAATGCGCCTTATACTTCCAATAATAGAATTAAAGTTGGTAGGTTCCTTGGGTTCTCCCAATAGATGGAAGGCTACAAATTAAGATTTTAATGGTAAAAAATATACTTTGAAATTTCTCTTAGCTCGAGCTGTCATTTCTGCATTTGGACCTCGCAAATGAATTGATTAACCACTTAGTTATTGACCTTAGCTCCCTCGCTTTGTCAAATATATGGGCAGCCGAATAGTACCTAGGAATCCCAACACAAAAGTTTTGCCCACGAATTTAATTACTTGGTCAACTATAGTCCTATCTCGGATGTCAAAGACTATAGCCCTACTGCCTGCCCAGCACCCGCACAGTTTTCGTACCCACGGACATTATAGGGTTGTCACCTGCCTGTTGTCCGTATTTTCTTTTTACTCAACGTTTCTATGGTCTTGGTACCTGCCAGCTCCTCGAAGAAACAAATACGTATCTCTATTTTATTTCAAATGGTATCGCGGCCAATTTCAACAAGAGAGGGTTTGAAAGCCCTACCGCGTTAAGATTGTACGGATAGATGGATGGTTATACCTTACGAGACAAATGGATTACCATCCAGACTTATTTACCTCTCATCCGTGGCACACGTCGATTAGGTCCTTGTAGCAGCCGTCGTTAACAATATTCAGAAGGCCATTCTTTCTTAATATTATATCGGTATTTTCAATGTAATCTAATTACTACGAGATATAGCTTTATCTATACGTCGACTATCTCAAACCTACCTAATCATCGTCATACACAGGATATAGCTATCCTTAAGAGTCATGGTATCGTCAATTTCAGCCAATCAAAAATCATCTTAATTCTTCACATGCGCATCGCTAACATTATTATGTCCATACCCAAGACGATTGCTGGCACCCTACCAAATACCCCCCGCCCCTTCCAGATAATGAATGTGGTTCAATTCTTAATGCCATATTCATAGGTAAACCAAAGCCACAGGCACGCATGCCTAGTATATCAAAGACTTCCTTTCTCCGAAATCGAATTACTATATCCCAGATAGATTCAGAGTTTGATTTCCCCTCCAATGTCCAAGTATTTCCGGATATGATTCAGTAGCTTCACAATAAAGAATTTGCTATTAGGTTAAAGACCAGCGATTGTAAATTTTAATAAGGAATAGCGGCCTTGAAATATGACTTATACCTAAGTTAAACATTCGAAACACTGTCGAATTAAATAAAGGGGGGTGGGGTATAGAGGGAAAATGGAAGGGAAAGATGGATTTTATATAACCCAATTACTTACCATCTCGCGACAAAATATGTGGCCCAAAACCACCAGACAATACCATGGAACCATGCGATAGACGGGTTAAAAGGCTTGCAGAATATATACACGCAGATATCAAAATGCCCGCTAGTTGAGGTTGGGTAGGAATGTCGAGTGTATATTGCTCTTCTGCGGTTATTTTAAGTCGGTAATTAATATACATCAATATGAATGAGATAAATAAAAATGGTATATAGGAAGACTAATAACACCTTATCATTAGGGCACTGGATGATAGAATCGAGGTCGCGCAGAAAGCGGAGCGTCGAGGCCACGATCATTATTATTAAAAAGGACTCGCGGCGGGAGCTTGAGAGTTACTCAGGGGCCATGATGAAAGAAATTGTCACAACAGGTCGCCTGGAAGGAGTATGGTTCTTGGGTGGGGTGTAAGTCTCCCTGTTGGAGTAAAGATAGGATTCTGCGATCTTGCTGATTGCTGAGGGTGTAGGGTGTAATTAGACTTTCGATGACTAGGTAGACACCCAGGTATCTTAGGAATAGGAAGGTTACTATAAATATTGCGGAAGAGGTTTGTGACAGATGGTGGGCGAGGGCAGACCTAAATACTCATCTTTAAATTATAAGCCAAGAGTAGCTCTAAATTCCTTTTAGAACATTTGAAGTAAGAGCACGACAACTATGATAGAGGCATTTGCAAGCGACTAAGAAATAGGAACTTAACTAAGATCACAAAAACCTTAATAGAGAAGCACGTCGCTATGATTCTGGAACTGGCCTATTCTGCAAGCATAAAAGCTATGAAGAGGAGATGACCGAGCGGATTCACGATTAGTCTATGTAATAACTTTGTCATAACGCCAATTCAATTTATTTCATTGTACGAAAGTTAGGACTAAAAGTCTTGCATGTTTGGGCTTAGTAAAGCTACGTGCGAGTAAAAAAGAGACTGCACGGTCTTATTTGAGCTGCAGTAGCTGATATCGCTATGAATATAGTGGTGAGCCACTTGAATTTAGTGGGCGGACCACTATGTGACTTTCAGCGTAGCGTGGGTTAATACAGTATTAATAAGTTGAATGGCATAGTGTTAGAATCTATGACCTTTAAGGATATAAAATGTTAATGTTATATTTTCATAAATGTCGAAATGCATTAGGTAACAAAAAGCCTTGAAACGCGCGCATAGGTAGACGAACTTTCTATCTCGTGGAAGCTGGCCGAGGGCATCATGCCTCGTAAACTTGGGCATAGCGATGGGTAAAAAGGAACTTGGGTATATGCTATGTGTTAGGTATTTGCAATAGCTGCTGAGGAGATTTCTATGGAACATAGTTACTGCATAACTAGACAAAAAGGGACTCGGGACTTGATTTACACTCTTTTAGTCGTAGTTATACTACATTCTGCATCAAAATAGTTTTAGGTACTCGACAAATCAGTAAATCCAAGTTATTAATACCATCCCCCTGTAGATTTGATACATTGAGAGGTAGTCAAAATAGTATGCAACGGCAACCTATTGCAACAAAGGCGCCTAGCCGTAGCCCGGAGGCAAGGATAAGTGAGGCATACGGAACACGTACCGAGGACTCCTATAAGCGAGATACTTCTATTTTTATCCTCGGAGAGGAAATGATTTTCGAAAAGCTGCCCGATCGAGCGGCCATCAGGCAATGAAGCGTTGAATTCATGCGCGTGTGAATGTGCGGTCAGGCGTAACAGTACTGGGGTATACTGGAGAAATAGGAATTGCGCTTTTTGCCAAATCTCATATGTAGGACTTACCGACAACACATCAGGCAACTTACTCCTGGAATTAGGTTACGGCTTGGCCTTTTTGTTTTTTCTGTTACCCCGAGACAATTATCTGCAGGCATGCGGCAGAAACAATGTCGTACTGCAGCTATGCATCCCGGACCGTGGGCACGGGACAATGGTAACCCAGTTGTCGGGATTTGGAGAGTAAGGATATTCGTGTTTTATCCATTGTTCCTTTGCATGTAGTAATTGTGCGTAAAATACGGTATCCCGCCTAAAAGTAATCTTAACATTCGTCTGAAAGTTGTCTTCCGAGCTTAATATGATATATCATTATTTGAAATTCTGCGCTATAGAAAAATATTTTGAGGCGAGAAAAGGCAACACGTCTCTGGCTATTCACCGTGTGCCACGAAGAGCGTTGGTCACACAACTTGGCCGTGAAACAAGTTCATGCATGACCGCGCTGCCAATTGCACATATCTTTGCATTATGTGGAGATGGAGAGACGCTGAGAGCCGTATCATTACCTTTTGCCTAACGTCGTGATGGTGTCACCGCTCTTTGCGCCATCTGTAGCAAATACTGGGGCGTCGGCATCGCTCGGAAGTATGTCGTGTAGGTACCAAGTCGTTACTACGGTGTAATGACAGAAACCAGATCATCGGGTCGCAGTACCGGCCATTTGGTTCGCACCTCATGTCGCTAACGCGAGGCCTGCATATTATTGAGAGGCGTGATTGGGTGCTTGGACCCTATCCTTGTAGTAATATTCATGCAATGTGGCCGGGATGTTCTGCCGTGACCAACTGGATGAGTTCCCCGGGTCCCTTTCCGTACCGCTGGGTCTTCGCGGAGAGGCAACGAGACTAGGGGATGTCCCAAGAGATTGGGTCGCGGCTTAAGCTTTTGATCAGCATCTAATACCATGAAAGTCTTCGAGCCGCATTCTGAGTTGAAGATGACCCCTCGCACTTACACGCTGCTAAATATGCTGGAAGTATTAAAAGGAACCTCGAAGTCGCGTTTAGTTAGGGATATTTCGACATAGATTCGTTCAATTACTCTTATATATTAGTTACTTCAATGAATTGCTTATGAAAATGACCGTGGCAGAGTTCGATGATATTGAGTATGAGGGGATTGGAGGAGATAGCCACATCGACGTACGAAGTGAGCGATGCTTCCGTGACCATTCCCCCGGTGACACCGTCATCAGCTTAAGTGATGATGGACAAGCGCTGTGAGACATAATATACATTTACTATTAATTACGCCTAGAACCCCTCAACTAATGTCTATAGCAGTTACACTTATCCTATTCCTTCCTTTCAAGCATTATCTCAGAGCCGCTCAAGGCCAGACCTGAGTCCTCGGCAAACGCAATCTCATAGACACCACGAAAATGTCACTGAGGCCGAGAACTTGGATGATCCAATCATCTTCAGCCATGATACCCTCATCGCTATGCAACAGCGAACACGGCCAAGTTCGGCACACGGGTTATCACCATTGACAAGATATCGGCATGACCCACAGGGGCATGAGAGGCTCGCCTTAGGAATGAAAGCCGAAGACGTCGAGTCGCACCTTGACTCGGAGGGCCCTCCGCCGTGTTCCAGGAAAGCGAACGGAGTTTCGAAATGCAGCAAAGCTTCAATAATATCATCGTTACACCTAAGCCCAGCATCACACCAAAGTACAAACGCGAGCCCAATTCCGACAATAGACCCCGAAACCTCGTCGGCAGCCGAGCAACTCCGCGAGCTGTTAAATGTGATCGAGACTCCAGGGTGGAATGAAGAGGTATCCCCGGAAGAGCAAGCCGAGTATCTGCGGAGAACGTACGTATGCCCCCACCCCTCTTCCCTTCCTTTATCCAACTTAGCCAACGATGTAAAGAAATCAGCTAAGATGCCGTGTCAAGTACGAAGCTGAAGCGACGGGTCCAGTCCGAGATGAACCCGAGAGAGATAAGGCCGCCCAAGATTCGCAAGCGGAGTCGACAGACTAGCAAAGACCGACAGTCGTCGTCAACCTGAGAGATGGAAATCGTAGGTCTTATAGCCCAGAGAACACTTTAGGGGTTTAGATATCCACTACTATGGCGGTATTGATAATTGGAAGATAAATTGAGACACTCAAGCATGAAAACATCGTTGTAGATTATAAGTTTTCTCGATGCTTGTATTCCAAGACTTGTGAGAGATATCCGTCCATAACTATTGCTATAGTAGTCGTCGCCATCTTCGCTACTGTTTAGATAGCTAGTTCGCTTTAGTTAGGTACTTTCTCTCTATGAGGTATGATCTCCCAAAGTCGTAGCCATCATAGTCATAATCATGATCATCATAATAACTACAACAATTATAACAATAAGGATAACGACGAACATCATCGACCCGAGCTCCCGGGACATGGAGAGGTGGGTTCTCAACCATTTCCCAGAACTCGCCGACATAATCATCTATGGGCTCGCAAAAATAAAATTTCCAATCTTCTGGTTGTGGGCCAAACTTGAAGTCTACAAGGCGGCCTTTATGACAACCCTGAATGCGGATATCGTAATTCTTTTCGACGAAAATCTCGTGTTCACGTCGGCCATATACTTCTAGATCAATACCAGCCTGCTCTAGCGCCTCCACCCACGCCCTTACAAGTTTAGAAATACGGTACGATGGTATCAAGAATCGACAAGGAATATTGTAACACATCAATCCACGAATGATGTGCGCCATGGCTGTACCCTTAACGCTCGGCCAGTAATAATCTTCATATGAAGTGAACGCGTAAATGTCAGGAGCTTTCTTGATCATGTCTATTGCAAATGCGAAATAGTCACGAAATTTCGCATCCGAGTAAGTTTTTTCAATCGGTAAACGGAAGTCTCGATAATCCCAGAGTAATCCTATTATAATGTGCCCTAATCCGCAAGCGACAGAGGCGATGAAGGAATAGAAGACTGGACAGGAATAAATGGCTTCGGTATTGGTACTCCACTCGGGCTCAAGAATTAATTTGACTATCTTAATGCTTCCTGCAGAGAATAGGCAATTTCTGGCTTGCACCAGTCGCGAATGGAGCGAAGTACTTCGATGAGACGGGCATCCATATGGGAGCAGTGCCTGGTAAACCTCTGGGTCGCTACAATTGAAAGGACAATTGCATTCGGAAGGCTGGTCGCGCACAGAGTCGTCGTATTCAGGATCTTCCGGGTCCCCGATAACATGTTTAGTAAGGTACGGGTCCGAAGCAATCCGCATCGTAAAATTATTTAAATCCAAATAGCCGAGGATGTAAAGGGCTTCTTCATTACTAGAAATATATTAGTAAGAATACTCATGAGCAACGCTCTTTGAAGCGACCGTCATGCATACCATTCAGGCACATGCCTCGTAGTATGACTCAGGCCAATCCTAATCAGATATTTTAGTACTTCAATATTTTTCCCGAGAAGTGCGACCTATCAAAAACGCCAAAATTAGCAGTGAAAGCAATTCGAATTTATAACTCTTACATTGAGCAAAGTGTATCCACCATCAATGTAGTCGTATGGAGATGCTAACCCTGCATCAAAGAGCCTCTGAATGTCCCTAGGGGATCCTGTTCGTGATAATGATACAACTTCGCTTTCTAAAGGAACGGGCCTGTAGGACCTTAGGTTCAATTGCCAAGCTCCATTCGCCCTAATGCTATGTAGTTCCCATGACCGATGAGAGAACCACGCTGGAGCTCGAAATAGGATTCTACTGCTTGTCGCGAAAGATTCGATGCAAACTCTGCCAAAATTGCTAGGACGAGCCCGTCTTGTCCCATATACCCAGCGAGGTTTCGTAGATATGTCGCTGGTGTCTTGTTGCCCATGGCATAACTTTGAAGTCTTCTGCACCTCCGTCTTTGATGCGTGATTAGGTGTCTCTTCGGACTCGTATTGATTTCTACGGATCGTAAGAGTGGTGAATTTCTGGACGATAATATCAGGCTGTACTCGAGTGAGGGCACTGAAGGGTGTTTAGCCACGTTGCAGCATACCTAGGTAAGTACCTGTATGATGTGCTACTTACACGAGATAAGATTGCTGAGCCAATGTCAACATTCGGACAGCGTTCTCAAGTCGCTTTTCCAGCTTCTTGATAGAGTCCTTCTTAAGTAGGACTTTAACAGCTGTTATTTTCCTTCATCCCTTCTTAGCACTGCTGATTTGAAGATTTAACTCCTCAACCATTTCAGTTAGGTTCTCGAGAGCCTTGCGGCAATATCTGGTAGTTGACTTGGAAGCTAGGTCATCCCAGAGTATCGACGGTAGTTCACCTTGATTGAAGTCATTCTCGATTTCCCACAAGACGGGATCTAGACAGTCAATCTGGTCCATCGAATCAGCAATGTCATCAGGGACATCTTTTACTTCATCCCAAAGTTGCTTCAGTTTAACTACCGTGCCGCCAACCTGGATAGCAATCTGCGCGACGGCAATACCGCTGGCGGCAACTCCGAGGGCTTCAGCCATGAGAATTTAGGGTTAACAGAATAAATTTTGGAAATAGAGGAATGCTATAGAAAACATGAATATCGTTAGTTTAGAGAGAATCATTGAGATCGTCTTAGAGAGTGGCCTGGTTTTATGATGTGGAACCGAAATGCACTGCCTTAAGGCTTACTGGAGGGTGGAAAATGCAACATTGCATGCCAGGTTGGACTGTCATTTTGCATTAAGGAAGCCCAACCGCCTTATCTTAGGCTCACAAGTCTTATAACCATAGGTACTGGTATACACTTTTAGATCTTTAGTACTGAGGAATAGTGGTATAAAGGATGTTGTATTGGTAAAGATTCTAATGACTCCACTCTTACCTCCCAAAATCTTAAATACTCCCTTATCTCATTGCACCTTCCCACAGTACCTTATGACTGATCATATTGGTACTGAAGGACAAATGCAAGATAATGGTTACCTACCTAGGTACCTAAAGAATATCTTTGATAAATATGAATAAGCGCATATAATATGCATTTATAACGTAAATATCTTAGAAAAGTAACATGCATTATCACAAGGATACCGAAATATTCCGTAATTAAATCTCCATCATCCAGGGCTTAATTCGTTAATTCATTAATTCGTCATCACCAAATCAAACCCTCAACCCTCAACCCTTCAACCCTGACCCATGACCTTCCTCATGCGCCCGCTGCCCACGCAGCAAGCAGCACAACCACAATGCTGCCTCAGAACAGGCGTCTGCGCCATCTTCAAGGCATCTACCTCCGGAACCTGAGCTTTACCCGACCCCACGGCAGGGCTACCGACGATCTCGAGGCCGACCTCCCTTCCACCAAGCTCCAGGCTCTCCACGACGGGTCCCCCCAGCTTCACCATTCCCAGTCTTCCGAGAGTTTGCTGCCCCCGCGAACCAATTCCCGGCGACGCAGCACGACACTCGCTAATATTAGCCCTATCACGCTCCAGAAGCAGTTGGAATACACCGTCGAGAGTAGAGCCGCCGACGTGTTTTTCTCCCTGCACTGCCACGATGGCGAGGAGCCTGTCTATATTAGCGAAGTAGGCGAGCGTGCGATGAACTTCAATTTCCGCTTTTTCGACCTGTCGCAAGCTGGACCGACAGTCACAAGGAGACACCAATTTATAATTAAGATATGGGCCAAGAAGCAGCAATCGTGGGTTTTACTACTCACTGAAAATGTCGACTTGCGTTCCCTAAATTACCTCGGGACCCTACGAAACCACCACTTCCCCCCCAATTGCCTTGTCTTCCAACTCCTCGATGGCCTATACTCCTTCGAGCTCTCGAGCCAGACTCCCGAGCCAAAGCAGGCCCCTACCCTGCCTACATCATCCTACAATGCGCTCATGAAACTCTCCAACCTCGATAACTCCATCCAAGACGCCTTAGCCACGCGCGAAGCCCTCACCGCGCAGATAAACTCGCTCCTCGACCGCTCGCCCCCAGACGCCGTTCCCCAAGCCCAAGACGCAGCGCAACTCGCCTCGAAATACGTGGCCTCGCAGACCCGCACTCTCCGCGCAGCCCAAGCCCGGAAAGCCGATCTGCAAGCCTCGATCGAAGCCCGTCGTGCCGCTATCCGCGAAGGCCGCGCTGCGCAGGCCAGAGCCGCCGAGGACGTCAAGCACGCGCAGGCTAAACTCCCTGCCTCTCTCGCCCTCTTATCCTCCACGCGGGAAAGCATCCACGGCCAACGCCGGCGTATATGCGAGGACCTAGCACGGATCTTCCCCATTATCCCCGTCCCCTCCGGCGCGCCCCTTTCTTTCAGCATCTGCGGCGCCGCCGTACCCAACACAGACTACGACCCGACCTCGTCCTCCTCAACAGAGGACTCGTTATCCGCCGGCCTGGGGTACGTGGCGCATCTAGCGCACCTACTGCAATTCTACCTATCCGTCCCGTTACCATACACACTGTCCCCCTTCGGCTCCCGCAGCAGCATCCGCGACGACATCTCGTTACTCCCAGACTCCCAACGCGAATTCCCGCTATTCCTGCGCGGTGGCGCAACCGCCCAGTACCGCTTCGACTACGCGTGGTTTCTGCTCAACAAAGACGTCGAGGCCCTCTGCGTAGCCGCTGGGCTGAAAGTCGTGGATATACGACACACGCTGCCGAACCTCAAGTACCTGCTCTACGTGTGCAGCGCGGGCCGCGACGAGGTGCCCGAGCGGAAACGCGGCGGGGTACGGGGATTATGGGCGGGGCGGATGAGAAGTAGGGGAGGGAGACTGACGGCAGATGACGGTGCCAGTGTAAGTACAGCTGGTAGTCGTCCCGGAAGCGCGGATAGCGAGGCGTTGGGGGGAGCGAAGCAGAGGGAGCAGTTGATGGGGCGGGTAGTTAGTAGAGAGGACAGCAGTAGTGTGGATGGGAATGGGATACCCTCTGGAAGCAAAAGCATTGGATTACCGTTTGACGAGAGTGCGAAGCTGAGTTTGCGGACGAAGGGGATGAGGGAGAATATTGGGGCTCATGCTTGAAGTTGATAGTACGAGGTTGAAGTGAGCTGAGATGATATGAGAGAACAGCAGAGAGGAGAGGAGAGAAAATTAGATACCCCTTGAAAAGTTGAAGTAAAGAAAAGAAAATGAAGTAGAGTAGGAGTAGGAATAGGAGTAAGGTAGAAGAGATGATTTAGGCGTAATAATGTATATTGACCCTCAGGGGCAAACGTTTGTATTACATCCGTATACTCATGGCCCCTTTTCTCGCGTATGCTACAAGAGTATTCGTATAAGTGGCTTTAATACAACTAAGTTAATCATCTTCGATTCATACACTACCTAACTTATCCAGACGTATAAGCTGGCACTCCTCCGCTCACTCTCTTGCTCTTCCAGGGTATAAATGAACCACGGTCTCCCTCTCATGCTACTGCCAACTGCCCCCCCCCCTTAATGCAAATGCTATGCTATACCATACCAATGCAGCCATTCCACTCCCACCAACTAGTATCTCTCCATAGGTACATACCTTAGGTAGGCACCTATCTACCTCATATATACACGCCAAGCAAACAGACGAACATTCCTACCTAATCCTAATCCTAAGCCACCTCACCGCCCCGCCTCCGGCGGCCCCGCAAACTTAACACTCTTCCTTCGTTCCGGACCGCTCCCGCTCCCACTCCCAACCAAACTAGCACGTCCGGGACTAGAGCTAAGGATCCCCGCAAATATCCCCCCATTACTCCCACCGCTTCCACTGCCTCCGCCTCCATTGGCACCTACGACCTCAAGTGTAGACAGCGCCTCCCGTACACTCTCCACTGCTCTGCTCTGCGGGACTTCGATAGCGTCGCCGCGAATAGCGTTGGTTGGTGTAGTTGAGGCGTTAGCGGTGCTGCCTTTTCGCTCCCTGGCGCCGCGTTTAAGTCCGGTGCTGGAGCCGGCGCTGATGGAGTTGCGGGTTTGTTCGCGCACTACGCGGCCTAGTTCTTCGGTGCGGGCGGCGCTGCTCTCATTACGCCAGCGGCCGGGGAGGCAGGCGTGCCCACAGCCGTCGAAGGGGCAGCAGCCGTCACTGTTTGTTTCTGGGAAGGCGCCGTCGAACGGAGAAGTGGAAGGGATGGGGGAGGATATTTCTTTCGGCACGATTGGTGCGTGCCAGTCCTGTAGGCAATTTGCGTGACCACCGTGAGAGCAGCCGGGGCAATACCACCATGTCGAAAGTATAGGTTCATCGGCCGGACGAGATGGAATTGTTACTAACCCTTCCGAAACAGTCACCGGCGGAAGGGGGTCAGCCGTTGCGTCTCGATGTCCGCAGACTGCACAGGGCGCCATCACGGCGCGACAACGCTCGCATTTCCATATACCAGGACCAGTCGTATTGGAGCGGTCGATTTCACGCGGCTTATGGCACTGTGAGCACACGAACGCGGCTGAAACGCGGTCTTGAGCCGGAGTGAAAACTGAAGTATAGTTTTCGCCCCAAGTCGGAAGACCATTGGGCCATCCCTGAACGCAAAGATTGCGCAGAAGTGCGGCTTCGACGAATAGCTTCATACTCATAAGGCGTCTGTGATACTGTCTTAGAATGGCGGCGGCTTGGTAACAATCGATGACGTCGTCGGGTACGAGAGGCTTCAAGAGGAGAACCATAGCGGATGCGTTAAGAGCTGAATGTCTTGACTCGAAGGCCAGAGCACGCGATAGGACATCATATGGGTTAATAGGGGGGATAAGCGGTTTCGAGTTTACCTCGTCTGCAGTTGGATGTGGATAAGGAGGATCAGCCGGCCATGGGAGGAAGTCGGTCTCGGTGACATGAGGTGATGGGTGGTCCTCAGGCTGGTCTATCATAGAACGCTCCCGAGCAAGCCTTGTTTCTAAGACTAGTCTAGTTGCATATTTCGAGGAATTGCTATTGACTTCTGGGGACGGATCGCTATCCATGGTGTCCGTAGTCGTCTGTGATATTTTAAAGTCATCTGTGAGGCCAGAATCTTGCCGTTCTATCGAATTTCGTGTTGGATATCTCACGCTTCTAGGAGACTCCTCGATAGGTTTACCTCTGATTCTGCTTCCATATTCCCCATCTCCCTCTCCTAAGCTCCCGCTCATTTGTTCCGTCCTCCGGGAGATACGCGCACTGCTGTTAGATGAACCTGTAAGAACTGATGTTTGTCTACTAGTATCCGACAACGAAAATAATTGTGTATAGCTCTCATCTGAATCGTGTCTAATAGGTCTTCGTCGTGCATTTAGTGACGATGGTTCTGCACAGTCAAGACTTAGTGGCTCCCTCTTTTTCGGAACATCAATCGCCTTTGGAATATGCTCGATAGCGTCTATATCGTAGAAATCGTATCCTTCCGTGCTAGATATCTGGCTATCCTGGCTTAAGGTCGAAAGAGTAGTAGAATTGAGCCTCTTCCGCGGACCAGAACCCTCCGGGAGGACAGAAGGTGGTAGGTTGAAGCTTTCCATTTCTAGGACCGGGGTCAATAATCTCCCCGCTGCGTGTTCGTGATTATCGCTAATATTTTCTTTAACAGGTCGGGCTAAGGGCGTCGGAACATTTGATTCGCTATCTATCTCTTCGGTGAGTAACGACTTCCCCAGAGGGTGACGGCTCTCGAGAGATGACACGGACGGTGGCTTTCTCGGGGTGTCTTCCCCGTCGACTCTTATTCGTGGGGATGTATCCGCCTTCAAGAACGCCAACCTAATATCCGAGGTGTCTTTATCGGCTTCCAGTAATGACCTTTCACGGCGTACTTGGCGCTGTTTTAAGTGGTATTGAGACCTGCGGGTCAGGAGTAGGCCGATGGCGTAAGATAATATTCGCCAGGTCTGTGCGAGTCTAAATTGACTGACACTCTCGGAAGCTCGTGCATACCTTTCGATGATTCCAGCAACCCTCTCGTTCAAGGGCCGATCCCCTTCGGTATATGGAAGATCTTGCTTGAGAATCTCAAGGTATTGCCGAGATAGATAACTATACGCGTGCATTTTGGGGGCCGCAGGTATTTGGCCAATTGCCATGATTTGGTGTGGTTTGAATGAACCCGTTATCTTCATCGCTTGGTCTAGTGGGATAACTTGGTCCTCCACACCAGAACCAGACGGAGGTGTTGTACTTAGGGTAGTAGCTACTTTATTCTTCCCTCGACGCTTGTCGGCCGTATTCCGTCTAGTGCCGAGAAAGCTGCCGATTACATCTTCTTCCGAGTCACTACGACTAATGCTGAGCACCTGCCCAGTAGGACTGGAGCTGTAAGACGACATAGGCAACCCCTGATGCGAAATCACTGCCGGGCGTGGCCGAGGCAAATGTACTCTCTCTTCGAGGAACATAAGCGCCTCCCCTCTAGCGGAGAAAGTGACGTTCGAAAGTGGTTGGCGATCTATTACTTTAGGAGCGAATGCAACGTCGCACTGGGCGAAACCATCAGGTCCTGCTGTCCAAAGCAGATCCTGATCGTGCCAAAGCAGAGCACTAGGCGAGTTCTCAAATATGTCTATTTCCTTATACGGCATTGTCGGGCGTGCCAGGTCCCAAATATGCACAGAACTAATACCATTCTTCTTGACATGCCCGCCTTCGTCGTACGATACCGCGACCTGGGCGGCTCGACGCCCTTGGGCAGTAGCGGACCAGAGGCCCGGTCGCCACGCCACGTTCGTGACGGGAGCCGGGGTATTGATTGTCCACTTGGGCTTTTGCCTTTTCTCGGCATTCTTGGACAGGTCCCAGACGTGGCACTTACTATCTAATCCCGCGCTTATTAGATGATCCCCATCCGCATGCCACGAGATGGAGGACGCTCCCTTTTGAGTATCGTGGGCATTAATCTTTAGTAAAGGGGCAGCATATTTCCGAAAGTCCCATTTCAAGATGACGCCGGAATCTGTAGCACAAGCGAAGATCATGCCATCTTTAGGCGACCACTTCACATCGCTAATCCCATCATTACACCTGAAAGCCTGGATTGTCCGAAATGTTAGGCCACTACGCGAATGTATAGGTGCTTTCACATCGAAACAGCGCACCATACCATCCTGGCCTCCAGATAACAGCCAGGTTCCCCAATGAGGATTGAAATCCAGTGTGTTCACCTGTCGCGAATCTTCTTTGGTTTGTATGGGTTCAAAACCAGCACCTGAGCCCAACCGACTAACATCGTACATAAATATCTTTCCGTTGGCGCAAGCAGTGAAGACGGTGAGGTCGTTGCCATGGTTAGAGGCTAACTTAACGTCTTTTATTGAAAGTTGATCCGAGGCCAAACTTGCATTGCTCTTATTCGCATACTGCGCGGTAATAATGGAACGGATATCAATACCCTCCTTAATTTGAAGACCATCGAAATGTATTGTTTTGAGGATATGGCGACCACCCAACACGGCATGTTGACCATCGGCGGATCTATCGAGACAGGCTACGGGTACGGAAGAGGAATATACTGCGTCTTGGGAGGCATTAGGTCGGTAAGATTGGGGGACCGGCGAGCTAGCGACACCGAGGTTGCCATCGTTGGGGGATTCGGGATTCTGGCGACCAAGTAATCTCCTCATTATCTTGTGTTGGTTATACATATCATTACCGATGGCAGTACTTGGCCGCTGGAGATATATAAGTCAGTAGCGTCATGATTCTCTTCATGGGAAGTCCGTAGAGAATCTGATCAGCCCATGAGCAATTTAGCTATATCGGTATTATCGATGGACTCTATTGCGACAAATTATCAATCGTGGTTTTTGTGTTTCTAAGAAGCTTTGGTTGTGTAACCAGTACAAGGCGAACTACTCATCGTTAAATTGACGTAAGCATCCAAGATGTACTTGACTCGAGGGAATGCACGCAACGCAACGCAACGCAACGCAACGCGCTGTACCTTCTAGGCGCATTCGTTCGCGGTGCATCAATTGTGCATACGCAGGTGACCAATAGTAGTAGTGTTAGGTAAGTGTTTATGCAAGGGTCTGCCGATTATTACCCGATTATTTCCCTACCCGTTCCTGTCCGTTTTACCGATTATCAAATGTGATCTCCCGCAATCTGCAGATTTTCTCATAAAACTTTCATTATCTTCTAGGTTATAGATTTGAGAAAACCTTTATGACCTATATTACAACCAGAGGACTACTTATCTAGATTTAAATATTTATATAAAGTCATTAATATATATAATATCCCTTACGTCAACATGTATTATTTCAATTATGATTTTTCAACTATTATTGGTTAAGCTAGATCTGATATACAAGACTCATGAATAGCTCCGATTTACTTAAGCCGAGTATACCCTTCATATCTTTCTAATACCGTAGAGTATAGTGATACCGTAGAGTATAGTGGATACTTCGCGCGAATGCTACTACATAGGTATTCACCGTAGTTCTCAGGGTCCAGCCCATACTGATGCCGACAGCGGAATGCCAAGGGTTGCAAGAGATCGGCTTAGATGCACCGAACGAGCGCAACAAATGGCCCCGCGTTCCTCACGCAACCTAGTATACTATTTATGCGCCACCAGAATCGTTCAACCCACAAGTATACTAGAATTGGCGTAGTTATAGGATAAGTATAGTATAACATTATTATATTCACAATGTCATTTCCCAAAGTTCCTCCTAGCGGCATCTGGGCGCCGGCCGTAACTTTCTTCGACCCCGAAACCGATAATCTAGACACGGAGTCTCAAGCAACATACTATTCATACCTTTCTAAGACCGGCCTCGCTGGTCTAGTTATCCTAGGAACTAATGCCGAGACTTTTCTCCTCACCCGTGAGGAACGAAAGACGCTGCTCCAAACGGCGCGTAAGGCATGCGGGCCAACTTACCCCATCATGGCGGGCTGTGGTGGACATTCTACGCGCCAAGTATTGGAATTCATCGCCGACGCGGCAGAAGCCGGGGCAAACTACATACTTGTCTTACCGCCGGCATACTTCGGCAAGGCGACTACTCCGGCCGTAATTGACAATTTCTACGCCGAAATCGCTACCAAGAGCCCTCTCCCCGTAGTGGTGTATAACTTCCCGGGGGTCTGCAACGGCGTGGATTTAGACTCGGCTACTATCGCAAAGCTAGCGAATACTCACAGCAATATTGTTGGCGTGAAGTTGACCTGCGGCTCCGTAGCCAAGATCACACGCCTCGCTGCCGAATTACCACCGGAGCGGTTCGCGACTTTCGGAGGACAGTCAGATTTCCTAATCGGCGGTCTTAGTGTCGGTTCCGCGGGATGCATCGCCGCATTCGGCAACGTCTTCCCGAAAGCTATTGTGCAGATCTACAAGCTGTTCAAGGAAGGGAAGTATCAGGAGGCGCTAGCATTACATCAGAAGGCAGCATTGGCAGAGCAGCCCTGCAAGGCTGGCATTGCTGCGACGAAATACGCCGCAGCGATTCATACGGCAAAGGCGGCAGGTATCGAAGGCGCGGTGGAGAAGTTGAAGCCGAGACGGCCTTACATAGAACCTACTGATGCGGCTAAGAAGAATATCGAAGCTCAGATGGCTGAGTTAGCGGCAATCGAGAGTACATTATAGTATTAGCTAGGGTGGAATATTGCACCTTGTTCTCTATGTAAAGATAGAAGCTGCAAGTGCCCGGTGTGTCAATACAAGAAATAATAGAAATATCAAGACTACCAGCTATGTGGGATAACCCCCCAGGAGTCATTACTTCTCGGTCTCTCCTCATGGTTTAGAAGAGCCGAGGTTCGGATAATCGTTTACCAACGCTATGATAGGCATGAAGCATTTATTCTGCGCCCATTCCGGAGTAACATCATCATCATGATGCTCAGACCACTGTCGTACCTTATCCCAACTAATCCAATCCCAATTTTCGCACTTCTCCGGTTCCAGGAGCTACCGCACTATTGTCAGCTTCCAACATAGAAATAGACTACATAGGCGACTACGGGAGTAATAGGTCGATGAAAACCAGAAAATAAAGCTGAACCATAATTCAGTAGTTACTCACCTCCGGTTGATCATCCTCATTCTCCCTCCGACACTCCACAAACACCGTGACATAGTGCTTAGTCTCCGGGTCGAATACCGAGTTCGTCGTAGCCGCGACATGCAGGGCTTTAACCCGGAGCCCCGTCTCTTCCAGCGTCTCGCGCTCCGCACACGCCAGCAGCGATTCCCCCATTTCCAAGTGGCCGCCAGGGAACTGCCAAGTACCTATTTAAAACATCATCATCATTAGTTACCTGTATTCTCAATCCCTATTTATTCCGCATAATTATATGTTACGAATTAAGGCTGAGAGAGGCGTATACGTACCCGCGCCGTGGCTGCCCTTCCGCTTCCCCATAATAATTCGGCCCTGCGAGTCGCGGATCAGGGCCGCTACGCCGACACGGGGGTGGTAAGGGGGAGATGTCGTAGCCATGGTGAGAGATATGTACTTATTGAAATGGATTTTCACTTATGGTTGCTGTTGCGTGATCTTCGGGGTCCTCCGTTTCGGATTGGATATTACGTTTCCAATACCGAAAGCGAACCCGGCGATGCAGGCTGCCGGCGACGGTTATTTGCGGACAGTGTTTATATACAGTATATACAAGAGAGCTTACGGTATGTCCCCCTTTTATAGAATAGGGGCTACGGAGGGGTTAGTCGCTAGTTTGCTCAGAGTACTTGTTTACGATGACAACAAGCCATGAAACTATATAATATAGCTTTCGGTAAAATATACGTGTAAATTCTCCATAACAATTATCAAAATTTCATCTAAAGTTCACATAAGAGAGTATAAGCTGATTTATTTGGGTGGAACCCCTACGTAGTCCAGTACCAACTATTGCGAAGATGGCCTAACAATTCATACCGTAACCATGCTACTAGATCCCTTCCTATGCTTTCCTTAAAGATACCATTAAATAGGAACCAGCGCCCAATTCACAAACTTCCCACGCGCCGCACCACTCGCACCACACTCAAACGCGCCCGCACCACCAACCCGAGCACCAGCAGTCCCATTCCTCAGCATCGGCGCAGTAGCAGCAGCAGTAGCATTCCCACAATCATCAGCCTGCATAGTCCCGTTCCCATAGTTCCTAGAAAACCGACGAATAGACTCCTGCACCACAAACACCAAGTCCCCGATCCCAATAAACGTACTCGCCACCGCCGCCGTGTCCACCGTCACGCTGAACGCGCACTTCCCAGACGACGCGATCAGGTTCGTAGTCGTGTTGCTGTGCGCCGTATTATTGTTCGGCGCGAGCCCGAACGTCAGACATGTCTGGTTGGCGTTGTCGCGCAGGATCTGGTCGACGAGGGCGGCGCAGTGCGCGGTGGGTGGGGACCCGGAGGCTGTGGTGTCGACGAAGCTGGTGCTGTTCTGCTTGCAGTTGGATTTGAGGCTGACGTCTCGCGTGGGAAAGTGGGCGCCTGGTAAGGTGTAGTTGCGGACTGTTCGCTTTTCATTGGCTAGGACGTTTCCGTACTCCCTGGTGCGCGCCTTGCGGGTTGCGACTTGGATATTTTCGGCGGCGATAGCGCGGGGGTCGCCGAGAGGCTTGATAGGATGGCTGGAGAGCGACTCGCGGGAATACATTGTTGTTGAGTTTGGTGGCATGACGGGTGTTGCGCTGGCTATGTGCCAGAGGCAGAGAGATAGGATAGCGGTAATAGACTTCATGATTGTAATTGTGAGGTGTTGTTAGTGGAAGAGTTGGTTTGATTATCGGGATGGGTTGAAGGTTAGGTGTGCCTCATTAGGGGGGTTTATATAAGTCTTGACCATGGTCCGGAGCGTACAATGCATTGTTCGGGCCAGCTCTATTGGCACTTGTGCAGTGACGCAAGCCGTGACAATGAATCTTCTTTGTATATAATATAATGACCATTCACTACTTCTCGTGCGTCCTTTCAGTGACCGTGATTGAGAGATGATCCAGTTGGGCTCAATGCCTTTTCAGGGCATGCATCATTAGGTACTCAGGACATTAGATGATATCATCTGGATTGTTCCTTGACTTAATGATAATCATAACCAGATATTGTAGGAGCCAGGAAATTCACTCAGAGACTTTAGTGAATAAATACAATCAGTATTTGGACAATTCTTCTAGGTCTAAAATATGGGGTCATATGGCCATACCGCGTAACACATATCCAAAAGATTCTTGACTCTAGGCTCATAATTTCGCCCCTCTCGGTTCTTTTTCCGCCTGCCTTTCTTCATCCAGGACTTCTTCTCTACTTCTTACCTCTACCTCCTTAGTTATCCCCTTTATAAATCTAGTCAACACAACCCTCTCCCAGTCACCTCCTCTATTGCTTCCTTTAAGTTCCGGGCCAGGCTTATCAAGTCCTAGAATTGACTTTCTATCACTTTTCCGCAGACCCAGTGTAGTGGGGCTGATCACTTTATCCGCCCAAGAAATCTGAGCTGTAGGGTGTTTCGCAGCTTTCGGGTCACTGGTGGTCGGTACCGTCGTGAGAAAGCTTCTCAATTTTTCTCTCTGCGTGTGGTAATGCTCTACTAATTCAGATGCACTTGACGGACCAGAGGGTGGTCCGACCAGGAACTGGGAGATAATATGTAGCAGGAAGCATTGAGGCGGGAAGAGTATGATCTCGCCAGTTTGCTGCTTCTTTAGCCATGTGCTGGCATCATCAAAACGTGCCGCAGTGATCTCAACACCTCCGTCGGGTGTAGGGATTATAGCCTCAGATCGTGCCGCAGATATAGCGGGGTCGTTGCTAGTCGATAGTGGAAGCATGTAAAGATACATCTGCGTGGTGAATCGCCGAGGATGTCCAAGGGGCGTTATCCATCTAGTGAAAGGTAAAAGATTCTCTAACAATAAGTTTAGTATTATAAATTAATCTAGAGTGTGATGCATAGCGCATGTTATTACCTACCAGTATCTGCAAGTCCGCCTACACTCTCAAGCCACTCAACGAAGTGGACTTTGTTCTCGTAAATATCTTTACGCGCATTGTCGCGCTGAGTAACTGGGACGTTTAAGGGCTTCCCATCTTTACCCCCTTCGCGGGCGAGTAAGATTCCACTCTCCTCGAAAGTTTCCCGGATCGCGCCTAGCCGGTATGTGAGCGAGTCCTCCTGTCGCTTGAGATCACTTGGGCCTGGTACGGTTCCATCATGGAACTCGGAGATGTTCCCGCCCGGGAATACATGAGCCGAAGGAAATGCCGAGGACGACTTCACTCTGTGTAGTAATAAGACCTGATTTTCCGGGGATAAGAGAATGACACTAGCGCTCGGTCGTGCTTCTGCTAATGTCTTCTCTTTTGGCGGCGATGACGATGAATTGTTCCTTTTCGGCATTATGGAAAGATTTACATGTAATGTTTGCCCCTTATTCAATTGTATATAATTGGACCGAGCTCCTCCAGGTTTCCCCGCTGTTCGTGGTGATATACGACCCATAGTTCGGATTGAATAATATGAGATGAGCCGGCGGGTCCCGACTGATGAATGGAAAAGTATAGGTAAAACAAAGTACTCTTCGTGTGTTGTGTTTACATTTTTGAATAACCGGAACGAATATGATGACCGGAGTAACATTTCGTTATTATTCAAGATTATGTGTAAGTTGGTATGAGCGGGAATGACATCAATCCTTGTTAAGTACCTACCTAACCAGAAGGACGTCAAAAAAGGTGGCGCACCTACCAGGATAATTGTTAGTAGAGGTGCGCCAGCTTTTTTGACGCCTTTCTGCTAACGTAGAGCGTGTACTATGTAATGCCGAGGTCCAATAAGATAATACGCGTCGTTGCATGGAACCTAGATTTTCCCCGCCAAGACTATACATCTTCCTCTTTTGTACTTAACCTCTATAATTGAATTGTAAGTATATCGTAATATTTGATAATATTTTAGCCGTATCCCGGGCATCTAAACATTTATACACAAACGATATGTCGGAGCCACAACCTGAAGACAACCACCCAGCATGGGCACATATTTCATTTCCAACAGGTTGGAACAGCGAACGGTTTTTGAATCTCACTATTCAAGATTTTGCTCAAGTCTCAGAAGCTGTCCGGTAAATCGGCCCACTATTCGTGACAAGTTCACTAATTCAATGAGAAGGAACGCAAACAGTTAAAAGATAGTATTCGAAGATTTCCCTTCTCACAAGAATACACCATGTTGAGTGATCTTAATAAAGCTCTCTCGGAAGCCAATGAGCGGCCTCCTACACCCCCATCATATGTGCCACCTGGATGGACTGCGAGCCAGGCAGGAAGCTTTAGCTTGGACCTTGTTACAAAATTATCAGAAGATGTTCGTCTTGATTCTAGTGCAACCCTTTAAATACCTATATTTTCAAGGATATTCATACTAAGCCAAGCGTTTCTCTTATTAGGAGCAACGATTATGGGCTGCGGGAAAGACGGCTGACAGCGCCCGGAAAGCACACAAACGGGGTCAACTACCTGCTAAACCTCCGTCGTATATACCTACAGGCTGGTCCGCGGAGCAGGCAATATTCCCTACATTCGAGATATTGTCGCAGCTCTCGCACCAGGTTTGTTCATACTAAGCTGGGTAATTTTGTCGGTCCGTCCTGCTTACAAGATCGGCTAGGACCTCACAAAATACATGGAAGCTCGAAACCAAGTAAATATGGTATTATCGCCCGATATAAAACCCCCTCAGGTAGAACATACGCCTCCATCGCCACTAGTTCAAACACTCCAACGAGCGGGGTTTCCCTCATGGGGTTTTGTTATCGTACGGACTTACTACGCTTCTGAGAGCCGCTGGGAGGAATTCCAAGAGAGACTCGGCGCAATCTGCGATAGACAGCTTGATGAGGAGATGGGTGAAGGTCTTGATAAGATTAAAGAAGCTCTCGAGTTCAAGATGATCGAAGACCCGCGGCTTGAAGGTGTGAGTGCTGAAAAGGCTAGAAAGTAAGTATTTCAATATAAGCCCTTACTTGTCTCTACTAATACTAGACTTAGGCATTTTCACATAGCTAAATCGATGGGAGGCGTCGCTGCGGGTTTCGAGCTTAGTGTCCTGATCATGGCTGACGTAGGGACGGTGGACTCGGTATTAAGAGACGAAGCCGAAAGCTATCAAATCCCCTATGTTACGGTAGTTGATGTTACTGAGTTCAGCGAAGACGGAGGCTACCAAGGGCACTTCAAGGTCTCTTTGGATATATTGCTTTGCGAATTTTATCCTAAACTTTCTATGGGACTCAGCCCAGGAGATCTTTGGTCTACGATGGACGAGGATGATGGAATATGGATAGGAGATGATGAGTGATGACGTGTTTCTTTGGGGGGTAAAATGCCAAAGCTTATAGTCGGAGCCTTACCAAGAATAGTCGTTAGCAGAAACGATTTAGGAATATCATAAACCGAAAAAAAAAAAAAAAAAAAAAAAAAAGATATTCTATCTAATAATACGTGTAATGGTGGCTAATAAATGGGATCTAACTAGACGTTTTGGTGCTTAATCACTATCTATGTAGTTAGGTACCTAATGAATAACTCCACCTTCAGCCAATATGTGACTAGGCCTATGTGGCTGAAGCCAGTCATACAACTAATGAGGCCGACAGTTCTAAGTCCAGTATCGATGAATATCTTATGAACCAGCTTTACAAGACCGCGAGACAGCCATGACGACAAGGAGACCCAAGAATAGAGCCATTCCAGACATCTTGATAGCCATCGTCCTCGAGTAAGATATAATCTGTATCAGTTCCTCCCTTTCGAGATCAAGAACGTCTCGCGCTGCATAGTAATCCCGTGTTTCACGCCAGGAAGACCGGAAGAGGGATGGAATTTTAGATGGGTGTTGCAAGATGTGAAGGCAGGTTCTAAGAGAGCGAGTGACGAGCTCTGCTTCGTGGAGGGGATAGGACATGGTGAATTATAACGGGCTTATTCAATGAGGTGAGTATGGCGCTGATGTATTGAATTTAATGGTAACGATGAAGCTATCTCACATAACGGCAACTCTTTATGTGAGATCTAGACAGCTGAAAGGTCCCTGCATCCACTGGTTCGATTAATAGAGCACTGATCGACAGATCAGCGGTCAACCAGATGTAACAATAGAAGACCATTGGCTTAAGTCTTGACACGGATACGTAGATTATACTGAGATCGTTTATCCTCATATGTGCTGTATTTCATTATTAAATTATTTCCTTCCCGGCCTCATTTCGATAGCCCCACCAAAGAATCCAGGCCGGTGGTGTGTAGACACCCCAATGCCGGCTAGCGAGGAGGCTTCCTCCCCCTAAATATTACTTTATTCCCAATACCTCCACGAAAGGCGGCCGAATAGATCAGATAAACTTAAACAAATACCCAATCAGGGCTTATCCCGCCCAATACCAACCTTATACGCCCTCAACGCGCGATCGCGACTCTGCCGATGATCCACAATCGGCTCCGGATACCCCGCCTTCCTAGCCTCCGCCGCAGCGCCCCTATTATACGGATCATGTATAGCCTTACCCTTAACCCCCCTAAGCTCCGGTATCCATTTCCGGATATACACACCGTCGGGATCAAACTTCTCGCTCTGCAGCAGGGGGTTGAAAATCCGGAAATACGGCTGCGGGTCGACGCCGACGGAGGCGCTGAACCCCCACCCGCCGTTGTTCGACGCGAAGTCCCCGTCGATCAGGTTCTCCATGAAGAACCTCTCGCCCATGCGCCAGTCTAGCAGTAGGTCTTTGCATAGGAACGAGGCGACGATCATGCGGCATCGGTTGTGCATCCAGCCTATGCCTTGGATTTGCCGCATTGCCGCGTCGACGATTGGGAAGCCTGTGCGACCCTTGCACCAGGCTTCGAAATGTGCTGAGTTGTAGGACCATTCGATGTTGGAGTATTCGGGTTTGAACGGCTTGTTCATGCTATGATGCCATTAGCCTAGTACTCTTACCCACTAATAGGTCAAAACTCACCAGATATAAGGCCAGTGAACCAAAACGTGTTTGTAAAAGTCCCTCCATGCTACCTCGCTAATCCAGGCTTGGATGCCCTCAACGCCGGCATCCAACTTCTTCGTCTTATTTCTATCTCGGGCCACCCTTACCGCCATCCTCGCGCTCAGCGTCCCAGCCGCCAAGTGCACCGAAATTGACGATGTCGCCGCCTCGGAGGGGAAATTGCGCCTCTTGCCATACTCTCCGATTTTCTCGTCGCAGAACTTCTCAAGCCTATCCATGGCTTCACGTTCGCCGGCTGGCCAAGTGGCATGGAACCTCTTCGCATCTTCGCTCGGAAGCTGCTTGTTTTCTGGGACATCTGGTATTTCGCTATCAAATAGAGCGGCTACTTTCTCGCGAGCGGTGGAAGAATTCTTCGCGGGAGGATCAAATAAGCTAAGAAGCTCTTGATTCTCATGAATATGCGCGACCCAGGCCCTGAACCATGGCGAGTAAACTGCATACTGTTTCCCAGCTCCCGTATGCAACGAGCCGGGCGGAACGACGCAAGTATCGTGGAACAGCATCATCGCCACTCCCCTTTCCGCACATAATCTTACCATATTTGCTTCTCGCCTTAGTTCATCGACCTCGTATTCAATATTAGCATATAAATGACTCGCGCCCCATTCATACATGAACTCCAGAATGCGCTCGGGAATCTCCTTTCGCTTGGTGACAGTCTCTACATAGAGCGGAATATCTAGAGCTGCCAAATCCTGCCTCAGCTTATGCAGAGTACGTATCGTAAAGTCGACGCGCACGGGGGACGTCAAATGCGCCTCAAAATCCTCGGGGCTTACTATATAAATGCATATTAGAGGAACGTCAGCTTCTTGAGCCTTTTGGCTGGCTTCCCATAGTGCGCGGTTGTCTGTGGTCCGCAGATCCATTTTGAACCAGTGTATCACAGCCTCCTTTACTTGCGTGCTCTTCCGCATCGACGTCGTTTCCTCCAAGGCAGCTTCGAGCTGTTCAATGGGACGACGAAGTTTATTATCGTTATATGCTTGGGCGCGCGTATTGTTCATTTCCGGCGGGTAGAATTTGCGCAGCACAATGCCATGCTCTTCGGCTTCAGCCGCAAAATGATGGGGTTCGCGTAACGGATCTAAAGTACCATTTCCAAGTTTATGTCTCTTCGTCGGTTCCTCTCGGGCCTCGTCCTCGCTGGTGACTCTTTCCTTAGCGCTTCGTTTGGGGGCCATGGTTGAATAGAATAAACGGGCTTGGTTAAGTTTTACTTTATGACGTAATGGTAAAGCGATTGAGAGCAAACTTATGAGAGAAATGGGCGTGATTGGTTTTCGACATGCAATACTGGAGACAAAGAGGAAAGACATGGGCTACATCAAACTGAAGAACTTTGGTTGAAAAGAATACAAATCCAGTTTGAAGAGAAAATCGAGTGCAATTCCCCCTTGATCTACAGTCCCCGATATGGTCATGCATCATCGAAACCCCAGATCGATCTAATAGGGCTAATCGATCTTACATATTACCGGGATAGTGGCTTGGCTAGTGGAGATTCTCAGCCCTATGAGCCGCAAATGTAACCCCATTATCTTAACTTAACGACACGTCATTATAGATATTGTGGTAATCTTGGCATTTTAAAGGCCAACGTGTTGAAGAGAAATATTCTTGAAATTCCCCTTGAAATCTGTTGTAATATCTTCAATAAAATTATAGTCGAATTTGGTATCGCTAGAATAATGTCTTTATGATTAGGTAAGTGCTTAACCGGCAAACTCGATATAATATTATCTAATGTAGATCTTATTAAAACCCAACCAATTCATGTGGGATGAAATTTGCGAAATGATGGGACTTTTGAGACTTAAATTAAAGAAGATAGAATTGAAATGAATCTTTTCAAAATGAGAGCGCGGATTCTTGTGAGAGGGAGAAAAAAAAACAATCCCCCGGAAGCCCACAGTCGAGATCAATGAACGAGACCGTCCTTATATCAAGGCTACGTATAGCCTCCACTAACAGTGGCAAGTGTTCATTGATGACTATCAGCTATCGTATGATAGTAGCGCGAAGTGGGGTTCAAATTGAATTTTAGAAATGGCGTGCTTATTACTTGGCTAAATGCTACTAGGAGCGGTACTGGTGTTTGCGTTAAACGATATTATATGCTTTGATTGTTCCGCATTTTACCCTTCTCTAAACCTGTTAGGTTAATGCATCGAGTGGAAGCTATATTACAAACATCATCACTTTCCACGCTCTGGTTGTTTGGTTTGTTAGTATATTTAACACCGTTGTAAAAGGGGCGGACCTGCCTTGGTAGACCTGCTTAGGAGTATACGGTAAGCTATAATATCTAAAATCATCATATATATGAAATCTTTCTATTTTACAGATTCAACCCCAAAAGCTATACCCAATAATGTTCTAGCCGCTTTGGTTAGCCCGTCCGGGCGAGCTCGTGTTCGGTGTAATAATAGTACTTTGAGATCACCTACGGAGGTGCGGCAGGTTCGCTTTAAACGCGTTCTATATTACGCGCACCCCATGGTGTGAATGGTATCCTAGCCGTGAATACTGTTATATTGGGGTACCTTTCAATGAAGTATGCCGATAGGCGTCCTCCCCCCTCTGGACATCGGTACGAGATGATTGTCAGTATCTTAATGAGACGTCTGAAATAAAGTATACGTAGCATGTGTAGCCATTAGTCCTTGCAATTAGGTTATAGGGATAATGAATTTGTTTCCAAACTTCTTGGTCCCACTTCGTGACAATGATATGATTATCTCCGTATATTAATCTTACGGTTGCCACAGTGAGCTCCCCAGTACTTGACTCAAGTGCTTTGCACGTACCTTCAAATAGCGAAAATACCTTCCTTTTGAAATAGGCAGCTGTCAGCGGGATACTGCTGTCAAATCAGTCAAATCATTGACCCGACGTACCTACGTACCTAATAATTCGTGCCCGTAAATACGACCCCTCTAATTTCTGTCCAAGCAAGTTCGGAGTCCTACCCATAACACTCTCAACTGCAACACCATAACTATCAAAGCTTCTTACTCTTACCCATAGACACATTAAACCTTACAAGATCACTCTCCAAAGATCACCATGCCTCGGCGAACTATGCTTCGACGACGTAAACAGCCCAAAAAACCGGCTTTCAAGTCTCTCTTGCGAGTGCTTCCTGGACTGGGGATGGATTATCCGCACAGAGGCTATCTCCTCGGCCAACCTCATAGAGACGACATTGTTGTGACGGAACTCGAGAAAGCGGGACTTGTCCCGACTGGCAAAGAGGCAATATTTTCAACTAAGCCTGTTGATGAAGCGCGTGAGTAAATAGAGAAACTCCTTACCCTTAATGCCTATTGAGTCAGTTGCTGATTTTGTTGTAGTGGCAGACATGTTTGATTTGGGACTACGTTCTGATATCAAGGTCTACCTAACCGCCCAGAATGGTGGTCTACTGGAATTCCTTAGCGCGCTCAAGACAGCCGTGCCTTGGGCCGAGAATATCGGAGAGTCAGTATTCATTGAGCTCTGCGAGCGCCTGGTTGCAGCGCGGATGGTGTGCCGTGAGACAGCGTTGGCGCCTTGGGGCCCCCGTCGCTGCAGCATGGCAATTAGCATCGACGAGATGTACAAAGAGATCGGAGGCCTTTGGAACATAGCGGATTTCGAGCTTTACGAAATTGTGGGAGGCTATGACGAAGAGGATGAGGTAAATGAGGCAAATACCTTCGGACTTGTTGCTGCGAACAACTCATCTAATGGCATGGATGTCGAGATGACCGATGCGCCCACCGCGTTGGAGGGCGAGATCGAGGAGAAGAACATTAGGGGAGGCGTGAGACGGATCAATCTAAAGAAACGGATAAACCCACGGCGCTACTGGTTCCGAAATGAGAGCTTCTAAGCCTTGGGCACGGAATATAGCAAAGAGCCTGGATTAGACTCGGTCCGATGTTCTCTTACAATTTGTTACAAAGATCATCAAGATGAAGATGAGATACTCTTAAATAACAGATTTACAAAGTAAATTCCCATAACATGTTCTATTGCCGAATAAGTAATTGCGTCCCATTTTACCTGATGTAACCAAGTCATCGAAACTATGCCTTACGGCCGCGATGAAACAGTATTTGCGACTGGAATGTTAGTGTATAAGTGGAGCTAGTCAGGAATAGGCATAGATAGGTACCCATAGTTATATATAGATATATAGTAAAGATATATAAAAGGGGCACAAGACCCTCGAAGGAGGAAAGAAGGCTAAGCGTTAATATATTTATACTATTACACGGCTACTATGCAGCAGCGAAGTAGCTTCTGACAGTCACTATATATATATACATCTTGGGTAGGATCTCTGACGTGGGACAAGCCTCACACCCTCACAAGTATAACGTGGAACGGCTTAAAATAACCCTATAGAGCCTTAATAGGCGATCCCTGATATCAGTATTGTACAGAACACAAGCTTACCTGGAGAAGTTAACGGAAACGGCTGGAATATTATTATGTGTTCCTTTGAATGTTATATTTACAACCTAACTATGGGAAAACTGTATAGTGTATAGTTATTCGTTTTTAGATAGCTTTGTACGCCGCATACTGCTAGGGAGGTCTGCGAGGGCTGGTCTTTCCCCCTTTCTCGGTGTTAAATATACCAACTGACTAACCATTATATAGGTTAGGTACCTAAATAAATCCAATAAGGATAAGGTTATTTTAGGATTCTCGACTACCTAGCAGTCTAGTGTCCAAATTCAGCTATTTGTAGAATAGTTGCACAGTTAGTATCAAGTAATCTCGTGTGCGGTACATGAATATTTCCTCGTTAACGAATATGCCTCCTTCTTTCTATATTACAACCGCAACGGGAAGACCTTCCTCTTCGATGACAAGCGTAAAGAGGGATACGCCCGTTAGGAAGCCGAGGAACATTCCAGCAGATGTATTAAAGATTCTAACCAAGAGAATAACTATAGTATCCTCTGATGAGTACGGGGAAGGAGGTAACAGGTCGATAAAATATAAACACATTCGTTGATAATGGAAAAAAAACGAGGACGTCTTCCTTTTTTCTTTTCTTTTTTAATAGGGGCAGATGATAGGCATATATTGTATACTAGTGTCTAGGTAGTTATCGTATACTAACTAGTCAGTTTAGTCAAGTTTAGCTTAAACCTCGAGTAGCTCCTAGGCTCATCTGACAGACTCCTAGTCTATCAGAGAAACCAAACCTACTCAACTTCATTCAGGTCAATACAAACAGTAGCATATGGGTCGCACGAAAGGTCTTGCAGTGGAATATTCCTCATTATGAGAAACTTAGATAGCATCTCATTACGAATTAGAATGATTTTCTAGTGGTTATTCTGAGATATCGTACTGTATATTTGTCATATCCGCATGTCTAGTATTCTCTTAGTCAGATCCCTATTGGTCCTGTCTAGGTATAGAGTTGTCATCATGTTGTCAAGGGCCTTGTTATGTGTGCTTGGACATTTAAAATAATATAATACTCTGAAGGAGACCATAGCTTCTGTTCAATGTATTCGGATTCGGAGCGCTATCGCCGTAATGCGCTATCGTATGGGCTGCTAAGGACATAGATATTTGAAGGTCGACGTATAATTGACTGTATCTATTGGAATGGCATGTCATAGAAATCTAACGGTGGTTGGTATGAAAAAGATTGAAAGCTCATATTCGTGGCCCGAATAGAATATATTTTAGATAGAATACGATCTAGATTTGAAATGATAGCAGCTAAGGTAAGCCTAAAATCATCTATCATTACTCTACATTGCAGACAACTCTTCAAATCTTTAGGGTGGAAGGTAATCTATGCACCATCTAAAACACGTCCAGGGGCATCATGGAAAGCGGATGCGGGATGGATACACGACAGGCTTAAGTTTGTTACAAGGAAGGAAATGTTTGACCCGTATCTGTGCTGTAATGGACGTCTCGAGCATTACGGCTTTTTCAAGGCCATTATTAATCTTCGGCACGGAGGCTATCGAGGTAGCCCCAGAATCCTCGCCCATGGGGTCACTCGGAGGTGGACGCGAGAAGACTTCGCTAGCCGTATAGGATCATAGGATTCAGCAGCGCATTACTGGGATCAAGAGAATATAAGGCGCGAAAGGGAATCGTTTGTATTCGTTCCGAAACGTGGATGTGGCGGTTTATCTAACCGGCTAGATGCAGCATCAAAAACAATCCCATGCCGACTATACAGTCATGAATTCCCCGTGAACACCAATGCCTATCTGTAGATGCGTTAGGAGGTATAGCAGAGACCAGGACAGGCAGTTAAAGACTCACCACCCAGATGATAAAGGAATTTATCGCACGGCGCTCCAGACGTTCTTCACGAGACCGTCCCGCTGAGCGAGTCTGTTAAGAGCATCGTCGCTCTCACCCATGGCGCGCACGAATCCGCAGAGAGCGTAGACGTGGTTCTCTCCTTGGATCTGTCGGCCGTTCTCATCGACCTTAGCGATAGAGATCTGAACGGAAGCGTGGTCCTTGGCCTTGATGATGCGGTTGGTGGCGCTGCACTTTCGGGGGACGTACCTAAGCACAAAACAATCGGCGTTAGTAAAACCCTCAAAGATAACAAATTGTATGCAGTAATTAGGTATTCTTACAGGTCCACAATCTCTCCCTTGTCGTTTTCCATTTTTGCGGCTTTTCAACTGTAGTAATCGGAATTTACTTGGTGGTTGGTGCGGTCGTGGAATATCGCAAGGGGCGGATGTGTCGTGGGTAAAGCAAATAAATCGACTTTGAAATTTCGACCCCTCGAAAATACAAAATTGTTGTTTGGTGGGCGTGGGGCACAAGCTCGGGTGTGGATCACGTGAATAAAAAGTCAGGTGGTTTCGAGACTATTTCGTGGCAACTAAACAGTAGTGGGTCTTGGCGTTTTGCCATTTACGGGTTTTGTTAGTGTTGCTGTAACTTACGCGTAACGGCCAATTACATAACTCGACCTACATACAATAGATAAACATCATTATCGAGTTTAACTCAATTAAATCCTCTTCAATTGTATATACGTGATATGTTTCTTTTATAACAGATAAGATCAGCTACGAAATTTCCTACCATCCTGTCGATCAGTAAAATCATTGGTTGCGCTTGGCGCATACCATTATCCCTGCGACTTCGATTCGCTATGTCGACAGCCGACGCCTTTCTGTCGTCTCCCGCACCCCCTGCAAGGGTCAACTTCTATGACATATCGTCCTCCCCGGATTTGCCTCCTATAAACGAGATATTCTCTAGAAATTCTAAGAGGCCTCCGCTGCAGAGTGGAAACCATTTACTGCCGATACCCGATGATGCGCGTACTACATTTACTAGTGCTGCGAGTCTATTGCGAGAAGTGCCTGAGATTGATATAGAGACTGAGCAAATCACTAACTCACCACCACCACGAAAATCAAATGCTAGCAAGGCCAAGAAGAAGAGAACACCAACACCGGAGACCGTTAATATACATGCAGAGACGCCTATTTTAATCGAGTCTTCACAAGAAAAGCCATGGCAGAAGTTCAAGAGCAAGAAGTCAACCTCACAGAGCGAGCAGCCGCCTATTTCGAAGGCCCGTGTTACCAAGCAAACGACCAAAGGTAAACAAAAAGGGAAGACGGATACAGTTTCTAAGCACTTTCCCGCTAAAGAAGGTATCGGGAAGCGAGCGGATGGCAAATCGGATGATAGCACAGTAGCACAGAAGTTGGATGACCAGATCATAAACGATCTTCACTGTTCGGAACCTGCTTTGAGACGGCGAAGAGATTGGACCCCTCCGCCCCCGAATGATCCCATTCTTCTTGAGTCTGGATCGGATAGCCGGGAATTGCACTCGTCAGTTGATCGAGGATCACAGTCAAAGGACGTATTTGATACGCTCTTGGATCGATATGGATGCGAACATACTACGTCATCTACCACATTGGAGCGACTACAGCAATCGGGTACCCTAGAGAAGCGGAAATCGATCGAGCTCGTTTCAACTGGTGTTGAGATCGGGCAGCGTCCGAGAGAGATATCTCCGGCTAAGGTGGTTAACACGAAGAAGAAGACTAGAACAATCACGGAATTAGCGACTGCGCCTTATATGCCGCTAATAAATCCTGAACTCGACCTTACAGGTCCGGCCACAAAGGAATCTCTACTGAGCTATTTTGATGAGGATGGTGCTGTCAAGGCGCTTGTTGATCAACAGACGATTGTCATGACGCAGAAGAAAGGCAAGGCCAAAGAAACTAAGGCGCCAGCAAAGACTAAGCGCAAGAAGAAGTCTGGTACAATGGATAATCCAATCCTATTGTCTCCGAACTCCGCATTGAAGCAATCCTCTAACCAAGACTTTGTTTTTGGAACATCAAGCCAATTGGTTAGAGAAGAATCTCCTACCACTCTTCGAGATCTGCAATTGGCAATACGAGCCTCGAACCAGGTTGATTCAGATCCTTTCGCCGATTCCGATAGTCAAGGACTCTGGCATGCTAGCGCAAGAGATACAGATGGTGAATTAATGAAGATCGATCATGTTGAATTAGTCAGAGGACTACCTCCATTATCTCGGACCCAAGGACAACAGCAGTATTCGGACGAGGGGTTTGTTGACATCAATGACATCCTAAAATCATCAGATATAGATGAATCGATAATTGCCCCACCACAAAATTCCCATTTTACTGTTTCTAGTGCACAGCCTCCCCGAACTAGCAGCGAAGAGCCTACAGAGGTTACGGCTGAGACCAGTAACCCGCGCCCAGATTTTGAGCTTCTCAACGACGCACAACTTGCCAGCCAGATCGCATCTTATGGGTTTAAACCGGTGAAGAAACGCCAAGCCATGATAGCCCTTTTGGACCAATGTTGGGTTAGCAAGAACCCTGGAGTTTCTATCGTCCACGCCAATTCTATGTCTACGTCTTCTAGCTTATCTGCCCCCAAGAGGAAGCAGACAACTACTACTCCGCAACCGGACAATCCTCCAAAGAGACGAGGTCGTCCAAGGAAGAATTCAGTAGCTGAAGCCTCAACGTCAAAAGCCGCAACAGCAAAAGCAACTACTACTACGAAGTCTCGCGCGCGTCCCAAAAAGGGCACTGTAAAATCTATCGAGATCGCAGATTCCGACTTGGACGAATCCATCTCATCGTCTTCAAGGGAATCGTCTCCAGAACGAGACCGGATATTCTCCTCTCCACCGGCAGTGGACCTCTCCCTCTCAGACGAGGCTGATCTCTCCTTAACACTGTCACCAACGGAGCAGCAAGCCGACCTATTCAGACATATAACCAAAGCCGTGACATCGGCACCGCGCTCGCAGGATCCGTCACAACCGTCTTGGCACGAGAAGATGCTGCTCTACGACCCTATTATTTTAGAGGATCTCGCTGCTTGGCTGAACGCCGGGGCGTTAGGCGGGACAGGGTACGACGGTGAAGTTTCGCCTGTTGATCTGAAGAAGTGGTGCGAATCGAAGAGCGTTATATGTCTTTGGAGGCAGAATATGCGTGGTAAGGAGAGGAAGCGATACTAAATTAGATAGAAGCGAGCTTTGGTAGTGTAAGTATCACTTTTACTATTAGAGGCATTTGTACCCAGCTGGTTTTGGCGCCCTGTTTTTTGAATGAATACAGAAGATTACGATTTACCTCCTCTCCTTTCAACCAGCGTTTTTAATAAGAGCTGCGCTTGCTAGACATTCCACACACATACTGTTAGACTTTCTTAATAGGACATCTTGAAAAAAGGGTGTCCTCATGTATAGTCGCTGACCTTCATAGCCTACCTACCTAAGGTCTAGAGTCCAGCAGTGGACACCGAAATTATTCCTATATCTACAGGGTCCGCCCCCTAATAGTCACGTGAGAGCAACACTTGAGACGCGCAACGTTCTTACCACTCTATGATCACGAAGTATACGTGGTCACATGCCTTTATACTTACAAGGTATATGATAGCCAAACATATTTTATTTACCTACCTGTACCTAAAGCAACTACTGATAACTACACCTGACTATATCTTGTCCATGGAAATCTGATTTAATTGCAGATGAATGATAACGACATCTTGACGCGGGTGAAGTTATTGCTGTGTTGATGTTGAGATATACCAGGTACAGGGCTAGTAGCCGTACTCTGGTTCTCACGATATTCAAATATGGGGGCGGTGTAGTTAGTTCTATGACGGTTGAAACCAAAAATAGGATTGGCAATTGGACTTTGGCTCTTCTGATGTTGAGGTACGGGGGTATTGTTCCCAATTCTAAGTCCGCTGAATACGAATGAAGGGGTAGTAATAGGTACAGTCTGGTTACCTTGATATGCAAATACGGGAGAAGTAACTGTATTCTTGTTCACCTGATATTGGGATATGGAGGCGGCGCTACTGCTGCTATTCCCACGATGCTGAAGTATAGGCGTGCTCCAGTTATTCTGACGGGGCCAAGGTTCAGAATTGGCAAAGGTCCTCCCATTCTCATTGTAGTTTGGTAATACAGGGTTAGCCTGGCGTCTGTTTCCGGGATATATATATAGAGGACTGCGAGTAAAGTCCATCGGCTCATCTCTGCAATTGCTCAGAGGAAATTGAAATAGAGGGTTCGGAGAAATATTCTCATACCCCTGGTATTTAAGACCGGTGCTGGGATAGCTGTAGGTATAGTTATTTCCATGATATTTAGGCATCGGACTCTGGGTAAGGCCAATTATCTTGTTCGTACCTGCCCACGCATCACCATTAGTGTTCCATTGGTTGGCTTGCCTTGTGGTCTCTTTGGCTAGGATATCAGTTCTTGCTTGGTTCTGATCATTTGTCTGATGAAATCTTGGAACTCCTTGAGGCACCCTCTCCTGCTCTAATCCTGGTTTCCCTACACACTCCCCACGATCTTTGTATCTATAGCGAGATGGCGATTCGTCTTTGCAAGTTAAAGGCTGATAAAAGTTAGCAAATATTCTGTATGTGCGGAAGAGAGGGTCTAGGCTTGTCAAAGGAAATATGTTCTCAACTATTCAATAATAGGAACTAAGGGTTAATATATAGGAGTGTGTGAGAAATACATACCTTTTCCCTCTTTGGTTGTTGGGGTTTTCCTAGCTGCCGATCTGGGTAAGCGTGCTTTGGGCAATATACCTTACCCCGAACAGCCTCGCGTCTACAGCCACGATACTTACACACCCAAATGAGACATCTACTGCGTAATTTTGCGCTGCTGCTTTCCGGGCTCTCAGACTTTCTTACGCTGTTAGGAGACCCCATAGTGAGCTTCTGTTGAAGTTGAGTTATATTTATTTCCCAGATTGTTATTAATAAATGCTGTTTCGTATTTCTCGGTATACGTGTACTAAGAAATGCTTTATTAGTTAGCTTATTAGATCTTTAATATTGCGTTAGTCTTCGTTTCAACTTTACTCTATTACCTACCTATGTACGTAGGTAATAGCGAACAGAAAAAACGCCTGGATCTTAAAAGTAGGTATTCTACACTACTATACGAAGCAATAGTATATGACTCAAAATACTGCTGATATTTGGTGCAACTGTCGGTAAGCACTGTAAAATTTCATTAAGGTATAGATGTAGTATATCGAGAGTAATATCAAAAGAGGTGCGCGTAAAATATAGCTCTGCCACCTGAACATTCATGCCCTCCAGATAAAAGGGTCGTTGAAGGGGTATAGTTGATTGGGACAAGGGCCTCCAGGCATACATAAAGAGAGTGTTTTGTAGTGCTTTCACTTAGCGCACCGGATAAACAGTATGCTACCTAATTGTTTCGAAATCAGTAAAGTTCGCTATTCCGAATTACATATCTTACCAAGTTTTATAAACCAGGGAGTAAGATCCGGTAGGGCATATGGCTACCGAAGAGATGGTTCAACGACTAAATCTCATGAATCAGTTAGATATCAAAATCGGACTGTGATATACTTCTTGATTCTTAATGTCTATTGCATGTTTTGAAGCCAATGCACTTAAAGGGTGGAGCTATTGGCTTTACACCAGATAATAGTTGCTAGGTGATAATGTTAGAAGCATATAAGTCATTGTCAAACTAGCCAGCTGCCTGAGATATGCTCCAAGGAATAAAAGGGACGCAGGATTATCTACCACACGTCTTTTCTTCCAGTTCACCTAGGTAATCATAGGATTTGTTCGATCAATCCTACACGTGGTGCCAGTGCCCGTGACTCATGTTTGTCGTACCTCAGTCCGTGCCCTGATTCACATTTCAATTGTGAAAATCCAAGTCCAATCTGAGGCCATATTGGTTCCTCTCTTTTTAACATTCCTGTATCTCTACAAGACCAAATGAAGAATTCCCCCCAAGCATCTTCGAGTTCTTCTAGGCATCTCAAAGATCGGGAAACTCTTCCACATCCATATCTGCATTACGTCTCGTAAGTCTTCCCATTTCCCTGTTAACAAACTGCGCGTCGACATTAGGTATCAGCATTCACATTATGCTATCCCTTCCTAACCCAGCACTCTTACAAATCTTCAATTCAGCACATCCGATCTAACTTCTAATAGTTTTGGCTTTCTTCAGCCGGCATCTTCCTACAGAAGGTTACTCTGCTGAGCACGCTGACTCAAGGTAAGTAATACCCCACCCCCATTTGAATTTGCTCCTCCGTATACTTTACTAACTGGATCATACGATCAGATGTCTGGCTTCAAGCCTCGTCGCTGTTACCGCTTTGGTGATAGGGACTACACTCAGATCTCCGGCCCTCCACTTCTTACAGTAAGTCTGCATTCAACTCATTCTCACTAGCTATATCTTTTGATATTTATCCTCATAACGTGACTTCCTATTCCCTATCACCATCAAGTACACTTCAGTATTAAGTTTGGACCTATCGGATTTATTGCTAATGGATCTTCGAACCTATAGGAAGAGGAATACGCTACGCACCAGTGTGCAAATCGCCGTGCTATTCAACTTCTTGACGAAAGCCTCAAGGAAGTCATGGAGCACCTAAATCATGAGCTGAAGGACGGCTCTTTCACTACAATTGTGGAAGTCGGTATGAAACTGAAGGAGATTATTATCGATTGCCAAGAGGTCCGTCGGATTGTAGAGAACGATACGATCTGCTTCAACCTTCAACCAAGAGAGGGCTATGAAGGCCCTGAAATCGTTCTACGCCCTTCCAGAGACGTGAGTAACTTTAATGATTATTTCCTAGGATACAAACTAATTATTCTTAGGAACAATTTCTGGCAATTATAACCGGAATTGTTCCCGTCATCCTCCTGTTTATCCTTTTCACTTCGGTTTATGGTCCGCTCTAGAGATTCCTTTAACTAGCATAACCAGGGACCTGTTACTGGGTGTATATCCCGAGGATGACGATGAGGAGAATAAGACAGGGGTTTTCAAGAATTGAGGCCTTTTACCAATAATGTGTTACCACATCATTACTCACGTGTTGTCATGGTTGTGTGATATTTCTAAGCCTTACGAGCCTATAGTAGTGTGGCAGAAGATGCAGTGATTTGACACAGTAGTTCCCAAATTATGTCAAGATTTTTATGTTACCTATATAGTCTTAAATAATATCTTCCATTTGCTTGATATAGTTCTAAAGCTACAAGTGTCTCGACCCGCAAGCTGAGCCTATGCACAAACCTAGGATTCTAGGGTGTCTAAAAACAAACCCTTATATGATCCATAAATATAGATAGAGGGGATAATTTGAAACAAAGGACTGATGTGATAAGGATCCCCACGAAAAACGAAAAACGTGTGACTGAATCATAGAAAATTGCCTTAGCAATGGCGTAAAGTTTTAATAGGTTTACCGTTGTCACGGCTACGCGACTTCGAAGTTCTGTAACATGTAAAAGGTCAACAATGGCAAGTAAAAGTATGGCCATCAGTACGTATCCACCTGACAACTTACCTTAGTAAGTTTACAGATCATGAACTCGAGATGCACAGGCCTCAAAGCAGCGCACCATTTTGCAGGTGCCACTGCTTGGGGGGTATTAGAAGAGTACTTCCTATATAACTACCTACCTAAGGTACCTATGTTTAACTGTACCTAATTTCTTTCGTCTGTCATTTCGGAAATCGACATTAAAAATCTACTTAAAATAGTCAACGCAAAACAAACTTCTAAAGTCGATCAGTGAGAAGAGTTTCACAACCACTTGCGGCATCTAACGACATGTCGTCCAAGACAAAGAAAATTGTAAGTTTGCTTGTGCCATATAATTGCCTCTTAAAGGAGTTAGATTTAACTAACCTCGTTTCTAGGGAAATTTGAGGCATCCCTCTACCTCGCACAACAACAACAATGATGTAGAGCTCGACAGTATCGCTTCAATCGGTGTAAGTACCTACATATACGTCTACGTTTTACAGCAGTCAGCTTGAGATCTCATGTTCCAGTAACTTTCTATATTTGTATTTCCACCTGCTAATAGTAGTTCATGATGTTCAGGCGACTTTAGACGATGTCCAAGACCGACTGAACCGCTATCATCACAGGAATCGCCGCGTCCGGTTTGCTGATGGTGATGGGATAGAAACTATCGAAGTCCTCGCAAAGTTTACCACCGCCACTCAGAAGTGTCTAGAGGCCCACTGCGAACAGTTGGAGAACATTCGCTCTTGCATCCACGACAAGAATCTCAATATTGTCAGAGATCATATGGGAGCCGTATATAAGCACATTGACGCTATAAAGGAGCAGATGGAAGAGTCGGTGCGAGTTGCGTCACTGCTTCAGGTGCGCCTTGAGCTCCTACAGAATGATCACATCCAGCGTGTACAGGCCAACCAGAGCAATGCAACGAAGGCCTTGTCGGGTAAACACGAGGAGGAGGCTCAAGAGGAACCCCAAGAGGAGCCAAGAAGAGCGATGGAATATAATAGATATTTCGTAAGAGTCTAAAAATCTCCCCTATTATGTTACTATGCTGACAAAATTTAGGCGGGATTTCTTCGTGTCGTTGCGTTCTTGGCTTTGGCTTACCTAGGCTACCGTGACGTGATATTCTATGAGGGGGAATAGAAACAGAATGTCATTTTGATATAATGTTAGTACAAGACGGCTTAAGCTCATTGGCTACTCACAGAGTCTAGATAAGCACATGTCACACGTTCACGAATGTTTACATGTGCTTCGCCTTTTCGTTAGGTACCTAGTTAACTGTCTCTGTTTAGTACTGCAGTCGTTCCACGCGCCATAGATGTGCATCGGATGATGAAGTGGAAAGGGATACCGGTATAGACATTTAAGCAGATAGTCCTAGCAAACCTATTAAACGAAACCGAATTCATCATCATATGATATTGATGGTGAGATGATGTCTGGGTTCTTGATCAGAGGAGGTCACTTGTTATAAGACTTTTATAGGAACAGTACGGCTGGAAACTATGTAACCTTGTACTTGTTGAGGATTATGATATTGGTGAAGCTATAAAGTGACGTTGATTGTTAAAATTGTATTATTGTATTAAAGGCTTATGTAAGTTGATGCATAGGTAGCATCTTACGTAAGTAAATTTAAGCTCGTAGGTTGATAAGAAGATAAGCATAGACCTGGTGGGGACTTGTGGATTCATCGCCAAGTTGATGCTGATGCATACGTGCAGTCTTACAACACTGAAGGAAAAATAAGTATAATAAATATCGCATCATCCATATTCTATTCCACACAAATCCTCGTACGGTCTAGCAGATCATATTGATAAAGTTGGAAGGATGGATCCCGGACGACGTGCTATGATTTGTGGCCGTAAGTCACCCCCTCGCCGCGATATCACATCTCCTAGACGAGATCTCAATAATAGAATCACCAAGTCATCGCGACCGACCCAGAGCAAACCGACGAATCCTACCACCCAAAATTGGCTTAGTCAAGATGAACAGTCTCAACAATTTGTCGCAGACGAGGACAAGTTCGTTCTAAAACAGGCCAAGAAGAAGGCAGATATTCGCGTTAGGGAAGGACGAGCAAAACCTATCGATCTCCTTGCATTCAATCTACGTTATATCGATACGGACCGCGATGTCTTCGACGATGATGATGCCGACGTTGATATCGATGTGCCCCCACCTGGCACCGTTGTAGAAGGACTGAAGGAGTCTGCGCTTGACGAACTCGATGCTGATATTACGCCGTACCTAACTCTTGAAACGAATAAAAGGAATCGAGAATACTGGAAGGCACTGCAGACGCTTTGCACCGATAGAAGACAGCGGCTTAAACCCATGGGACCCGATGAACGCGTTGTCAATTCTGTCAGCGCAGATGTGGATAAAATACTTGGTCCCAAGAATCTCGAGCAGTTAGAGAAGCTAGAAGGTCAGATACAGGCTAAGCTGCGTTCGGATGAGGTTATGGACACCGATTACTGGGAACAGCTACTCAAGAGCTTACAAATTTTCAAAGCAAAAGCCAAGCTTAAGAACATTTGCGAGGAAATTAGAGAAAGTAGAATAAAATTATTGGGGGACCAGGATCCTGAAAAGGCAAAAGAGCTAGCTGAATCCCAATCATCTGGGAGTATCGCTCATGCTGGATCAAAGGATATAGCGACGACTTCTGCCCCGAAGTCAAAACTTAATACGGCTCTTGTTCCGGCGGCCAGTAGCCCGACCAGCGCACCACCTCCCGGCACTGCCAGATTCGCGACGAGCGAAAACGAAGACTTCTCTCAAGCTACCAAGGCTCTATATGAGCGAGAAGTTGCTCGAGGAATTAGCGAAAATGAGGAGATATTCACAGCCGAAGAGACAGTTTCGAGTGGTACAAAACCGCAATGGGCAGATAAATACAGGCCTCGTAAACCGCGGTATTTCAATCGAGTGCAGATGGGATACGAGTGGAACAAGTACAATCAGACGCACTATGATCACGATAACCCGCCTCCAAAAGTGGTTCAAGGTTACAAATTCAACATATTCTATCCTGATCTCATCGACAAGACCAAAGCACCCACATTCAAGATCATTCGTGAGCACGGAAGGAGGAGAGGCGAATCCTTTGCGCCGGCAGGAGAAGAAGATACCTGCTTGATTCGGTTCATTGCTGGGCCACCGTATGAAGATATTGCCTTTCGCATTGTCGATCGGGAATGGGACTATAGCGCAAAGAAGGATCGCGGGTTTAAGAGCAGCTTCGACAAGGTATGTCATGTTACATCTCCTTTCAGGTTGCCTACGTAGTAGGTAGGCTTGTAGTGTTATGCCTCTACCGCGTGTCTAGAAAGCACCGAACCGTGATAGCCGGACTTTTGAGGGTGATAAATGCTGGTTTTACTTTCCGGATCCTATTTGACAGCCTCTAATGTGCCGATCTTAAGCCACGCCTAGCACTATCGCCTAGCGCGTGGGTTTCGAATTACTTCTCCTCGGCTCATGCACATTTCCACCCCTGCTGTTCTCGAACTACCCCTGGATAGGCCGTATCTAATATATTGTATTTCTAGGGAATCCTTCAACTTCATTTCCAGTTTAAAAAGGTAAGTACATCTATGCTTAATGAGATCGTGATAAATACTGATATGTCACGTAGATCTATTATCGGAAGTGAAGAACCCTGCCACCATTTGCCACCGGGTCCTCAATGGCAAACGCACGCGAACCTACACCTTTACGCCACTATACAGTATGGGTTTGTACCAATCATCTAACCTAATATCATGGGACGATATCTGGGAATAGTATAGGACTGGTATTAGCAAGTAATTTGCAAATATTCATTGCGTTGTGGAAATGCATCGGAGAAGTGCAAATCGCCTTAGTCTCGGTAACACAATACACGGAGAGCTACCTTAACTCCCTAACCTGGTTGCGTTATAAGGGACTGCGGTTAGAAGGGGGAGCTCTATTTAGGGGGTTATCAGAGATATGTTAAGGATAAAGAGACGGAGCTCTGGCCTGCTGTGAAGTTAATATTTATCCCCGTGAGGATATTCTACCGTCTGTTAAATTAGAGTGAACGTATGGTGAATTATAAGTGAACGTGAGGAATTAATTTAAACGCTTCCTTGCCGACCTAGCCATAGTCCTTATAGCCCGAGACACTTTTGTATGTTTCTTATGGGCGAACGATCTAGGAACCCTTGCATATTTAAAGCTTCGATCGAAATTCTAGAAGGGGTCGTTGCGATGACTTGCATGCGGCAGAGATGGCTGGGGGGGGCTCTTCTTCAAGACAGTTTCAGGATCTTTTTAGTAAGGCTGCAAAAGGCGATCCCGCCGGAGACAGCGAGATTCAAATGAATGATTGGTTCTATTTGGCGAATCTACTAGTATTTACTCACGATGCAAGTATCCGGAAGCGGGAAGAGAGCCCTAATGCCGCTGCTATTCTGCGCACAGTGTCTTCATGACGGCTTGCGTTGCCACCTACACAATACCATTATTTAGAAGGCGATTAATTAGAAGGTTGGTTTTATTTTCTCTTTTTATACCATTAAAGTTAATATTAAATCCCCGACTTCGTCTCTGTTCCGTTAAGTTAGTTATTGCGAATAGTAGATGGTTTAAGATAATATCTATTATAGATGTGTCTAGGCTATTTAACTGGCTAATACCCCTGACGCGCAACAAATCCCCGATAGCCACGCCCTGGACGACCTCTACATTAGACACACGAAGCACAAATCCGTTTGCACAAGGAGAAACATGCTATATGCATGCAAATGTATGTAGTTATATGTATAGGAAGCACACATGCATACATAGTACGCACACATATATGCTGACGCATACTGAATACGCATATATAATATACAAATACACGATTGTACAATATAAGGAAATATTTGGGATACATACAGACAGACAGCACTTACATGCCACAAAACCCTTCAGGTCTCTGATCAAGCTAAGCTGTAACTGATATAAGCGGGAAAATAGTAATAAACATCAATCAGGGATTTCTAGAAAGCCGGAGAAGAGTTTACCGGCGAGGAGGGCAACCAGTGCGTATGCGTTGGCAGGTTACAAATCAGTTCAGAATATCTTCAATAGCCTTGTCATCGTTCGGCTACAGATACAATAACCACAATAACCACAATAGCCCGGTGTTGTGGGAGCGCAAAGTTGTCTTTACCGGCGCCCCATTTCGGTCTATTTTGATCTTTGCCCAACTACCCAGACAGTTCTAGCTCCAAAGACTTTTACTTTGAAATTTATTTAAGGCTCATTCTCATTTGACAGGAAAAGACAGAGCAGTTTACACCGTTAGGGACCCACCCACGTCACTGAACCTTTTTGCATTGGCCAGCTCAACTTTGAACTAGGGTCTTGTGAGCTCTCTCCTTCCTTGTCGACGAGCTAGTAGCAGGTACGTACCCCCTTTTTCCCAGATTAGAGGGACGACTAGGGCTTTCCTAATCATCTCTACATCGTCTCTACATCTTTTCTACGGATGCAAGTACCAACTCGCATTACATGTAGGTACCAGAGTACATGTCCTAGGTAACCAGCCAGGTGCCACCGCCTGGGATCTACTGGATTTATCTGTAGGTAGCTACTAGGATTCATATGGGTCCGTCATTAAGTACATAATTCTTAATCTCATGTTGATGAGAGAGAAAGAGGTACGATTCCCACCCCCAGACCCCCAGACCACCAGAACACCAGACCACCCTCCTTCCTAGTACCGTACTTTATTTACGTTAGGTACCTCTACGTACTGTACCTCTATCTCTCTCTACATCTAGTACGATAGGTACATACATGTATGTATCTACATTGGCTTCCAGGTGCCCATTCATCTTGCACAGCATTAAGTTCCATACTCCATACAACCTCCATACAACATCCATACATCATTCCTTCAACTCGTCTGCATAGCAAGAAAATTCAACAACAGTCTTGGACTTTACTTATACGCATACTTACATACCTCCCAGGGTACGCACTTAAACACATATTTACCTACGTACCTCTTCCACCTCCTCGCATACATCAAGTTTCCTTTCCTTACCTCCCATCCATTATCCCTCTTACATCTTCTATATTCAAGTTTGTAATCCATTTGGGAGGCATACTTATTTTAAACCCATATTCGCGTCCCCTACAACTTCTATTTTGATTTGTTGATTTGCTTCTCGCTTTGTTGGTGATCGCGGCACCGTGGGCCAAGTCTGACTTCTCTAGTCGACAACGTCTTGGACTCGCCGGAATGCAACAAAGATTCCCTGACGGCTTGCCCGTCAACTGCTTACCGTCTTGCAATCCAGCGACTAATCAAAGACGAAACTGCGCAACACAATCAACCGGTAATTCGGCGGATCTTCCCAGTGCAGACTCCTACTATATTCCCTCTCCGGCTCCACAGGTTGCGGAAGTAGGCCACCACGCCCAACCGCCGCCCCCATCTTCAGCTTTATTCCCCATGACAATCAATACGTCAATTCCGGCCTACCAGAACCCCCAGATTCACTCAGCCAGTTCCTCGCCACAGGGTGTATGGCCAACACCACCTTCTACTACCTGTGAAGAGTTCGATAATTATTCCTATCAAGGGTCACCCATAAGTGGCGCTCGCGGTACTCAGGCCCTTGCTCCTTGCTCAGGACACTCTTCAGTTTCCAGTCCAAGGAGCTGGTCCCCCCAAGAAGCCCAGCACATTCATATCCATCAGACATTCCTTAAGGAATCGGATCAGATGTCGGCTTATAGCTTCAGAGGTTGCCCCCAGCTGCAGCATGAGCAACAGATTCACCACCAGATGGCTACATCAGCGTATGAGAACCCTAACTTTGCTTCGGTCGACCTAACTACAAGTACTATGGCACAACCCGAGGTGTCATCCATTACCAGCAGCCACCCAGAGCCTAGCCCGGTAGTTGTAGTCCAAAGTGAATCACCTCAGGCAGAACACGGACTAGACACATCATACAGCTCCTATAGTCAAGATGAATCTCCACAAAATGTCGCCCAGGGGCTCGAAGAGAACGAGCAAGACTCAGAGAAGGCAGATGGGCCTTATGCGCAACTAATCCATCAGGCTTTCATGAGCCGGCGCACACGCGCGATGACGCTGCAGGAGATCTACCAGTGGTTCCGTGAAAATACGGACAAGGAAAAGACAGACAAGGGGAACAAACGCAATGGATGGCAGAATAGTATCCGACATAATCTCAGCATGAACCATGTAAGTTCTGTCCCGATTTCCACGCATGATACTATAACAGTACGGACCTACCTAAGTATACTCTTGCTTCTGGTAACAATCTCTATGGGATTTTTAATTACTGGCTGGATTTGTGACTAACTAATCCTTTCCAACAAAAAAAGGCTTTTGTCAGACGCGAACGAAAAGCGAGTTCCGATGACTCTCTAAATGGGTCGGGAGAGGCAAAAAAGATATCACAATGGGTTCTAGAGGAGTGGGCTGTGAATGGTGTACAGAGTACAACGCGCTACCGCAGTAAGGGAACTTCTAATCGTCGTTCCAAATCCAGAAACGGCTCGCGGACGAACGCCCATGCCTCAGCGCGTGCCATGTCCGGTCGCAAGGGCGGGAAGAAGGCGGCAGCAAGCAAGAGGGCAATTCTAGGTCGACAAAACTCCGGCTCTATATTCACACCAAGCAGCAGTACCGAACTTCAAGGACAAATGCAAAATGTTGTCTACGAGGGGATGCAGTATTCCATTCCTACTCATACAAGAGACGAGCCGATGACACCCCCGGGCCCTAGCCACGAGAGCATGATGTTAGCGTCAAGTACAATGCAATCGATGGTATTGCCGACGAATAATGCAAGTCACGAATTCTCCTTCGGGTCTAACGTTCCTCAGTACAGCCAGGCCGGTCACCACAATATGTACGCCCTTGAGAACGTGGCGGGGCTATACCAAGGTCACCAAGCACCTATGAACGTACAAGGAGGACAAGGACTGTCGACAACGATTCATCCTGATTTCAACCCCTTATTTGAAGACCCTGATGACAACCGCAACGCCAGGCTTTCATATTCTTATTGGAACCAGCCGGGACCAGGTGGTCAATTTCAGCCATAGTAACGCTGATTTCCAGCAGAAGATCGGTCCTAGTTGTGGAATTAGGTGGCGTTTGTAACATTTCTATTGGGCCGCTGACAGCCGATCTCAGGGGAAAATGAAAGTAAGAAAAATGAAGTTAAACTAGGATGGGGATTGGAAATATGGACCAGTCTTTGTTTTGGCGCGGAAAAGCAATATTCTCAGGCACAACGCCACAGCCTTGTTACCTCTTGTTAGAGGTTACTCTATGCCATTTACCACACGTGGAAAGAAGAAGGAAGTTACCTATTTGTACGACTTGTTCTGGCATATGATACATCACTACGAATACTACCGACAAGTGAAAATCGGTATACCATTGTCGCAGAAACGAATGCGAACTATAATAACCCGAAATGTCCCTAGTCGCGCCTCAACTGATCTCCGAGATCGATGCCTACCAATCATTTTGCAACTATATGATACGGACTGATCTTAAGCATTCAAAAGGCCATAGGTGCATTTTTGGTATTAAACAGAACGAAATATTATACTCGGAACTAGGCATGAATATGGCCGGTTTATAGTACGGGATAATACTATTGCGCATGAGTTACTCACCAGACAGAGTTAGTTTTTTAAGGGTCGCCAGTTACCCTTTTGATTTCTGATTTTCTTTTCTCTAGACGCCTCTCGCCATAGGATCGTTGGCATATGGTTTATATCATCCGCGGTGCTTTTTGTTTTCAATATTTCCGTTGCATACTTCGTTGCATTCATTTTTTTTATTTTTTTTTCATTTTGTACACCAGAAGAAGGCGCTTTCAACTTCACGATTCATGTTTCCGCATGAGGACATGAGACATTAGGATGGGAGGAATTAGTGTCAGTTAAAAAAAGAGTTTCTACGAAATAGCTAGAGAGATGCGCGGTGTTAGGGGCCGGGCGACTGGAACGCGAATACCACACGTCAATTGTTTTCACTCCTCAAGATTCTTTATTTCTGGTTGTGGTCAAGTCTCAACGTTTCATCACACCAGGGACATAGGGGATAGTTTGGGGGGTATGTTCTTCAAAGGGCAGATGAGGAATTCCTGCTGCGTTTCGTTGCGTTGCGTTGCGTTGCGTTGCGCGTTGTGTGCTAGGATTGGTAGCATGGTATGGTGCGTTAAGCGCTGAGCCACATGCACCGATCTAGCCTGGGCTGGTGATGGTAGGGGGAGGGGGGAGATGATGATGAGATGGGAGGTACGAAGTGCTAAAGTTGCGTGTGCCTATTCTGTATCGTTGTGCTACATAGATTTAGTAGTCGACAGTACTCCAACAAATCTAAGCCACCTAAGTTTCTATTTTGATGCGCCTTTCATTCGTGTATGTGTATGTGCGTGTGTGCCCGGATTTTCTTTCATGTCTTGTTTCTGCATATTCTACACTACAGCCGTCTCCTGTCATTGGCCAGCTCGAGGACAGCCTATCTAAACTAGGTTAAGCGGCTCCTCCCTTATCCAGACTGTCGGGACGAGATCGACGGCCGTTGGTGAGGGGGTGCCCGGGTCTTAGACCATACGCTACCCGTTCTTTTTTATTATTAACCTGGTTATGTTTATGTCTGGTTAGGGTTGACCCGCATTTGATTGAGATGCTAGTACCGCTATCTGACTACTTATGGAACCTACCCTGGATTAAAACGTAACGGGTCTGGGGGGGGGTAGATCGGATAATGGTAGGTACACTAGGTACCTATCTAACTTAACATAGTGTAGTTTAATTTTGGGGGGCTTCCGTAATTGATGCGGTAGGGGTATCCTCGTTGGGGTTGTCGGCACCGGGGCGGTTAGTGTTAGGTATGTATGTATGTATGTATGTATATGTAGGTACTGTTAGAGGACAATTGCATTGTTCGATTGTAGGGTGCATGTGCATAGGTAGGTAGTTAAACCTGCGTATGTAATGTGTAGTTAGGTAGGTACCTGGGTAGTTGATAGGTGCTTGATACCTACGTTCGTGAACGGTTGGGGGTAGGTAACATATAGAAGGATGTCAAGTCACTGTTAGAGTCTATACGATAATTTAGTTGACTATTACTTGATGTAATAAGTAGTGATAATAGTGCAAGTCTACGAGTAATTTGGGTACCTAATGTAGCATATTTCAAAATCTCCAAGTGCACATTGCCCTTCGCGGCTATTCTCGCTTAGACGTAGGAAAGTAGCAAGTAATTTCGATGATTCCTTTGATATACGAGGCCATATGTCAATCACCGCGTCCCGGGTAGTCGGCCAGTCAGCCTGCCAGTCAGCCTGCTATGGCGCTAATCGCGTGTAATAGAGCGAAATAAATATCACTAACCAATAAGGAGGTTATCTATCTACTCTACGAATTGCTTCTGCGGGAGTTAAATTATCAAATTACTAACGACGACTAGAAGTAGAACGAAATATCTAGTCGGGAGTAAAATTAGGTTAGGTACCTACAGGCCAGCCCCTTCTCCTCGGCATCCCCAGAACAGATATCCTGAGACAAGCTTTTGTCACAGGGCTGCTAGTGCTGAGTTTGGCTTAGGGAGGAGACGGGGTTGGTATTGGTTTTTTTTTTCTTCGCGGAGGACTGGGACTGACTCGATGGCTGATTGACTTAGGCTCGCGTGTTTGTGGTGTTAGTCTCGTGGCTAGTCGACGGTTGTCGCGTGTCTAGACTAGGTACTTAGATTGGAAGATCTGAATTAGACTAAGATACGGCACTTGATCGTGATAGTTTCTTCAGACTATTCTGCCTCTGTCATTGTCTAGTTAGGTCTGGGAATAGTGTGTACGGGATAGGTTAGGAGGTATTTGAACATCGGATGCCGGTATAACAGTTAGTGGTTAAATCTACATACATACATCGGGTTAGGTCAGGTAAATTTCAGTCACGGACCCTTCTCCATAGTAAGAGGTAAGTAAGTAAGTACACTCTGCTCTAGATGGCGGTCCCGTCCAGACGGCGCACAGGGAAATCCCCTACGCCCTAATATTCCACGAGGTGCTCCTCACGGTCCTCATTTGTAGCGGCGCACAGAGCTCCACCTGGGCACACAGCACACCCCGGGCCAATGGCAGGTAATTGTCTGGTTGTTAAGAGACGACGACTTGGAATCTATATCGTACTGTATAGGTGATTCTGTTGCACGCTAGGTTAGTCGGGAAATATTTTGTACGTAGGTAGGAATATCTGCGGTCTGTCTTTGTTAGGTACCTGATGAGTCGTAGGTATGGTAGCATCTGCGTTCTAGACGGCCTTATTAAAAATCCAAGCTATTGGGCGATTGTCTATCTGCCTCATGACGGGGGACGTCTTGTAGCTGTTTTGATAGGCGTTTTTGTGCACTAGGTTAGGTTAGGTACCTGAGATAGACACGGTGCTTGCTTTTAAGGGGCACAGTAAATATTTACATAAGTGCCTCTCTATGTATGGTGCTAGGTATAACCTGCTCTAACTACATACATATACACTAATCTAGGCCACTCACCCCTAATACACAGGGCTATCCCAAGTCTTCGGCTCCATCTGAAATCCACCACCGTCGAAGAAAATGATGTGAAAAGAGGGGAAAGGAAGACTAGAATCTGGTTTTAGAAAATGGAGACTTCAAGTCAGATGAATAGGTAGAGCGAGTGGGTGGGTTGCTGCTAAGCAAAGAAAAAAAATGCCTCAATTCTGTCCTGCTGCCGCTCCCGACTCCGTTACCGTTCATCTACGCGGTGGGTTTCGGTGGAGGCGTACTGGGAAGAGCTGCGTAGTACGATTAGCATGGGGAAATCAGAAGAGCCCCATTGCTCCTAGGTATGCTTTGTATATATCTCGTTACTGACGCTGCTATATGTAAGTAGTATATATGTATGTATAGTATATTTACGTACGAAGTCAGCTATAATAGATTTAATATGTACCGTAACGAAGTTAAGTCGAAGTGGGACATTTAATATCTGCCGTACATATAGTGTGTAACAACAGGGTATGCCTCTACTAGCTGTGGTCAGCGTTTCTGCCTCGTCGCATGCCTATCCCATCACCTCTTGATGTTCTCCCCCTCATAGCTTAGCTAGCTAGCTATACCGAGTTCCTGAGCGGGTTACCCACTTGGCTCGAGCGGGCTGTGTGACATAGTATGTGTTTAAGGCTGTCTCTCTGTCTATCTGCGTCTCTGTATCTCTGTATACCATATAATTCATGGCATGTATTACTACCCTGAGAGAAGAAACTAATTGGTGTAGTCACTCGCAGCTACTATCCATACCTACCACCTAACGCAAAACACAAACGGCTGCTGCGGTGAACCCGTGCCACCGCGTCTTCTAGGGTCATCCATCTATCTACCCTCGTGTCTCTCCCCCATCAGCAGTATTACCTACTACTTCCCTCCGCCTTTTATGGCACCTTTTCAGTCAGACAGGATTTCTGCGCAGGGAGGATCGGAGCCGTATCACCGCCTTTCTTGAAATCCTCCCCTTTTCCCCAGAGTGGGACTGCAATCCCCCCACCTATACGTACATGTTCGTGTAGAACCAGTGCGTTGTGAGCGGCTTAGAGAGGATTAATAAGTCGTCGTGGGACATGTTACGGGTGATACCTACAACATACTGTTTCAACAACAACTACAACAACACCGCCAATCATGTAGAGTGGTTTGGGTACAAAATCTAGGTGCTGACTGTCCAGTCTATTTTTACATACCTAGGTAGGTAGGTAGTTGTCATTGGACGGCCTGACTGCGTGGCATTTTTGCCTTTGCGCGCGGGTGATGGGGAAGCTTATTCGACATCCACGCGCACGCTAACAAAATGACAGGTGCACAGGCTGAGGAGAGCTAGCGGTGGTATCGTGAGATTTTCTTTTCGGCCGGGGAAGAGGTCCCGCGTCGAAACCGGGAGCACTAAAAGCAGACCTTCATATCTGACGGGAGCTAAGAAAGCCATAGGGATGTATGCTGTGGTAGATAGATAGATATATGACATATTTAGTATCGTTGGGTTGTACAACTACGTACGAAGCTAGTATCTATCGTCGCTTTGTATTCGTTTCGGGCATAAGGAAGGTATACCTAGGCATGGCTATGATGACATTATTATCTTTGAACTAGTTTCTATCGTAGAGAGCAAGGCCCCGTACACCGATGAAAAGGAGGTAGGCAGGATAGATTGAGACTGCCGATCAGAGAGGCTTGTCTAAGTACTATCACCATAATATCTACCTAGTATTCGTATTCTTGTTCTGTTGTCCTCAACAGACTTCTGCAAGTGATGCCAAGAGCGGGAATCGTACCTTTTAAGATACTTATCCCGCTGGTAGGTAGGTGATGGGTAGGGGTTTGGGTCATGACCACACCATATCGTTTCTATGTACGTAATGAATTACGCGAGCGTACCGCGAACATGTTGGTGAAATTAGAGCTCCTGTGGGTGCCGCGCCTCATCTGCGTCTGCGTCTGCATATGCCTCGCATAAGGTGATCACGACTTGCTTCACGTACGAAGAGCCTTGCAGACGGTCTCTCAAAAAAAGAAGGGGTGGGTATTCCGCCTCGATATTGACCTTTAATTAACAAGGCCTTCTTTCGGACTTCCTTTGGGGATTCGTTCGCCCATGTGATAGGCCGTCCACGGAGGAAAGCTTGCAATTTTACAAGATTCAATCGCTAATACACATCTATCTCCAATATATCTATCACATTTCAACCCACAACACCATCAGCCCCAGCACCCACGCATAAACAAATCTCTAATCCATGGCCAGCCCACGGCTTCATCTGTACCAGAACCGGTAGTGTCGCCCTAGGAAGCCCGTTTTCGTAGTCTCTTGCATTATCTCGATCGAGATGGGAAACCGACAGACAGTCTTACCGATTGACGAATCCGTACATCCGTGACATTGGAGGATGGCACGGCACTTTCGGGAACCGGGTCGCTGGAACTTACCACTTGCCTGTTTCTGATCTTCCATATTGCTGGTTATGAACTGACCTTCCTTTCTTCCTCGTTGTGTTTCATCTTAATACGCGTAGGGTAGACTTGTCCTGTTCTATTTTGGATTTCAAAGGGGCCATCCTGAGTCCGTTGGATCTTCTAGAAACTATTTCGCGCCGTTCGCGACACAACGCAACATTACCTACCACAGGCCTAGATTTCGGAGTACCGCCATGGTGGCACGTACATTAGGGTCAGAAATATGCATCTCGATCTAATTTATTACCCACCTGTAGGAACACAGGCGTTGAAATGGCGTGAGGGTATTCCGGTGCATGCAAAAGCATCATCGGACATGAGTAACTACCTAAAATATGAGCAGCTTACGAGATAGAGCATGTAATTTAAGGCCGTACGCAACGTTTTCGATTCTGTCCTGGCGAGCCCGGAATGTTTAGTGTATTACCCGCATCCCTACGTGTATTCGCCGTCACTAGCACATACCTACCTGCATATCACGGAGAAAAAGACGCAGATACCTACCATACGTTCTCTACATCATCAAGCCTCGGGTGTAACTGCTGTAGAACTAACCTCTCTGACATGTAAATTCCGCGATCACAAATGTAACGTCAACCCTCGATGACATCTGTCGTGGCCCGTCCACCGTAAGACAAATGCGAACCATTCTGTCCCCCCCAGTCGTGGTTCGCCGCCCTCTTTTTTTTTGTGGCGTCTTCTCATACGACTTGTCGCAGGAATCTCCGTCAGATATCTCTTAGTCGTCTTGGCTTACTCGATACCTTGCTTAGGAAACCAGTTTCCCGCGCATAAGTTACCGCAAAGAGTATCGCGTCTGCATTGCCGAGGTAAGAGGTCGTGCTGTAGGTGTTGGTTGGTTAGGATACGGAGTCCCGATGATTTAAATTCTACGGCACTTAGTTCCGGGTTATCGATATCCTGTTCGCTAAGAAAGGTAATATGAGGATTGAGTTGACGGTATAAACCACGTCTATAAGGACAATAGGAACCAACGCTATATCGCCAATCCGGAGCTCGGGGATCTAAATAACCAGTTGTAGCTGCTGTAGCTTAAGATAATAAGTAGCCTAATGTGTCAAGTTGGCCAGTTAGCTCTAATGCTACGTCTGTAACTGCGTATTTATTGATGATCCTTCCAATAGTCCTTCTTCTGCAGCAGATAGGCCTCTCGTGTTGTGGTGGATATATGATAGGCCCTAGCTAGAGCCGCAAAGGGAGCCGTCAGAAGCGTATTAGCTTGTCCATTTGCCTGGAAAGCCGCTATAGATATGCAAAGCGCCCTCGCTTGTTAGTGCGAGATAGGTATTAGCTAAGAACTATGCGGAGAGTGTATAATAGTTACACGTCCTTCTAAGCCCTTTCACTTCTAACTTGCTATCCTTTGGACTTCAAGCTGTAACTTTCCTCGTTGTTGTAGTTCGCGAGCGGACTGTCCCTAATGCTTTTTCTACTGATATACAGATGGTCCACGTAAACTTGACATAATTAATCTCTAGTCCTGATTATCTGAACTAATATTATACCAAATTTGACAGTATTACTTGCGTAATCTCATCTTCTAATTAATCGTCATTTGTGCCTAGTTACAAACAAACCTTGCTCTTCCCATATCTGAAAGCTTGTGACGCTAACATATACGTATAGCTAGGGGGTTGCCGAACACCTGGTCATAGCTAACTTAGCCTGAAGAACTAGGACTAGTAGCTGTCTGCCTTGTGGGTAGTATGGTTGGCTCCAGTGAGATGTGCGGCTCTTAATAGGTAATCTAGTCAATAGCTATGCCTAAAGCTTCTCATGAATGTCGTCTTGCTACTCGCTAGAGATAGCCACCAGACATTTATGGCTTCCAACCGTCTACGTTACTTGATAGGCAGACTTGTAAATAAACCTAATGCAATACGAGGTGGCTGTCGCACTAACGTGGTATCGCTGGCTCAATCCGCTTTTTATTTGACTCGCTATAACAGAAACCGAAAATGACTCCTCTAGGTACAATTATATTAATTTATTTAAATGATGCTCGGAGGTAACGTACCGACGAGCCAATATGTTGTAGTTGTGCTAGTATGAACAGTACTAGGTGGAATGGCTTGTGGAATAGGTTGTATGCTTTGATAATTGAAAAACCGCTTTGATCATCGCATACCCAATCGACCAACCACAATCCCTTAGCCTCCTATGATAGTAACTAGTCTTTCTCCGCAGAGCCTCCATATTCTCGCTGTCCAGTAGAGCCCGCACCACCGCCCCCTTTCTTTACCCCATTCTCCTCGCTCATACCCCTAGAAGAGATGAAAAGAGGCTATTGGCAGAATCTATCCTCCTTTTACAATCTAATCTTCTGTGGTGTAACGAGGAAAAGCAGAAGTGTAAGAATCCATGCTATATATGAGTGGTCTCTGCTGTATGTGCCTAAAACCTCCCCGGTAGTCGTCCCCATTCGCCTCATAAGCTCCTGGCCCCCTCGATCTCAGCCTAGTAATTGGGCCCTTGTTGAAGGTGATACCATCTTAGGAGCCGCGTAGGGTGGCTTAGTACTGAGAGTGTCACGGAAGAGGGCCTGCGAGGGCCAATTACTGGGAGCTAACTGCTAACTAGGTACCCACGTTTACCTGGCTTTCCTAGCGAGCTCCTGCAAATCCTCCCTGTATGCAATTACGACTTATGTAAGGAGAACCCTGGGGGCTTGTATATGGAATGGCACTAAAAGGGCCGATCTAGCGGCTCCGGGGATGCTAGGATAGGCTCTCATACCTCGCTGTTGGAAATTCCAGGGCCATACTTAGCGTCTAGCCTAACTGTTTAAGCCCCTAAACATTCCCAGTCGGTCGTATGGCGATAAGTATTTACTTCCAACGGTGCCTTCTTCATGAGGGCCACGTGGCTGGCTGGGTTCGTCACACTTTCCTTACAATTGTATGTAGCAATGCTATCTATATCTACAATACCTGACATACCTGAACATTGGGGGCTTCCATGAATAAGTGTATCATCATTGTCGCCGTTACCCACAACATACGCACGTATCAAATCCCGACAGGGATTCAGGTATTTAGCACTTAGGGGTGTACAATACTCTTTCAACAGTCCGGGATGCCTAGGCCAGGATAGCAGTTATTACATCGGGGCATCCCTGTGTATCATCGGCAGAGATACCGGCCCACCAAGAAGCGGTAGCAGTAGGTCCTGGTCCTGGTCCTGGCTGATGTTCAAGATAGACAGGGAACTCATCACTGGAAGTCTGTTCTAGTCTACCGACAGAGACGGTATAGCCCAGTACCCAGGCCATTAATGCAGCGTATTCGGTTCTCAAAACGCCCAATGTAGCCCTAGGGGAACGGGTAGATGTTGCGGGTTCCCTATTATAGGGCTAGGCAGGTAGCCTAACAGCGAAGTTCCTAGCCCGTGCGCGATTTTGACAGCATGTAGCATGATTATCCCTATAACATAGCACCGCTTAATCCCCACGCACGACAAAGAGGCGGAGGGCAGCACCAGGATCGGTAGCTCGTCGCACATACGTAGGTATTTACACCTCATAGCCCATAGTGACATAGCCGTCTAACTGGTTCGCTGGCTACCGAAAAGTCCCGAGACAGCGATACCCAAAGCACAAAGCTTTTACCGTAGATCTAAGCCGCGAAGTCGTGGAATAATAGTGGTAGAGGTGAGGTTGCCCACGTTTCAAGGCGAAGGGAATAACGGGAGCGGTCAGGGGCAGTGCTGTGTAAAACGGCTCCTTTCCTCCTCGTAGAGAATATCTGTCTGTCCATCTTAATGCACCACAGAGATACTTGTGGATACTGTTGCTCGAGAGGACTAGGCTTGTGGAACGTCAACTAGGGCGGTGATAATTCAGAGTGCCTCAATTTCTCTCATTTTGCACGGTACGTAGTAGATACTCTATCCATCCTACCCGTACTAAGTTGTCAAAGTATCGGTAGACTTGCAGAGTATTATGCATCGAGGCAGTGAACTAACGGTTTGGTTCAGGAAGAATCTGCATTGAGCTGGTACCTAATAGGATGACTGGACAGAGCGAATTACTCACAGTCTGTGAAGGGCTAGACAGGTTACACGGTGTCTAGTCGTTCCACAGACAGGAGGATATTATTTTTCCACGCTAACCTCTATACTGCCCTGTGACATGGATGCGGCTTTCATAGGTATCACCTCCTTTCAAGATCGTGAAGTGGATATCAATTTCTAGCTAGCATCATAGCCTTCTACACATTCCGTAGAACGTAAAGCAAGGTAGAGACTTGTATTACCCCCAAAGAATCGCGGGGTGTAGTGGATAGTTGTTGCAATCATGCCCTAAATGTTGACCGTCAAGGAGATTTCGGCGCTGATGAAGCTATTTAGAAAATGAAGAGCTATTTTCGACATATTGCAATCGTAGAAGCTATACCATGTTCTCGCATTTCGCGGGGAGTTTTGCATCCCCTTACTTTCTGTATAGTGATCTTGCGTCGGTAAAGTGTGACAAGATAATATCTACGTAACTCCAGACTGCATATGCCTATATTGGTTAAATTTACCTACCACAACTGGTATAGCTTAGATGCTTTACGATGGGTACGCCGTGATGAGTCTTTTTCATTCTGGTGTTTATACCGCATCGGAAGAGACAGCTGCGTTGCTTCTGGTTAAGGGATAGTAAAAGCATGAAGAGTGTGGATTCATATGCTGCTCTCGGGTTGAAGAACGGTGGATTTTTGATTACTGATATGACTTTGTAGATGTGTTGCATAACGCCAAACTCTGTCGGTTCTCTGTTTTCTTTATTCTACATTCGGCCCACATGCGACGAGACATCTAAATAATGCGCTCTAGGGTACGGGGCAGTCCTCCTGAGGATTTGAGTGGATGAGTCAAGCTGCGAGGTATGTTCAGGGGTAAGTAGATTGATATGCACTAGCAGATTCACAACATAATATGTGTTTGAGGTAGTATAGACAAATCATAAGTAAAGATGCAATAGAATGGTTCCGTGTAGTATCTTCAGGGAAAATACGGTGCCTAATCTCAACGCGATGACAATATGGGTATCAATTTCGAATGTTACTAATTCGACCGTCGGAGTGTGCATCAAAACCTTCTCTTCTTCTTCGTCGGCGCGGCCGCCTTACGTTCAAGCTCTTTCGCCAATTCGGCCCGCCTGCGTTCTGTCCTCTGTTCTTCCGTCTCGGGCTCTGCTGCTGTGACAGGCGATGATGGGCGATGTCTCTTGCCATCCGCATCAAATCTCATCCCGATGGTCCCTATCTTTCGACTTACGGGCCTTGCCGGGCTTTCAGCGGCTTGAGGGCTCCTTCTCCCGGGAGATGTCACATTTGGTTCCTCAGACGGCTCTGGTGTCACTTGAGTCCTAGGCTTACCGCCTATTCGCCTCAGCCCAACCTTCTTCTTCTCAGTCGGGACAGGTGAAGAAGACTGGACTTTGGATGGCCCGGCATCATCCTCGGAATCTGAGCCAGATGCCGTTTCATCTCCGTCCTTGGGTGGTGGTGATAGTACAGAAGATGATGACTTTATTAGAGGGGATGACGGCTCTTTGGATTTGCTGATGGTACCTAGCCGGGTATTTTGCCGCATTTGGGGCTCTGGTAGCACCGGCTCTGTGTCAGATTCCGATGGGGTCTCGTCATTATCAATATGGATAGTGCGAGAAGACTGGCTAGCTGAGTTATCTTTGCTGAGGTTCTTGCCGCCAACGGCACCGATTCGGGAACGAGGCTTGTCTTGAGCCACAGTGGGATGGCTATCGGGAATCTCTACAGGACTATCGTCATCATCTGTAGTATCACCAGCAGCTCTGGAGTAATCATATTTTCGCCTAATCGACTGCAGGTGGGGTGGAGTGGCCTGCACTTGAAAGTCGTCATCATCCATTTCCCTACTTGTCTTAGTATCTGGAGGAGGGGTCTCTCGTGACTGCCTAGCGGTTTCCTTTCGGGGTTTGATAGCGGTAGTTGAGCTCGTACCCAACTTTGTCCACCAATCATTAAGTTGACTAGAGGGGGAGATCTCTGCACTTACACTATTATGCAAACCTGTTTCCGCAAAAACCTCATGAATCAGGGACGACAGATCCCGGGGAAGCTCCTGGTCCGCAGTAATACTTGACTTCCAGTCGGATTCATTAAAAGCTGCCAGACCTCTGACCTTCTCTTCGGCAGCCGCCCGGGAAGGCTTACGCTTGGTGGACAGAGAATTAAAGACATGCTCTAAGCCGACCTTATTGGCTTCCAGCTTGTCGACAAGCTTTGTGATGACAGCATCTTTCTCCTTAAGCTTCATTATGAGATCCTGTACCTCCATCGTACGTACATGGTGGGCTTGGATGAGAGGTAAGACAAGTTCTGAGGCCAAGCCAACAGGTGGGCATTTCGTCAAGTAGACAGGCCACTTGAGCGGCTTGAGCGGCTCGGGTAATATGCATGTAACGTGAAGAGCTAGGCCACCTCCAGATGTCGTACCTGCCGTCGAGGAGGATATACTGAGGCTGGTGGTATGGTGGTCTGGCGACGTGGGGTCGAAGGCTGCGTCAAGCTTAGAGAAAAAGACGGTCCACTGATTAGGATCGCCGTCACTCAAATCTATGCTTGTGTTCTCTTGCAGACTTCGCAATATTATGCCTTTTCTGTCAAGGCTTTCTATCCACACATTGGCGAGATCGGTAACGTGAAGTGTGTACGATGAAGAAGCAGATTGTAGAGAGATCATGAGAGTAGGGAGATTTGGAAATGTCGGCAACGGATGCCATTTTGAGGTCTGCGCCATATTGAAAATCTTTGAATATTAAAGAGTTGGAAATGAAATAGTTGCTTAAAGTATTTTGGTAGATTATAAAAATTGAACATGAAGTAAAAGAAGAGAGATGATGACTTAAACGCCAAGTACCAAGCCATTAAATTGAGGCGATGAGTACCTCCTACCTTAGGTACCAAACCTAATTGAAGCTTGAAGGTTAGGCACGTACGGTGCGTAACCTGTTGCAGCCTATTTCCAGCACAGTGCCATCAGTCACGTGAATAGGATGCTACTATATTACTACCTACATATTATACATAGGTACCTAGGTATGTAACTAACGCAGCTTATCAATATTATATAATCTGAGGCTCTGCTGACGAAAACACGAACACGACATAACTTTTACACATATATCCAGGGCGTAATCTTTACGCGCGTATATGAACTGAAGTCGGTACGCCGGTTACATCTCAAACTGTCTCTATCCAGCGGCCCGACATCCGGCAGACGAGCTCGGTCCCCCTGTCAAAGGCGAAGCCGAACGACAGACATAGAAGGATTCTGGAACGTTACCTACATACGGTCTATGTAGATATTTACTTTCTATCGCGCCTAGCCACCTGCAGCCGTCACTTATTACCTAGATATATTACCTACCTACCTACCTACCTACCTACCTACCTACCTACCTGCCTTAGGTGCCCAGCGTCGCACCGGCAGGGGCGCACCGAGCCGCATCGCCAGCAGCCACCCATCCGCGCAGGCTACTTGCTTGCACGTCGTCGCACAGGCGAACCCGCGTAGTAACCCACATGGCCAGGGTCCTATCTCCTCGGGGATTATCCCCGGTGTCTTGAAGGCCGGAGAAATATCTCTCCTCGTACGGTGTTGGTGTCCATTTTGGATGAGGTATTGTTCCCAGTTGCTGCCGCGCTCGTTGCCGCTGTGTTACCTACGCACGCATGCTCGTCCAGTCACGCCGCTTGGCTCGCCGATGACTACCTCCTACCTAACCTATGTTATACCCGCGTCGCAACACATAGTGTGTGTCGCTGCTAGAGAGTCGTCTTTGCAAAGGAATGCTCGTAGGCCTTGGCAGACTTTCACTTGATGGTATACGAATGTACCTATTTTATGGCGAGGTAATAATATGTTGTTCTTGCCAAATGAAGCACCCGTATGTCGGCAATGCCGCTACTTAATAGAAGTTGTCCCCACCATTAGACGCGTAACAAGGCACGCTTAGGGGCCTAAGGTATAATGGGATCTCTCCAAGATTACCCTAGGGGTTCTAAACAAAGAAGGGCTACATCTATGTATGTCTAAGTCCTTAGCTAGCTATGTTGACGTTTTCGTACCGAGAGTTCTTTACACAGTAAGCATAGTATTTTCCTATCGTAAAATTGCATCGTAGCCTCTTTGTCCTGTCTTCTGACGGACATTCCATATCACTCCATACCATACCTCCTTTACCATTGGAATATCTTAGAGACTTGCGGGTAGCGAGGTAATTTGGACTCAGCTTTTTTAGTAAGTTTTTACCATTAGGGCAGTATATGGTGCAGATGTATATTTTGACGCTAATTATTTTAACCTATAACAATCTAATCTCTTCGAAACTCGCATGTCCCTCTCTCTCCTAACGCACTACGCGTTTATTTACAAAATGTAAAGGGGACTGTGAATGCTACGCTTTCCGGAACAATTAGGTAGGTGCCCTTCATGACGCCCTAAATATAACCCTGTAAAGATGCAATCTAGTATTTGATCAATGACCAGACTTATAGACATAATCAGGTAATCTCAATGAAACTATGGACAGCCTAAAATTGGAATCCATGCAAACCTATCTTCCAGTGGGACTATTTCATGATTTAGCATGACTGGGAAATTTTATCTTACTTAATAAATCAAGTCTCTATTTTGCGGACATAGGCTCTAGAAGAAATCAACAGCGAAATGTAGCTAAAGCTAATAGTGTACATAAGAGAGATCCTTTTAGATTCTCTCACTGCAATTTAACCCCTTATCGTTCAATCGTCATGTCATATCAGCTCAAAGCATTCGCAACGAATACCAATTTCTTTTTAGTTCAGTGCGGTAATATCGCAAAGGCAAAGCTGTTGACCACCTGCATCAGTAAGCACACCTAACTGTCGTGATTATTACGAGCAGCCACCGCCACCGGCAATGACATTGAAATTGTCCGTGTCGAACTCCTGTCCTTGAGTCCAAGTCGTAGGCCCCATACTGCCCCGGGACTGGCAGCTTTCGGTGCCGATGATATCTAAGACATAGGTGGCGATGTAGGCGCAGTCTCGACTGATGGGAGTGCTGTTGTCGTTGCACATCCAAATCGAGGTGCCCCCCATACAATAGAGCATAGCGCACTTCTTGGGTCCTGCATCGATCTTGCAGTCTGTATGGATATTCTTCAAGAAGTCATAACCTGACAAAAGCACATATCGTAGTCCGTGCTCATGGTCGGGGATGTTGCAAAGGATCTTAGACTATTGAAATATATTAATATAAAAAGCTTTTTCGAATATCTCGTAGATGCTTACCTTGTTTCGCTTGTACTTAGAAACTCCAGTCGAAGATGTGGCAGATCCGTAGTTGTCCCAGGTGAAGTCAGGCTTGATGCTCTGGATCTGAGCGAGGATCTCCTGTAGTATGTTAAACCCAAAATTCAGATTAAGGCATCGACATGATCGTAACATACTGTGACTGTACCATTGAAAGTCACCACCTCACCGCCGGGCTCAAGAGAAACGTCCATGGAAAAGGGAATAGCAGTGTAACCCTTAGGGAGGATGGAGGTAGCATTGAGGCTACCAACGGCATCCTACATAGAACTATCAGCATAAGCCATCACTATATTAAGTGCGGGAGGGCTGGTTACCGTGGCCACAGCCTTCACGCCGGCTACAGCAGCGCTAACAACACCCAAGGCACTAATCAGAAGAGAGATGACGACCTTCATGATGTAGCTCGTGGGCGTGAATCGTAGTTAAGAGGAAGTTAATGAATGGTGTAGGGTAATGGCTTAAGGTAAATTTCAAGTGAAATGGTAGAACGAAAGGTGGCCGTGGAAGAGGAGAAATTAATCTAGAAGATGGAAGGATGAATATATTTATATATTTCTCCAGTGGGAGCCTAGAGACCAGCTTAGGGAAGTGCATATGTGAACGAGATTCTCTGTGTAACTTCCAAGTCTCCATTTGAGCAAGTTACTCAGAAAGTCCCCTTATAAAAAGGTTCTAGGCACCTACCTCTTAAGCTATTAATCAAGTGCCCGTTTTAATTTGCTCAAGTGTACCTACCTATACCCAATTACGTCGTCGACAATAGTGGTGTTTCCTTAAAGGAGGCAAGCACGTACCACGGCGCGGAGAAAATGTGCTCGGTTAAAGTTAAGAGCACCTCCTACCTACCTAGGTACTTAACAGAATGGTAGGTGGTATTATTAGTAGGCAGGCACATACGTATTGTAAGTTGACATTCATCAAGACAGGAACCAAGGTTACATGACTGCCTAACATAACATTTATAGGAACCTAGCTACCTACCTAAGGTAAGTAGGTACCTAACCTATATGAAGATAAATAATAAATAAAAATCATAACTCTAACTACCTAGATAAAAACTCCCTCAATTGAAAACAATGTAAACTAACGGAAACTAACGAAAACATCTAAGGATCTACCTACATATATACTATATTGCTTCATAATAATACACTTGAAATCCATCTCATCTTAGTTCAAATCTAAGAGTTGATCATGTCTTAGACTTCTTCTTGGACGGCGTTTCGAACGAATCCTACTCACCAGTAGACCTCCTCTTACGAGCTTGATCGACATCCGAATTGTCAGATGACGATTCATCTTCTGTTTTCCTCTTGAGGGGCCGATGAGTTGGAGTTACAGGGGGGACAGTCCTTGCCATCCTCTCTTCTGCCACTCTTATTTCTATTTCTTCGTGTGTTTCTTCATATTCACTTTGCCCTTTTACTTCTTTTACTTCTTTCACTTGTTTTACTTCTTTCACTTCTTTTCCTCCCCTTCCCCTTCCCCTTCCTCCCCTTCCTTCTCCTTTTACTCTTTTTCCTTCTCCTCCCCTACCTCCTCTTCCTCTGCCTCTTCCTCCTCCTCTTCCTCCTCCTCTTCCTCTTCCTTCGCCTCTGCCTCTGCCTCTGCCTCTTCCTCCTCCTTTCACTCTCTCGTTTCCTCCTCCTCTTTTTACTCTTTCTTCTCCGCCCCCCTGATCAGAAGTTGTTCGGACTCTGGGATCGGTGCTAGCATCAATGGAACTCGTATCCTCAAAGCTGCTCAATTCGCTGGATGTGGTTTGAATAACAATAGGAGTGACTTCGCTGCCGGGGGTACCATTCGTTACTTCTTTACCCTCTCTTGAATTAATAATTTCTTCAATAGTGGGCATTGATTCGGTGGAATCAGGTTCTATCGCTGAAGTTCCCTCTTCTTTTATGACTGTAAGCTCATTTGTGGTTTCGCCTTTGGTTTGTTCCTCCTCTTCCTTATCTTCTCCCTCTCCCTCTCTTCCTCCTCCCTCGTCTTCTCCCTCTCCCCCTTCATCTTCTCCTCCCTCTTCTCCCCCCTCTCCTTCCTCTTCTCCCTCTCCTTCTTCCCCTTCTTCTTCGTATGATCCGTCGTCTAGTTCGTCTTCTTCCTCATCTCCTTCTTCTTCTTCCTCAGCTTCTTCAACTTCTTCAGCAACTTCTTCCTCTTCTTCAGCTAAATCGTCCATATCAGAGCCCACTTGGCTGACATTCCCAGGTTGGCCCTGTACACGACCTGCCTCTATAAGACGTTGATCCATCTCGTCCGCAGTCCAAAAACGATGATTCCCGTAGTCATCATATCCAGGTTCGCTTGAGTTCCATTCTAGATAGGCAGGTGGCTCCTTCCGGGACTCTTCTAGAAAATTTAATCGTTTGTCTTCTACCCCCATGTATAACTCCGCAACCGGCTCTATGGCTACTCGTGTGCGGTTACCCATGACCCCAGTCACGGCCAATGATGCTAAGCCGGTCATCTCCATACGCACGCGATCGGGATTAAAATAGCCAGTTAGATCACCCCATACGGCATCATACTCATATCTCTTAGGCCTCTTGCCATAAGCCCACGTCATGCGATCTATTATTTCTTTAATAATGCTGAAGGCGCGTAAGCCAGAGCTAAAGTTGTCTTTAGAGCGTTCTCTAGCAGACGCGCCAGCGTGATACTGTGGGGGGACCCATATCTGTAGGGGGGTTTGAATCTCTTGGGCCACTTCTATGCCTAATTCTTCTGTGATGCCGATGATCCTGTTAAATACTATTCTATCGGCCATATCTCCATCGTCAACATTCCACGAAGGGTCTACGACGGCCATCTCTCTAATCCGGTCGTAGGGTTGGTCATCGGGTTCGGGGTCGGAGTCGTCAGCATCATCCCAACTCGGCGTTGAGTAGATAACAGCTACCATCCAGCGAGGATTGTCGTCCGTACTAGCGTCTATGGGCCAGAAGGTGTACGGCTTCCGACGAATATCAAGGAAACGTTCTTTCACCGCCGGCTTTGTTGCGAGTTCATCATCTCTCCATTTCTCAAAATCATCATCACTAAAAGCGAAAATATCCTTAGTAGCTGGCATGATGGTGACATCTTCCTGAATAGACGGTGGTAGATATGTCTGAAACTGCTTTAGGCAGACATTTAAACTATTAGAGTCCAAGGGCATGTCACGGAGACACTCTGGTAGTCTTTGTTAGTAACTGAAGTTCGCAATGGGAGGGTAAGGTATGTAATAGGCTACGAAAAAGGGATTGTGAGAAGTTGCTTACGGATTAAGTTGAGCGCATCCACCCTTGATATTACTTCTGGGTCTGACTTCCATCCATCTCGTAAACCGTCTACCGTCTTGTTCCTAACCCAACGTTTTTCCAAGTAAGTAATCTGCCCCGCTCTTGGTGGCACTATATCCATTACACTGGTCCTGGACAATCGAGCCCTTATCGTGGGGTCAGAAGCGGTAGTCCTCACAGGTACTCGATATCTAGCATCCCTGTCAGGGTTCCTTCTACCCCTTGTCCCTGCACTAGACATTTTTTTTTTTTGTCGTAAAAAAAGAGAAAAAGAAAATTGTGTTTCGTCTAATCAAGAAAATTGGCTGTTACTTGTAGCTTGGAAAATCTCAAGTGTTTATACGTAGGTGGGTAGGTATCAATATATCGTTCCGCCAATGTATCTGTTATGCATGCCACTTATGCTTTTCGCTTTCTTTGTTTTATCAATGTCGATTTTACTGCCTGCAAGCGGACTTTTAGCACGAGAAAATACTTACATATATAGTCAAGAGAGACCCTTTGTTCTATTGAACAGGATGCATTCGGATCTCTCTTATCAATTAAAGTGTTGTCAGTATACAAAGGGGACAGGGGAACGTCAAGTCTCTATTTTATTGTTACGCTTTCAATATCCTTTCATCGCCACTCGCAGAGTTACATTTCTAGGTATTATATGGTCAACAGTGAGCTTGTTTGAATATATTCTCTTAGTTATTTCGCCCTTTATACCGTTAAAGCTTTGCCCTACCCATTTAAATAGTATACATGTGATTATATACCAGATATCAAGTAAAGTGGCTCCTTAAAAGCCGATAGCCCTTCACGCATGCATGGTAATTCTCGGAGCACGAAATGTATATACAATTCCTCCGTAGTTATATTTTTAATTACTATGGAACTGTTTAATTAAATCAAGTTTATTTGCTGGGGTTAAGTCCACTGACTCTTGATTAAGGTACGTCAGGTTGAATCAGGCCAAGTTATCACTTTATTTATCAAAGACACTATGTTAGGTATAAATAATCCCCCCCAAAAGTTTCCCGTTTATACCATATGTGTATGCGATTCAACTTTGTCTTAGGTCTTTCCCTAGGTAGTAAAGTAGTATCTCGATATCTTATAACTATTTAACTAGCAATACGAAGTGATTTCTTAATATACCATCCATAGTTTTAACGTTATAAATCAATCAATTCTCCTTCTACATATTTGGGTCTTAATATCTTATAATCAAACGTACCCTATATTATAGATAACATTTTGACAGGTTAGCTAACTCCTATTCCAGCCTAATTATTGCTCTTAAATATATACCCAGACCAGTCTACATTCATACTAATTACCTACTCATAACTACCTCCCATGTATCTCGACATTCCATTAATTAATTAACTCTGTTTCCAAATCATGACATTCTCAAGCATGCCCTCGCAATTCACGGTTTTAAGCGTGGGACGCAGGCTATCCTGTTGCTCCTCGTCGAACATCTGCGCAAACCAGGGCTCCATCAAGGCGACCAGCCCTTGACGGTTGAGCCAGCGCGGAAGAGACGCAATATACCTCAGGATATCAGCATATGTCTGGGGCACGTAGGTATCACCACGCTGGAGTGCTTCCTTTAGCTTCCGCTGCATCATGCTGTTGAGATGGTTCACACGTTTAGGACCAGGTCCACTGGCCGGCGTATTCGACTTCTCCTTCAGGTCTTTGAATAATTGGCTCTGTTTATTTCTTTCTCTCATCGAGGCTTGAGGTCGCCGGGTGCCAGGCTTCCATTGCCCTGCGTGACTAACCATGCTGCTAGCGACGCCCTGGCACCGCCCGCAGTACTGGTTTAGTGTGAAGTGGCAGATGCGGTATCGCCCTAGCTCTGTCGAGTTGCATACTTCCGGGTCAAATAGACAAAACCCGCTTTGCTGCGCGTTTGGAGAGATCTCCTGGTGGTTGCAGATATATTTGTATACTACATAGACGTAACACATTTTTGCTAACTTGTCCTTCCTTTTTTCCCCTTTACTAAACTTCTCTTCGAGATATGTGTCTAAATACTGAATATCGGCTTGTTTCTCGATAGTTCTTGGTTAACTATAGCTAAAGTGAGCTTTGTTAGTATTAAGTTGAAATTGAAAGTTCCCAGTAAGATGCGGTGCCTGCCACGCGGTATGATCTGGTATTCGTAGACTTAAAGAATGTGATTTGGGAGATGCTATGAATTGTTCCTGTAACTTCTACGAGGCATGGACGGAAGTTTCCTCTTATTATCAACATGTTGCATCTTTGTGTTTACAACGAGTCGGTCACAGGTAAAGAAAACAATTAGATTATCTTACAAGTAGCCTATTGTACTTAGATTTTTCTCTTTTAGAGCTATACGCTTAACAATAATAATAAGAACAAATGTTGTTATAAAAATATCTTGATGGATAAAGGGCTTGTTTTTAATCCATTATCATTGCGTAAAGATCAGAACGATATAGACTATTGCCAATGTTATTACACTTTTAAATCAGATTAACTATCAAGAAATTCATTAACAAAGTTTCAATTCCTACTCCCTTCCACATGCTCCTAAAAGGTAAATGGCTGCAAGGATGCATGAACATTCTAAAGGTATCTAAGGATAATTTGCAGATCTAGGTCAATATACGTAGATGAAATCCTCATTCTTTAGATCTGGCAGATCGTTTAAGCCGTTGTCATCCTCAATGTTCCTGGTTGCCTGCTCGTTCTGCTCAAGCTCGACTGCTTTGCTGTCCTGCATATCCTTTCTTCTCACCATAGACTCGTCGATAATATTACCTTGCTTTCCAAGCTCTTCTCTTTTCTTAGCATGCCATCTATTCAAGAACATGAGGTACGTCGGAATAAGCCTGCCTCATTAGTTAAAAAGCCATTAAAGCAGAGCATGAGGATGTGGGATCATAGTGACGTACAGTCCAAGAATACCAACTGTGACAAACATGACCAGATTGGCGATAAGACCAGGGCGGTATAATGGAGCATCCTTTGTGTTATATAAAAGGGGACCAATGACGTTTCCTAATTGAGAGTTAGATAATGTGACAAGGTAGCGTCGATAATAAAGAGATGGATTGAAGACGAAAGAGTTGAAAGCCGTGAGCTTTGTGCGTTTAACTAACCTGTACACATTCCCATAAACATCATTGCTGAACTGGTCTTTTTCTTAGTGTCACCTCCTGTATTCTGAGCAGACCATGCATAGACCATAGGAGTAATCGCCCCTAAGCATTGGACTAGATAGTAGCCTAGCAATAGAACTCCTTTGTTCTTCTCGTTTCGGGGCACCGTCAGCATGAGGATCGTTCCAATTGTCGGGAGACAGCTAAGCCCCGTGATAACAATTCCCTTCCGTCCTATCCTGGTAGCGATCCAGGCCGATCCGATAATAATGACGACCTGAATTGCTCCTGTTGGCATACTAAAGAGAATTGCGTTGAAGCTTGTAAAGCCAAAGTCCTTTAGGATAAGGTTCCCAAACGTACTAATACCTCCGCTTGCAATTGATATTGCGACGATTAGGATAAACCATAATAAAGTCTTAAAATCCGTAAACGTTTCAATAACATGATCCCATTTCCATTGCCGACTCGCGACACCCATCTGGTTAGCGCGCAAACGTTCGACGGCAACACTACGCTCGCGCTCGCTCAGATACTTAGCCTCCATGGGCGAGTCGGGCATAAATATGAGGAAAGTGATTCCAAAGAGGACAGTAAGAACACCGCAAAATAGAAAGATGGTCTGGTAGCGATATATCTTCGTACTAGCGACATGGCCAAGACCATACGTTACTAGACTACCAACGATGAATGTTACACCGTTCATGGCATTCCAGTAGGAAGCACGGAGCGTCTGCTCAGATCGCCTCCACCACATCTGTGTCACGGCTAGGCACGACGGGGCGATCATAGCTTCGAACGAGCCGAGGAGGAAGCGCATGGCTAGGAGCGAGCCGAAATTAGTGCACGCCGCCATGATTGCTGCACAGGCACCCTATAGAACAGACATCAGTATATAAATACTTTGTAAATATATCATTATACCACTTACCCAACAGACGACTGCTGTACCAATCACTTTTCCGGTAGGAAGCTTCACCAGCAGAAAAGCAGCAAGAGGCTGGAAGATGAGTTGCGCAAGATACAAGACAGATCCCAGCCACGAGTACTCTATCGACTTAAGATGGGCATCTTCCATAATACCGAAGATAGACACGTATGAAAGGGAAGACTTGTCTAGTTGCTGGAAGAAGTAGGCGCCGAGGATGAGAGGGAGAATCCGTAGGTCGATACGTCGGAGGACCTCGCGCTCCTCTTCATACGTGAAGGTGACCTCGCCATGCTCGGCGATAAACTGGGCGGCTTTATCCGCTCGCGAGCTGACGGCGTGGACACGCTCAGTAGCTCCTTCGACGGGCGTTATAACATCGGCGGCATCAGTCGCCGCTGATGGCTGTTTCGGCGTATTGTCCGCCATGTCGTCTAATATCGAATTACCAGAGCACTCAACGGGCTAGCATCTACACGAGGGAACACAAAGATAATTTCATTAAAGATGGGGTGTAGCTGGTTTTAAGGCTTGGTGATCACTTCCCCGACAAGGGTGGTGGTCATATATAACTCCTTATATGAAGGGTGGTTCCAGACACCTGGGAAGACGGCAGGTTGGGGGTGCGGAGATCCTTGTTAGAGGAGCATCGGCAGGCTGGGCGTGTAAGTGTTTCCGGGATAGCTACACATGCCAACACATGCCATTCTTTCGGATGGCGACTACACATCAAATGCTAATCCGCACATCAGGACAAGCCAACACCTATCATATGTTCAGATCTAAGAGTAATCTCGTCTCACTTAGACTCATACGGAAAATCTATGAGCATACAGGCCGTTACACCATGACCAGTATTACGACATCCTCATTTAGCTGGATATCAAATGGAATAGCTACCTGAAATCAAACGTACACGACGTTTAACGGTGTAGCTGGTAAGTGTCGGCACGGACCCCTATTGGTGGAAATATAAGATTCCACGCGTAATCACTAGTTACAGTCAAGGTCAAGGTATCGTCAAAGCCAACCCCTATCTACCTGTGCACTACGAGCGTTGACACGTTTACCCGGAATAGACTATTGTGTCGTCTTTCAACTTAAATTAAGATAGCAGTTAGCTTGGAAGGATTCCGCTAGGGATAACCGAGAATGGAGACTAATAACGCGTCATTGGACAAGGACAACTCGTTTCCTATAACATATTAGTTCGACCCCAGGATCCCCGCATCGCGAGTCTGGTGGAGGCGGAGACAAACCCCAGATACGGCTAAAAGAGAAATCCAGCTAATGGATTATCCCCGCTGCTACTTAAACCCCATTCATCGTCCTCGGCAGATATCTTGCTGACTGGAGACGTGTAAACCTACGATGCTACGGCTAGAAATAGTCTAGCAGCGCCGCATTCATAATTAAACGGCCATGTGAGAGAAGATCTCGCTCGCTATACGGCATCCCTTCTTCAGCTAGACCAGCCAACTGCCAAGTCTCAACTAAGAAGACTATAGCCAGCTATAGACTCTTAGCCTCGAGGGAGCAGTAGAAACATTACCCCAATCTTCTCCAACCCGGTATACCTACTTCGCAGGGCATTTTCCCGACAGCGATAACGGCTCAAGTGAGGTGGTGATAGATTATCCCCTCTCTCATGAAATATCAAGTTCTTCACGCAGCCGGGGAATAACAAAGGACTTATTACAAATAGCTATATCTAAGATTATTACCTCTAGCGTCAGTAAAGTTTTCGTCATTGAGGTCATCGCTTAAGACTTACATATCCATCTTAAAAACAACTCTTATACTACAACGTAAGAGACCTTGCTATCTATCCAATTCATCTCTATCAGGGTAAACACACCACTATCACCACCACAACACAATGGTCGACATAACCGCCCCCCTCCACCCCTCGCGGAAAAAGTACGCCATCGTAGGCACCGGCGGCCGCGCGATATTCTTCTACACAGCCATCGCGCAAGACTACGCCAAGACATCATGTATCGTCGGCATCTGCGACACGAACCAGACACGCATGAACTTCGCCAACACGAAACTCGAAGCCCTCGGCCACGGCGCGGTTCCCACCTTCCCCGCCGCCGACTTCGAGCGCATGATCCGCGAGACCCAGCCCGACGAGGTCATCGTCACGACAATCGACCGCACGCACAATATATACATCACCAAGGCGCTCGACCTCGGCTGCAACGTCGTCACCGAGAAACCCATGACGATCGACGCCCCGCGCTGCCGCGCCATCATCGACGCCGTGGAGCGCAACCCCGGGCGTCGCGTGCGCGTGACGTTTAACTACCGGTACGCGCCGCACAACACCAAAGTCTACGAACTACTGCGCTCCGGTGCCATCGGCACCGTCACCAGCGTGCACTTCGAATGGATGCTGAACACGTCCCACGGCGCGGATTACTTCCGGCGATGGCACCGAGACAAGCGCAATAGCGGCGGGCTACTCGTGCACAAGAGCACGCACCACTTCGACCTGGTAAACTTCTGGCTGCGGACGCGGCCGCAGACCGTCTACGCCCAAGGCGACCTAAAATTCTACGGGCGCGAGAACGCCGAGCTCCGGGGCATCGCACCGTCCGCGTTTTACACGCGCGCGCACGGCAACGAGAATTCCAAGCAAGACCCGTTTGCGCTGCACCTGGAAGAACACCCGCAGCTCAAAGCCATGTATCTCGACGCGGAGCACGAGGACGCATACTACCGGGACCAGAGCGTGTTCGGAGACGGGATAAGTATCGAGGATACGATGAATTTGCTCGTGCGATACCGCAATGGCGCTGTGCTGACGTATTCGCTGACGGCGTACGCGCCGTGGGAAGGTTTCCGGGTAAGTTTTAATGGTACCGGGGGACGGTTGGAGATGGAGGTTGTGGAGAATAGTTATGTAAACTCAGGAGGCGATCAAGCGGCGGAAGGGTCGTTGGAGAAGCGGACGATTACGCTGCGTAAGTTGTTTGAGAAACCGCAGGAGATTGAGATTACGGATGGTGTTGGCGCTCATGGCGGTGGTGATACTGTGCTTCTTAATGACCTCTTTGGCGAACCCACGACCGATGAGTACATGCGAGCTGCGAGCCATGTCGACGGCGCGTTGTCCATTCTAACCGGTATCGCCGCGAATCGGTCCATTGCTACGGGGCAGGTAGTCAACGTCGACGACGTACTAAACATACCGTGAAGGGAACGGCTACCTATATGTCCAATTAGTAGCATGTGCCATAAAAAGCTCGCAATTCATAGACAGTTTATAGAATAAACCTCAGACACTCGATATAGCAAGGAATTAGTGAGGATTCTAGGTGCAGCTATTAAGATATTGTTAATTCCCACTAAAAGGTGATGCGGGCATACTTCGAATGCTAAGGGACAAACGCGCCAAAGGCCCTGTGTATGGGTATCAAATTATTACTCCCCTGCGCCTATTTTCCACCACCCCGAAATGCATGTGCTGTAGGAGAAAACCACGGGTAAGAAAATTAGATGCCCGCAAACGTAGTCCCGATGTAACCCGCACCGCATACGGCGGCCTTCTCTTCCTCGTTCAAGTTCACGCCCCATTGCCTTAGTTGCTCGAGCGTAGCATTAGATCTAACGGCAACCCATCCTTCGCCAAGGATGTTTTGGGGGTTTGATACGCCTTTATTTTCACCTCGCTCTTTAGAAAGCATCCCAAACCGCAGACCAACTTCAGTCACGGTGACGAGGATACTAACGATTATGAGAATAATAACAATCCATGTGATGGCACTCATCTTTGCGTCGGCGACAGAGTCTGATAGTATCTCGGCAAGGTCAAGGAAGACGCGACATCGTTCATTGAGTACTTTCGTACGCAGATCAATCTCTAAATATTCGCGAATAGCAACATAAAGTGGGTGTAAAGTAGGTTCGGAGTCCCAGAAGAAATTAGGAACGTCAAGAATATTCGATGCTAGCATGACTCGTTAGTTCTAATTAAACGTTCTCGGGAATTTATATCACTTACAGAGGTTGATGTCAACGCGGCTCTTGAACAGGCGGCCGAGAATCTTCACTATCTCAGTCCTCGTCATGTTCAACTCTCCGGTAAGAGCTAGCCGCTTCGGTACATCTTGTGCGTTTAGCATCGTTTCGGACATGCGCTCTTCGAAGAAGCAGAGTTTAGTGCTCTGTGCAATAGCGTGGCTAATGGTGAGTTTGACCATATGATCCGACCGCGGTAGTAACGTAATCATATCGTTGAAAATACGCGGCCTTTTCACATCTGCGTTGTATTCGAAATGAAACTCTTCCGTCTCGACATCACTCTGGTCGAGGGGTCGCGCAACCAGCGGTGTCCCATTCTCAGTCTCCGCAAATGTGATATCTGCTAGAATAGCCTTTTCCTGTGCTTCGGTGAAGTTCCAGAATACAACAACACCATATGAGAAAACAAACATTTCGGCAAATTGCTTAGCATCAGGTGCAAGTCTATTAACAGGATTTAGGGACTGGTAGTTTTCAGAATGGTGATTTTCGGTATCCCGACTCCTATCCTCGGACACAGATTGGTAGCTACCATTCCCCTGGTTGGGACTTCCGCTTTGTTCATTGTATGAATATTCGTCGTAGTAGCCCATATGTTCGTCTCTTCGTTCGCTCCGTTCGATTTCGAGATCTAAAACCGTCTTGCCCGTGCCGGGGGTCTTGAGTATCGGCCGACTCCTCACGCGGCAACCGTCCACACCGGGTAGTAACGGGAGATGGTATACGGTATAGAGACAGTCGTCGTAGAGTTTCGTTTTGGCGTCGTGCTTCTTGCGAAGAAATTCAGAAGTCGACTTCATCTTGAAAGATTGTGCAGTACAATAGGCCGTGAGCCTCGACAGCTTCTCTGTTCTTTCAAATTTGGGTAGTCGTTCGGCGTAACTCTTCCCACGCAGCCCACCCCTTTTCCTCAAAACGTCAAGCTCTTCGTCCTTCAATGGTCTCGTCTCGTCCTCGCGAAAAGCAGACTCGATTTCTTCGTCTGGTCCTTCCAAATCATCAACCGTCTCGGGCAACAGAACCAGCTTCTCACTAATTCTAGTGGTCCGTGATGGCATATTGTGCTGCCCCGTGCGCGACGCAAGATTAGGAAGGCCACCTCCGCTCACGCGTCGTACACCGGGAATGCTACGGGGACCTCGTTGTGGAGGGACACGCGGTTGGCCGGACGGTATTTCGGAAGCATATTGTAAGACGTTATCGACGGAGATGAAGCGCATTGGCGAGCGACCGGATGCCCCACGAACAGAATCTCCTTTTGCCGCCATATTGGTTTAGCAAGTAGCCTTGAGTGTACAAAACGAATCCTTGTCGCAACAGCTACTCCTGCTAAGTTCTACTTAAAGAACTCGTCCACAATTGGGCTTTGAACGCTATTGTCGTATCGGTGTTGGTATCCGCATCGATGTAGGATATTCGGCAAGGTGGTCTTATTCAGGGGTCTAGGTGTTTAATACAAGGCTTAGGTAGCTAAAGTAAATATTTGGTCGTTGAATTGGGTTTAAGGTCAGAGCAATGTTGCTATGGTTTCTCAGGTATTACTAGAGCAAAATAAGTAAGAAACGAATAGGACGCGCAAGTGTGAATAGATGAAACCCTAGTATAGTGGACCTTTAGATATAGACAAAGACGATAAACCGGAAGGGTGAAAAGGATGGAAATAAATGAAGCTTTGCATGACGTATCGGTTTGGCGGAAGATTCAAAGCTCGGATAGCTACCGAATTTATCGATAAGAATTTTATATGGGTCGTTGGATGACTAGGCATTACCCCTATTTCTTTTTCGGGGAGAAAAAGGAGTCAAGAGCCACAGTTTTAGATTTGATAAATATGATGAATGCCTTACCATAACGAAAACATTCCCCAACCATATAAAGATTTATTACTTGAGATTCTTTAAGGGTTTTATAAGTCTGCCTTAAAAACACGCTGAGGATATAGTTGAGGTCTTCAGACTCCAACATCATACCACATATTTTCTCATATAATTTAAAATTAAAATGCCTCAGAAGTGATCTCGTTACCGTCTTAGCTCTTTTACAACACTCCAATCACCCTTCCTATCGTAATTTTTCACCCGGTTATAAGTATAAATGATGTGAAAATTTACGTAGATTATCCTCATCTGCTATTCGAACATTAACTAATTTACATATCATCTCAACCACCGCTATGAATTGCTACAAATGTATCCTAGAATGACGCTCACAGGAGCAAACACAGGACGCCCCCTCACTAATACGTCAGATATTATAATTATTACTTTGAAGGAATAAAATATTTTAATATTCTATTCCAGTCTCTCTGGCCTTTATGCTCAAAATAGAACCTCACCCTTCCAGAACAGTCTTTCATATATAACAAAACCGACAGAGTATGCTTGGCTTTTCTTCGACAAGCCATACTCGATTTGATCAGTATGACCATTACAAATGTTAATAAATACTTATACTTTCCCAGTTCCTAGCATATTAGCTATACCTGGTTAGTTCAAGATACCTAGCATACTTCTGGTACTTCTTATGAACGTAGCTTCAATATGCGCCATATAGAATAATTGTTACGGCTTGTACGAGATACTAATAACCGTAGTACGCAGACTTGCCCGAATGCTAATAGAATCAATACAGCACATCCATGATACCATATCACAATGTCTCAGTGATAGTATCGTGTGGTCCAACTGGCCATGGAAGGAATTCATAAATGCAGCCAATATCATTAGCCTTGCGGATCTAGTTGATAGCCCCGTGTTTCGTTCTACAAATAAGGCTCTTAGTTATAAACACGCACATTGTAGAACTATTTGTTAGGCACAGTTTCCAACGCCGTCGACGAATCCTGTAAAACCTATATGCTAATATTTATATCTATCATTCCCTCAGAATAGGTAAATTCATTTCCTTTCAGTAGGCTCTCGGCACTATGCCATACAGCTACCAACACTCATCATAGCATCGTCACGTGTTACAACGTATTCGTTTACACCATAACGTCGTATAATCTAGTCGTAGTGGATATACATACAGATCTGTCGGTTTCCCAGAAACCGTAATGTTGTGACAGCTTTCACCCAAATGAGCACAGGGTAAGATAAAAACAAATGCACGCTCAGCTATACGAACTCGTCTAGTCCCCAAGGACTAGCTTGCCTATGACGGCAGACGCCAAGAATACATTTCTATTATCACTAAAGATCACACATGGTGTCCCGTAGACAATGAGAAGCTATCTTATACGGTCACCGTATTGCTTTACCTACCCCTTTCATGTCAATGTAGAGTGAATCGTGGGTAGGTCCATAGTCCTGTGCTATGTCGAGACTGATCACGTTGGTGCTGGTGCATATGAAGTATCTCAGGAACGGATCACAAACAAGCACATCGTCGTCGTCGTCGTCGTCGTCTCCTCTATATTTACCAAGCCAGTAATATTCCCTCCTACCATAACAAATATCGTAGCATAAGGCCTAAGGACGTCTAGGAAGTCTCAAGGAATAACTTGTCACTATACAGCATACTCGCATCCTCCTCAGGGTCCGCATATTCGTCTCAACCTCTTTAGTAACGTCTTTATAGTCGCATATGCGTCCATAGGGGCCCTAAGAGATAGATACCTTAGAATAAACGGAGCAAGAACCCCAGGTATCAGACCCTCGCAGCATATCATTGGGTTGCTGAGCAGGAGAGCGACTAAGCACAGAAAAAATTCGTCAGGTGCCCTTCCTAATTTGTTACTTATTTATTTACCACCATCCTCTCTCCCTCTTAGAGTTTCTTACTTTGCAACAACTTTCTCAAAGTGCAACGAAATCTCAAGCATTTATAGCTGCTCCCCAAGCTTCCAAGAGAGATCTACAACGCTCATTCTGGTAATCGTCTTCTAACCTTGGTATCCAAGATGCTGCTGTTCAAGTATCTCGCTGCCGCCCTGGTGGCATTCGTCTCTTTTCACGTTTCTGGATCGATGGCGATGAGCCAGCCCGAAGCCGACAATGGTGTCGCTACCGCCATGACAAGCCAAGCTTGTCCCACTTTCGATCTGATCGTCATGTTCCAGCAGGTAAGTTTCTACATTAATGATGCGATGAATGATATATTTTCCCTCCTTAGTGTATCCCTATTAGGAATATCCCTATGGTCTTGGAGACTCGCACGATACTAACCACGATCTCATCTCCAGGACTCTGCAGTTGGCGAGTTCGGAGTACTCAATGCTATTTTCGGACTCCCAGTCACTGTCACTACAACAAACAACGCTGCTAAGCCGACGAAGCCTCCGGCTTCTCATGACGAGGACTTTCAGAATCCTCGCGTCGACCCTGGCCCTACGCCGCAACACCACAATCCGTTCAACGAACAGCTCGGCAACGGACAGCCGGCCATGATGACAGAGATGATCGCGCAGTACAACCGACAGAATCCTGCTAACCAGATCCCTCCTTTTGTGTTCTGCGCATCCCTTCATGGCCCCTCTCGCATGTACACACGTCGTGAGATTTGGCTAGCTATTCAAGCTGCAGTTCACGATATGGGCTTTGATGTGCGAACTGATGATCGATCGCTTGGTGCGGATTGGCCGCGCCGCTTGGGTTTCCAAAGACCTGTCAACTCCGGCGATGTCGTTGGCAGGCTCATGGAGTACCCGCTTCGTACTGATGAGCATGAGCTGCCTTGTAAGTTGGATTCCCAGTTACCTCTTCCTTCCCGCCCTTGATTTATCCCCTATGAATGAAACCTTCGCAGCCAAGTTATCATGAAATCCTTACCCCTAAATATTAATAAGCACCTACATGTATTACTTACACACCTACACACTTACCTACCTACATACTCACTTATCAACTTACCTACCTCCATAAAACCCCTCTCTAAGAAGCACCTACTAACCCCCCTTCCACCCCCCTAGTGACCCAACCCATCGACGAAGCCACGCTCATGATGGACCGCGTAACCTTCCTCCACGACGGCACCTACACAGGCGTCATCCGGTACACCAACGCCACCGAATGGCACAATTGCTATCCTCACGGCTGGCACTCATTCCAACGCGGGCGAAACGTGACCCGAAGCCTCGTTCGGCGGGGCATGGGCGCCATCCGAGGAGCCTGGGATCGCTGGCTCGGCTATCAGCATGGCGGTTACGAACGCTTGGATGACGAGCGGAACGAGCATCAGCAGCAGAATCAGCAGCATGGACAGAATGCGCGGAGTGGAGACCCTAATTGTCCACCTGGATGGATCTAGGTTATGGATTAAACGTTTGCGTATTCTCCCTAGTTGGTTGAGGATACTATCGTTTGTTTTCGGTCTTGCGTTGCGTTGCGTTGCGTTGCGGAGTTGATCTAGGATGGAATTGCCTGGGAACCTACGTTAAGACTTAATCAATAATACGTGTGGCTTGTCCATGCGTCCGTCATGTCGTTAGGTAATTAGATATTCTGGTATCTTAGATACGATTAAAAAGCTTTTGCAGCTACTTTGGGTGCCTCTTAATGTCTTTTGATTGTGAATAGACGCATATGTTTTTTGCCTCAAGCTGGTCACCTGTAGTAAGTCCAGGGTATAAAGTACGTGGAAGTATTTGCTCCATGATATCTAGTAAACCGTAAGGTCACCTTTGTTTTATACTACATGGGAGGCTATGAGACCTTTTAAAATATGATAATAAGCCGTAAGTTAAATATAATAAGCTGTTAGAGTAACGCAGTTCTATTGAAATAATACTCTGGGAACAGCTAATCTGGCTGCTCGCTTGGTCTTGTGTGTAGGGTTTTGGCTTGTGGGCATAATTATTATTATTATACTTCATGCTGGACGCTAGAATTAATGTCTCGTCATGTTATATGTTACCTGATCAGGTTGAACGGACCCGTTTATAATACATTGTCTGTCTCGGTATGCTAGTTAGAGAATCAGGAAAATAAAGGAATAGCATAGTATGTAGGTAACTAATCAGTGCCTGGAGCCTCTGAGTAACGTCTCGGGTCATCTCCTAAATCGCCAACAGGTAATTACAACCTTATTCTCTAGTCAACCAAGATTGAGCTGAGGGCCAACATATACCACATGAAGAAAGCCATTCCTCGTTTGAACTAATCATAACTTATTTTATAGCATGTATGAAGAAGCCTGTTCTGTGCCCTGGTACCTGGTCGGCACTCACTTCTAGCGATAAGATCCCCTATTAAGCTCTCAACTATCTCACAAAAAGCAACGCGACCAACCCCCTAGCATACAAGAGAGCATATAAGAATGCCATAACATGATGCCACATCCAGCCCTGGTAAAGCTACACCTAAGCCGAGTCTATCATTAAGCAAGCCCCCGAACATTAACCGCTATATAATTTTTCCGTATCCCTATGCGCAAAAAATATACAGTAGACCTACTCCGGATATTATTCCAGCCCCTTCCTTTCCGTCCTGTGAATCCGAGATGGCCGTCCTATTACATAACCCCAAATCAAATATTTGGGTGAACCGGCCTGTCCTTCTAGTCCTCCGGTTTGTAGACGCCGTCCTTGCACAGCAGGACTACCTTTTTGAAGAAACGTCTCCACTCGAGCGGGTCACCCTTGAGCTTGACAAATCGCACTTCGAGTAGCTGCTGCGACTCGGGTAAGGAGTACTTATCGACTAGGATCTCCCCGTGGAGTCCCTGCTTGCGATCGTCTACCGTCCTAACTTTATAAGTGGACACGTGATCACCTTGGCCGACGTATGGCGGGCCCGACGGCAGTGGTACGTTGAGATTGTGCAATGCATCACTGAGCATCTGGACAAGTAGCTGCGGTGGCATATGCGAAAAGAAGCGAGTAAAGGAATGCGCGGGGACGATATCCTTGAAGCGTTGTGCGTGCTGTGTTAGGCTGAGCGGCACCCCGCGCGTCTGCGAGAACTGGCTCATGGAGGGTTCCTCGGCTAGGGCGTCGAAGAAATTACTAGACTGCGTTGGTAATGTTACGTCTGCTCGAGAGATAGGCTGCGTGGAGGATGTGGTTAAAGTACGGAGAACCGGTCTCTCCCAGTCGAATAGGACATCGTTAATTGGTGTTTCTGGTTGTGTAGAGGATATCTTATGAGACGAGCCGCCATCTATATCCATAGCATCTTGTGATTGCGACTGGCGTTGTGATGAGGGAGCCTGTTGGCTGAAATCTATATGTAGGTTCTCTAGCATCTTCGTTGCTAGATTTATGGGATCGTTGATCTGACCATCCGCGGCTAGGAATTTGTTGTGGCGGGTGTACCAAGGATGTTGTCGTATCTGGGCAAACGTAAATCGCTTCTTCGGTTCGATACTCATCATACCTCTGAGCAGCGAGTGGGCCTCTGCAGGTATTCGTTCCCATAGACTATCTGTACTTCGGCCATTCGTCTTCTTGTATTCTTGATACTCCCAGCTCTGCGAGGTTGGCTCATCCCACGGCGTGTTTCCCACGAGGAGGACAAACAGGATGACACCACACGACCAGATGTCCACCAGTTCGGCCGAGTATTTGGTTACTTCACTAGACTTCTTATCTACTCGGCCTCCTGCTAATACCTCAGGGGCAACGTACGGCGGACTGCCGCACATCGTTGTGCTCAGCTTTCTTTGGCCCTTATATTCAAACATTGTCGCCATGCCGAAATCTGCCAGTTTTAAGTTTCCGTTGTCTGACATTAATATGTTTTCTGGCTTCAGATCTCGATGTGCAACCCCTTTTGAATGCATGAAGCTCACGCCACTGATGAGTTGGTAGAAATAAACCTGGGCGATATCTTCCGTGACACCTACATCTGCCTCAATCTTGTCGAAGAGGTCGCCTCCTTCGGCATACTCCATCGCTATCCATCTCCAGATATGATCTTCGCCTGTCGCAAACCATTCAATTATATTCGGGTGTTGGCCGATGTGTGAATGTAAGGACACCTCCATAGCAATCTGTTTAGCTGAGATACGGCCATGTTTAACTGCGTATCCTTTATGAATCAACTTGACCGCAAAGACTGGTGATTGGGCATCCAAAGGTATGGCCTTTTTGATTCTGAGGTATTAGTCAGTAATCGAAGTAAGTGGAGACGGTGAAATAAGGTGTAAGTGAGCTCACGATGCATATGCTCCTCTTCCTATTGTCTTTGATATGAATCGGAAGGGAAGGTCATCCGGTAGAGGGTCTAATTGAGACTGCATCATTTTGTTTAGTAAAGATAACTCCTATTCGATAACTTTCAGACGAAATGATTTGCTCAGATGGAACTAAGTGTATAAACCGCCAAGCGAATCATGCATCGACATGTAGCGACTGAACATCAAATATGGGTTATGGATATCTGGTTCAACAACACGGGATATAATAAGCCAATAAATTGAGATTCGCCTTGGAGATGGATGAAAATTGAAAACATACCATGATAACTTATAAACGCGTCTTGTCGCGTTGAAATATTAATTTACTAATTAGAGGTTGAGTCAAGAGTGTTTAGATGTTTTTGTTTGAGGTTGTCTCGCGAAGTCTAGCGTTTATTGGCTGCAAAGTGCTTTTAGCGGGTAATGCACCCCGTAGAGGCCATTAAAACCCCTGTTGTGATGGCCAGAACTGCTGCTGCCTTAATGGTGACTTTTCGGGTTTAACACGCAAAGTACCTAAAAACAGGGGAACCACTAGCCCCGTAAGATAAGGCGATACGGCGCTACGGCGCTATCTCGCTACCTTGACAATGGGTCCATCGACCCCGTCGCGGTTGCCATAGGAGTTCGGCTGGCGGGGACAAGCGGCCAACGTTGTTTACAAATTCACAATTACTTCGTAGATCCTGCCTCACTTACTTTTCTATTCCAAATTTTGCATCTCGTCACTTTTCCTATTGTTACATTTCCTAAGAAACATAGTATCAAAGAGGTTCGTAAATAGCATTCCTCAACCTCGAGTTTCTTTCTGTCTTTTTACTGGAACTTTTATCAATTGGGTGTGGTGCACTTCATACCTTTCATCGCTAACAGCCACTGCATTCCAGTTCGACTCGTTTCGTCTACTTTCTCTCTTACCGCAATCCATTGACTAGGGATACTGCCGAATCGAGTAGCTTGACTCGGCCTTTATCCAATTCGTCGCATTCTCTAATATATTCCTGGCAATTCGCCTAACCTTGTTATCAACGGGCAAGATTAATTGTTAGCCAAAATGGACTACGCAGCCGAAGATAGCCAAAATTCTGCACCTGGCAGTGTGCAAGCAGCCAAGCTCGGTGGCACACGGAAAGGCCCAGATGCACAGAGTGTGACGAAAAGGTATGCCGTAGTGATCGCCTCTAATTTGCATTTGTTGGTCATACCTTGTACTAATAAGCCGTAGATTGCAGACAGAGCTTATGCAGTTGATGACCTCGCCTGCCCCTGGTGTTTCGGCCTTCCCGTCTGCGGATGGAAACCTGATGTCCTGGTCCGCGACGATCGAGGGTCCTGACGATACTCCGTATGCTGGTCTTACCTTCAAGCTATCGTTCTCTTTCCCGACCAACTATCCCTATGCACCACCGACGGTGTTGTTCAAGACGCCTATCTACCACCCCAATGTAGACTTCTCCGGCCGCATTTGCCTAGATATTCTAAAGGACAAGTGGACCGCTGCGTACAACGTTCAGACCGTCCTGCTAAGTCTGCAAAGTCTGCTCGGAGAGCCGAACAAGTAAGTTATTTTTCATTGAACCCATGGGTTTTGATTATGCTAACTTAATTATAGCTCTTCCCCGTTAAACGGCGAGGCTGCGGAATTATGGGACAAGGATGCGGAGGAATTCAAGAGGAAAGTGCTGGGTCGTCACCGCGATGTAGACGACGATTAGATGATCATTATTATACCCTTCGTTCGTCAAGCTTTCATATATCTGGGTGGTTGAGGGTCAACCAACATGGAGAATGGTGTCAGCGCTTGCACGGTTCGTGCAACGAGGCTCAGCTGTCTCGGCTTCTCGTATGCATTGCGTTGCATTTACAGGTAGTTCCAGGCTGGAGATAGCACTTCCTTTTATCATGACGTACGACAGCATTGCACAAATTGCTAACGATTGATATTACCTTTATGTATCGCATGTGCTCGTGTGAAGTGAGAACACCATTCGTAAACGCTATTATAGCATCTCCAGGTAACGAAGCGGAGGGTCACAAAATAAGTAAATATTGTTCACGGTTCTTGATTCATCAACTAGTGAATCTTATGTTAATGTCATGAAGCCAGAAGGTAACTCCGAAACCATGCCCTTCTCGAACCCAGCCGGTATCTCAACGAAACGATGTTTTTCCTTTGCCTTCCCTTACTCCTCGACCACGGCCGTCACCAGACCCTTGGGGTTCTTAACATTGACGGCTTGAACGTAGCTGTAGAGCTTCTCCTTGGCATCCTCTTCGTCGTTTCGTCTTCGGCTAATTCGGACACGGATTCTGTACGGAACACCCTTAACACCTTGCTCCCAGACCTTCTTGTTCAGTTGGGGGTCGAGGCGGACGTCGGAGGTTTGCTAAAGAGATAGTTAGCCGGGTCGATGCTTTCTCGCAGCTGTCTTGAAATGTACGGTGCATTGTATTGAATTGAGAGTGAAAGTGTGGGTGGGTGGGAGGTTTATCGTACCATAGCCTTCTGCGCAAACTCCTTGATCTCCTTGATGGCCCGAGGAGCCCGCTTCTTGAAAGTCACACCATGCAGCTACTCAATCCATCAGCATTTAGTCCTTCGATAAAAATTGTGCATCGAACAGCGCTCGGTTCTGACGCGTGGTGGACGTACTCTCTTGTGGAGGTGGATGGTGTACTCGCGGGACACGACCTGCTCGATGGCCGACTTGGTGGCGGGCTTCTTTCCTTTCGACGACATTTCTGAATAAGGAACCGTGATTAGAATTGTTTACGTGGTCGAAGGGAATGGTTGGCGGGCGGAGTTCTTACTGGATTGATGTCTGGGTGTTGGTCGAAAAAGTTCGGTCGTGATGTTGTTTAGCTTTGCGAAATTGAAAATTCAAAGACCTTGATGTGGGAAACTGAGGGCAGGAGGAACAATTCGCTAGCCGAGCCAATCAAACTTAGGGTTGTGGGATTTGTATGTGGCTAGTGCTGCATTTGCAGGCTAGTGGGGTGTGGCTTGTGAAATATGTGTAACATAAACAGAGGTCCACTGCCTGTGAGAGAATTTATGGGTACAAGGTATCTTAGGTACATAAGGTACAATGTACTTCACACCTACGTAATTCACCTGCATTGATCTCAAGAATCTAGACCAAAATAGGTAGTAGAACCTAAGGGGTGACAGCTCCCCATCGTGATAGCAACAAACCGTAGCTAGAAGTTGCAAGGCAGCTACGCTGACATCCATTATTTACAGACTTCAATTGCCAAATGCATCTATTCCTTTTCAAGTTTTATTCCTTCACACAAAATTTTATGATCCTTTGTGAACCTATCTAATGTCCTTTGCGTAAGAATTAGTGTGGCTGATTGTTACCTACTGTGCCACGAGTTTTCTCAACCCCTGGCCCTTTAATTTGACAGTTACGAGCTACTTCGCATTTTCAAGCAATCACAGTGGTCCAGGCGCCAGATCAACCAGCAACCACGGCCGACAATCATTCTACACTGCCTTTCCAGTGGATTGCCCAGTTTCCAGTTTTCGGTTTCTCGCCCAACGCCAACATCCACGTTCGGTCCACGTCGCTCTCTCCTTTCGACAATTCTATACAGTCGTCATCACCCTGCGCCGAGCGCAATTTCACTCGTTTCGATTGTATACAACAACCCGAAGCGACATAATTCATTCGCATCAAAGTAACTGATGAGTTTGTACGCCGACAATTGCCTCAATTGCCTCAATTAATCCTGCTATTCTCATCATTCCGACCGTACTTTACGCGACGACAATAGACACGATTGCAGCCTCCCCTCCAAGGGAGAGCTCGGCTCATAACCATTGTACAACGCATTTTGGCGTTGACCTTCCCGTCAATTATCCCGAATTCTTGCAATTGCCGAGCAAGAATTCTTCAAGATGGCGTACAGTGGTGCTCTAGAGGAGGCGCATCAGCCGTCCCTCTCTCCCGACGCTACGGTACGAAATCGGTTGCCTACGCTCTTCGAGGTGTTATGTCGTCGCACACATCCGCCCGTCGATCTGTTCTCTTTCTATATCTACATGCGAGATCAGCAGCGTTCTGTTGATTACTTAGATTTCTGGTATGGTGCATTTTGGAAATAGTAAGGTTTATTTTGCTGATGAAAAACAGGCTAGACGTAGCGCAGCATATGTCGCTCTGCCGTCACTACGTTCGGGAGCTTAGAAGGTCTGTCCTTGTGGGCACACCTGATCTAGAGACGGAGGAGTCTAAGCGATCTTCTAGAGTCTTGGAAGCAATGGGCGATTTTCCAGGACCTGCGAGATTTGGCGACGAACAGGGAAGAGAGCGAGATGCACATATTTCTACCTACCTGCGTGAGCAACCCATACCCAGCGGCATCCACGACTCTCCGGCTAGCAGCCAGGAGCGAAGAGCCCGAGCTAGCACCCAGCTCAGCTCCGGCACGCCGCATCAGATCACCGACTCGAATTCGCCCGAGCATAGCGTAGCCCGACGGGACATCCGAGCGTCTGCGGAAAAGATCCTCTACACGTTCCTTCTCCCCGGTGCCGAGCGCGAGATTACCTTGGACGGCTCTATTGCGGCAGAGATTACTCAAGCTATCGAGGAAGAGAACCGTGACGACCCCGAGCTTTTCGACGTCGCCAAGGATTATGTATTCCAGGCGATGGAGCGAGATGCGTTCCCGGGCTTCCTACGTGCTCGTGCCTTTGGCAATCTAGTCCCTCCTACTCTCATTGCGAGATTGATTATTGGTCTTGTCGCTCTGTTCGGAGCTTTCTGGACAGGATTCAACCTAATCTTCCTCGACCGTTCTCGTCTGGAGCGATGCTGGGTATGTATTTCCGTACTATATTTAAAACTTAACTTGGATATTTATCTAACTTGAACTATAGGAAATTCTGCCATTCACTGTTGGCGTCTACTTCCTCGCATCCTATCAGTACTCTCTGGATCCTATCATGGCACTTGCAGGCTTTAGCGAGTTGACGCCGTTGCAGTTCACCCGCATTAGAGAGCCGTATGTTCGCAAGCTGCTGATCCAGCGTTCCCTCGTGGTTCTAGCCGTGACGGCACTAGTTGATGCGGCACTTTGCGTGTTGTTCATCTTCGTACCTGGTCACAGGTTATAAACCTGAATAATACCATCACCTGTTTCAGCAAAAGCATTCGGTTTCTCTTTTTGCCGTTGGCGCACTGCATTTTACGACGTCATGACCCCATTTTGTTTCCAGGAGTTTCGAGCCTCGGGTTTACAAAGACTTAGGTACTTCTAAGTCTTGAATAATACCCTTCCACGGTTAGAGTGGGAGGGGTGTGTGGTACCACTAAGCACAAGCAAGCAAGCTATCGTTCCAGTTTTCTTTTTTGTTCTTGTCATTTCCAAAAGAGACGTGCCCATCATAAACGTGTGAGGGTGAGGGAGGAAAAAGGGGTGAGGGCGCGGCACGTGGCGTATGGATTCGTCATATTCTTGAGTCTTTTATTTGGTTCGGCAGCAGTGCTCGTTTGAGCATGTTGCTGGGGGAATATTTTCTCTTCGTCTTTTATCCAGTGATGGACTTATTTAATCAGAGGCTACGGACAAGTCTCCACGCTTTTGTCAAGGGCATTTTGCCTCGCTAATCGATTTGCTAAGCGTTGTGTACAATACTTAGAGTAGCTAAGCAGTCAGGACTGTCAAACCTCATGGTTAGGCAGGTTGCAATTGATTCTACACATGATTTCCATATACTCAGGTCTATTCTGTGTCATGAACATAGTTCGTAAGCTTGCTTTATTTTGGTGTGCCTTATTTAGGCCTGAGTAGCTCGTATGTTACTACTACTGTCATAATCTGTATGATGTGCTTTCTAATTTTCTTTTGCCCGTGTCATCGTAAGACTTCTCTTCTGCAAGTCTAGCTGGCCTATTGAGGATATTCCCCTGGCCATAGCTAGAATCTAGCGTTCATCAAAATGCGTAAACCACTACTCATCAACTCATAACTAATGCTCAATGAGAGTCAATCGTTAACCCTCTCGTAAACCTCCTAGCTAGAGTCTTCGACGACTCGCTCGCTGCTTCTTCCCAGCACTTGACGCACCCGCTCCTGTGCCGAGGATTTCTCCTTCATCAGGCTCCTCCTCATCTAGATCCATGGCCTCATCCGAATCATGCGCTCCATCCAGGCTGCCACTTCCACGTTTGCCATTACGCTGGCCGCCACGTAGTCGTGCCACCGCGGAATCCAAATACCGGCCTTGTCCGCGGCTGTGTGCGCCTCCTTGCGGGGGAGACACCAAGTCCGCTTTGCGCTGCTCTTCGATGAGCTTCGCCTCACGCGCCTCCCAGGCCGTCTTCTCGTCGTAGCGCTTCTTGGCCTCGTACTTGATCTGCGCGACTTGGGCTTCCAGGTCCACCAGCGTGGACGTGCATCTATCGGACCACGTGACTAGGGCCGTGAGCATAGACGGGAGCGAGTTGGGCGCTAGATCCCGTAGCGGCGAGACGCTGGAGACGTGCACAGCCTGGTGTCGCGGGTCGAGTTGCGCTTCGATTAGCCCGGCGTATATGGCGGAGATTACTAAGTCCTCGACGGCGCGGGAGTCGGGGAGCCCGAGGCTTTGTTGTAGGGTTGCATAGCTTAGGTTGTGCGGATCGCGGGCGAGGGTTAGGAGGGAGAGTTGCCGTAGTTTGAGGGTTTGGGCATCGTTGAGTTGGGGGAGTTTTCCGGCGAGCTGTGTGTAGCCGGAGAACGTGCCGAAGGAGAATATCTCGAGGAGTGAGAGGTATGATGCGTACTCAGGTGACTGACTGAGGGACTGTATCTGAGGCGCTTGGAGTAACTCGGCGAAGACGTAGGTATTCGGGTTAGATGTGGCTTGCGTAACTAGGTCAGCTGCTGCTCGAGGTGCGGCTGCGGACTTCGTGAGAGCTAGATAAGGCTATCACTTGAGTTAGCTACTACATACATACATAGGTTACATCAAGGAATATGTGAGGATAGGGAATAGATATGTATGAAATTCTTACCTCTAGAGCATTCAAAGCCTTGGTCTGCTCCATGATGAAGGTAACCTCGCCGTTACGTTGGCGATAGCAACGACGTCAGGCTATCACAAGGCTGAAGGATAAGGAACCACGGCTCGGCTAGATAGCTAAGCTTTCGGATCGGCTAGCCTTGCCCTATAGGATGAAACGACGATAGATTCACGACCTGGAGAGTAGACTGTGGAGATCCTTGCTTTTTGTTCGTTTCAATGATTACAATTACTGGATATGGTGGGAGTACACTGAAACGGCTAGATCTTATGAGTCCAACTAAGGAGAAAGAGACCAGTCTAATGAAAAACAGGTGGATTGTAAGACAGGATTTCCTATTGTTTGATGTTTAGGGCAGTCTTGATGTTGTTAATGAGGCGCCTTGTATCATGACCGTTTGAGCTTCCAATTCCATGGTGCGCTAAGGCCCCCCTGTCATAGCGGGGCATCTTCCTTAGCTGCCTAGGTAGGTATGTTATCTTATCACTCCACACTAAGCAAGTATTTATGTACATATTTCGTTTGCAACGCGTGCCATATGCACGCACATATGCACCTTCGAAAGGGGACTCATTATTTGTCGTACCTTCCATAGAACCAAATCAAGTCTTCACCTCTTTAATAGATTAGGTATCTATATATGCCTAGAAAAAACATGACAAATACGAAGCATTCGGTATATTGCTGAAATGGGTCAGCACGTGAGTAGCCTATAATTAAACCAAAAATCCATTGGAAATAGGAGCGACAAATCCTCCGTTCTTGCGCGGAGCTAATGGTGGTCTCCTAATTAAAACTTCGACAGCCGGATAATATTTAGAAGTACCTAATATAATGGTCGTATGTACATCTAAAAGAGGTTCTACTCCGCCCGGTCCGAACTTACCGGGTACCGGCACTTGTCTTAAAAGGTATTTACTTCTAGTTATACTGTAAATTCTCTTTCCCCTCAGCCCCTTTGCTTCAACTTATTGATTTCTAATCTGTCTACGTTCGTATTCTTCAGTATATAGAACAGACAGCCCGTAAGCATTCAATAATCATTCGAGAACGTGTCCAGATCTAAAATATTGTAGCCAAGATCCGATTGAGGATCGCTGGAGTTGCCGAGTTGGGAAGGTTACGGGTTCGATGTGGCACACGCTTCGTAATTGTATTGAATCACCGTCCAGATCATTATACCGCACTGTACCATATATGCACTCGGTCAAACACCAATAATCTCCCGATACGGTTAGCTCCACCAATTTCCTATATAATGAAACACCCGATTGGTCCTAGAGTGCTTCATATTATCTAGGTACACTGTTATGTACGAAGTACCGAATTAAGTTGCGTTTCCTAACCCCCGGCGGCTTACAAACACTCTTAAACCCAAAAAAGGATCGCATCGTTCGACATTCCGGCTTCGTTTCTTCTTCTTTCGCCATTTGCCAGCCGTAACCTGCAGTACACACCTACATATCCCGAATTTAATATAACTTGCTTCCCCTCTGCCTGGCGCCGAGGCCTTGCCGATTAACCCTGTTTTCTCACAGGTTCTTTATCTAACGAGGATCACCAAACAGCAATAATATCATGCCGGCCATTGTATAGGAAACTTGCGAAGCGTATAATAAACAGACCATCGACGCAGTCTGCGCCTTTATCAACCCCTTTCAAAACATCGTCCAATCGCGCTCATCAAATATGGCTCCAGAACATATCAGAGTCCCAGCAAGGGGATCAACTGGTTCGTCCTTGCTGAGTCCAGTACCTCGATGGGCAACCACCACTTTGAGAGTTGGTGGCATGACGTACGAACCCCAAATCCCTTTGTCTAATTGTTCTATTAGCTTACATACGTCTAGCTGTGGCGCATGCACTTCGGCCGTTGAAGCGGGCTTCAAAGGCGTTGACGGGGTTGGCAGCGTGTCGGTGAGTCTGGTGATGGAGCGCGCGGTAGTAATGCACGATCCCCAACGAGTCCCTGCCGAAACTGTACAAGAAATAATCGAAGACCGCGGATTCGAAGCGGAGGTCCTGTCGACTGATTTACCGACTCCATTACAAACGCCGAGATTCGAGGCCGAGGATAATAAAGATGAACCGTCAACGACCGTCACAACGATCGCTGTTGAGGGTATGACTTATATAACGTGCGCGACGGCTTTCGAAGGTGCATTCGCGGATATAACGGGCGTAAAACACATCGGCTTCTCACTACTCTCAGAAAAAGCCGTCATAGAACACGACGCTTCTCTCCTACCTCCCGATCAAATTATAGAGATCATCGAAGATCGAGGATTCGGCGCGACTCTAATCTCAAGCGAAGAATCAAAACCGGTTAAGAAATCGGGATTGGCCAATTCGGAAGCAGCATCAACTCTTGCTACGACTACGGTTGCGATTGAGGGTATGACATGTGGTGCTTGCACCTCTGCGATTGAGAAAGGGTTTGCTGGTGTTGAGGGTATACTACGCTTCAACATCAGCTTATTGGCAGAGCGCGCCGTTATTACACACGACATCCTAAAATTAACCCCGGAAAAAATATCAGAAATTATTGAAGATAGGGGTTTCGGCGCCAATGTCCTATCAACGTTAGCTGATATGTCAGATCACTCGGGGAGTTCTTCGACGGCTCAGTTCAAGATCTACGGTGATCCAGACGCTGCGGCTGCCAAAACCATCGAGGATACGCTGCTCGCTCTCCCCGGTGTTAGCTCTGCTAAGCTGAGCACGTCCACGTCCAGACTAACCGTATCCCATCAACCGAGCCTAACGGGATTGCGCGCGCTTGTAGAAGAAGTGGAGAAGTTAGGATTCAATGCTTTAGTCGCCGATAATGATGATAACAATGCGCAGTTAGAGTCTCTGGCGAAGACAAGAGAAATTCAAGAGTGGAGAAGAGCATTCCAGGTCTCATTATCTTTTGCCATCCCGGTATTCTTTATTGGCATGGTTTTCCCTATGATGATTCCCATATTGGATTTCGGTGGCCTAGTACTACTTCCCGGACTCTTCCTCGGCGACGTTATCTGCTTGGTTTTAACGATACCCATCCAATTCGGCATAGGCAAGCGTTTTTACGTCTCAGCTTTTAAATCCATCAAGCACAAATCCCCGACAATGGATGTACTTGTTGTTTTAGGTACATCTGCAGCCTTTTTCTTCAGCGTTTCCGCCATGCTTGTGTCCCTCCTGTTTCCGCCACACAACCGACCGGGTACTATTTTTGATACCAGTACTATGCTTATCACGTTTGTCACACTCGGTCGATTCCTAGAGAACCGCGCAAAGGGCCAGACTTCAAAGGCCCTCTCACGGCTCATGTCCTTAGCTCCATCCATGGCCACCATATATGCCGATCCAATTGCTGCTGAGAAGGCAGCAGAAGGTTGGGACGTAGCCAAATCGAAAAAGCCGGAGACTCCAGCCCACAATGGCAACGCAGAAGAGGCAAAGGTTATTCCTACCGAACTCATTTCAGTTGGCGATATTGTGATCATCCGTCCAGGAGATAAGATTCCCGCCGATGGAACTATCGTACGAGGTGAAACGTATGTAGATGAGAGTATGGTTACTGGAGAGGCTATCCCAGTCCAGAAAAGAAAGGGCAGTAATGTGATAGGTGGTACCGTTAACGGGCATGGGCGAGTCGATTTCCGCGTGACCAGAGCAGGCCGGGATACTCAGCTAAGCCAAATCGTCAAGCTCGTGCAAGATGCGCAGACCACCAGGGCCCCCATTCAGCGATTAGCTGACACGCTCGCCGGCTACTTCGTGCCCACCATCCTAATTCTTGGTTTTCTAACATTCAGCACGTGGATGGTTCTCAGCCACGTTCTTACTAACCCACCGAAGATTTTCTTACAAGCCGAAAGCGGTGGCAAGCTGATGGTCTGCGTCAAACTTTGCATATCTGTGGTTGTATTTGCCTGCCCATGCGCTCTCGGTCTAGCTACTCCTACCGCGGTTATGGTGGGTACGGGTGTGGGCGCAGAGAATGGTATTTTGGTCAAGGGCGGTGCTGCTTTAGAGGCCACGACTAAGATTACTCAAGTCGTCCTCGACAAGACGGGAACCCTTACGTATGGCAAGATGAGTGTCGCGAGCATCAAGACCCCGTCTGTCTGGCAGGATAACGAGTGGCGACGACGTCTTTGGTGGACGATTGTGGGTCTAGCCGAAATGGGAAGCGAGCATCCAGTTGGCAAGGCCATTCTATCAGCAGCGCGGAACGATCTCGGCTTGGATCCTGAGGCAGCTATTGATGGCAGCGTTGGCGAGTTCAACGCCGTCGTCGGGCGGGGTATCAGTGCGCGCGTCGAACCCGCCAGTGCTGAGCGTACCCGTTACCAAGTGCTTGTCGGAAACGTTCGTTTCTTGCGAGAAAACAAGATCGAGGTGCCAGAAGATGCAGTTGAAGCTTCGGAAGAAATTAATTCGAAGGCAAATAAGTCAAAGGCTTCTTCTGCCGGGACGACAAACGTCTTTATCGCTATCGACGGTACGTACGCCGGTCATCTCTGCCTAGCGGATACCATCAAGGAAGGGGCTGCGGCAGCCATTTCGGTTTTACATAGCATGGGAATCAAGACCGCTATCGTTACTGGTGACCAGCTCTCTACCGCATTGGCCGTTGCATCGTCCGTTGGCATCTCGCACGACAACGTGTATGCTGGCGTATCTCCGGACCAGAAACAAAACATCATCCGAGAAATTCAAGATAGGGGTGAATGTGTTGCCATGGTTGGTGATGGTATCAACGATTCTCCTGCGTTGGCTACCGCCGATGTTGGCATCGCCATGTCTAGCGGTACAGATGTAGCCATGGAAGCTGCGGACGTCGTCCTCATGCGACCAAACGACCTTATGGATATCCCTGCTGCTCTCCACCTTGCCCGTACTATCTTCTCACGTATCAAACTCAACCTTACTTGGGCTTGTATGTACAACGTCGTTGGCCTACCTTTCGCCATGGGTCTGTTTCTTCCCATAGGATGGCATCTTCACCCCATGGCTGCGGGTGCTGCTATGGCTTGCAGCAGCGTCAGTGTTGTGGTTAGCTCGCTACTTCTGAATTTCTGGAAGCGGCCGCAGTGGATGGAGGAAGCTTTGCTTGCGGACAAGGGTGGGCTTAAGAAGCGCGGCCGCGGTTGGGGCTTAGATGGTATTGTCACTAGAGCCCAGGACCTTGCGGGGGCGGTGTTTGGCAGGAGGTCAAGGAAAGACGAAGGATATGTACCATTAGACACGTTGGATCGCCCCGAGGCATAGTGGCCTCTTTGCATACGGCGCTAAAATACCTTTTGGGATATTCGGATCGCGTTTGGATTTTCAACGGACGCATTGCATTATGGCGTTGAGGAGCGTTCTACTCTATACATACAGTAAACTGTCCTTAGTATTATTCCCCATGTTTATAAATTAGGATAAGTATTTAAACAATGAAATTCTCAAAACTGGAATTGGTACTGAAACTAACTTTTCCGGTGCCTGTGACTAATGATATCGACTAGGCCTGATGGGTATTAGTACCAGCATATTACGCACAGGTAGTCCCTGTTTAGTCCCTTGTTAGTTTCTCGATACTGCTATCGCAAGTGTTAATTCTTGGCCAGCAAATTCGGCGCGGGGTGTTACTGGATGCATGAAGATATGGATCGATTCAGCCCCAGAGCCGCATTGCAGCCGCATTTTGTACTAGGTCTTGGTTTTTTTTTTTTTCTCATTGCTACCTAACCTTGGAATATTAGTATCGGTCAGACCTTCATAAGATATTTTTATAATTGGTTCTCTCGACTATATATATACACATACTTGGACCATATATGTAATTGGTCTATATCAGTGTCTATACCAGTCATAGTTACTTACATATACGTTATACACACATACAATAGCCGGGTGACTCACAATGGCGAGAATGGGACTATCCAGATTCCCCAGCTCTCCCTTCGCAGGTCTCAGCGGGACAAACAGCACTCCAATCCGAGTCCTCATTGCTCTCGCACCCGTCGCCATCCCCGCTGCTTACATCGTCTATCTCCAGCGCTCACTTGCGCGGCACACCGCTGCTTCGGCACTCATCTCCCCACCGGACTCCCTGTCCTCCGCATCTTCAGCCGAAGGCACCAGCGACAAGGACGCGCTCCCGTCCGACGTCCGCCACCATCTGGAGCAGTACGTCGTGGCCCGGGAGCGCGTGACTTCGGCCCCGGTCCCGCTTTCGTCTCTCCGCCCGGACTTCATCTCCAAGAAGGGCAATCTAAGCGGTCTGCTGGACTCGTACCTCAGCGCTACTATGACGGCGTTCTCCTGGACGCCGCAGGCTCTGCTGCTGATCCGCATGGCTTCTTCGCTGCCGGATCCGGAGGCGTACAGGCGCACTTTCGACGCGGAGTACCTCGCCGCGTGCCGCTTTCGCCCGGGGGACCGCGTGTGCGGCGTGTATGTTGTGAGGAGCCGCAGTCGGAGCAAGGGGCGGGTGGTGCTGGATTTGGCGCCGCCGGAGGGGTGGACGGGGCCGGTTGTGGGGGTGCGTTGGTTGTTGGGTTTGATGTCGATGTTGATCGGGCGGGGAGGGGAGGAGCAGGAGGGATGAGAGGAGGTGAAGGGGAAGGGAGGGATAAGGATAAGGATGAGGGGAGGTTAGGTTTGTGAATGAGACGGTTATGTGGAGGGAGAAGGAGGGGGGGAAGGCTACGCTGTTGGAGGGGTGGGTGGGACGGTGGTTTCATACTATGATGGCGAGGTGGTTGGTTGTTAAGGGGGTTGAGGCTGTGACGGGAGGGAAGAATGAGTAGAGAGGTTGAAGATGCGGGTTTGGTATATAGGTAGCATCACTCTGGTCCAAGGTATTGCATAATTCCCACTCTATACATATGTTTATTCTTTGTCTTATGGCCGGGGGTCTAACACTACAGTATTCTGAAGATAGACGGCCGTTCTATAAGCATCACGAGAACCTGAGACAGCTGGACCTTGTTGAATCTTAGTACTATCCGATTAGCCCTTTAGTAAACCTCAGCTATAGCCTTTCTAGGCTTTCCTAGCTAGGTAGTTAAGATAAGATATTGAACTACAAGGTGTGATAGTATATATAGTAGCATCGTATATCCGTGTCTTTCCGAGCCGGCTATATGATTGTATACACATCTGTTGTGCTAAAGTATATCCGTGTAAGCACCAACCTTTTTACGTTCCTTGACCTTTTCTAAATCAGCTTCGTTAAGTTACGTCTCATGTCGTAAATCGTTATATAGAGTTAGTAGCTATAATCATAATATACTATTGCTTTTAAATGTATTCCTTTGGCCTAATATGCTGAATCTAAGAATTGTTAGTCTTACTAGAGCGCTGCCTAGATGCCATGACTCACGCGTTGCCCGCCCGTCAAACATGTATAAGAAAACCCAAATTGCTCGAGCAGCTGTCCCACCAGCTATAACTAAAGCCGTGACCTGTCCAACAGCGTACAAAGGTGATGTTTTTTGTACCATATTAATATTCATCGTGACTTCGGCTGAGACCATACTAAGCAGTGCGAGGACGCTGCTTTCTAAAAAGTTTATGCTGACTGTTACTGAATTTTCGGAGTACCGTTCGCCAGCTAGCAGTACTGAGTAGCCAGCATCGAGGTCACTATGCCCACACTTTTTGCATCTATAACAGTCTCGACAGATATCGCCGTTTCGTAGGATTATAGCGTTGAAAGTTTCGTTTTGTATCGGTACAATAGGTTGATGCTGATGGCAGCGCTCCCTCCTCTTACACACTTTGCAATAACGACATCTTTCGCAGAGATGACATTGGCAGGAAACACTCTGAGCCGTTCCCTCGCGGCATTTATCACAAGGGTCACATGGGTTTTCCCTATCCCACTTCTCAGCATCGTCATAAATTCCTGTCCGCGTGATGGCGAAGTAGCCCCCGTGAATGATGTTGATAAACCGATACCCGAAATAAATCCAGAAAGGTTCGATTTCGTTCGGAGACGCCGACGGACAATTGCTCAGCCACGCCCACCAGAAGGCAGAGAAGCAGTCGCAGTCTCTAGTAGGACGCAGGTTTGTAATGAAGTTACCCACGAGGATCCCTTCTATAATCAGGCCAAGCAACTGAGCTATTAAAACTATTCCCACTTGCCATCGAGCTGCTAGAGTTTCCTTCGTTACCAGTTGAATAGAGAGGGAATTTCCTTGTGCATCTAGGATCAAAGACCCTAGTATTGCGTCAATTGGGGAGAGTTCTCGACGAGCCAATGGAACAAGCAGCGCAATGGCCAAAGACACGTGAGTAATAATCAACCCGCCACCAATCTCCTTCACGGCTGTCTTGTAGTAATGGAATATTCCCGTAAGAGTGATAAAAAACAGTATTCCAACTTGCGTCCAGGCGGCCGCGCGAACACCATCGCCAACTATATCGGCATCAGCATTTTCACACTGGCCAGGTTCGTCCGGCCCTTTTGCTCGCAACCCTACAAATGATACGCAGCCGAGTAGTAGCGCTAGGAGTGCCGATACGTATCCAAATACGACTAAGAATCTAGCATTTGGCTTCCGCGTATTAAACAAAACTTCGAGTGTGATCAGTATGACTTTACACGTCACCAAGATAATTATGGCATAAAACCCGACCTGGAAAGACGCCATGATGTCGATTATTGGGTTGCGAAACTTACGACAACGACATTCTCTGGGCGAGGGGGCTAGATAGCCACTCCTAAGTATCCAATAGAGCATACCATATTTGCATTTTACTTCCGAAATTTTCTTTTTGCTTCCTGCAGAGCCTCAGAGTGCACTTCCTAAACCCCTTAATACACCTCAATCATCTTACCTCTCTACCTCTATGAAGAATTGCCTTCCTGCATAGTATAAGCAGGCTATAGGCGTACTATGCTTGTATTCTTGGGGTTCTAACCCTCGCTTTATTCCGCTATGCTATTTCTCGCAGGTTATGGTAGCATCCGGGCCGCACTGCATATGCGAGTCTATTTTGCTTTTGGCATTTTAGTACGAGTGTGGCATATAACAATTGGCTCATCTTGGGGCCTAGGCAAGCGATCAGCTGTGGCGCTACACATCGATGCAAATATCTTTTTCCAACCAATTACAGGCCCTAGTCGCCTCCCTCCCTCCCGATCGTATCACAATACGTCTCCAAATGATGATTCTGAGGCCAAGCTGACCACATATCACTTATATGACAGCATTTAACAGTTCCGTCAGCATGCCACTCGTTTATATACCTCTGCGCCTCCTTGCTTACCACTCTAGAATTTGACAATTTTTTTTTCAATCCCTCCCCCAACAGAGTCGCTATCAATCAGTGCACATCGTTCGTTATATATATTGCGCCGTCTAGAGTAACTCTGCTACCTTCAAACTAGAATAAGAAAATAAGAAAAAGAGAAAAAAAATGCCGCGATCAGCAACATCTAATTCGTCAACTTCATCCATATCTTCAAGATTTAAGTGGCCATTTTCATTCCACAGCGCCAGCAACCTGGATAAATATCGCTTGCCAAGTTTCGTATCCCAAGCACGACGATCGTCTTCTCGAACATCAACCGAAACATCATTCGAACCAACACATATAAACGGTAATGGACTGTTCCACCCCGGTTCCAGGACGGCCGTGAGAGCACACTAGCCTAACTATTATGAATATCATTGGGCAACTCATATGGTTAGCAAGACTTCCCTGTAACCGGGCAACCGCAATGAATGAGCACGACTGAGAAATTCGATTACAGGTAAACACGCATTCATTAACTGTTTGATTGTAATCTGTACTATTTTCGGCTGTCCATGCTATGCAATTGTGCTGTGCGATAAATTAGGATTTGACAGCTTGCCCAACAGCCAGTGTGTGCGACCACAGACCTTACAGCGGCCTTTTTACGATCATTAACACGCTCATATATGAGGAGTTCACGCGTTGTGGGTATAGAAGAATCTGGTCATTCTTTTAGGATATAGAATTGGTAGAGATATATTGTACTAGGTAGTCTAGGAATTTTCGGGTAGATTAAGGTCAAATGGATACCATGATTGCTATCATGATATTAATGATGCTTTAAAAAAAATCAATTATGAAAGTTCTTCACGAGGCGTAACTCTGGTATATCTTCTCGTATGCCCGGAAAGCTTCAAGTGTTCCGCTCGTAAAATTCTTAGCGGAATTACATTTAGCTTGAGCCTAAGGATGAATTGTAAACTACTGAATACATCGAGTTCAGAATCTAATACTCGAAGTTTTTATTCATCACTACAGCTTTGCCTCTTTTTAATTCTTTTCAAGGTCGTGGCTATTCTTGTGACAAGGGTTATTCAGGAATTGGAACAATATTTCAATTCAGCTAATAATTTTTCTATGGTCTCAAGGTCTGTGATTCCCTTCTCTTTAGGATACGGGAATAGGATCTACTTAAGCTGTCTGAAATCGTAGAGAGACATCTGTCAGGATAGATAACTATTAACGACTGTCTTTCTACCTACTCTTTCACGAGAGAGCTACAACTAAGGTTTGCACCGCACTATAATTTCATATATCTTCAAATATAAGAATGCTATGCCGTAAACCTTATCTTTCAAGGAATTCCTTTTAACTGGGTTCCACTTTGTGGAAGACTATTACTCCATGAATTATGCTAATTGAGCTATTCAGGTTTATAAAATATAGACTCCTCTTGAAGTTAATGTGTGCCATGGGAGACCTTATTGTTGCAGTAGTGTTGTTTTATACGTAACATACCGATATAGATTCGCTTGTTGTGATTGAACACATTCCCGGAGAACAAGTTAAGTAAGTTTGACTAAGAAATACGCGGTAGAAATCATAATCCCAACAAGATCTCGCGGCTATCCTACATATTAGTTTCTAGTAAGGGTCAGAGATATGAAATAGATGAGATGATGTTAATAGTTATTTGTGGGTTCGTAACTCTTCGATCTCAATGGTAACCGCAATGATTAGATTAGTTTGTCTCAGCTAGTTAATGTTTTAGTTGAAGGTCCAAGTTTGAGATAACTAGAGCGCAATATACTATAGTTATCAGATCCATAGACTATCAAGATATTTAAGACAAAGAGCTTTTGGTTATCCGGTCTTAGAAGGATATATATAATTTCTCACGATTAACCGAGTTATGTTCCCACGTGCTCTTTGCATCCTCATAAACTGGACCTCCTGTAATCATTAGTTAACTTGAAATAGAAAAGGTTTCATCGTAAGTGGAATTGATGATCCCTGAAATTCGACAGATGCACGTCCCTATCCAGATCAAAACTTCCCAGGAACAAATACCACGCTAAAATATGGTGTTCCAAATAGGAGCTACTATTTTAGTGCCGATGGAAGTTGAAATAGGAAATACCCGAGTCGTGAAGGTTTATGTCAATTTTATCTAAAGGTTGTGCGTAATGAAACTTCCCTGCTTCCCCAAGATCGGGACTAAAAAAAAGCCAATGCGGGACCGCTCAAACTTAGAATGAGGCACGGAAAACATCCCAAGGCTACTATGTACCTAGGTCCGGACCATCGCGATATCCACCTTACAAGCGGTTCGGTCGCACCTTACTAAAATGATAGAGCTAAACGACCATGGCTCTTGGCAACTTGAACTTTGGGCGAGCACGTGGCCGTGCGACATCTTTACAACTGCACTGTTATGATTTCACTAACTAGGGCTATTGAATTCTCATGATTTCATCTCACCTTACACTAATATAGTAAACCGCCACACAACACTTTCATAAGTCAAAATTATTATTAAATTTTATTAATAGTATAGTTAGACGATTTACTAATAGTATAACGTTACCTTACGGTGGTTTTACCTAAGCGAGTAGACCGAGCAGTTCACCTGAATTCGGGATAAGCCTCCGAATATTGACGAAGAGATATTTCTAGTGGCTCGGATGAAGTCCTGTGGCTTGATCGCGCAATTATCACCCCCCACGCTCTCGTGACCGAAGTCCCTTTCGAGTCAAACCGTGGTGAACGTCGTCGATTCTCCAATGCCCTGATTAATCACGACACCATCAGCTAAGCATGTCGTATGAGATATCAAGTGCCAAGCTAAAGCTTGTTACGGTGCTGAATGCGACCTCTCTGCATAAAAGCTTAACGCTAGTATCCGTCTAGCTCTCGGGCTAAATAACTAAGAGGGGATGAATTTTTTTGAACTTATTGTGTGTGGTAAGTATAATACGTCGATAAGAGTACGAGAACGTGGCTAGAATAGTTTCACTGACGTATCACTTGTAGAACATCGAGTTGATCAATCTTAAAATATATATCGAGGTTCTAGGAGCATATGTAAACTTCCGTCAAGGCATTTTCTGTCACACGTGCTTCCGTCGCGTAGGTGTGTGCTGCCTAGTGTCTCAGAAAGCATATCATTGGACGTGTGACGAGTGCTGAACTTCTTATTTCTGTTCTAGAATTATTCCATTGCAGGAAGGCAATTGTCGTCGTTTGATAATGATACCAGCAGTTGGTCCGACTCGTCATTAGTTCGAAGAACCCCTTGCCAGTAGCTTTCCGGGCGTCTGGGCAGACGGGGGTCCCCCGTACTCCATAAGAGCCGTTCACGACGGCAGATCTTCACACGTGGGGTCCTTTAAGACTTTCCATTGGCCCACGCGAGCCCCCGGGTCCGTTGGAGTTTTGTGCCCCGCCAAGAGCCTCAGCCGCGAACTCGCCGCGAACCAGAGTCGCCGGTCTATCAACCCTTACAGATTTGCACATTATCGCGGATATTGAAATCCTATCTCGTGTCGCCAAGATGCGCCAAGTAAGCCCATTCTGCCTCGATACTGGTAAGAGATACAAGCCTTGCCCAGCCGGGCAGGCCTAGACGTGGATGGGAAAACGGCCGACTGGCCACGCTCGTGAAAGTGGCTTTTCCTGGCCAAATCACAAATCATGTTTTGCGAAATGCGAAGATTACAAGGTCAACCCTGTGTTGCTTAGGATTTGGTGCCCCCTCGGTAAGGCCATATGAAGTAGCTTTGGGCGACCTTGATACGTCGCGGAGATAGGCTCGGGTAGGACCTATATATTCTCCCTATCGCTCTTTGTCCCCCTTTCTACTTTTCTCTTGATAAACAGCGATCTGTTATCAACGAGAAATCGATCTTCGACATCGATACCGAAATTGACGGCCTCTGTCCGCGCGTGTTAAAATGGCTCTCGACCAGTACACCTACGTCTTCGCCATCGGCACACTGTTTGCCATGCTCGATGCCTTCAACAATGGTGCCAGTAAGTAATCTCTTATCCGGCCAATCAGATTTGTCTCTACGCGTGTATCCGAGCAAGTTCGTCAGGTACTGACAATTTCTTCTTTAGATGATGTTGCAAACTCCTGGGCTACCAGTGTCTCGTCGAGATCCATCTCGTACAGGCAAGCCATGATATTCGGTACCGTATTCGAAATGCTCGGAGCTATCACAGTCGGTGCCCGCACGGCCGATACCATCAAGAACGGTATCATCCCCTACACAGCTTTCGGTGGAAACGCCGGTGTTCAGATGCTCGCTTTTACTTGTGCCTTGGCTGCTGCTTCGTCTTGGGTTATGTGGTGCACACGACACTCGGCTCACGTGTCATCCACTTACTCTCTTATCTCCGCCGTTGCCGGCGTCGGTGTCGCAACCGTTGGTGCCTCGCACGTCCAATGGGGCTGGAACAACGGTAAGGGTCTCGGTGCCATCTTTGCCGGTCTTGGAATGGCTCCCGTCATCGCCGGAGGCTTTGGTGCCGCATTCTTCATGCTCATCAAGCTTGTTGTCCACATTCGCAAGAACCCGATTCCTTGGGCTGTTTACTCCTCACCCTTCTTCTTTCTCGTTGCCGCCACCGTCTGCACTCTATCCATCGTGTACAAGGGCTCTCCTAGTCTCAACTTGAACAAGAAGCCCGGTTGGTACGTAGCTGCCGTCACTATGGGCTGTGGCGGTGGTGTCGCCATCCTCTCGGCCCTCTTCTTCGTCCCCTTCGTGCACGCAAAGGTTATCAAGCGGGATCACACGGTCAAGTGGTGGATGTTTATCCAGGGTCCCCTCCTCTTCAAGCGTCCGGCTCCTGAGAATTCCGAAATTTCCAACATTCCTAACTACGCCGTCGTCCAGGACGAGGAAGAGGAACACGCTTCCACCCGTTCCGAAAGCATCTCCGACCACCCGGCTACTTCGAGTTCTAACGAGGAGAATGAGAAGAGGCTCGCTACAATCGAGGCTAGGCAAACCACATATAAGGAAATCGTTGCGCAGGGTGAGAGTAAGCTACACGAGAAGCTCCTTAAGAGCCGCGGACCTATGGGCTGGGCTATGCGCACGCTCCGTGATAACCCAATGGGTGCTGGCGAGATTTACGAACTCCACAACATGAAGATCCTCATGAAGCGTATTCCCGCAGTCGTCACCAGCGGCCTACTCTATGGTCTCCACTACGATATCCACGCTGCACAGTCCGGTATCTCCGGCACCCCTGAGGGAAAGCGCATGCAACGCGTCTACGCCCATGCAGAGAAGTACCCCAACGAAGTCGAACACACATATTCTTTCATCCAGGTTCTGACTGCCTGTACTGCATCGTTTGCTCACGGTGCTAACGATATTGGAAACTCTGTTGGACCCTGGGCCGTCATCTACTCCGCGTGGAATACCGGCAAGGCTTCTGAATCTACTGCTCAGGTTCCTATTTGGCAACTCGCTGTCTTGTCTGCGATGATCTCTATCGGTCTCATCACGTATGGCTACAACATCATGAAGGTCATGGGCAACAAGATCACCTATCACTCCCCTAGCCGAGGTTGCTCTATGGAGATGGGTGCTGCCATCACGGTGCTCGTCTTCTCCCAGTACTCCCTCCCCGTGTCTACTTCGATGTGCATCACAGGTGCCACCGTTGGCGTCGGTCTCTGCAACGGCACCATAAAGGCCGTCAACTTCCAACGTGTCGGTCTTCTGCTCTTGTCGTGGATCGCCACGATTCCCATCGCCGGTACCCTTGGCGGCGTGCTTATGGGTCTATTTATCAATGCGCCTCACTTCATCACATCAGCATAAACATAATAGACCATAGAGGCTTCTGATAGAAAGTGGTTTCTGAATATTTTCTTTGATATATTAATGATATTTTTGTTGTACGAATGTAGCATGGCAGATACCAAATAGAGCACGGCTGGGGAAAAGTACCGGGTTACTTGTATGTTTATACGAATGAATAGGCTGGATGAAGACCTGTATGGATGGGTCATGTCTATAAGAGATTTCCTTGGGATTTCTGAGAATATACAGCTAAATTCCATGATTCAACTGGCTTGAACATATTGTGTCCTTGGTGCCTGTGGAGTGATCGTGGTATAGCTTGGCTGTTGGAGTCAGAATATGTAGCAGATTGGCATTCTCTCCGGGCTGCTTGTAAGCTAATGAAGAGTCCAGCTCGGTGTGTTTCTAGCATAGGCGGGTATATTTAATGAGCTGTTGAAGGGTTGCTCATAGGGGTAGGTATGCAGACGTGTTGATGGCTTCCCGGGGCAAGGTTGGTACCTTGCAATCTAAATATCTGTACTTATGAAGTTCCATCGCGAAGTTTTCTAAAATATTCATCGTGTAACAATACTATTGTTCCACCATCAATGTTTCTGAGACATTCACCTTGTCTTGAGTCCAGTTATTGATACCAAATGTTAGGTAAAAGTACAACTCATACCAAACAGACAGACAGACAGACAGACAAAGCTCTTCCTCGACTCACGACACTAGGCCACGGAATCAACGAAAAAAAGGAGTGTCTGCGACTCACCCAAGGGGTGATTGTGGTTCCAAAAATTCTGCATAACAGACATGCAATATATTCCCAGAAAAGGTGGTTTTTCCCCCAAAATTTGACCCGCGCACACACTTGTCGGTTCCCCGTGTGCGTGGGTACTGTGCAGCATAGCCAAAAAATTTTTTTTTTTCGAAAAAAACAAAGGAGATAAAAGAAGGGCTGCGGTTCGAGGAGGCATGGGGAAGAGAAAGGAAGAGAGGGGAAGGAATTGGAGAGGTGCGGGAAGTGACTTGTTTATATATTTTTCGCTGGGGCGGTGACGGGGTGTTCTGCCGCTGTTGCCAGGTGCTGTTTCCTTCGTATGGGCAGTATTGGGAAATGTTGACGATGTGGATTTAGTAGCTACAGTGATTCAGGCACTTAAGTGTTGCTTAGATACGGTGACGGTAAGGTTGGTGATAATTATATTTTGGTAGCAGTATTTCGTTTTTTTGTCGGAGATAAGGGATGCATACGCCATTTTACTGGTGTCGTGCTTCCCTAAACAGCAGTAGCAATGAGGATAATGAATTATGGCCCCTTATGGTCGTAATGTACTTGTGGACTTGGAAGCCCTTTTTATTCTCTCACGTATAATCCGTTTAAGGTAGGTCTTCTCGTCCCCATATACAAGATATAATATCATAGGATATTGAAAATTGATAGGCACCCCTTTCTTTTACCCCTATTTTTAGCTTTATGTACTTCACAATATCAAGAAGTCTCCTAGCTCCTTTAACTTCTACCTAATTAATTACATATCCTACTGTAAAGGACATAAAAATTCCAACTATTCTTATCACTTAACTAGATATACCTTAACTAGAATAAGGGGAAATGATGGGGTAGTGCACAGTTCATAAACGTAGCACGATAGGTCCAACACAACCAACGGAACTACACATCCATCTAGATAGACATGAAATTAAAGTGAACATTTTATCAACCTACCTGTTTAGTAAAAATCTTAGGGGGCTTATACGTACCATACTTCATTAGGGTAGTAGATATCTTAGGTAGTTTCACTCTCATCAAACCAACGCTACGAACCCACTCTCACAGCTTTCACCATGACTGGGCATCTAGAGCCCAAGGATTTGATTCGAACATAACTGGCTCATAAATCACGAAAATAATAGAAGAGGATAAAATATAGAAAGGAAAAAAAAGAAAAAAGAAAAACGTACAACACCGGGGATTCGCTGGTCGTCACCGACCCAACTACTAATCCGGCGGTATCTGGCTTATCTATGGGAGAGCGGACGGGATCCCGAGTTTTCCAAATCCTATGGTCGTACGTGGAAGTTCTATTTGTTGAAATGTCTTATATACCTACCTTTGACTTTCTATACGAGTAGGAAGGGGGAAGGCATACAACAAGTCAGAATTAGCAAACGGAAGAAAAAGTGGGTAGAGCTTGATAGTATATAACGTAAATAAGACATTTTAACATTTTTATATGGTTATAACAGTAAGCTAAAATCAAGTTTCTTGTGCAAGTGTTGACGCGGCCTTTTACGTGGCTTTTCTTCGTGATGTAAGTAGTTGTCTTGTGTTGAATCTTAAACCTGCGTCAACCCCTGAACGAAGAGCACTCTGCTTTCTTTGCGAATATCTTGGCAACCTTCTTATTTTACTAGTCATCTCTTTTACAGTCGTATCGTGCGTCGGATTACTTGACTTATAAGAACTATAAAACAAGAGGGTAGGCTTGAATGATGCTGATATGTACCTAAGGTATTTAGATGAGTAGCAAATATAGAAAATAAGTCCATAAGTTTCTAATTTTTATACTAGGTGTCAAGCTGCGTAGCGCAATAATACGAGCGAAACATTTTACAATTCCCTATTAAATGACTTGTTATATATACTTGCCTAGGTACACATGTATTATCCTGTGCCGGAGACTTCCGGACGGGAACGGAAGATGAAACGGGATGGGGCCGGGATGAATCGGTCAACTTCCGTTATTCCTCGTTCTTAGTAACGGACCGAAAATAGCCATTGCCGGATACATACCTTGAACTTGTTATCTATACGCCTTTCGTATAAGTACTTCATGTAGCATGAAGGTAATTACCTCCAATACCGCAAAGATTCTACAACAGCCATGCGAACCAAAAATGTGGGGCGATGGCCGTACTAGACCCCGGTGTTGGATGAGATTAGGTAGTATACCGCTTCAGATGAAAATATACACAATAACCCATGGCTCGATATAAATAGCTCCTCCGCATCAATCCAACTTTACCTTGGGGTAGTGGTGAACTGTGTTTATACTTACCGGCTAAAGTCTCGATATCACCCTGAAGGGTCTAGCCGCCTAGATCCTCAAAGATCCTAGCGCGTGGCCTTTTCATCTCGATCTGGGTCTTGGAGTATATGATATTTTCTGTTGGACTGTGGTGCTGAAGAACTTCTAATCCGTAATAGAAAAGGCGAATTACAATGTACGGTACAGTTGGGAAACCGGTGTAAGCAGGAGAAAGGAGATAAGAGGAAAATGATGTTTACATAAAAACATACTATTACACCTGGCCGATGAGCCTCAAAAATATGTTAACTATGCTACTACAAATACCCGGTTAGCTGTCTCGGGGTAGCGGCAATATCGATGTACGACAAGGAGGCCTAAGTTCCGGGGCAAGCCGATGTGACCTCAGCGCTACCGCGTATAGGATCATATATTAGTTCTTCGTCGCCTCCACGAGCCCTCACAAAAACCCACGCCCTCGATCCTACAACTTGTCCCACCTGCATCTATCCTCGAAGGTCTGTTGCCCAGCATGCCCTCCCCCAAGCGCGCCGCCATCATTGGCGCAGTGGCCCTCCCGTGGCTAGGAGCGGCCATCCCAGCAGCACCGGCCCCAGTTGCGGCGCCGTCAGTAGCAGCCGAATGCGCACCGGTCCCGTCGGCGGGAAACTACCCCACGTGGGAAAAGCTGCCGAAGCAGACGACGCTCCCGGATCCCTGGCTACCGCTAGCTTATACGACGACTGATAGCGAGGGCGGCAGCGAGCCATCTTTCGCGTCCGACGTGATGGTGGGTAAGGGCAAGAACAGGATCCAGACACCGGAGGAATGGTACCAGTGCCGTCAGCCTGAGCTCCTTCAGATGTTGCAGGAGTACCAGTAAGTCCGCCGGCAAGAATGCGCTCCTGCGGGATAACAAGCCGTTTCAGCTGTGAAGTGCTGGGTTATAATAACACGTTCGTAGATACGGCTACTATCCCGACCACTCGCAAGAAACAGTCAAAGCAACACGCAGCGGCAACACAGTGAACATCGAAGTAACAGCCGGCGGCAAGACCGGCAAATTCAGCGCCACTCTAGCGCTACCCTCGACGAATCCCGCACCCGTCGTTATCAACATCGGCGGCATGACTAACCAGCCATACCTACAAGCCGGCATCGCCGTCGTCGGCTTCGACTACACGCGCGTCGCCGCCGATAGCAACGCGAAGACAGGCGCGTTCTGGGATATCTACAACGGCCGGGACATCGGTACGAAGAAACGAAACTATCCCATACTTATCATATATTACGAATCCCAAGACTAACCTCTCACAGGCGTCCTCACAGCATGGGCATGGGGCTTCCACCGCGTGCTAGACGCCCTGAACGCCACCGTCCCCGAAATCGACAGCACCCGCGTCGGCGTAACCGGGTGTTCGCGCCTCGGCAAAGCCGCCCTCGCAGCCGGGCTGCTCGACAAGCGCATCACGCTAACGATGCCCATGAGCAGCGGCGTGCAGGGGCTAGGCCCGTACCGGTACCACGGGCTAAGCGGGCAGGACGAGACGCTCGAGAACAGCAAGAGCGGCGCTGGGTGGTGGACGGACAAGACCCTGGGAACGTTTGTTAACCACGCGGAGAATTTGCCGTACGACGCGCATACTATCGCTGCTGCGATTGCGCCGCGCGCGCTTGTTATTGACCAGGGCACTGGTGATCAGTTTACTAACTCGAAGGGCACTGCGGTTGTTGTGTACCCTGCTGCGAAGCTTGTTTACGACTGGTTGGGCGTTCCGGATCAGATTGCGATGTCTGTTCGCGGTGGCGGTCATTGCGATATGAGCGGATTGTAAGTACCCCTTCTTCAGTGATTTAGAAACTCCCCTCACTTCCCTCACTTCCCACCTTGGCCTCGATCGATTTCAATGCTAACTCCGACCCTAGCAACAGCGTTCTCCCCTTCGTGACCAAGGTCCTCCAGAACCAGACTATCACCAAGGACTACGATGACCTCGGCAGCTACGGCTCCCCAATGTCGACAACCTACCCTTGGGCAACCGCAGTGCCTAAAGCAACCTAAATTGCTTGACATTAGTAGAATATATTTCGGGGATCTTGTGTATAAAAAGATCAGACCAGTAAAAGACAATTTTTTGACATTAGCTCCAAGTAATTTTTTCATGTAACCGTGACGACACCATAATTATACTTAGCCTCTGATCGATGTGACGAAATCCTATCTACCTAGTAGCCATCTATATCATTCCTCGTCTCAGATAGCCCCTATCCGGAAACGCCAAAATTTTACAATCAGGAATCTATCAATTAGATTTACGCAAAAGCGCCAACGAGAGCCATAAGTGTAGCACCCGCCAGTACAGCCAAGCCAGCATTTCTTCTCTTCTTCCCTTTCAACGTCTTATAACTCTTCTCGGTGAGGAAATCCTCGGAAAGTAGCTGCACCAATCCCGCGAATAGCAGAAGGCCGCTCGAGATGGCATTCATAAAGCCGACCATGAGCAAGCCCGTCTGGCTACGCGGGTCGTACAACCTATGCACGGCGAGCCCGATAGCTTGACCGATGGGAGTAGTAAGCCCATACGCCAAGACCATTAGCCAGGGACGTAGAGATGATCGAGGGAATTGAATCGCAGCTATACGAGATCCGAGGGCGAGGCCTTCAAAGGTCTGGTGGAACGCGATGGCGATCAGGAAAACCACGAAAGGGGGTCCTGTAGCGACCGAGACAGCCATACCGATGAATATACTGTGGAATAGGATTCCAGCCTCCAGTAACATGCATTGAAGCATTAGTCGCTTCTGCTCTTCGGGCGTTAGCGGGCCTTGGGATATGCCAGATTCAGAATGTCGTCTTTTATGGTTGCTTCCATTTGGATGGGCAAGGGGTTGTGCGTCATCTTCTGCAGTGGGATCGAGCTCATTGAGATCGAGGTTGAGATCTTCGTCATCGTTATCGTCCGAATCATTCTCTCCGTCATCGTTATTGTTAAATTGTTTCTTATTCGGCGGCGATACGACGATCGGCGTGGATTCTGGAAGTGGGGAAACATCTGCCATCAGACCCCTACTGGAGCTCATATCACCGAGCGTAATATCTGTCGGCCTGTGGCTCGCAGCTCTTCTTGCCGACAATCCACCATTAGTCGCAGCATTCTTATCCTCTTCCTGCAGTTCTTCATCATCTGCATCCCACGCATGGCCATGCGAATGACCAGCACCCCTAGTCGACAGGTACGATTCCAACGCCACAACAACCAGAACCGATACCATAGCTACCAACCCCGCCATGGGTTGATATCCTTCGCTGAATGCATAAGGGAGACAAGGGTCGGTCAAAGATAGAAAAGCAGTCGGAAGAAGGTGAACAAAGGCAGTTGCGAGTAGGACGCCGGTGCCAAAGTGTTGGCTGAGGAATACGATCGTATTGGCTCGACGACTCTTAGAGGACTGGCGGGAGAAGAGGGGAAAGCCGCAAGCTACGAATCGTCGCATAATCCCAGTTAGCATATCGAATGCAAACTAACGAAACCCAGCGGCAGCTGTAACTTTGATATCTTACCGAGGGTGCTTAGTGTAAGTATTAGGAATAAAGCGAAGACATGAAGCGCAGTATTGTATGCGCCTCGTTCGCCGGATCCACAAACTGGCTTTTCGGTATCGGGTGCGGAATTTCCTTGGCCATACTGTCTTTTAGATAGCTCAGCAAGGAGTAGGTGAGTAGGAATAGAGGTCCAGGAGATATCTACAGCAAGGACAAGTTAATAAGTTGGTCAGTCGAGGTGAAGTTCAATAATCATGTAGAAGCTTGGCTTATTCGCATCCGTACCTCCCGAGTTAGATATGTCCATTGTGAAATTGAAGCGACGGAAGTAAAACCAGCTTATAAGAAATTGAGTTTATCAAACTGTAACATCTTTACGGCAATGCCCGAATTCCCTAAGAAGTTGTAATGTTCAAGCGAGCCGGCGCGAACTTACGTCAGGGAATTTTGTAGTTTGTCATTGTTCAGTTGCTCCCTTAGTTTGAGTTGGGGACACCTTCTATGTTGTAGCTGTAACGCGCTAAATTAACGTCACTTCCTCAGATACAGAGAGGTACATACCTGTACCCTAGCAGCCTAGCAGCTTAGGTTGGTACCTCTAGGTTGACGGAGCACTTTGCCGACATCCGACTACCTAACCTAGGTACCTAGGTATTTTAAGAACATCTAGAAATCCCACGGAATGCGATAAGTATTTCATCTATTTCATCTATCTAACTAGTTATAACAATTGATCTAGTTACACTTCTACAACTAGCATTTCTAATAAGCATCAACATTATACCATTAAAATCAATTACTAAACACGCTCGCAATTCTATCAATTCCTTTAGTTCTTGAGCCAAGTTGCTCACCTTTGTATACTTTCCATCAAGCATCTTCGCTCTCGATCTGACTCATTTTCTCCACCATCTTCTTCGCGATATCTATCGTCTCTCGTCTTACCACCTTATCGAGGCCAGATACCCATTCTGCCCTTTCCTTCCATAGCTTCCATCTACCCCAGCTAAATCCAGGCTTACCCGTCCATGATCCATCGCTCGACTCAAGGTTAAAGCTCTCTTCGCAATTGTAAATTACCTCTCCAGCATGCAGAATCCATTGTGCCGCGATAGGCACATTGGTATTCAATAGCTGAACGTTGTCTCCCTTAACATCAGCAGCCTCTGCCGGGGTCTGTTCGAAGGCAGCATAGAAATCCCTTACTGCCCATGATAGAAAATCGTTGGCATCAACAAGCTGCCGGGCACAAAGCTGGGCCGTGAATGCGGTCACTGCTATATGCTCTTCGGAATAGGCTAATTCGTCCCCTGTCGAGTGTTAACTCTCCGTAGATAACCGGGCATAAGACTTATCACTCACGATCATAGACATTCTCTCCCCATACTTCTGCCAGCTTCGGAAGTTCAGGCCACTTGACGGCTGTTTCTCCCTTGATTACGAGATCCGGAAGTTGCCGAATAGCATCTACCAATTTGACCAACTTCAAACAGTCAGATTAAGAAAAGGAAAGAAGACCGTCTTGGTGGTGACAGTTTACCTTAACATGATGCTCGGGAAACTTTTTTGCTGTATCCTGGAGCAGCATCCATATACCCCATAAAGATCCGCTGGCTACATCAGCACTGCGAGATGCAGCAATATCGCTGGTAAATTTCGTAGCTGCTTCCTCATGGTTGATTTTTCCCTGGAGAAGCTCGCGGAGAGCATTCGCCCTATTGGCGATTAGCCAGCCTTAAGGTAAGGATAAAGACAACGAAAGCTCACTCATTTCGCGTCGGGCCCCATCGATCCGCGATTTTCTTGTCAAAGAATGAATCGATTGACGGCGCCATTTTACAAGAGATAGTTATGTGATAAGGAGTTGTGTGTTGGAGATGCGAATAACGAAACACGGAAATCCAAGGAAAAGTCAGCCGCGATAACTTAAGAAGGGAGACTCTACAAAGGCTATGCTGTTTGAACAATTTAATAATCACGTGTCTTTTGAGATAGGTATGCATATGGTAAAATCTTGCAATACCTGTAATACGCTAGATTATCCGCTAGGTCTCAGGTGCCGCATTACTAGTAAAGGGAGGATTCGTAGGATCTAGATTAGAGGAGCATCATGTTAACCTTACAATAGGGCGGTGTTTAAGCCTTATTAACAAAAGAGCCTTCTAACCTACACCCTAACGTAAAAGGGCATGCGCCAAGCTTTAAATCGTGTGGGTACACAGCTGAGCCTCCTGATCCTCAGCACGCTAGGCAAGCTGAAAATAAGCTAGAAAATAAGCTAGAAGTAAACTGTTTACAAGAAAGACTTGAAGTTTCTGATATATTGGAAACGTTAATTAACCTCCTTCCGTTTATGTTTCCCCACGCCATCGTTAAGCCTTACGGAAACACCCAACTTCCATCTACAGCTTAAACCCATCGCAGTATGCTACCCAATACCTATTTTCGTTCATCTCTACAAGGTCTATACATTTTCTACTGGCATTAATGACATCAGCAGTTAGTAAATAGTGAAACGGTATAAGCCAATTTAATAATATGCAAACATATGCCCCGGTAGTCATACACATTGGCATAGGATTATCATCAACCATCGATCTAATCCTAATTTCTGATTGGGCGTACAGGCGAGTAGGTTCTATTTTGGTAATGATGCCGAGCCAAATGGAATATCTTCCAAGTGGATGTAGTATGATTCTAGGAGGCTCAAAGATGAAGATGAAGTGACTAGACCATCCGACATGTATAATATATAAAGGTCACACATCATCTTCTCTTACCTCAAACACAACCATCAACAACCAACAGCCAACAATCAAAGGCATCAGTCAATCTTTTCTTAACATTACATTCATTTCGAACAGTCTTTACAATGAAGCCAATTACGTTCCTTACCACCGCTCTTTTCCTCTCCCTAGGGACCTCTCTAGTCGTCCCAGTCGAGGACATCGTCGAGATCGGCGATCTAGAAGACTCCATCGACATCCGGGAGATCGAGGGAATACTCGAGGACCGCTCCCTCGAGGACCGCGCCGTCCGCCCCAAGTTCACCTACCACGGCTTCCCCCGCAGCGCCACCTGCGCCAAGCAAACCTACACCACGGCGCGGATGCACGACGCCGGCGAGCAGGCCGGCAAGCTCGAGACCCGCAACAAGAAGATTGGCAACGGGAAGTACCCGCACGTCTTCCACAACCGCGGCAAGGAGATCAAGAACTTCGAGCGCAAGTGCAAGGGCCCGCTCTACGAGTTCCCCATCCTCCAGAACAAGAAGGTCTACGTCGGCTCCCGCCCCGACGACCCAGGCCCAGACCGTGTCGTCGTCAACGTCTCCGCGAAGAACAAGAAGACCGGAAAGGTCGACGTCACCTTCTGCGGCTTGATGACCCACACCGGCGCCAAGAACAGGAGCTCCTTCGTCCAGTGCCACTGGAAATAAGCGAGGCGCTGATTCCGAGGCATTGGCCCTCGAGCTTGTTGGTAGAGCGGGGAGGTAAAAGGTGGCTTGCAGGTTCAGGCATTTTGGCAAGAACATGTATATATGACGACCTATCAGCGATAGGATTTACATAACCCGGGTGGTTGTTTCGATAGCCCAGGCGGTTTTATGACCCAGGTGGTTCGGCAATCCTGGTGGTGATTACCACGTGGGAGCCTCTTAGCATGTATAAACGGAGGGTTCGGTCGCATGTAGCTTAGCATAGGGACAGGCGTTTATAGATTCACTCTTCTGCAAACTATTGTTTTTCGATTCGTGACATAACTACTAAAGGTAGACTCCTAGTTCAGACATATTTCCCTATTACTCCCCACCTCCATCTTTCATTCCCTCCTCTCCACGTCTGTCGCTCCTGCTAGTTCTGCTGGCTTTACATGTACCTAATGCATCATAGCTGTCTAAACATGGGTATTCAGGCGTACTGTGTTATCGAAATCTAACAACTACAAAATTGAAGACTATAACTCTAATTTCAAGCTTTGTAAATTTGACTAACACCAATCAAACTACGGATTACTGAGCTCGTATTTACATAGAAAGACAACAACTGATATTTTTAGAAGGCCTGTAAGGCTTTCCACTCAAAAGACCGCTGCGACTTCAAGTCTACCTCTAAACCTACATGAGGAAATCTGTGTTACGTTGTAACTGCACTGTATGAATCCTTCGGTGAATTGATTGACGGATAGGACTTCTCGCCGCTACTCGTTTTATATTTTGCCTGTAGAGTAAATTATAATGAGATAACATTAGAGCTTACAAGGCAACGCCCAGTTAAAATTCACGAAATACGAGTTAAAAAAGATTCTTTCTTTGAAATTCGAATCAAAGTCGAGGCGGCCTCAACCGATAGGTTTGTACGAAAATTGTAGTCAATATCACGTGTTCGTCGTATTCAAGACGACATACCGGAAATCCCAAATTTAGCAATCGCGGGGGCGGCCGCGTTAACCCTACCAATGAGTTGTTACTTACTCCGGATTTCCGCGGCAGGGATCTCCAAAACCAAGTATTCTTATCGTCGAGAAAAAGCGGTTGTATCAAGGCTCAAGGAATAAGTGGCCGTGTGGTATTACGATTCTATTTTGGACCGAGTTGCATCCACGGGTCTGATAATCAAAGTTCCAACGCGTTTAATAATAATGTCGGTGCGGTAGGACGGCATTGGCCGGCTTTGGCTCCCATCGCAATTATGAAGTAGGAGAAGTATGTACGTCTTTGGTAAATATCGACCCTTAACTACAAATGATTTCTAAACTCCAAAGTTTCTCTCTCATTCATATGTATAAATAAATGCATATAAAGAGTATAGTGAACTACCGGGTAGATATTAGATACCTATTGATTGAAATCAGCACGTGTTTGCAAACGTAAATTAACTCGCACCAACAAATGTATTCGTCTGACCTCTTCATCCAAACTTTCTCATATTATTCAACTTTCACCATCGCATATCTTGATTACACCATGTTTATATCCTCATCAAATGTAAGCTAGATGTAAGCAATAAATTGCAAGCAGAGTCGCGTGCCCGGCTCCACCCCGGCGCTAGGAGAATCGGTAGTCCTGGTTCACGAGACCGGCATTTCCGACTGATGTGGCATCGCATCGGTGCTGCGAACCCTGAGGACCGGGGAAGACACTGGTTTTCATTACGAGAAAACCCCCCCAGGAACTTATAAGCACCTCTGTCCTGCACTGGCCTCCACTGGCCTCCCACGCTGTCGCAATCCTCATGTATCACGATGTCATCATGGGTAGGCAGTAAGGTAACAGGCCTCACCTATTCGCGCCATTCTGTCGTGATGAACGTGATGCGTCTCCGTCGGGGGTCACATTACGAAAACGGAAGCTCTGAAGTTCAGACAAGCCTGGCCCGCGTTACATCGCTCCATTTGTAATAGGGTAGCATGGACCCCCGTCCGCGTCCGCTCAGCCTTGGCGCTCTGAGATCACTCAGATATGCCTAACCAGACCTAATTCTCCGATCGTACTACGCCTGCTATGCCTGCTACGCCTAGTATCCTAGCTCCAACTCCCGAGCTGTCCTCGCCGTCCAAGTTGTTTGCCGGCGCCACCCTAGTAGCTGCTTCTTACGAGCTTCCTCAGAGGTTGGCCTTCCCCCAAGATTATATTGCCAAGATTGAGTTGGCATCCTATCTCAGCCCCGCCCTGTCCTGATAAGAACTTGAGCGTATGGTTCATAGCTTATCATTGGACGAGTAGCCTACTTGACGGCTTGACTATACGTCGTTCGTAATATTGATTCTGGTCTCCTTATCTGATGCTACCCAATGCCCAGGTCGCTCAGGCAGCTTTACGAACGTCCAAGAACCAAGGTTGAGGGAAACCCAATCCTTCAGAACTTGAGTGCTTGATGTTGGTGTCGTGCTGAACTTCTAAATCGCTGAGCATTCTATGTCGTGCCTCGCGATTAATTCCCGACCTGTAACAGCGCAGATCATTCTATGATCTACCAGCGTGAGCCTCAGTGAGATGTTATATCTAGGTGATCTTTGCCAAACGTAGCTGGTATAGGGCTGGCTTAAACAGAGCACCGGGAAAGCGCGCAGGTCCCTGCCGATCCGGCACGGTTATGCGGCTGACGTTTTCTGGAGCGATGTAGCGATATAGCGGGAGGTCTATGTCTATCACACCATCGCATAGCTTCAGAGCAACCGCACCTCGGTCTAACTATGAAATGCCGCTGGCCTCGCTTGCATCCTGTCCCGCAATACTTCGCCTGCTGGTTTGCTTTCAGCTTCACCATTCGGCATCGAAGTTACATTGCCAAGTGATTTCCTGCCTGTTCGGCCTTCTCTTACATTCTATTATTGAACGGTGAGTCGAGTTGTAACCAGCGGAGTATAGCTTCTTAATAATCTTCAACCACCACTTACATGTGCTTTATGACTTTTCCCGCATGCGTTTCCTATTCCTCCTTCCGTATTTTGAATCGCGTCGTGACTCTCATCCACGTCTCTTAAGCGCTTTGGTCAGGCTCCTAAGGCTGATTGGGAAGCTCGATGATAGTCTGCCTACCTTGAGAACCTCATCGGATCATCTCGTAATGAAGCATACAATATGTCACCATCGATGGGGGATTTTGGGGTTTGAAGATGGCTTAGAAATGCCTATATAAGCCGCTTTGATCCCTCCCGTCTAGTAGGTTTTAGAGAAGTTCGATAGCCCCGAGCCACAAGCAACAGTCTTCTCCTCAACTACACAGATCGTCCACAATGTTTAACGTCCGCCGCCTCGCGCTCTTCCTCGGAGCTCTGCTCCCTGCTGCTATTGCTGCTCCTACTCCTGCAGCTCAGCAGAAGAGAGAAATCATCCCCAACAAGTACATCGTTACCCTCAAGGAGGGCGTTACCTCCGATGACTTCAAGTCTCACGTCAACTGGGCCCGCAGTGTCCATGCCCGCAGCTTGAACAAGCGCGACACCGTCGGTGTTGAGCGCGAGTACCAGATCGCTAAGTTCAACGCTTACGCTGGTGAGTTCGACGACGAGACCCTCGAGCAGATCAAGAGTCACCCCGATGTAAGTGAAATAGCATTTCTAGCCACTTCAGATATCGTAGCAGTATTCCACTTTAGCGCGCGCTTAACGCCTCAACCCATATATTCGGTTGTAGATATGCTGACGTTCGTATCAGGTCGCCGAGATTGAGGAAGACCAGGTCTACTACCTCTTTGACGAGTCCCCTGAAGCCTCCAAGCGAGCTCTCACCACCCAGACCGGCGCTACCTGGGGTCTTGGTACCGTCTCCCACCAAACCTCCGGCTCCACCTCGTACATCTACGACAGCTCCGCCGGCTCGGGTACCTTTGCCTACATTGTGGACACTGGTATCCTCGCTACACACCAGCAATTCAGCGGCCGTGCTTCGCTCGCTTACAACGCCGTCGGTGGCAGCGATGCTGACGCTGTTGGCCACGGTACACACGTCGCCGGTACAATCGGAGGCTCAACGGTATTTTTTTCCCCATCCTTAGTAACTTTCATCGCTTATCCTTTTGCTAACAATTTCCCTTAATCTAGTACGGTGTTGCCAAGCAAGCTACCATCCTTTCCGTCAAGGTCTTCCAGGGAACTAGTAGCTCCACTTCGATCATCTTGGACGGATATAGCTGGGCTGTCAACGACATCACCAGCAAGGGTCGCGAGAGCAAGTCCGCTATCAGCATGTCCCTAGGTGGTGGTTTCTCTTCTGCATTCAACAACGCTGTCAACTCTGCTTATAGCTCTGGTGTCCTGTCTGTCGTCGCCGCCGGCAACAGCGCCACTGACGCTGGCAATACCTCGCCCGCCTCAGCTGCCAACGCCATTACTGTCGGCGCTATCGAATCCTCCTGGAGTATTGCTTCCTACTCCAACTACGGAGCCGTTGTCGATGTTTTCGCTCCCGGCACTGACGTTCTCTCCTCGTGGATTGGCGGAAACACTGCCACCAACACCATCTCCGGTACTTCGATGGCCACTCCCCACGTGACTGGTCTTTCTCTGTACCTGATTGCTCTTGAGGGTCTCACCACCCCCGCTGCCGTCACCAGCCGCATCAAGGCTCTCTACACCACTGGCAAGCTCACTGGCATCCCCAGCGGCACTGTCAACGCCGTCATCTACAACGGAAATGGTGCTTAAATCATCGATCTACTTAACACGATTGTGGGCAAAGACGGCAAATAAGGGGGCTTAATCATCTCGCATTGGTAATTGTGGCTTTGCTGAGCAGCCCGCAACGCTTTGGGTATCGGTGTTAGTTACATAGAACCTAACATGTGTAAACATGTGATTCTAGTAGTAGAAACCGCTTTCGAATAGGTAGTAGTAATATAACTCTTGGCTTATCGAAATAAATTATGCTGTCTCCTTTTTCCCGATAAGCTTAACTCAGCCCTAAGTTTTGACTCGATTAGTATAATGACACTGAACATTTCCTTGTGAGGTCAGTGTAACTTCAATAAATGCCTACCTGCTTGGGTATGCCGTATAAAACCTTACCGAACCCACAATCAGTCCATTGCATTGGCGGCTGTAACGGCTCTAGAATAGACGCAATCAAAAACAGAGTCATGGTTGGGTCGTAATAAAATGGATTGAACTTAAGCCGTCTAAAGGCAAATTATTACTGCGTTAACAAAACACAGCATATTTAGCCTGATCCGAGCGTTGTGATCATGGCAATGTGCTGGTTATATATGTTTGGGCAGATTTTGAAAGGTAGATGAAGATCAATTTCTCAAATGACACGGGGCCAAGAACGAGCCGACCACCATCACGAGATATGGGTTAGGTAGATAGATAAATGATAGGATGCATGAAAGGTGATCTGATGCCGACACCCGTTCTCGTGAAAGCGGCATTTGCCTTGTCCTACCCGCCATACCACGACCCCGGGATCCGTCCAATGAAGACCATCGTAATTCGCAATCGAAGCCCCAGGGCGAGCCACGCATGTGAGGCTTAATATAATCCACACCCGCCCATTGGCGTCGAAGACGGGACTTGAAGCGAGGGCAATCTCTGGGGTATAGACGAGTCCGGGGTGCAGATGGACCTATCAAGGGACTCGTTTTTGAAATGCGATAGATTTAGCCTCATTCAAAAGACTAGGAATTTTCGAACTCGGCCCCCTGTCCGCCTAGAGTCGGTCGGCAGGAGATCGTCGCCCAATTACCTATTTCATCTGGCAGAGCGCACGGCGTCCAAGACCGGATAAAGAGAGCCAACATCAAAAAATAAATACTGGATGGCGCAAAAACCACTTTTGCTTCTTCAAGACCCAGGGAGAACTAGAGCCGTCGAGCGATTTTTGCGGGGTCCTATAGCTCGATTTATATCCCCTTTACTAAATTGGACCCTTCTTTCGACGGCCTACTGCCGGCGTCGCTGCCGTGGTCGACTATGTCTGCCGTGATGGCGATTCTTGGCGGTCTTAATGGAGAAATACCAAATAACGCTGATGAACTCAACATGTCCCGTTGAAGAGCTTCGTGCTTTAGGGGTTGGTGGCTAAAAAGGGGAGGGTGGCCCCTTTATTCTGCTCGTAGGGAGCCTGGGTTTCTTCTCCGTACTCTGATTCTGTCAAGCTCACCTTGAAAAAAAAAAAAAAGTCAGGTTCACAATGGTGTTTGTACCTTCGATAGCGGCCGCTCTGGCTGTGGCCTTGTCGTTAACCCCTATGGCGGTCTTCGGGCACCCGGGAGAGAAGTACGGAAAGCGAGAGGCTTTGGAGGAGATGGGCAATGCCCACGTCGTCAACAAGATGAACACGAGGGCTCTTGAGGCGTGTCAGAACTCGCCCGCGGTAAAAGCTCGCAAGGAGCGTGCCAGTATGTATCCTCTTGAACCCCTATTCGACATTTTATACCATTGTCAACGTACACCTCCTTCGTCTATTCGAAACTATGGTCTAGAGAATAGAACCCATCTACCCACGAGCCCTTAAAGAGGCAACACATGCTAACTCAAACCACCTCAGTCGCTCGACGAGCAGAGAAATTCGCACAGCTTCGTCGCGACAAGGGTATTGAAAAAGGTAAAGACACTCCCCTATACTCGACTCACCACAGCTAACCCCCAACAACAGCACCATGGCTCCACCGCCGAGACGCCGCCGCATTTGAGAAATGGGCCGCCCTATCGCACAACAAGACCGGAACGCTAGACTTCACCAAAGACACCCCCAGCAAAGACATCTTCGGCGCCAACACCAGCTGCGTGCTGACCCCGGACAACGCCAACGGGCCGTACTTCGTGTACCAGGAGCACATCCGCACCGACGTGGTAGAAGACACGGTCGGCGTGCCCATGCACCTCGAGCTGCAATTCATCGACGTGCAGACCTGCGAGCCCGTCGTCGGCGTGCTGATCGACACGTGGTCGTGCAACGCGACGGGCGTGTACAGCGGCGTCAGCGCGAGAGGCGAGGGCGGCCTGGGCACGACGTACCTGCGGGGCGTGCAGCCGGTCGACGAGGACGGCGTTGTTAATTTCGACACTATTTTCCCCGGCCACTACCAGGGGCGCGCCACGCACCAGCACTTAATCGCGCACGTCGGCTCCGAGGTCTTGCCCAACGGCACTTATACGGGGGGCCGCGTGGCGCACCTGTCGCAGCTGTTCTTCGACCAGACGCTGCGCGATACCATCGAGGCTACCGCGCCGTACAATGCGAATCCCATCCCGCATACGAGTAACCTCGCGGACTGGTTTACCGGGTACGCCGCTACGTCCGAGTACGACCCGTTCCCGAACTACATCTCGCTGGGCAACAAGCTGGAAGACGGGCTGTTCGTCTGGGCCGAGCTCGGGCTGAATACGTCGTCGAACTGGGATTATTACGCCCCGTATGCGTCGACGTGGAAGGAGGGCGGTGGGTATGATAATCCTGATTTTGACTTCCGGGCTGTTACTAGTCCGCCGCCGACACATGGTTAAGGCTGGGTGAGGGTGGATAGCTCTAGGTTGGGGGTTTGCCTAGGTAGGTACTGTATAATATCAACATACAGGAGATATCGTAGAGGCGAGGGAGGTAAAAAATGGAAGATTCCCTATAATAAAGCTCTTTAGAATTTATAACTCAAGCTTAGCTCATTTACTGGCTCTGTGTTCGTATATTGCTTTAAATCTTTGCTATCATCCATTTATTTCCTCGTCTTCTAAAAGAAGACTCATTGCTCAGCCAAGCCCTTCAGAAATATCACTACCTCTAGTATAATGAGTAAGATGGTATTAGATTAATTTTATAGAAACTTTTCACCGAAATCTAGTATTATAAAAACACATTAAAAACATCATACCCAAACACCACGCTTCTCCCAATACATAAATAACCCAACCCACATACATCATACTCACAATCAAATCCATCCCATTCCACACCACCCCTCACAAATACACCAAATCCCACCCCATCTCTCCCCCCTTCAACCTCTCCACCGGCAAAAACTCATCCCTCCCCCGGTCCAAAACTGACAATTATCCTCTCCAACTGCCAACTCCACGCCGCGCCCAAACACTCCGTCACATCCCCGTCCCGCGCAGCCCCAATAGCAGTCTTCTCGCACTCCTGAACACATAACATCTGCGAGTCCATCGAGCGCACGAATTCCACATGTTCCTTCTTACTACTACTACTACTACTACTACTACTACTACTGCTCCACAGCTCCTGCACCGAAACCCCGCACATAACGCGATACGACCGCTCCAACTCGCGCCAGACCCCGCGCGTCGAGTCGTCGTCGACAGCACCGCTGAGAAGAGACGATACCAACCCCGCGATTCCGTGCGCGAGGTCTAGGTCTAGGCCTAGATCGCCTAGGCCGAGGAGGTTGAGGTATGAGTCGAGGTCGTGCGGGTCGAGGGTTTCGATGTGTGTGACGTCCATTTTGTAGTACATTTCGCCGCAGTACTCCGGGGTGTCGAGTTCCGGATCCGGAGTCGGGATTGGGTCCGGGCCCGCTTCCGGGACTGGTTCTGGTTCCGGGAGGGGGAATGGTGGGGGTATGACGGCGGGGCGGGCTGGTTGGGAGCTGGAGGTGGGGGGTTCTTGGGACGGTGGCGATGGGAGTAGGGTTTGTGTGGTTAGTGTAGATGGCGTGGGGGCGTGGATTATAGGTGTTGTTGAAGGTCCGGGGGTGGGGAGGTGGGTAGTGCAGGAAGTAGTTGTTACGGTCGGTGATTGCAATACATGCGTAACCTGGGGAGATGGCGAAGCGGTATGCGTAGTAGTTACAGTAGACCAATGTGTCGTTTTCACAAACGTCCGTAAACTCGGCGCCAAGTCCTTATGGGAATCATTCGGCGTATCAATGCTCGCGGGCTTACTGCCCTCCGGCTCTGGTACAGGGTGGTATACGGGAGTTTCTGAGGCCTTGGATGAAGATGGCTGCTGTTTGTGGTTCTTCGGCGATGCATGAGGAAGATCTGTTGGCACCACCACGTTCGGATACATGTACTGTTCACGATACATGGCAGCACCTGGGCCTGGAGCTGGCTGGCTAGGCTTAATGCAGATCATATTCGGGTTAACCTCGACGTGATGCTGAGCTTCCGGAATGCGGATGTGAACGGCGCTGCAAGAGTTGAATAGGTGAGAGGGTATGGCGGCCAAGTCCAGCATACAGCCACCAGTTGAAGGCATGTACTGGACCCCCAATTGTGCTAGGGAACTCGCCATAGTATCGTTCGGTTGATTATAGTAATGCGCTAAGCTTGTCGAATGGATTAGATAATTTAATAGAGCCCTTGTAGCTTTGCTAAGGTGTGTGGGCGTATGGAATTAAACTAAAGGAGGTAGGTATGTATATAATAGTTATACTAAAATGAAGCTTAGAGAATAGAAGAAGAGTGTAGAGGTTTAACTAAATATTATATGATAGTGATGGAATATAGTCGCTCATACGATTGCGTATTACTTATTAATGGCTGTCGCAGAAGGACGCACGAGGTAAAGTAGGATGGGTGTGTGATGATCCTATGGACTGAGAACTGGAGATGGCGGATGATCGACAGCTTCTTATACAGTTTACATTAGACCATGCAGAAACCACAGAAGTCACTTAATTGGAAAAAACGGTTTCAGTTCCTAGTAATCCCTAGCGAGGGCAGACCAGGCAGTTCAGGGACTAAATACTGAATTTGGTTGCAGTCGACACTCGTTCGCTGTACTAGACCGCATTGTCTTAAATTTTCTTAAATTTACTTAAGAAGGGCTGGGGACAGCGATGCGCCGCCAATATAATACGAAGGAGATAGCCTACAGTAATATGCAGGATTGGAAAACCAATACCGCAAACAGCCAGACCAAATTTTATCATCACAAGGAATGTAGGGACAACTTAATTTTATTCACATCGAAGCACCATCAATTGAACAGGGCGAAATATGTATCTCGATTCCGGGAACGCCTAGTCCTATGTATGAAGCGCTGCGGATCAATGTTGTAAAAAGACAAAAAGCCACAAGAACTCCCCGTATTGTTCATTCAAACCGATATCACATGCCTCGATGCCTCCGAAATCCGTTCTCCGCGCTTGTCTCAGAAACTCGGCCCAGAATGTTCTTAGAATCAATAAGTCAATGCCAACAACTGTCGTGATCATTTTTCTCCCCAGTATCAACTTCCTGCTTGTCGGCTGTCTTGTCCTATAAGCCACCAACACTAGCGGCTGCAGGTTTTCCGGCTCGTCTACCAAGTAACGTCGCCCCATCTAGATTGAGTTCGAAAGCTCCTCGCTGCTTATTTCGATCACGAACCTGCTGCCGAGCGGCTTGCGCGACGGCGGCGCTATGTTGACCATATCCTTTTTGTTCTCTATCGGTTTGTCGTTCCTGCTGTCGGCCACGTTCTTGCTCCTTACCAATATGCGTCTTACGCATGCTCTGCTCAAGCGATTGCGACTCGGCTTTATGCACATATTCTGGGTCCGATTTCTCCTCCTCCGAATCTTCGTGAAGACCAGCCAATCGTGACGGTGCAGCACCCTTGACGCCGATCTGCTTTCTCCGCTTGGCCTCTTCCTCTTGCCGATGTACCGAGTATCCGACATCGAAAATCTCTCGGAGGTTTACGGCACCTGGCGACCTGAAGTCCATGCGGCGCTCGCCATCGATGAGTCGTCCGGCGTCAAATGCGCGTAGGACCTCTGGAGTCGCCTTCTTTTCCTCGCGAGGCGTAGGTCCGGATCCCTGTATCCACGGATGGCTCAAGAATTCCTTGATCGTATACCGCTCGTCAGGGTCAACGCAAAGAAGATGCGTGATTAAATCTTGAGCAGATTTAGATATGTCGTCCCACCACGGTGATAGGAAAGTATATTGCCCCTTAGCAACCTTTTCCGTAAGAACTTCAATACTTTCGTCGTAGAATGGTGGAAAGCCGCATAATAATGTATATAATACGCAACCGAGGGCCCACATATCCACTGACTTGGAGTAACGCTCATCCTTAACTATCTCAGGGGCTGTATAACCGACAGTGCCACATGGCGTCATGGTTTGGTCATCCCAGACAACCTTCGATAGACCGAAATCAGCGATCTTAATCTGGCCGATTCCGCCTGCTCCGACTCCCTTGACGAATTCCCCTTCATCCTCCTTATCTTCATCGCCAGGTTGTTTTGGCTTGGGATTTTTCGATGGCACGACTGGTATCGGACTGAATAAGATGTTCTCGGGTTTGATGTCACTATTATCTCACATGTCAGCTAGCTGATGCAGGGGCTGAAGATTAATATGCCCAGTGACGTCATCGCCACTTGATTTAGCCGCCTCAATGCACCCTTAGACGGAGTAACTGAGTCGTGCTATCACAAAGTGGGTTTGAGGCTCACGGCCGATCGACTCGATATTGTTTACTTACCGATGCACAACACCCTTCTCCTCATGAAGATATTCGAGGGCTTTTGCGACTTGCACGATAACGTGTCTTGAGAGTTCTTCGCTGAAGTATGTAAGTCGCACAATCTGGTGGAATAACTCTCCACCAGGTGCCAGCTCCAAGATAATATAATAATATTGCTTTGACTCTGAAAAGTCGACTAGTTTGATGATATTAGGGTGGTCCAACTGGCGCATGATTTGAACTTCCTTTAATATATTTGCTCGCTGTGGTGGTTTATTAGCTTTACCGGTCCTCAGATTCGGATTTTTGTAGAATATGGTGCGATAGACAAGATATGATAGATGATAAGACGGAAGAGAAACGAATGAAAAATGTAGAAACGCAATGAACGTAAGAAGACGGATTAGAGGTTGCCGGAGGGCATATCGCTTAAGTTGAACAAAAGAAAAGAATATCTCCGCACCTCTGCTGCCTTCGGAACCTTCTTGAAATCCGGATGTAGATGCTTATCGCCCTATAATTCGACCCCCAAAATAGTTGGTACAGGAAACATTTAAATTTGCTGGGAATAGAAACGCAAGTTGCAACCTGAAAGAGGAAACGACTAGGCTGACGACGCAAACTCAACCGTCGGAGAAACTCACCTGCATGTTGTTCATTTCAAATTTCCGGACGACCTTTATGGCAACCTCACCAGCACTGCCTTTGAGGTCTTTTGCTCGGTAGACATTACTGAACGCCCCGTCTCCCATCTTCTCAAGCAGCTCCCACCTCTCCAAACCGGGATACTTGGGAAACTTATTCTTATTCTCATTTTCCTCTTGTACGATCTTGGCGGCGTGGGTATCATCTACTCTGCTTCTGCTCTTATTCGAATGTGTGCCGGAGACGTTCTGGTTGGCCTCGGCATGGTGGGCAGCGACGGCATCGGCTTGTGCGACACGGTTTTGGTTCTGTATATCACCGGGCTGAGCGGAGTAGGTCTCAGGGATGTTGTTCCTATGACCGTTGCCGGCCGTGTGTCCGGGCTCGCTTACGTGGCCCATGGCTTTTGGTTGCGCAGATTTCGGGGGAGAATATTCATGTTTCCGCGATGGTTCTTCGTAGTTTGTTACCCTGGCTTGTTTACCTGTTCAAATAATATGATATCAGCGGGACATGTGCCAAAATGAGATTATAAATCGCAGTAAAATCGACCAAAGTATAAGAAAGTGGATCAAATAGGGAATTTCGGAAAGAAAGTTACGAAATAAACAAGTAAAAATGAACGGGTTGCAAGTCGAAAAAAGCGAATGGGATAATTATTCGTTTGTGTGTGAGAGAACAAACAAAACACACCGAAGGAAACGTGTGGTAGACAAGGTAGGCAGAGCAGGGAACGACAGAGGGGTGGACAACGGAGGGGCGTACCATGGCGGATGAAATTCTTAAGCTGTTGGATAGTAGACATTTTTGATTATTAGATGTCACACCCAAAATGCACCTTAGGCTCTGTTTTTTTTTGCCCACTTTCCACAACTTCCACTCTCCGTGTCTCGTGTCTCGTCTCTCCTATGCGAGACAAAAAATAAAAACTCTCGGAAGCGCCACTGGTTCCAAGCCCACGGGTTGTTTCAAATTCGAACCAAACAAACTCAAATGCAGAAGCTGCAGAAACTGCAGAAACAGGTGCCGTCCGGGAATTGGTCAGATCCGCTCTTTTTTTTAAAGGTAAGGGTAACCAGTGCAGGTAAGGCGGGCAACAAGATGGCGAATAGCGGGAAGCTGCCGAAATGGCGAGGTTTTAGTTGGTGGTTCTTTGCTTTCGGTAATGTACTTAACCTACGCCTATGTGCGATCCTAAAAATTCAATATGAGGATGGATTCGAGCTTGGGTCGGGAAACCTGGTATATGAATTGCAGTTGGATTGTTCTTGATTTGTTCTTGATTTGTAACAAAAGTATGTAAAGTTAGGTTCGGCGGGAAGTACGCTGCAAGACTGCAAGACGTAGAATTTGCTATCTTCTCTTTCGCTGTAATGCAAGTCACAAGATTTCTATCGTGCGAATATGGCTCCTCCAATGTCTGCAATGTCCGCAATGTCTTTCTCAATGCTAGGTAGATATGACAAGAATAAAGTCGATCTCTTAGGGGTTTTGTCTAAAAGTAAAGGTTATAGGTAAAGTCGGGTTAAAAACACAAGATCTAAAAATTCCCCGTGTAAGAATAGAAAAATAAAGATGTGTGACCTAAAAAGTGGTAGTGCAGTGGTAGAGTTGACCCGGCGTTGTGCTCTGGGGTGGGAAAGAATTATCAAAGAAGGAAGAAAAAAGGTGGGAGAAATGACGACTGACGACTTGCGCGAATGGTTAAACGGTGACATCGAAACCACTACGTACACTTACATGGTTATGGGCCTTGTTTAGTGCTACAAACAGTGCTTGTATCCGAGATCGATGTCGCCTGATGATGTAGTGGGCTAGTGTGCCGTAGCGTACCCAGACGTACCTAACCTCACTTTTGAATTGCTTTCAAATCTTACTAGGGGTGGCCCGTTATGGGGGGCAAGGGTGATTAGGTACTTGATTTTTAGTAGATGTAGCGCCTAAGGTACCTATGTGTAAAGTACCTAACCTATAATGTATAGTTAGGTACATATAAAATAGACTACATAACGTATTGTATTGTATCTGCACTAAATGAGGTCTAACATGCCATATGCGCCATGTTGTATTAAGCTGATGATGAATGCCCTGTTTTTGCTTATGGGAGGCCTTTTTACCAAGTACGGTGCCGACAATCTGGAATTTGGTAAAAACCCAGGTTGCAAGTCGGGCAATTTACTTCAGGTGCTGACAAAACCTGTTCGAGACCCAGCTATGAGAGACAAAGGGTGGCATGTACCATGTTCTGTATAAGAGAGCGGGCAAGCTAACCGTCCAACATTGCTTAATCTGGCACGAGGTAGGACAAAGCGACGAATCAGGTTAAACTGGCCATGCGGGGACCATGTACATGTATGTACATATATGTACCTAATCATTTGTACACTGCATGTGCCTTGGGTACATCCAATCCAATCCAATCCAATCCAATCCAATCCAATCCAATCCAATCCAATAATACATACATCAAGACATCAGACGTAAATATCCCAGGAATTTTATCTACCAATCTACCAGAAACGACAATTTGATGCGCTAGATATCTACATCATACATGCAAGCACCGTTAATTATATCCAGTCGAATTCCGGAAGGTCTCACGGTATATCCATTTTCAGATAACTAAATAGAGATAGGCGCAGTACCAGTGCATAACACTTTTCATCACCACTTCAGTCAGAATCGAAGATTGAGTATGGTATCACTAGAAAACAAACTTGTAATTCGCAGCCAAGACGGCGCCGGCAACTTAAGATGTGCAATTAACGACCGATATATCGTAACATTTATCTGCCCATAATAGCATATCCCACAGTACGTGGTATCCTGGTTAATGACCTTCCTACATATGTGGGGAGGCGTTCCTGTGCCTTATTTTTTTTTGTTGAAGGCGTGTACTTCTTATATTGGTAGTGTGACGGATATCAACTTTTATTTGTTAAGAGAGCGCGATAATGCGGCCTTTCTATCCCCCATGTCCTAGATCAAGATCGAATAGACCTCGCTAGCTACCGAGTGGCTTCTTCAACTAAATACGTGGCATAGAAGGCTTCAGTCACATTTATCTATCGTGTATCCGATTCCCACCTAAAATATAACCTCAACTCTCATCTAGAACTACCGAATCTACTGAAAAATTGCCTTGACAGAAGTGCCCAACTCAAGTATATATTAGGTACTTGTACCTAAATGTATCACTTTCTCCGACTAGCCCGACTCATTCATCAGCCTTGGCACAACGTGATTCTACACTACATGTATGGTTACGCCGTAGTGCAGGGGCTTATCTTATATGGACCAATCCGGCTATAAAGTATAAATGCGAAAGTACTGAAATACGGAATAAGACAATCGAAAAATATCATGGCTTTTTCTTTTGTCTTGGGTCGTTTTTTTATTAAAAAAAAAAGATGAGCTTCTGGGGTGTATCTTGCAACCCCATTTAATGCGTGGTTCTATCATAATCCATGACTCTCTCATACTGGGGACCGGGACGAAAACAAATGCTCCATGACGTATGAGGTATCGTCATTTCTCAGCCCACCCCACTTGCTCTTTGAATTTCGCTTTGAATTTCTCCACTACTTTTCTGGGAACTTGCCGTGCAGGAACCAATTACCTCGTGACGTGACCTAAGAAGGACCCAAAATCATCATCGTCTCCCCCAGACCAACCGTTCGCTCTATTCCCATTCGTCACGCTTCTCTTGGCAGATCTAATGTTGGGCCAATGACGACTCAAATACTTCAATATAGCTGACGGGCTTTGGATTATTAGCGTCCGGTTCCGCATCGATTTAAATTTTAACAGGTTGATTACTATCTGCAAGGCTATTTGATATAGAAATTATCGGCGTCAATCTTCAATAAGTTCTCTCATCCCGCTCAGCCTTGGTCATCCTCAGCCTTAGAGCCTCATAAAAAAGCAAATCTCTCGCATGTGCCGTACGACTAACCAACAAGGGAACCTTAGGCTTTAAGACATCTTTCACTTACTAATACAACCACTTAGTTAGGTATTAACTAGTTAACTATTTAAAATAAATACATCTATCTTAAATACGTTTTTACTGACCGAAACCAGCTCAATAATACAGCTGTTGTGCGACATTCCTTGAAACGACACTATTACCTCTTCAGCTTCGATGTGCTCCATACCTTCCGTTCCGTAGCATCTCGTACATCATTAGGATTCTTGACCTTTCTCTTTTATTGATATGTTTATGCTGATCCTCGGTGGTGTAGTATCAGCTAGTCTCGCGCGGGGGGGGGGGCCCGCATACGTCAGTCAGATCGCATATCTCCAGATTGGTTACAGTAGCAAACATTGCCTATTGGTTACGGGTCCAGCCGGGTCAGCGGTCAAACCGTCATAGGCGCCATGATTAATAAAAAGCAGTCCTGGCTGTCTGGCTGTCTGGCTAACCACGGGATGGATCCTATCCGCAAATTAGATGTCGGCAGTCCAGACCTAAAGGGAAGAAATGCTCCCTTAGTTCTTTTAGCGAAGGCTACGGTCGAGCCGGTGTTTCTGAATCTCCGACATTTGGTAGGGCCAAACGTAGACACGATAGGTACCCACGCACGTGTAGAGATCCGGAGAACGTAAAATCACACATCGCTAAAGTACATATGTTGCTTTGGCTCCTAGAAAGCAGGCTTGGGGTTACAATTATGGCCACATCTCACATATTCTAGCCAGTATCTCTCCCCACGGTTCGACCTTGGTCCACCAGACTTGCGAACAGTCTTATGTGGGCTCTGATAACGCCGCTTACATAGAACTGTTCAGCAATAACATACTCCGTGCTTAGTAGATTCTAAACTGCCTTCACTCCCAATTGTTTGTTTTGAGTCTCATTGCAACAGATAAAAGTGATTACTGACAGTGTTTACACCATCTTTGTTTATAATATCTCCTCGGGGTCATTACGTCATGCATTTATGACGTAACTTAGACCCTGAATATTAAATTTGGATGCTACAGATTACCTCACAGGAGGATTACTAATTTGTTGTCTTAAGGTTGGCCAATAAGACTCTAGAATCGATATTATGCAAACGGCATGACCGTCATAATTGGAACGGGAGTTCAGAAGCTGACTTTAGACGTTGGCGGCAGGTCTCATGACAGGCTAAAATCTCCAAGCCTCGTATCAGCATCTCACCCAACCAAGAGTCGTTTTCTTGTTGTGTTCGTCATTAATAAGACATAATATTAGGTAGAATACTACTTGTTTATAAAGCAATATTGAGGCTGAGATTATATAATGCTAGTGTCATGAGCCTCTAGGAGATGGAAGATGGATCACGATTCGGGATGACCCGCACTATTAACCAAATCCTATTCCTACAGGATTAGCCAAGTATTTTATATTGACAGTGCCTCCCTTAGGCCGAGTCCTACCCCGTTTGACTTCTAATATGCTTATTTCACAGATACGAAATATCTCTAACCAAATTCCATACCCATTTACTACGTAAGAAATGGGGTTAACAGTTTACTTATATCCTTGACTTTACATTATGGCTTTTGTTTGAGAATAACACTCGTTTTGGCGTAAATAACGAACAAAAACTAAGACATAATATAAGAATATAAAAATGAATAAGCTGTTCTCCATACATACTTGTATTTAAGTGATAATTATAGCTTAATATGATAGGTGAACCTTACGATACCTTCATAAAAGAAGCTAGATGCCCTAAGTTTATTTTACCGTGACCTAAGAGATTCGATCTTTTAAAAGATATAAAACTACCATAGGAATAACCGAAACTCTCTTATAAAAATACAATACCTGATACAAATAACTTGTAGGTAAAACTATAAGATCTCTTAATTGCATCTTATACTTAAAAATATCTGGGTTGGTGGGGTTAATTCTAAAAGAAATATATTTTTATTAAAACAGGTAGTTAATGATACTGAGAGGTTAATAATTGTAATAAGCTTTTATACAGTTCAAGGCATATACTTAAATTAGAAACTGAATGAAGGTCTACTGCTCTTGATTCGTAAGTTAAACGGTTATAGAAGCCCTTATATTATCTTTTAACTATTGGATATCGAAAACTATTAAGCCTGCAACCAAATAAGGACTGCCTCACTATTCTGCACAGTAACCCTTGCAACCCCATTTTCAACAGCTACTTGCTCGGTATCTTTCCTCACATCCTTAACCTCTTCCCCAAGACTCTTATACGTCCACTGGCTACCTCCATACGTAATAGTATCCGCCGCAGCACCCGCGCCCAGAGGACTACTTAAGTGGTAAACCTTAACTGACTTGACGCCCTCCGGAACCGCCAGGCCAAGAGTGACACTAGGCCTCTCGACACCCGAAGACGTCTTGTTCCAATAATTCAGATTCGTAATGGCAATTCTCTTCGCCGTGTTACCCTCGTACGCAGCATACGCGGCTAGGTTCGCGGGGGCGTTGTCACCTGCGATATCTAACTTGGCGACTCTCGTGTTGCCGGAGGACCCGATGAAGTCCGCGACGAAGGGCTGCGAGTAGAAGTTAGAGAATACCTGGGCTTCGTGGCCGGCGCTTGCGACGGGTAGCCATAGGTCGTACCCCGCGTGCATTATCTGCTGGTAGTTGATGCGTCCGATGCCGATGGTCATGCTATATATGTAGAAGTCTACTTGCCACAGGGCGCTTCCGAGGCGTGCTTGGAACTCATATGAATTGGTGACGAATAGCGAGTTGCCGACCTCATTGAGGATGAAAGGGATGTCGGGGTGGTTCTTCTTCAGCCATGCGATGTGGCGCTTGAATAGGTTTAGATGATTATGCGTTACGGTGGTGTTCATGAGGCCTCCTTCGAGATCCTTTGCTGTACCGGCGTTGCGCTGGTAGTAGTGATGCGAAACATCTTTAATAATGCTCTTTTTGTCGATTCCGAGATTAAAGCACGTCTCTACGTCGAACACATACGCGTCTGCGTTCACGTAGTCGCCGACGTGTGCTGCGACGTCGAAAGCCGTAAACAGGCGACCTTTCGGTATCTCCACAGCGGCCAAAATGGCATCGACATATTTGGTCCAGTTACCGACGTACGTCTCGTTGCTAAGGGTGCCTTGGTATTCTGGCGGATTCAGCTCGACGCCGCCCTCGCCGCGGTAGTTATCGGCGTAGAGATCCGCCTCATTGCCGGGCTGGATCGAGTGGATGTTTTCTAGGCCGATGCCCTTCACTGCGGATTGGGCCCAAGCAACTGTCTCGCTGACATTTGTTGTCGCTAGCGGGACTTGGACCATGTATTTGGCTCCTGGGAAATTGTGCGTCAAGTCCCAGTAAGAGGGGCCGATGGTCGTAAATCCGACATTCTGGTAGTTGTCTTGCTCAGCGACAGGCAGTGCCGGCTCCTTTTGGCCAGGAAGGTATCTCCCGTAGTCGGGAGACGTGCCACCGAGCCGGATGATAGGGGTCCCGCCAGTACGTGAAGTGACGGCCTTGATGAGGTTTTGGGAGAAGGCATTGGGCTTGCCATCATCATCTTGGGCGTAGCGGACAAAAGACGCCTCCTCGAAGGCGAAGCCGCAGAAGCTGGGATCAATTGGATCAGAAGCATCTACGGCTGACACTGTAGGAACCTTGACTGATAATGACGAGCTACTTCTAGGGAGGATTGCTGCCGATCCAAGCCCCGCGAGGGCTATGAGCAGAGAGGTCTGCTTCGAGTTCTGTGTCCTCATCGTATCTTAAATGAGTTGATTTATCCAGAGGAACGGGAATAAAACCTATCAGTTTGGCAACTCAACCGATCCAAAGTGAAGGCAGAAGAGAGATAAAACTAGCGAGGAATTCCTCTATAAATATATCTTTAGGAAGCTCCACTAGATGCCATACTCTCCAGAGACTAAGCTTGGAGCGCCGCGAAGTCGCATCACAACATCTTGTCTAGCTACAAGCATCTAAGCCAGGATTAATCATGCTATGAGCGACGAGCTACCGGTAGGTAGGAACGTAGAGTGAGATGGCAACTCAAAATTCCCCACTCCTTGGTCTTGGAGTCGTTATTCCACGAATAATAACATGGGCGAGGATATATCGGCAGGCGATGAAGTTGGTATAAATGATGTCGTGCTGGCTGGGTCAAATGAGTGTAGTTCGGCTCTCGGGAATGGGGGATCAGGACTGGACGATTACCCGGTGTACGGTAGGATTGCGGGGTGTTGGGGCAAGGCTGGGCAGGGCCAGGCAAGCAAGCCGACTTGACCTTTTCTTATTATAGTCAGATGATCTTCACCAGTTAATGGAGCCTCCTCCGACCCCTGGTAGCTGAGCTCGAAGCTAGACTTGCGAGCTTTGACGTCGTGGGCGTTTGTTCAGGGACGAATAATCCTATGAAGTAGGTGGTGCCTGAGGACTAGCCGCAGGAGGATATTAGCGCGATCGTGTGCTTGCGGTAATTTAAATATGTATATTAGTATAGAGAGTTAAAGATGCGTTCCTTCTAGTAGCAATGACATTATGCCATGGATAACTTTGCTTATGGTAATATTCATGAACTCTACGATGAGATTTGAATGCCAAGGCTTTGGTGGCACTCAATCAATGGTGAGGTATATCGACCAAGACTTCGACATAAGATGAAGTATTCATTCATTCACTCGTTCATTCATTCATCGAGCAAATATTGAATGTTGTTTTTTGTGGGCCGCGCATGTGCCGGATGAAAAATATGCTTAATCCCTTGGCTAATAATACAAGCTTGACATAAACAGTAGGAATTATACTTATCCGACCTTGATTGGTTCTTATAACAAAGGTCCTTGCAATACATAGTCCTAAAATTATGTATGTACATAAATTATATAGCTTAATCTTTATGAAATACATTATTACATCATCAGGGGAAGGAATGGTCGTGGCGGTGGCTATAGTACTTACATAGCCGCACTAGCCACAATCCGTAAGTATCTAACTCCATACAAAATGCAACCCTAACTAGACTTCATCTTATCATCCCGTCTTACTTCACGGCCTACACAATATGAAAACAAATGTCCGACCCTAGTTGCACATTCTAGGGGCCCTGCAGGTTCCGATAGTGTGTTTAAGCCCGGAACGATTGATAATCATGAACAAGAACAGTGGAATAATGTACGCGATTATTCAATATCCGACGTCGACAGATCGCGGGGCCGTTGTCAGACGTATGAGAACGTTCGCAATTAGTGAAACGGACGCCCAGCTGCGATTGCATCCCGAGCTAGGTCGACTACGACATTGGCTTCCTATTGCCTAAGCTGGTTATGCGCCTCCAGATGGCATTTGCACGTAGCCATCAGTGCATGGATAGCTGGGTTGTCTCAGACTTTTGGTACCCAAGTAGCTATCCGTTAGAGCGCCCTGGTAAAACCGAGGCTGCGAACGGCCAACTCTTTTCATGGTAGCGTGACCTCCACGGTAACGACCCATATACCCTACTCGTTGGGCTTAGACCTTAAACTTATCGGCCGGTCGTCTTTAACTCCAACGCCCTCTGTTTCGTTAAATCATATTGATGATAAACTAGAAAGTCCTTCTCTTAGCGAGCAAGTGAGTCCTTATGTGCGATATAAGCCTTTGCCTCGAATACTAGAGCTTGTTAGCACATCTAATTTAGACGGGGTGTTTGTGGACATAGCCAACGATCAAGCTGGCAAAGAAATGAGGAGACATACCCCGTCTTTCCATCTTTGCCGTAGTGCACTCTCCTCGCCAATGTTCTGCTCCGACACTACCGTCATCCCCGCAGCATGCGCAGAATTGATGATCCGGCATATCATACTTACTATAGTCTATGTCGTCAAAATCAGGGGTTGGGAGCCTTGGAATCTTAGGAGCTTTTGGTGGGACTGGCATCTGATGCCTATCTTTATGGCTAGGCCGATGCCTACTCTCATCGGAGGCCTCTCTCTTCTCGGAAGTTGCTGACATAGTACGACTGCTCGTGTGATGAGTATGATCATACGTTATCCTTGAGGCGACCGTATTTTGATCTCGATAAGCATTCCGAGATGCCTTTTTACGGCCCCGCCGGCTCTCCGAAGAAACGGAAAGAGGCCGGAGTGACGATTCATCATCTAATCGTGAATATTCATGACCACGACGCTGCTTTGAATCAGTATGTGCCGAAACTTCGAGCATCGAATTGATTGCTTATCTTACAATCATTGCCAACTGATGGTGCTGATTTCCATCGATGGAATCCCTATCGCGCTTATGCGATACTCCCTCATATTCGCTACTTAGGGGCCGATAGTCATATGGTTGGGAATACCTAGGCCAAGACTCTCGGTGGGAAGGTAGAGAATTCCGTGGCGCCAGATCATCTATCACTTGTCAGATTATGATGGGTCACTCTAAACAGTGTTCATCGCCGAGTCCTACATAGATTCCAGGCAGCCCTTTGGTCACGTGGAAAACCAACAAAGTCGCCCATAATGCAGAATGCTATTTGGGAACTTGGATAGCGAGTCGTTGTTGAATTATGGTAAGTATCTGGGATGCTAATCAATAAGAGGAACATCGATGGTACTATGTGCGACTGAACTAACACGACCGAGTGGTTATAGTACGGATAAGTTGTTTGGAATAAGCTTTTCCGTCTTGTTTTAGATGGACGACGATGAGTTTTATACTTTATGGCCCCTTTTTGATGGCGATTGGTAAATTGGTTATGGGAGAGGGGAGGAATGAAGAGGAGGGTAGAGGAGAAGGTGGGCTTTTATGTAGAGATGTCGAGGCAGTACGGCACACTCACCCCTGGTCCCCTTCGTTATGGTCCAATCAGGTTCGACCAGGTCCGGTTGGAGGGTCTACTTACAACCAATCAGATATTGCAGTACAACTACCACGCATCTTGTTACGCATCTCATATCACCTTACGTACCCGACCGACAACTTATAATCTCCCGCATAGCGACTATTCGATTCTATTCACTAACTGGAGGTAAAAAACACCCAAACATTCATACGTACCTGAGGAACGGCTACTGCTGATCAAGTCCTACAGATCACGTGTTGTACTACTAGGCAGCGGGTTATGGCTAGCCTAGGTTGCCTTATACAAGGCTTCCTATTTCCTATTCCTATTTCCTATTCCTATTTCCTATTTCCTATTCGGAGGACCAAATACTAAGGACCAAGCCCCAAGACCTGCGAGTCCTAAAGGTATCACACTATTGTCGCCCAAGTTCATACCCCATGTTCGTATTGTCGTATGCTTTCATCACGCATCACTTTGTTTTCCTGTTACCAATATATGTCACGACCCCTTCTACTCATACCTTCGTCGCACTCATTTTCTCATGTGCGAGGTTCGTATATCTACGTTCCATCATCATCGACACTGTATAAACTATTTCTAGTCTCGAAATTCTCTATCGAGGCATCCTTCAATAATGGTTAACTTGGATACGTTTCTTACAATGCCTCCCCCACCATCTTCCGGTATGTCTCAATGTAAATGCATTAGACAGGCTTCAAAATACCATTTTCCCAACTGGCTGTCCAGTTGTCGCACCACCGCATTGTCGATAAGCCTGATGTCGTCCAGCAGATATATCCGAACCTAATACTCCCTCTACCCAAGTCGAGGGATTGAACGATGAAACATGTAATACTTGACACGTCGTGTGCCTATCCCGATAAGGCCGCTTGTATTCACGTTCGGTACCTTTCCGATTCGTTCCTGTCGTGATAATACGTACATTCCGTCTCCGTGGGGTTGAGAGACGTTGGACTGTAATGGCAATCCTTTACCCAAATCCTGCTTAGCAGTACTAGCAGAGGTCACCTTGAGCATTTCAGGGCTTAGAAGCGTACCAACCGAGGTACGTAAATCAAAGGGTAAAATTGTGCTTTCCTATGTCAAACCCCACGTCATGTATGGAGGTACCAAATTTATCATACTCACGCATAACGCAAACCACTCATACGGCCTGGTATGCTGTTCGCCCCTCGGCTTCCAATGAGAGCGCATACTTAGATCCGACATAGTTCTCATATTTTATCCACCGAAAGAATGTGGAATGATCTGGACTACATATCGGAGATGACAGCTCCGTGACACAACTGTGTACTATGTATGACGATACTCAAACTGAGCATCCATACGATTCAATAAGCCTGCAACTAGGTTGTCGGTTATTAAAGCTCAAAGTAAGGCCTAGGAAAGCCAAGTGTCGCGCAGAGCAGCATATTTTCGCGTTGTCCTCTACCGGTAGCATGCGCTGTATGTGAGACATTGCTATGTGTAAGTTACTATATTCTTATTTTCTATCGCCTTGTTAGATGTGCCCTAAGCAAACGATGCTCGCCTCAAACTCAGGGATTCCAACATTTGTTCCTATATGAATGAGATCGAGTTACCACATGGTTTACGCTGCAGGATCGCATGGCCTGTCGTAATATGTTACTGCCTGGCTGTGATGTGTTACTCGGCTTTCAGCAACACAATAACGTCCACCGCCCCCATGCGTGGGGAATCGGGGAACTTTTCTCATTTGAGCCGCATTTCCTAGTGTCACTTGAGTCTGCAATTTGGAACCAACCAATTGTGCACTATTTGATTCGCATGTATTCTGTTTGGCTCTGGCTGGTGGCACAGGCATATAATAGTAACGGCTCTATGCTTCTCGTGAAACTTCCCGTGGGCGCTAGGAGCTTCATTGGCCCAATCCGGTTCATCGCGGCTCTCTTTCCTTCGCCTGCTCTCTTACCCTTGGGCTTGGCACAGCATCTTGCCACCGCTCACCTCATCCACCACCACGCACAGACAGTTCTAACTACCAGAGCGACCCCCACGAAGGGAGGCCTGATTCCCGGTACTCGGGAAATCCGTATGTTCCGCTCGGCGAAGCTCAGTTTGGGTTATTCTCTTTCCCGCAGCCTACTTATTGTACCTGGTAGTCGTACGAAAGCCCGGCGTGGTGCCGCCGAGCAACACAAGAATACTAGAACATATCGTATCAGAGTCCTATAAAGGTCTATTTATTTAATTTCTTACGTCTTCGTGAAACTCGAAGGATGTATCTCGCCTTTCCTCCCTGATGAATATCCGCTTAGGTTTTGAGACTTTAGTATTGTTCATGCGGGAGATCTTGGTCCCGGATAGTGTCCTAGGTCATCTTTCTGTCTCGCGATGGTTCGAGACGGAAACTAGAATGAATTGAGAAGTCATTAATGGTTTCGGATTATTGAGGGCTCCCGTACATAGTTCGACCATTTCGAAAACATACCAATAAATAGTGGTGGGCATGCGGACGGGAAAGTATCAGTACCTTCGGTAGGAAGTAAAGCTATCAAACATGCACGATTCTATTTAGCTAAATGGGTACATATAGTTCTGCAGAACTTGGACCACCTGACAACTGCACACCTTAAGCATATAGATAGAATTTACAACGCAAACTATTACCTGACATGGCGCTGTGGTTGACGTGTAGCCGTGGGATTCCGGGGGATGGGCGTATTATGAAAAACGAGAACCTCGAGCTTCCGGGTTCGAACCGGGGTTCTCCCTAAGTATTGATCAACCTGCTGCAATTGGACTGGCTTTAGATCTAGGACGCTGGACTGATCAGCGCCGTCGAGACCTGCTGCTGAGGGTTCGGTCATCACTTGCGAGGGTAATTTAGGTACTTCGTCCTTGGGACTTAGTGCTCGAAAACCATAGCGGTGGCCGTTGCCATAAGACTGCACACCTATTTACTTGGGTATTTACTTGGGATCGCATACAAAATTTTACATTCCTTTTTTTTTACTTAGTTTATTCTCAACTCTCTTCTTTTTCCGCTTGGCATCGCTGGCTGCGTCTCAAAAACCATGTACACATTCGATCCATTGCTGGTACCATCTCGGTTATACCATCTAGACTTCTTAGGAAGTATTTTTAATACAATGATCAAGTCAAAGGATAAATTTAACTTAAAAAGAGATGAGAGCTACATAATAAAATGTCAAGGAGAGGTTGAGAATGCCTTAAGGGACGTTGGGAGATCAGTTACAAAGATGAACCAATAAAATAACTTAACTGCAAGAAGTACTTTTTGGACGTGGAGTTCACTGAAAAGATCATTAGAATTGTTATGGGTGCTTAAAGTAACTAAATGTAGATATTAATATGTTCTAAAAGTGTATATTTTTATGAGTAGCTATGAAATTAAGAATATGAGGTAGAGATCGGATACTTGAATGAATGAGAGGGCGACAGTTGGAAAGGGTTGTCTGATGTAAGTGGACGTGCTGACAAATATTATGGAACCTAACCTACCTAGGTACCTTTTCTGGTGCTTATGTGGATACCCAAGTCCGCCACACTGTATTGCACTACATAGCCACAATACGCTAATACCTGGGTATGGCTGAAGCTTGGGAGGTTAGCCAATTGAATCATGTCCCTTGAATGCTACTCTTCGCGCTACGTTCCTCATTCAACTTTGCGCGACGACAACCACCGCCTTTACCAGATTTCGTCGCGATAATAACCTAACCATCAATTCAGTCCCAAATTTAGCCCGAATAACTAACGGACACACATCTTATTTTCTTTCTTCAAATAACAGCCTTTCAACTCCGCAGCCATGGGAAAGAAGAAGCGCGGTCACCCCGATGTTGAGGAGCTCCTCTCCCGAGCTTGGTGTTATTATTGTATGCTCTGCTAGCTCTAGTTTTGCCCCTATTAAAGAAGTTGCTAACAATTCTGCTAGGCGAGAGAGATTTCGAAGATCTTAAACTGTTGATATCTCACCAAAAAGCCAAACATTTCAAGTGTGACCGATGTGGTCGACGACTGAATACGGCTGGAGGTAAAGAATTTTCCATCCGTCGATCCTCGCCCGACACGTTATGATGGCTAACTTCTACGTATTAAAGGTCTTTCGGTTCATATGAATCAAGTGCATAAAGAGTCGCTGTCGTCAGTCGAGAATGCGTTACCCAATCGGCAAGGTCTCGATGTCGAAATCTTCGGCATGGAGGGTATTCCGGAAGATATTGTCCAACAACACAACCAGCGGATTATCCAGAACTTCTACCAAGCCCAAGCAGACCGATACGCCGCGACGGGAAATCCCCCACCTGGTCAGAACGGGAACGGCCCGGTTAAAAAACTCAAGATTGAGACGCCAGATGAGATCAAGAAGCGGCTAGCAGAGCACCGTGCGAGAGTTGCCGCTCAGAAGACGGCTATTGGTGGTGGTAGTGCAGGTCATACTCCTCGGGAGAACAGGCCCGACGGCCAGAGCCCTGCGCAAAGCGCGTCCCCCGGCGCATTTGTATGTGCTCCAATGTTACCAATTCAATCCTCGCTAAGCCTTTGCTAACTAAAACGAACAGAATTCTCCCTTCCCTCCTCCTGGCGGTCAATATCCGCCATTCCCCGCACAGTCCGTTCCTGGTTACTCGCCCCCTCCGCAATATCCCGGCGCATATCCTCCACCGAACCTACCGTCGCGGCCCGGAAGCAATCTTCCCGCGCCTCATGGGTTACCCGCTCGTCCAGGACAGCCCGGCTGGCAAGGAAATGCTTCCACTATTGATGAATTGGTGTCGGGTGCTGCACAGGAAGGCGATGAGATCGACCAACTGATCAGGATGGCTGAGGCTAGGATCAAGCCTCCGAAGAAACCCGAGACCCCAACAGCTGCGGAACCAGCTGAGGGAGGAGAGAAGAAGTCAAAGAAGGAGAAGGACAAGAACGTTAAGATGATATATGACGATGAACTTAGTCCGGAGGAGCGGATGGCACAGATGCCAAGATATGCATTCGCTGTCGAAGCTGGGGCTTAGGATAATAAGGGAAGGTGACTTGTATGATACGAAACGGCATGCCTTACGGATGGTATCTACGCGCCAAGGTTTATGAGCTAACGGCGCAGAATAGGCCGCTCGGCCGAGACTGTAGAGCAGATTCACTAGGTACTAGGAAAATTGCAGAAATATGAAATATCCAGTTTGCAATCTACCTTTCGGGGTGGGTTTTCCGGATATTCCCCACAAATTGTAACAGTAAGTTCGGATAGCACTGCTATCTGAGCCTACCTAACCTAACATAAGCCTATGGTTGATAGCTCCATTACTGTCCCTTCGCGTTTTTAATCACCTAGGTAAAAGGGCAAACGTTATTTGGGTTGCTCTTATTCGATGTTTACTCGTAGTTTTCTTTTTCTTTTTGAATTCGTTATCGTCAAAATATTAAAGTATACACGCTCAGTTACCCTAGATACTCATTACTCTTGATAACGTCATATTCTTGACATATTTAGATCAGTTGTACAGCTTGAATGCTATCTCATGTATTGCTTATTCTAAGATTGACTTGCCGGAACTGCATTGGGGTAGGGAGGTTGAAGTGAGATACGAATGAAATCATATATTCTGTTAATCTCGTATTGCCAATTCTTTCAAGAAAGATAATCCAGCTCATACTCACTATTTTGGACTTACACAGTCTGACTTGGGGTTAACGTAGTAGATCATAAATATTCATAGTTCAAAACACTATACCTTCCCTCATACCCCCTAGTCTATCCGATCAACAATACCTTCATTTCATAATAAACATGACCTCATCAATCCGCTTCTTCCCCAACCCATCCTCTCCCCTCCAAGCCGTAGACGCAAACACAGAGCTCCTAGCGAGCCTCGACCGTATCACAACGCACCACCCTCCAGTCCACACCTGCTCAACCGGCTGGTCGTTCCAGGGGTTCTACAGCGGCCCCACTTCCATCGCATATCTCTTCTTCAAGCTATCCCAGATCTTCCCCGATCGAGTGTATAAGCAACAATCGCTGCTCGACTGGGCTGAGGCGTATCTCGCTCTGGGAGATAGAGTTGGGAAGAAGACGCCGGATCCGGGTCATTGCGGGATTGCTAATGAGACGCTGGCGCATTTGGCGCTGACGGCTGTTATGCGGGGGGATGGGGGGCTTGTGAAGCAGCTTTGTGCTTTTGAGGGTGGGATTAATGGGGATGGGGTTGGAGGGTCGAATGAGTGGTTATATGGCCGTGCTGGGTATCTCTATTTCCTTAGGCTATGCCGGACGGCGTTCGGGGTTGGGGAGGGTAGTACTGCTGCGGTTATCGACGCAGCTATTGCTAATACCGTCTCCCGCATCCTCTCCGCACCGCAGCCCTGGACCTGGCATGGAAAGGAGTATTTCGGCGCCGCACACGGGACCATTGGTGTTATTTGCCAGCTTGTTCTCTCGCAGCCGGATATCGCTCCTAAGCTAGAAACCCTCCTATCCAATCTCCTAGCTACACAACTCCCCAGCGGGAACTTCCCCTCGTCCGCGGGCTCCGAGTCCGACCGGCTAGTCCAGTTCTGCCACGGCGGACCCGGGTTTATTATCTCGCTTTCCTCGCTGGAACCACACTTTCCGGCGCTGAAGCGGCGGATTCGGGATGCGATTGGGCGCTCTGTGGCGGATACTTGGGAGCGCGGGTTGTTAGTGAAGGAGCCGTGTTTGTGCCATGGTATTGCTAGTAATGCGCTTGCGCTCGCGGCGGGTGGCGTTGGGGAGGAGAAGGTTGAGCATGTCTTGTCTTTTATGAGCACTCAGTCTATGGAGAAGGTAGGCTGGATGCGTAGGGCCGGGCGGGATGATAGTTCTGCGGGCTTGTATACCGGGGAGGCGGGACGTGCTTGGGTTTGGGGGGTGAATGCTAGTCGGGGAGCGAAGGTGTGTATTGGGTATAATGACTTATGATCTGAGA